>OU565284.1:12123880-12723880 GCA_913789915.3 Sphecodes monilicornis | reverse complement strand
TTGGAACGAGTTTCCGTAAACACAATTGTTCATCAGATAAAATCACGATGCGGCACGTAGCAATTTCCAGCCGGGTAAAGTGTGAAAATGATACGGCAGCGAAATGTACGTCGGAGGTTAGCTTGGCCAGGGGGCGAGGAAACCCCCGGAGGAGTTCGCATTGCCCTTTTCTTCGGCCTCGGGGCCGCCGCGCCAGCTCTCTCGCCGATCTTGGCCCTGCTTCTTGCTCGTTTTCCTTTTCTGTGCCTGCTGTTCTCGCTTTCCTCGCTCGGGCAACGTTTTACACGGCATCACGGGGCCCGTTTCTCCGTCTGGATTCCGCGAGCGGTGTTAAGTTTCGCGGTCGACGAGGTTTGCGGCTTTGTTTCGAGCGAGCAACCCGCCGGCTACGGCGTTCCCACGAACGGAATCCCTCTCTGTATATTCTCTCTCTCTCTCTCTCTCTCTCTCTCTTTCCTTCTCTGTCTCATTCTCTCTTTTGCTCTTCCTATGTCCCGGTTTCGTAGTGTCCTCCCTTTCGTTCCGCGTTTTTTCCATCGCGTTCCTGCAGATCCAGGATTATAAAATTCTTCATGATAGAAGGGTAGCCCGGCTACCGGCGCACAAGGAATTAAAATAAATGGGCCCGGTTCCTGCTCGCTTCACCACCATTTTTCTCCGCCTCCATGCTTGTTTACGATTACTGCCGCACCCTCTGCAAACTTTGATGCCGTTGCCGTGCGGTTTTATACAGTGTGATTCCGTGGATCAAGGTTGCGATGCGTGCAAACATACGGAGGACACCCCTGGGATGAAGTTGTGGAAGTCGTTCGACACCCGCTGCTTCTGTTTAATTAAGGCACCCTCAATTTGAGGCGAGGTTAGGTGGATTCGCAATGAAAGTGTTTTGTGTTGATATAGAAATTTTGCGAAGTCGAAGAAAGTTGGTAGAAGGATGTGAGAAGATGAAGTCGAACGTAATGATCGATAGACTGTGGATTAGAGTGGTCCTCACTTTTCGATTTTTGATTTTTTTTTTTGGTCTTACCCCATGAAATTGTGACACTTGGTGAGAAAATTACGTGTGCTAAACTTGGAATGAATCGGACAACGGGAAACCGTGCCGGATTTGCGTTAAAGTTCTAAAATTTTGATGATTTCATTTTCGAAGATAATTGTATTTAACACTTTATCTACCGGAAGTCTATTAATCGGCTTCTCAATAATTATGTTGTACTGAAAGGAACCTTAAAAGTCTTCTTTTACATTATTTTCTCAAATGAAATAATTAGGTTACGTTACTGAGGGTGGCTTGTTGGTTCACGATTGGAATTGTTACTGCTGTTGAAAGGTACAGTAAAAAATACTTAGCCATAGACATTGACGTTCGAAAATTATGAAATAATCGCTGGTAAATAACGTCTTAATTATTTTGGAAATATCGTTAAATGTTTTCGAATGAAAGACCATGTCTTAGATGATTAATGATGAGATGTTACTTCCAAAAATATATAAAACTCATAGTAAAGATTTTGAACATAATCTAGTAACGAAAGAAAAGAAATAACGTCCATACTTCAGGGAAAAGTTGAACAAATTTAATCATCTTATGATTATTAAAGTATGAAATTTTCTGATGAAATCTATCGAAAACACATGAAGCTATGTGAAATCGTTTGGCAGTGCTATCAGTTGGAAGATGTGACACTTAATTTAGGTAACCTCCCATATATTGCAAAGCATAAGCACGTCTCTTGTATGGGAGTAATGAATATTATTTTTCGGACAAATCGATGGGAGCAGTGTTGAATATAGTTTCAAATATATCGAATCGATATTTAGTTATAGACCAAATTAGTTAATTCCTTTGCAACCGAATATAAATGTAATACCTACAAAAGTGAGTAGATACAATATAAAGAAATGAACAAATTGAAAGAATTTAAGAATATCAATGTGCTAGGTTTAGCCTATTCAAATCGTTGGAGGAAGAACGATATTTCTATTTGGCTATTAACCCTTAGGACACTAAGGTGCCACTAAAAATGGTCACACTATTATTTGAAACAATGTTTCCATCGCTATGTTTGTATCTAAAAAATTGAAATGTCGTAAATGCGAGCAGTGTCGCCAGATCCATCCAAAACTGGGTGGATTTATCTCTCCTCCTTTTCCCCTTCCACTATCCCATTCCACTACCGGAACGCTTTCCAACCATCGACTTATAGATAGTGATGCCAGAATCGTGGAACCGAGGAACTTGCCCCTCCGGTGGATCCTCCGGCTGGACCCCCCACTCTGACGTACCGTCGTCGCCTTACGTTGTTTCTTACTGCGCACGCGCTACACACAAGCGTACCTCTAGTCTGTCCGTGTGAGCTGCCTATTCGACTCGACGGCGTCGAGGTACGCTTGTATGTAGCGCGTGCGCAGTAAGAAACAACGTAAGGCGACGACGGTACGTCAGAGTGGGGGGCCCAGCCGGAGGATCCACCGGTGGGGCAAGTTCCTCGGTTCCACGATTCTGGCATCACTGCTTATAGAGATAGACTGAGCCGTCTTACGGGCGAGTTGAAGCCTACAATGGCGGCGCGGGGTATAAAAATTGAGGGAGAAGGCAATAGTGCCGGTCATGCGCTCTTTTTCTAATTGGGGCGTTGGTGGGGGGAGAGTCTGCTTCCTCTACTTGTTCCTATATAGCACAGAGTGCCAGAGACACGGCAATCTCCCTCAATGCTCTTTTCGCCTGAGCCCCCACCAACTATCAGTGTGCGAGTGAGATAGGTTGACTGGCGGCCGCCATTGTAGGATCAGCGCTTCGTACAGGCCGCACAGTCTATTTCTATAAGTCTATGACTCCAACGTCCCCCACTAAGACCGTATACTGGTCACGTGACGTGCCGCTCAACGTGTTACATATTACTCTGGGCATCAGAGAGGTGGTAAACTGTATTCCCCTCGATTTAACCGATCTGGCGACACTGAGTGCGAGTAACTAATAAACGTCATATCCATAAAAGGAAATAAATCATATACAATGGAAATATTCTACGTCAGAAGAAATGTGTTGTTTTTGAAGTTAAAGCATCTTCGAGCGCAAAGAGTTAAGTACTGTATTTGTGTCGTGTAAATTTCTTCTATCAATATTTCTCTTCAATTTACCTTGCAGAACTCTAAAGCTCTGCTTCGTTACTATCAAAATTCACGTCTTACGAGTTGCGTCACTTTTCTCGCAAGAACATACAACATATTCCATCCTAGAAGCTGGATCTCGTCGGTAGAAAAATTATCGGGTGTTAATAATTCGCGGACGATCAGCCGTGGCAAATAATTTCGCACGCAGCGATCACTGTTCGGACAAAAGCAGTGAAAATAGGAGAAAACAGGCGGATTCGGGGGCTGGGAGTCGTTCGGACATAGGTTTCGCGGGCTCCGTTTATTTTTCGACGATTTATTTACGGCCCTATGTTTACGTGCACGTCAATCAGGACGTTTTGTTTGATTAAAAGCTGCGATCGTTAGTGACGGTCGCTCGAGCGCACTCTTCTGCGCGCTCAGTGGCCGCCGATGCACGGCAGAAGGATTCCAGGCGAAAAAAATATTCAATTACTGTGGACAATTTTACGTCGTACCCGGGAAACATCAACGCGTCATACGCGCAACCGGAGTTTCAAACAATTGGTCGCAGACACCCGAGTTGTTCCGTCGCCCCGAGTGAAAATCGTATCGGTTTCGGCCGGAAGCGACAGTTGCGAAACAATTTGACAGTGCACTCGTTCCGCGAAAAAAACCGAGATACCCACGTCGCGGATCTTAATTTTTCTATGCGGGAGATGCCATTCCTAACGCTGTAACTTCGAGGCAACAGAGGAGAGTTTAATTTGCCAGTCCCGGGAGAAAGAACCGCCGCGTCGTATAAGCGAGAAAGCAATTTTAGAGGATAAGTTCAGCATAAAAGGCAACCTGCACCGAGCTCCGTGCGAAAATAATTCTGTCGATGCTACGCTCCCCCGCCGCTCGTCTCGGTGCTGAGAAAAAGAGACCGTCTAGCTCCCGGAAGTAGATGACTACGGACTTTTTACTTGAATTTAGATAGTTGAGGACTTTAGGGGTTGTACAAAGTAACGGTGAACGTTAGCAGAAATACTTGTCGGCAATAGTTGATGTCTTCAGCCATTTTTAGAGTGACTGCGGAAAAAATTATCATTATTATCACAACGCTGTGTTTGCTTATAAACCCCTGTCGAAACGCAAATGTTATTCAGAGCGCGGGAAAAGCGTGGTGGATGAGGAACGGCGCGCTTGCAAATAAAATGATAATTGAAATGCAAAGCAATCAGTTACGTGTCAATAGAAGAGAGAAGGTCACCGATTCATCGGCGATCAACGGGGACCGAAAATTCACCGACGACTGAACCCCAAGGTACTCGACGCTCTATTTATACCGAGGCCGTGTTTGTGCTCCCTAATTAATGTGTTCTGGAACTGTATCGGCCGTATACGCGCTCCGATATTCAATGTCAAATCCGTGTGCATCGAATGGTAACGCTGTGTGCATCCGGAGACTAAATTAACAGGCCGAGAGCACTCGAGCGCATTTTGCTGTGCGCATTGAGTAGTAATTGAAAAGCGTTTCGAGAACCCTCGTGGGTGCCTCATCCGCCGTGTTCGAACGCGATAAAGACCGTTTCGTTGAGGCTAAAGTGGCACTCCTCTGTCAACGGAACCGGTTCTCGGCTACCTTTATTTCAGCCAATGATAAACAAACCCCAGAAATATCGTCATACCCGAGACCATTGTTCCGCGGATCCGCGGGAACCATTTTCTTCGACGGAACGGGACAAGAAACGATTCGAAACACCGAGAAAAGATTATGGCTTACCGTTTCCGTTGAAATCGCTCGATCGATCTACAGCGGGGAACATGATGAACGAAACATTCGTGAAATCCATTCGGTCGATGGCGGATTGTATTTCCTGCCACGCCGGAAGAAAAAAGCAACCGCGAACGCTCCGTGTGCAGAATGTCCAGATACGCGTTACGTTGGACCTTGGTCCGTTCCAGGATTGCGTTACCTCGATGAAAAAGCAACAAATTCAGAACCCGATCTCTGCGAAATGACACTGAATCATACTGCTGGAAAATAATGGTTTATTCTCTGTCACGGGTCTTCCGGTGGAACGGAGATCGCAACACTCTTTGGATGAACTGGATTAGTTTGGGAGCAGAAGTGTGATTTTGCGATATAAATGCCGCAGTTGTGCAGATTTATTGTACGTTCATTTTCATCGTTCTTTGGAACTTAAATCTTTCATTTCTAATTTGAATTTTATGTATCTGCGAATTCTTGCTGTAACAACTTTTTGAACAAAATGTGAAAATATAAGGTTGTATTGACAATATGGACAAAGCGAATTTTTTTCGTATTTTTCCATTGTGGAATAGAAACGCATAAATACGGTTCCATTCCACTCCTGCGCACACTCCAACATCCCCCACTAAGACCGTAGACTGGTCACGTGACGTGCCGCGCGACGTGTTACATATTACTCTGGTCATCAGAGAGGTGGTAAATTGTATTCCCCTCGACTTAACCGATCTGGCGACATTGGTCCCATAGTTTTAACTTCAGTTCGTCAACTATTGTCATCGCAGTCTGATCTCGTTTGAATCTCCGTATGTTATCCATCATAATCTCACCTATATTTAACAGTTAAACCCCAAACAAAAACGAATTAAAACAAATTTGATCCTCGCACAGCCGAGTACGCAACCACGAAATTCTCTAACGGACCTGATAGACTTCGAATAATCAAAATCCCGGAAAAGCAATTGCGAATAATCAACACCGTGCAAACAATAGCAAAAAGATGCGATACACCAGAATCGCAGGAATTTACGCCAGGGACCGTTGTCACTGGTGACCAATCTGTACAACAATGAAAGGATCCAGAGGATGGATTGGTCAGTTAGTTGTGCAAGGAAGGGCCTGCTTGTAACACGTTTCTGTCGCGCATCATCGGCCGAATATCGCGTCGCGCGAATCTGGTGGATCGTCACCCGCGGACAAACACGAGCCGGCGGAGTAACAAACCGGTCCCGAAGCCGCAAACGTTAGTTTACTGCTTGGTTTCCACTCGAGCGGCGGACACGCCAGCGGACAGACCGTAATCCGAACGTAACTCGGCAAACACCGAGACGGTCCTATCCGTCGGAACGATGTCCGAACGCGTTTACAACGATAAAGCAAACCCTGGTCTCTCGTCGGTGGTGGGCGAAACAGAGGGGGAGAGGGGCTTGTCCCCCTTGATTTGCTAGGCGCGAGATCGAGCAAGCAAGACCACCTACAAAGTTTTATCGAGCCATAACGTCCCAGTGGCAATAAACTTGCGAGCCAGGAATTTCGGGCGGTTCTGAGCGGGCGGCGCGCTTTGAAATTTCTATTCAATCCTCCCGCGGAACTGCATATTAAAGGACTACTTAATGAACTTTCGCGGACCTGTTTTTTCTCTCTCTCTTTTTCTTTGTTTCTCCGCCTCTGTTTCTAACCTCTTCTACGGCAGCTAAGAGAAAGAGAGACGCTCGTGTTCCCGTGAAACAATGGCGGAAACCGGTGTCAAAGGAACTCGTTGACCGTCGGTGAACCGGGCGCCGTCGATATCGCGACCGGGGAAACGAAAGAGCACGCACACATGGGGGGCTCCCTCGTGCCGATAAAACTCATAACCGACCGCAGACACGATCGTTTCGTTTTACACACGTTTTGCCCTCTGTTTTTGCGCTCCACTCGACGCTACGTCGAGTCGTGTTTCAATTCAAACCTTCCTGGCTGCTCAGCGCCGCGCCATTTCTCGCCGAGCACGTCTTCTACGCTGCCTGAAGGGGGGATTCTCGTGTAAACGGCAAAACAGAAGTCAATTTTTTAGGAATGTTTAGTCGAGATTTATTTGTTAAATATATCTGAAAGTTTATACGGTCATAGATGAGAATTTGTGTGAGTAAAAAATAAGATAGACTATAAAATTATGCATATAAGGGAAGGTTAACTATATTGGTCCACTAAAAGTGTGGATTCCGCTCGAGCGAGAGTGGCACACACTGCTAGGTTAGCATATACGATAACTTTGTTAAAACGTTTTTTAAGTTTTTATTACAGACAGATAAAAAAGTTAAAAATCATGAACTTACTTTTTTCGTCGCAATTCCGACCAATAATCCTTCTAACATCTCAAAAAAACTAAAATCGTTTAGTTTAATTTTAACAAAGTAATTGTAAAGAGTGTTCGAATATTAATTCCCACCCACTGTACCTAGATATGAATTTTGAGTAAATACGCGCGCTAGATAAAAGATCAATCTAGCGCGGCAATTACAAAATGACGGCCAAATGACGCACTTTCTTGATATCAGGAAATTTAAAGTTTTTATAGGAAAACTGAGAAATTGGCGCGCTAGCGAGGGCATATACTGTTAACTATTACTATTTATTAAATATATCTGCAAGTTTATACGGTCATAGATGAGAATTTGTGGGAGTAAAAAATAAGATACATAGACTATAAAATTATGCATATAAAGGAAGGTTAACTATATTGGTCCACTAAAAATGTGGATTTCGCTCGAGCGAGAGTGGCACACACTGCTAGGTTAGCATATACGATAACTTTGTTAAAATTAAACTAAACGACTTCAGTTTTTTGTTGAGATGTTAGAAATATAGATAAAAGATCAATCTAGCGCGGCCATCACAAAATGGCAGCCAAATGACGCACTTTCTTAATATCAGGAAATTTTAAGTTTTTATAGGAAAACGGGAAACTTGGCGCGCTAGCGAGGGCATATATTGTACAATGTCGATGAAATGTTTATTATTTTGTTTATTTATAATACCTCGACAAATGGGGAACATTTAGGAACGATTAAGAACATAGAAAAGTTAAGAACACTTAATATTCCGGGTGATACATAAATGTCAGAAAACTGACCGAAACATTATGTAACTGTTGTGCATAGAATATTTTCAAAACAGTGTCAAAGGTCCAGTTCAGAATTCATGAAGGCCAGTTTTGATTTTTTAAATGGAACCGTATATTTTTTATGCACCAATCAGTGAAATTTGTTATTCTCTATAAAAAGAGGATTATTCCATGCATGTCGAAAAATGATTAGTTCAGGACATATTTTAATTTAAATATTGCATTATGTAATTAATCCTCCGGCGCAATGGCGAGTTGAGTCTGTGAGATCCATGAATTGAATTTGAAGCATTTGACTTTTTAAAAATAATTCTAGAATTTCTTGTTTGACTAGGAGTAGACTTATGTGCTAACAATCTCATTATGCATGCCTCGAGTTATTCGAAGAAATTTATAAAATGTATGAAGTATGGTTTCCTTTGACCCGTGCATTACAGCCTTTGATGCATGTAGCCTATAACTGCAGAAGCAAATATCCAGTTTCGCGCAACAAAGGACCAAAAATGGTTAAGAGTTCATTCGACATGAACGAACACAAGTTGCATTCTCATGAACATCCACATAGCGAATTTACGCGCACCGACATGTACCCACTGACTATCAAACCGCGAGTATAAAGCAAGGCTTCAGCCCTTCTAAAGCAGACGGAGTCCACTAAAAGCAACAAATAACGTTCAAACAGTTTGCAGAACCGGCTTCAAAAGATAATTCAGTGCAAGAGACGCGACGGTAGACTGTTGTCGGTCAGTTGAGGTTGTTTTCCGGCACGGCGGACAAGATGGACGAGAATTTTTGCGGTAACGAACGTTGCCTGTTGTCCCTCGGGACAAACGTTGGCCAGGTTCCCGGGCGAAAACGAGGCGGCGCGAAATTAATTTTTACCGTCACTCTTAGGTCTCGGGCTAATATTTTCGCATAAGTTAGCCGCTGACATGGTGGAACGACTTCACGGGGGACCGTAATCATAATAAACGCGGTTACGGTTAACCGTATCGTTCGGGCCGAGCGACTTCCTCTGGAAAATGGCACCGAAGGAAGGGACACGCGTCGGATGCCGCCTGAGTTCGGTAAATATTAGCTCGCCCCGGATATTACAATTGTAAAACTTGCCTACGTGCCCCGGAAACACGAGCGAGCATATGGAGAGTGAAACATTGATGATGCTTTTTCGCTCTCTTTAAATCTTTGTTCCCTACGTTTTATGGAAAATTGTGTACGCCGTTGGATTCGTGACTTTGGGATTATGATGCATCTTCCGGGGAGAGATACTTGACGATTCTTCTTTCATTTTCAGAAGAACATTCCGTCGCTGTTGCTTTTAAAACTGTGCAGCTCGTACAGTGTGCTTTCTGCTTCAGGAAGTGCAGTTAACTATTCAAATGTAGACAGTGATGTACCTTTACAAATTCAGTCGATGTCTAACCATTCTACAAATACAATTTTTAAGGAATGTATAGGACATGTTCATTCTTAACGAATGTACAGAGCATGTTCATTTTTAAAGAATGTACAGAACATGTTCCTTTTTAACCAGTTAGCTGTTTTTGCCGAGTATACTCGTCATTAAATAAAAATTAATTGCTTGCTATTTATGTTAAAATTGTAGTGAAAATTAAAACGCATTATGAATTTGTCGGCATTTTAGAATTTTTCTAGTCAAAGACGAGGTAAAGAAACGAAGCAAAGAAATTGACGAGAGGTCAATATGTGATAAATAAAGTTTTCAAAAATTTTTAGTAGCCACATACAAAGTCGAGTTACACAGTTAACTGGTTAAAGAATGTATAGAAACTGAAATGAAATGGTACTGGAATGACGCAACAAGATTGATTGTCATCTGTTAAAAAAGTTTGTAGTTCTACGTTCAATGTTATAATTTATAGTTCCCCTTAAATTTTCACCTGTACAGAAAAGTGGTTAGATCAACGGAAGCCGTTAGCTACCGGATAATCCTTAGCTCACAGTGTTCGTGGCTGTAAATTCTCCGGAGAACCCGACACCCTGATATTTATAAAAGGAACGCGTCCCCGAGGGTTAGAGTTTCAAAGCTGCTGATGGAAAAGTGAAAGGACTATCCGTGTACTTCGGGGAATACTGCTCGATCTTGCTACGGTGTGTCAGAGCTGGAACCTCTGTCCGTTACGGGGAAAAGGAGGCGAAAATCAGGAACGGCCTCGTGAAGGGAATAACGGGGATGATTCGGGGTGAATTTGATCCGCGACCCTACCCGCATTGCACCCTTGGGTCGACGAAATCAATTTCGTGAAGTCAATAATAAATCGATACGTGAAAAATTGAACGTAAAGGTTCAACCCTCTGTGAAAGTGATTATTTAGTCGGTAACGAATGTACGTAATCAATTGTAGATATTTATACGATCGTAAAAACTTTAAATTAACAAACTGCTGCAAAAGAAATATTTTATGTGGTCATTCTCGCGGTTGCATAAATTGATACATGTAGCATAATTGTGCAGGAAAGTTCAACTTTATGTAACAATAATTACTTAGTCGGTAACAAATGTTCGTAACATACTGCACATATTTATACAATTATTTATTTATTTATTTGTTATTGCTTTAAACCAAGTGGTTCATATAGCAAGTAATTTATACAATCATAGCTAGCCTTAATAAATAAACTGCAGCAAGATAAAAATTGTACGGAATCAATTTCAATGTTGAAATATCGACTTGATGTTTACATGTACATTTTTGCATGCAAAACCGAAAAATGCATAATCCCATTTATAAAAAAAACAAATTATTAGTAATCTCTTCAAAGATATGACATTGAGATGACCTTCACTTCAATTTTATTTCTAAACTGGTTATTCCTGGAGAATTTTTTTGTATGTTCATAAATAAGTGAATAATTAAAAGTAACGGATTTAGGTGTGTCATTCTGTATACATATTTGGCTAACGCTTGTGTTGATATTTTTAAAAGACAATGCAAATTAAACACCTTCAATGTTCGGATCACATCAAAGAACTTAAGTGTGCATAAACGTATTCCCAACTTCCTATTAAGGCGTTAAACGTCCCTTTGTTACCGAAACCAAAGGATCAGCCAACTCTTAGAAGTTACCTTGTCCACGGTATCAGTTACCTTGAACTAACCGAAGGCAAAACAGCGTCGGGCAATCTGCCCATGATTCCCCTAAAAAATAAGCTGTCGCTAACATACATCTAATATTCTACATATATCATTAGAAATCTGTATACCAGCACCGTGCAAAAGTTCATTAACCCAATGGCATCGTGCATAAATGCCAACACAGCCTACTATGAAATCAGATTTAAATCTCCTAGCAGTGCAAACTGAGGTCGTCAAATTATGCGAATAGATTAAAATCGAAAACAACCACCTCTGGCCCTTCCCTTACGAGAACAACGATAAAAGTGATCAAGTACGAAAGTAGCTCGAACAATTGATCTATGTTGTTATCCAATTCCGAATGCGCATGGATTATGAATTATACACTTAATTAGAATCTCATCAAAGGAGGCAGGATTTGATTAGCGCCGTCGACGACAGCAGTACTAATCATTCCAGAAGGATAACCGGTATAATACAGACGACGAATTCGATCCACGGTTGCGGTTCCATCCATTACAAGGGAACGAAGGGACCGCTTAACCATGAACTCCACAAAGGGTCGCTTTGAAAAAAAAAAAAGGTTCGAACACCGAGTACGCAGACCAAAGTCCGGTTCAGAGACGTGGAAGTTCGCCGGAGGCAGCGAACACCGAAATAACTTCAGCAATAACGCGATAATCCCGTGGTCGGCGGCCGAAGGAAGCGAATTAAACGATCCGTTCGCGGTCAGAGCCATGAAACCGCGTCGAGCCGAAACGGAAATTGGGTCGGAGTCCCCCGGGAATTTCGAATCTACCCCAGCTTCCCATCGGACGATCTTATTACGGAATTGAAGCAAATCCTGGCCGAATATACCTACGAGCCGATTTTCGAGATTCCCTGCACGAAGAAAAAACAACAAATCGCGGCTGCTTTATCGCGAAAGAGTCGACCACCTGTCGTGGTTAGAATATATTGCCCGCGGATCATTTCGCGGTAATTAAACGCGCGATCGGATCGGCCAATTCGACCGGATGCGCAGCTCGGATTGCATCCGAGATGTAATCTTGCGAAGTCCGAGGTTTCTTATGGTTACGGCCGGTCGTGAACGGGTGTTGTAAAAACTTTACGCCGACTATGAATATCGATATAAATTGTTGCCCCGGATCACTTTTATTAACGTATCAGGTTTTCATGATTCCGAAGTTTGGGTTATGGTGAACACCATTTTGGAAATACTACTTTCTTGCTCGTAACTTCCTGTAATATGCTGCTACGTGGTTGGAGCTGAGGAATTGCAAGTTGGAGTGCGTCGACAGTTGATACGGTCAGGGCCCGCTCTAGGGGCGGGCAACTCGGACATTTGTCCGGGACGCCAAAATTTAGGGTCGCCATTTTGGCTTTATTTAAAAAATATATATATATATTCTTTTGTTTCCGCAACAGTATATTTACAGTCACCGGAAAGTAGTCGTACGTTCCCAAGTCTTTTGTAGACCTCAAACACTGCACTTAATATAATTACTGATTCATAAGTAGATTGTGGATTTTTATGCATTTATGGCATGTGCTAATTCCTAAAATATTAGGAAACGCGGGTATAAAAAAAATTACATGTGCATTTGTTTCATTTTTATCAAAGAAAGAATCTTGTAGTCCATGAAAGAAATTTTTCTTTTATTTTACTTTTTATAAAATTATATATAAAAATTGGAATTTGCATAAATTCAGCTGTTTACAAGACTCTAATTTCTCAATTTATCTTTTCTTTAAAAAATATCCTTCTTTGCATCTTGAAGCCTGCAACTTTTCTTAAAATTGATTGAAGAGTGAGAAATAGTCGTTGGCAGGTTAAGGGATGTTTTCGTATATAAAAATATATTTCGGCCTCATGAAACGAATTATTAAAATTCTGTTATGAGACTGAAGATACGGCTAACAGGTTCGCGGACGTGAATGTTATAGCATTCAAATTCATAAGACGCATTATCGGCATTAAATTCTTTATAGCGTGAATTTTTTGAATCTTTTATGCACTTCAATGTCATGGCTAATTATTCTATTGAGTATTTTCATTTTGTTCTGTCTCTTCCTTGTGTACCTACAATTTCCATGAAATTAGAACACTTTATTGCAGCTCGGTAGGTATTTCACTATCCGTGAACGTGTTAAGACGGAGCAGTAATATGCACACTATAATTTCAAAGAAGGTTCTAAGTACATGATGCAGAGTACATCAAAAACCTGCAAAGTTTTTTTAAAATTGCTTGATGAGGGAGAGGTAGAAGCAGGCAGGTTAAGAGCTGTTTACATACATACATGAAAACGTCTTACTGCCTCTTGAAACAAATTATTAAAATTATCTTATGAGAATGGAGACGGGGTTAAGACGGAGGAGCAATATGCACAGCAGACTTTCGAAGAAGGCTCTAGACGGTGCAGAGCAAATTAAGGAGAGATATTAAGGAGAGAGCTTCCGTTGAACACGTCGTCAGGGGTAGCAAAACCACCCCTTCTTTGGCGGCCGGAGAAACGTTCCTGCTCTCTATTTGCAATAATTCCTGTCGAACGCACAAGGGAGCCGGGAAAAAACAACAAGCATGCAACATGTTTCGATATTTACGCTTGCATGCGCCGTATATAAACGACGCAGAATGAGCGAGCCTTGTGAAATAAATTCTTCGCATCGAACGAGAATGAATATTATACAGGGTATCCCACATAAATAGGAACACCTAAATATCTGTCGTATTTACAGTCCTATCAGAAAACTTCAGAGGACAAAGTGACACTATTGCAGGGGGCAAATGTAATGGTAAAGAAAAAAATGTTGTATGCCGTGTTTTGTGACACAACGCTATCGAGAACTCTCAGTCATGGCCCGGAAATAATGATTTTTGGATGAGGGTGAAAAGGGGTAGAGCGGGTTATTCGGACGAGGCGCGGCTGCAACGCCTTCTATCGGTTTTTATGATTCCGGAGGAGCTTCTTTGGATAAGTCGAGGATGAAGCTGCACATAAAAAGGTGCTACCGTAAAAGTCAATATTGCGCACGTGTGCCATGCATCCGTATATCACTCCCTTTATGCTGTCGTGCCGTGAGATACCCTTTTTTCCACGCGGCGGCTCAATAAAATCACCTTATTTAATCCAGTTACTTACTCTCATGCTGCGTCCTACCACCACCGAACCGCCGCGAAATTTTCTCGTAACCATCCCCGAAGTATAATATGCAACTGCAGATGGCTCGCGAAACACCTGCTACTATCTATGTATTGCGCTAACTAGTGATTAAAATTATTAAAAAAAGAATAAAATTTCTATGCGGCTACTCTTTTCTTCAATTTATGTAGACAACTCTCATTTTGCATGAAGATCAGCAGTCCAATGACACCCGAATGATTCTGGGACCGCCGAGTAGTGATGGGATATGAATCACTTCGAATCGCTTCGATTCAATATTTACGATAAAAAATTCGAATCGCTTGCAACATAATTCGCAGCTTAGAACTCTTGAAACTGTTGGACGTCTTGAAAGTCTTCATAGTCTTGAAAGCCTTGAAAGCCTTAATACTTCGGAAAGTTTGTAAGAATTGAAACTCTTGAAATGTTAGCGATTATGTAGACAAAATTCAATTAACGCTAAAAGTATCGAACCGATAAATGAATTGGAATGTTATATTGTTGGAAGCTATATTAATAGACATTCCGATCAGTGTCGCCAGATCAACCCAAAACCAAGTTGATTTTGCTCTCCTCCTTTTCCCCTTCCACTATCCCATTCCACTCCTGCGCACACTCCAACATCCCCCACTAAGACCGTAGACTGGTCACGTGACGTGCCGCGCAACGTGTTACATATTACTCTGGTCATCAGAGAGGTGGTGAATCATATTCCCCTCGATTTCAGCGATCCGGCCACACTGATTCCGATCCTTTACAGTATTGGACAGATAATAGCACTAAATATCCTAATCTATCAAAATTAGCTCGTAAAAGTCTCTGTTGTCCTGTAACTTCAGTTCCGTGCGAAAGAGTTTTTTCTAAAGCAAGAACCATTCTTAATAACAAAAGAAACATATTAAAAGATACCGCCTTAAACATGATTTTGTTGTTACATAGAAAAACATAGTTATTTTCTCATGAAACTTGACGTAATTAAATTCCCAAGACCTTCAAGATTTCCTAGATTTTCCAAGCTTCCAAGACATTCCAAACTCGCAAGATTCTCAAAAGTATAACATTTATTACGATTACCAAGACTTTTAAAATTTTCAAGACTTCAAGACTGTCAAGAATTTTAAGAATTTCTGATTTCGAATAAATATCGAATTGATTCGAAACTCTGTGGATTTGTTCGAAAACTTGCAAGACAGAGTATTTTATGCCCATCACTACCGCCGAGTGTCCCAAGCTACTGCAGCCGACCGTTCGGTCGTAATCCTCATGTTCGGTCTGCCTGATACTGAACAGCGAGGTTGAGACGTGCAGCCAGTGATGCCAACCTCAAATTGAAAAAAGTCCGTAGACAAGGATGTAAAAATCAGTAGAACTCCGCAGTTCTTTCTTGGAAAATCAGGAGATCTACTGAGTTTTTTCATAAATGTAAATAAGTCATGTAAATTGAAGTTTAATTTAATTATTATAATTTTATATTTTCCAATGGTGTATGCAATTATGTGGTACTTAGCTTAAAACTTCAATTACAGTCATTTAGGGTAACGTATACACTTATTGACCACCTTCAAAAAAAGAATTATATACATTAAGAATATGCTTTTATATTAATACAGTGTACGTGTCTCGAGATGTACTGTATGTACACTGTTTTATGTAAAAAATGCATTATATTTCGTAATATTCGTTATTTTCTTAGGAAAACGGTCTATCACGGTAAGGGTTCAACAACTGTATACGTTACCCTATTGTTGTAATTTAATACATTAAAAATCAATTGAACAGAAATTGTCATGGTTTGCCAAAATGAATATCTTTTATTCAGAAATTGATGAATCAGAATTTTACAACACGATGCAAAAATGCACATAAACGTGGCTAATGTAAATCGCGAACCTATAACCTATAAGTTTGTCCACTGAGTCGTGAGAGAATATAGATGAGAGATCATGCGTTCACGTGGGACAGGTGCAAATTCACAGATTCTGTCTACAGTTGACTATCAATCGAAAGGTGATGTCGCCACAATGTTTCGCAAACAAAATACTGATAATATTTTGTGTTTTATATGAATTGCAGATACATGAGACCCAAAAATCAGTAGATTTCCATTTGAAATCAGTAGGTCAGTAGGTAAGGTTAAAAATCAGTAGATTTACGGAGAAATCAGTGGGGTTGGCATCACTGCGTGCAGCATCTAATAAAATCGCTTGCTCGACGCACAAAAGAACCCGACTGAACAATTTGGCGGAGCAACCTCGGAAGTCCTGTTCGCTATAAGAGCAAAAATGGATAAGCAGAGTATTTCTCGAAGCGATCGCGACCGGCTGGCATCCTGCGGGTACAACTAGCCGCCTTTATTAAATCCCGAAGGATCTCCGGGATGGGAAAAGTTCGTGGACCGTATTTAGTCGATGGTGGCTTAGAAGGTTAACGCCGCAGATGGCGGCGCACTTTCTCCCCCTGATCGCCAGCTATCAATTCGAGCTATCTACCAACGCGGCGGTCGAGTGAAAGATAACGGCATCAGAGAGATGCCCGTAAGTGCGCGGATGTAACAACTGCAACGTGAGCCCCCTCGTCCATTGTTAACTTTATCGGGTCTACACGTTCAATCGTCATGGACACGAGACCGGGCTAACGGAATAAACGGCCAGGCTGAGAGAGCAACTTTCTTAATATTGCACCGGGGATATTTCATATTAACCGCGGCTCTCGAATTCACGGATTATATCGACAGGTTAATCTTTCGGCCGGGAAGCTTGCAGCTGCTCAATATTTTACCGCGGTGGCCACTTAAGTGGGATTTAGGCCACGGAATTGCTTACCCAGTCGGAAACACCGCCTCAAGTTTGCGGGGATTTTCGTTTAAACATTCAAATGTCCTTGATCTCTATTCAACTCTTCGAGATGAAATATTCGAGAATTAAAAAGGTTGTAGGTATGTATTTGCTTCTGCTTCCTCGGGATACCAATTAGGACCTGTTTAAGGTATCTCGTCATAGGATGGTACTCCTTAGGCTCCTTCAGTATCGTGTTCTATTTTGGAATCATTATTTTCTGACTGGACGATTTTCATTTAAACTTTTAAACAGCGTTGATTAGTTTATGCCACTGTTGGGTAGCTGTAGAATATGTCTTGATTTTCATAATTTAGAAATTAATTTTTTAGAATTGGATGGGGGCTAGATATAACATAATGAATTATATATAACACATTATCACATTTTTCCCAAAATATCAACGCAAAAGAAAATCGTATAAAATCCTCAAGAAACATACTAGCTCTATTATGTCATGTTCACGTGTTTTAAAGTTCTTAAAATCTTTCTATGTAATCAAGATGAGCTTATTATTTAACTGGTACGTTATTGCTCGTCTATTGATTCCGTATAATTATAACTAGACTGCGAGTTTGATGCATTTATGATAAAAATATGTAGGTCAAATGAAAAAAAGGTAAAAACATTTAAAGAATTTAAGGATACCGTTGCATTGTTTTCCACGGATTAAACAAATAAATAAAAAATTGCCATACCATTATTCAAAACTGTTTTCGTATTATTAAATTCGTCTCTATTTTATAAATTGATAAACATTCAACTGCTGTATGGAAAAACAGGTTTGATTTCAGGTGGACAATATAATTAAAGATACATAGAATAAAAATGTTCTAGGTTGAAAGAAATATGTTGATTTTCGAATTAAAATTCTTTCGAGTGCAAAGGGTTAATATCATTAAGAAATGAAACAAATTTCTAGATGGCTCCTGCATCTTGCAATTAATGCAAACAACCTTTATTTTGCACAAAAATCCGCCGTCTAATTATAACTGTATTTTAACATAACGTAGTTGTGTTAAATTTAAATTAAAACAGCCCCGTTGGATCAATGCAACCTCAAACATTCAGTAACAGATAAAATGGGTGTTCCGGGAAAGGGCGTTACCCTAAAGGCTCCTTCAATATCATTTTCTTTCCCCGAATGATGTATCATTATTATCCGGCTAGATTTATAGCTTTCCCTTCTTCTGTTCGAAGGTAAAAATACTCATCGTCTGTCGCCTTATTATCCTTATGATTATGATCCCTTCCTCCTTCCTTTCTTCATTCACAATTACCCTTAATCCCTCCTCTTTCAATTCCATTATACACTCACGTTTTATTTCATCTTGCGTTCCAGCCGCCTCCTTTAACCCCAATTACTCGCTCGACTCGCGTCTTTTTCATTGCTCATTCGCATGTAATGTTCAATAACATCTTTCTGTATAATGTTACATGCAGTGTCAGAGTATCTCTCTGATAATTATCATGAATGCCATTAACCCCACACCTTACGATTGCTTGCGTAACTCCGCTCGTTAGACCTGTTTTCATAATAAAAGAGATATTTTTACTTCGTGCGCGCAGGATGAGGAATATTATAACAGCATTCGATTTTATCCGCTTTACAGTACTCGATCATTTCCTGCATTTTTGTTTCGGATTTCTGTAATCTGACATACGAGCCGTTATTTTTGAAAGTGGTATAACTCCATTTTTTCATACATTGAGATATTTGTGGGATTGGAAGGTTTGGCAAGAACAAGCTTCGACGTAACGTATTTATTTAACAAAACTTATAACTAAACTAATCGGATAATCTAATGTTCTACGCGGTACGACTTTATCTCGCACGGTATACACTACTTCTACGCCAGACTTCGCTGTTTTTGACTTCACTGTCCTAACTCCAAACCCGGAATGCCTCGACTTGCACTCCCCACTTGCACCTCACACACTCTTTCTCTCTCTCTCACTCCTTCGCTCTCTCTTTCTTTCTTGACCAGAGCGTTACGCGAAAAGGTAAACAAACACTGTATCAGGCCACCTGTAGACGCTCGTGAACTCGTCGAACACCTGCGAATCAGGCGAACCTACGTATTTAACACGTTCATCGCCCACTCGACAATCATAAAAATTACACAAAATCGAAGCAATATATTTAACAAAACAAAAACTAAGAAGTTTTGTTTTGTGATATTAATTACTCTTTCAAGCCTCTTCTATTAATCAGATCGTAAGGGAATTTTGTACACTGAATCTACCAACGTAAATATAATTTTCAATTGTGTATAAATAATTCGGTCACCCAGATATGGGTGACATGGCGATGAAAGTGTTAAAGGTTTATGTTTTAAGTCATTAACAATTATCCTCTGCAAAGACTTCAAAGGCAGTGCACATTGAAGTCGTAATAATTAAACCATTCCTGTGATATCATTTTGCAGTTCAAGTTCTTTTGATTAATTTATGAGGATATTATACACCATTAACTGCATGACTAAAAACATGAAAAGAGGATATCTATATCTGACTAAAACTACCATTAACTCATGTTTTCCAAATATGGACTTATACCACTTCCAAAAATAACAGCTTTTATAGAGAAATACAGAAATTAAAATTATATACGTGTGGAATATCATGTAGATCCACCAATGCTATTCTCACAAATGCAATAGTAATGTAATACAGTTAGTTAATGAAGGGCCGAAGCGGTTTGATAAACTCTGTTTACTGGTAGAAATAATAAACTTTAAAGTGTTAAATTATAGTACACTATATACATTAAAACGCATTATAGATACAGAAATAGCACACTGCATTTGTTTCTGCAAATTAGGAGTATGTAGGTTTAATCCTTGTTGAAGCGAAAGCTTTTTATTAGCATTGTATTAACTTTATTTTACACATTATTAGACGCACTCCGTTGAGATCAGTAGTTAATCTTCTTATTAGACTGGTAAGGATGAAATTGTAAATTGTGAATATACGGAAATTGTCTGTGCTTGGGTGATCTTCAATTAATTCATATTTGAGGCATAAAAATACGCGTCAAAACCAGGGATTAAACATTTATTATACCGGTTTTCGGTTCTTGAAACAGTCATGGAGAAATGTCTCATAACTGTTATAAGGTATATCTGACTGACCTAACCCATAACCGGAAAATAACAGATATAGAACCGGAACCATAACCGAATTATAACAGTTATGAGACTTTTTCGGTTCTCCATAACTGTTTCAGGCAGAACCGATATACAGGGTGTCACATTTAAGTTGAGATTGTAAATAATCTCGAAGACATATGATTTAAAAAAAAAAACAAATTGTCACATGTCCTTTAGTGTTTAAAGTGGGGAGTCAAATGGCACTACTAGTTTTCTAATTCGTGGGTGTTTTCAAGGTTATTTCAAGGTGATTTTGTCTTTTTTTATCATAAACCCATATTTTTTATTTCGGAGTCATATTCTACGTAAAAAAATGCACAATTTTTGTTTGGAACATTTTTTTGTAAGTTTGTAAGAACTTTATTATGTGTTCACGAGTCTTTTATTAAACGAATTACTAATTGTCTCTAACGTCGTCATTTTAATCGAAAAACAAAATTATCCTTGACATAAACATGAAAAATCAGCTAAACATCTTAAGAAATATTGAACTTACAAAAAGATGTTTCAAACAGATGTTGTGCAATTTTTTACGTAGAATATGATTCCGAAATAAAAAATATGGGTTTATGATAAAAAAGACAAAATGACCTTGAGATAACCTTGAAAACGCTCACGCATTAGAAAACTAGTAGTGCCATTTGACTTCCCATTCGAAACACTAAAGGACATGTGTCAGTTTGTTTGTTTTAAATCACATGTTTTCGAGATTTTTTACAATCTCAACAAAAATGGGACACTCTGTACATAACAGTTTGAAACAGTTATTTTCGGAACCTTTCCAGTCCCTGGTTAAAACTATAATGTGCAACATCATTGAAAATTATAGTAAATTTTGGTTATTGATATAAGGGTTAAACTGCCTGCAAAACAATTATAGTTTAAGTAGGACATTTATGTCTGGAGACTCTAGGACCGGAAGAGTCATTGAGTCGAATGGACCAAACTCCTGCCGTCCGAGGGTTATGAATATGAAAATCAAAAGTTTGAAATAACATTTTCAGTATCAATAAATAACAAAACATCCGCAGTGATTTCCTGTCCCAATAACCACCGAATTCTTCCTCCTGAATCTTCATGGGCGTTCGAAAATGGCGTTATAAACGTGAATAATTCCGCAGGCGGTAAGATGGCGGCGCGGCGCATTTAATATACACTTAACGGGTCTCTTTGCATGCACCGTTGTTCCCGGCGCAGTCATTAATTACCGGCAAAAAGTTCCGATCGTTGGGAGAGGGGGAACTTTGGGATGGGTCGTCTTCCGGGCCGCCGTAACCAGCACCTATGGGCGTGCGCCGTTCGCGAAGGGGGTTCTGGTAGCCATGGGGCTTCTTCGAGGCGCCAGCAAAAGATTAATGACACTTACTTGGGTAACTCGGCAGCTACTGCATCCCATTAATACATTACCTGTACACGGCTTGGCTCCCATCTCTCCGGCTCCTTTCGATTCACGCTCGCGACCATTGACACCGTCCTCGACGTCGTCGTCGCGGCTCACGGAGAGTTTCGAGAGAAAGAACGAGAGAATCTCGCGAGCCTATGCGCCTCGAGCCGTGCCCTCAGCTTCCCCGAACCTTCTCCTCGACGTTACACTTTGTAAATTTCATTCTCCGGGCAATCAAGCAGCCGCGTCGCGTCGTTGGTTCGAACGATGCCGCTCGCAACGAAGACCGCCGCGTTTCCTTCAGCATCTAATCTTGTTAAGCTACTACCTCCTACCCTAATTGCCCCACCCGAATCGCCCCTGGACCCTGCATCGGCTGACACGTACATAAGCGTTCGTTTTCGGAGAACGACACAACGCGAGCAGCTACTATACGCTTCCACTTCCAGCTCGAGCATCCTTCGATGGGAAAATTCGACGCGTACTCGAGGTCCTTTCAATGCTGCAGAGCACCCAGACTTATTGCTCCGGTACCTTCATCTTCTTCTGATAAGGACAGATTAATTCTTAATGCGACGAAATTACCGACCCCCTTCTTACACTCTTCGGTCTCGCGCTCGCTTTAATGGAGGAAGTTCAACCTTGTTCGTGAGGAGGGTGAATTGAATGTTGTCCTTGAAGAGGACAAAGGAACGAGATTGGAAACGTGCTGTTGCGTTGAGGCTAGTGTTTGGTATTGGTGGATGTTCGTTTCGTTGAGAGTCGTTCACTGGTTTTTGTACAGGGTGAATTCTCTAAAACTATGCCCACACTGAAGCAACGTCGACCAACTTTTTGTTGCTCCTTGTTACCTTCCCCTTCTCTTATTCGATATGATGCTTCAATGTAGATATAGCTTGAGAGATGGGATACCCGAATGACCCCTATCAAACCCGTATCTAACCTGAACAAATGCACGTACAAAATGAACAACGTACAATATGACACTCGTTGCACTCTAACAACTGTAAAACAAAACATTGTTTTAGTTTGGACGGCTAAGCCTCGGAATTGAATCGATTTCAATAAAAAAAATTAAAAACTTCAACCAATTTCTTAATTTCGAGCTGCCATCTTTAGTTGCCGAGTCTATGTAGGCTTCATACGTTCGCTAGCATCATCCTCTGGATATCATACTGCGTACTATGGTTTGAAACAATAAAGACTGTCTTTCATTAAACTGCAAAACTGTGGATATCACCAATATGGGACGGAGATAGAGAACGTGTTAAATAAGACGTCAAAGAAGTCGTCTAGACCACAGGCAGTTCCAACCAGTAGCTCCGAAGCTATTTGAGGCACCTTCCCCGCTTATGTTTTTCCCCCTCTCTTAGACTTCATCGTTGTAATGCAGTGGTGGGCACGGGTGGAGCCCCTCAAACGCCTGCATCTCCCACCAACCTCTCTTTCATGCAGCACGCACATTCGTTGCGTACGCTTATGTCTCGTGTCATAGTTGCCCCATTGTACCGCGCTTGATGGAAGGGGACAGAGGGCGCTACGATGTGGACGGTTTTGCCTCAATTGAGGCAAAATTGCCGATCTCTGTTATAATGTATAGTAGTGGGAAGCTCCCACCATGAGAGCCGTGCGGCGCGCGCAGCATTCACTAATTCTACGGCTGTACATAGTAGTGGGAAGAGGTTCGATGGAGGGGACCGTGTAGTTCTCGGAGGGGAATACGTTGGAACTCCCTGGTCTAGAGCAGAGATGGGCGATGCTGGCTCAAAAAACACATGTTGCTATAGCCCGCGCAACGGGAGTTGGCACAGAAAAACTTGTGGGTACCACGTGATGCTCCCACTACGCGCTACACGTCTTCCGCGATTGGCCGAATCGCTTGACGAAGACAGCAAACGAGCGTATTGAGTGTGACTGTAACAGAGAGATGTGATGACCATGAAGTAAGATGGTGGTGACGCTGAGCGCCTATGTCGACCGTCCCCGCCAAAACGTAAGCGTAAGAGTGGGATCCACTGATCAGTGGTGGGATCCGCAGGCTTGAGTCAAGAGTGGGGACTCGCCGTTCCCCCTGCACCCCACTGACGAGATTTAGTTTTAGATTTATTTAGATTTAAAACAATACTTTTCTCTTTCGCCCGCTCGGCAAGGCAGTGCCCACCACGTCCACTCCGACTTTCCCTTCAGCACGGGCCCCACGATGTTGCATCGGCAGGTAGGTGCAGCATCGTGGGGGCCGTGCTGAAGGGAGAGTCGGAGTGGACGTGGTGGGGACTGCCTTGCCAAGCGGGCGAAGGAGAAAAGTAGCAACATGTGTTTTTTGAGCCAGCGTCGCCCATGTCTGGTCTAGAGGATTCCGAATATAGCAGGAACACCTGATCAACAAAACACTGAGCGGATGTGAACTTTAAAACTAATGATATGATGAATGCTTGGTTGAGTTTGATCGAGTTTGAATTAGCTTGGTTGAGTTTGGCTCAGTCGAGTTGAGTTCAGTTGAGTCGAGTTCAATTGAGAGCTCAGTTGAGTTGCGTTCAGCCGAGAACAACATCAAAGTCCTGAACCAACGTTAATACCTAGACTGGGCAGGTTCGTTCTCGCAGCAAATTCTTAATTGTTCCCGACGCGACGGTTCAGGTGGACAAATCAAAACCGGTCACCGAAGTTGCAATGTTTTGTGTGCCGTTTCCCATGGAATTCCTGACTGACTAGTCCGTCGTACGTCGACTATTCGAAGGCTGTGAACGACGCTTTCACGTGTCGGCATTTCCCCGCGGAGCAAACGTATAACGCGATAATCGCGTCATGCTGGCCGACGCACAATACTGGATTAGTTGGCAGCCTCTCCCCGCGGCGTAGGGCCAGTTATTCGAACCGGCTGCACAGGCAAATTGATGCGTGATCGTCGCATTGTTCCCCGGCGTCGTGTCGCGTCGCGTCGGTCCTCAGAGACGGATGCGCCACGATTTCACCGTGATGCCGATGCAACCGAACGGATGGCGAACCTTTTCGCGGGAATTCTGCTTGCTCGTTTGAGTAGCCGGGGATCGAACGATCCTGTTGACGCGACCATAATCGGTAGAACGCCCGGATATCGGAACGGATATCGAAATGCCACACGCTATCCTATACAGTCGACCGGCTTTCCGCTACCGGATTTTCTAAAGATTTAGCGTTTCATTCATTTGTTTATAGCTGGTCCCTGTAACTCATCACGCTGAATAGATTACGTAAATGAGGAGTTTATTAATTATGCTTTTAAAACTTTATATTACAATTGTATTACTGTAGGAAAATGGAGGAAAACACCGACCACACCGGGAATCGAACCCGGGCCTCGCGATTTGTAGCTGATCAGTTGACAGCGGATCTTTATGCAAAATAAAAATTGTCTACCTAAATTGCAACAATCTCGAATGAAATAGAAATTTATTTTCTGTTTTAATATGTATAATAGGTGGAAAATAATATAACAGTATTGTCAAAGTCTTCCAATGTTTGTGCTGTTTTAAATGACACCTACTCATTTTTGACATAAACAGCTAAAATACGCTGTCTACTGATCAGCTCCTGCACACACCCACGGAAGCCTCGCACTTTTCCTAATCTCCATACGCTATTTGGTCTGGTGGGTCCCGATCCCACATTACTTGTATTACACTCAACTGTCTTCTCCGAGGCACCACTAAAAATTATTATACTATAATTCGAAACAATGTTTACATTCTCAAATTACGGTTTGCAATAAGTTGCTAAATGTTCAAATGTGGTACACGTAAATACACTTGATATGATATGGACGAAATGGGAAAAGGTCATGGTCACTGCCGATTTTATGCATTCATGATCATATTGAGAACATGATATTTGTAGCAGTAGACTGATTAGAACCATTTAACACTAAACCTACCAAGCACAAAATATATAAAAGTAAAACGCTCTACAGAAGTTAGAAGATAGAATTTATTTACACTTTGTACCGCTTCCATTACAATATGTGCTTAAATAAATAAGTCCATCTAGTCATGTCCTATGAATGCGTTCCTATAATTTCAATAAATGTGAAAAAGAAAACCGGTCATTTGACCGTGGTAGGTTTAGTGTTAAGGATATCCATGTATTGTTTGCGACTCCCTTAAATTATTAAAGATGGAAAAACATTTTTATTTGGTCTTTGTGTGCTGCAGTTAACGACGGATATTTGTATTCTGTATAGATTCGCTGTCTAGTTCATCTCCGGTCCAGAAAAAATTCGAAAGTATAAAATCGGTGGAGAATCGATTCGCGTGAAAGAGTACACAGCTCCATGGAGCTGCAGTAACTTCATATCGACTGACGTTTCCACTTATCAGTTTTCGTTCACAAAGTTATAAATTGCTTCTTGAAATTGTTTAGAGGCTACATCTTCATGGCTCGCGCGGAAAGCGCCATCGATAAATCTACTTCGCGGGCCAATCGAGTAACTGACAATGAGTCACCTATATATAGGGTGTACCATCTGATTGAAGCAGTTGTTATTCAATTATTGCAGTAGCTCGCCTATTATCGGCAATAGGCTCGAAATATCACAGGAAAATATGATCAGGTGTGTAGAATCAAATATTGTAGTAACAAATTTTTCTCGAGGACACACTCCACTAGATTTCGGAGTCATTGATATTTTTTGTAATGGAACTATATGTTTTCATTAGTATCACATGGTAGTCAAAGTCTTAGTCTTCGGACTTCTGATATATCATGACATTCATGTGACCTTTAGTACCAAAGATAAGTAAATACAACTAAAACGTAACTTACAGTTTGACAATTGGTCAATATTATGTTTATTACCTTCGATATATTGTTGCAAACTTGTTAACTTAGATTACGTGGGTCTATTTATAGTTTCCTAACTAGTTTTTCATATGGAATTCTAACATTACTTTTAATACTCACAATCACAAGAAGGTTATGCTATTACAGGTTGCTGGACACGTCTTAACCTTAGCTACCAAGTGACGACACTAAATTTCAAATTCTCTTTAAAATTTGTTATGTATTTTTATTAATAAATAGCAAAGTTGTTGTAGACTTCCTTTTTTTTAAACAACTATGAATTAAAGTATAAGAGCTAAAAGACACGAATGACATTGAAACTTTTAAAATTGTGACCTCGAGGATAATTTTTTTTACTTACAAAAATGTATACTACCTGATATTTAGATATAAAAATTAATGCAAATAATTTCACAAAATATTGTGTATTAAAATCTAATACTAATTTCAGATTCCTCTTCAACTAGAAAGCCTAGTTTCCCTCTGATATTATGTTCAATTGAGCAATAATTGTTTTTTTAGCAATCTGTAATGAGTTGACTATTTGAAGATTTCATCAACTTTTAAGTGGGACACATTGTATACAAGAACGCGTTCGACTACTCCTGACAGGGCGACGTTTATTCCGATCGAGAAAGTTCGCTTACTTCCTGTTGCACGTAACATCATTCCGTTCTCCGGGAACGATCTCGCGGAGCGTGTACGAGTCCCGAGGTGCGATTGGCGTCGATTGTCGCCCTGTCAACAATGGACGATGATCGATGAGCCGCGATCGATAGATCCCCCTCTGAACTTCCTCCTCGCCCTACACGTCGACGCATACGTTCCTCTTCTTCGGCTTTCTTCGTCCAGTCGCGATTCATCCATCCGCAAGCGTAATTTTATTTGAAAGTTCCGGTCGGTCAACCATGTTAGCCATAATTCTTGTGAATTCCAATCGAACTCGTTAGAAGTGACTCGTCCTTTGGTCATACCATGAAGTAATGATACATAGAAACTGACGAAATGTACATTTCTTCATACAAGTGGTACAGTATTTTATCGATAGTCGTCGCCACCACGGGTCCGTCCGGCGACAATTAATGTTTAGATAATTTAAAAACTTTGATCGTCCATTACTCAAGTAAATACCATCGGAATTATATCTTATTTGGTATCATTTTCATTAGAAAAATGCCACGAATATGTTCTTGAAAGTTCCATAAAAAAATAATAAAAAATAAAGAAGTTTTGTCATTGGATTAGTAGTGGTCTCACCGATATACTCGACCCGTATTATGTTACACTTCTCGGCGACCGAGGCCTCTCGAGCTTCACAGCTTCTCACGGGGTATACCCCGCGGAAGGAGGGATTGTTTTGCGACAATCATCTTTCAGAATTTAACGACAATTAACGATGAAACACTGTATTGTATGACAGTTACAGTACCTTAAGAAAAAGTGATACTGCGATTCTTTGTGCAATAAAAATCGCGTAGATAAGTGGAATTATTGTTGATTTCTGTTGTAGTTTAATACGACCAGAAAATTTTTAATGTTTCGTTCGTATCACCTAATTTCCAATTCTTCACATTGAGAGTAGAAAAACTAGAATCAATATTTTTTTATTATGTATTATATTTTCTTTTCAACATGAAGATTGATAAAAAAAAACGTTTCATACAGAAGTTCCTTTATTTTCCCCGTAGAACCTATAAGCAGAAATATCCTTTTTTTATTTGGAAGAACATGTTGACTTTCAAATAACCTTAAAGACGTCTAACAAATATAAAATCAACAGGATAGTTGTGTTTACTTTTGTATTACGCATTTTTCCAAATTTGCGTGGTTCTTGAGATATTTAGACGTGAAGTCGAATCCAGTCCAGGGCTCATGAATGCGTAAATGGGTGCATGATCGTGTGCGGCACTCGATGTTAAAACGATAATGATATACGTTTGCATATACAATAAATTATACCGTTCCACGTAATGCAGTGCCGCCGCTTGTCTTCTTGAATTCTGCAGACTGCGCTCCAACCAATGAAATTTCCATTCTCTTACTACCATCACGCGGAAACGCGCTACACAATTGGCAAAAATGTGGATCGTCGTTATTGCGATCGTTATGATCACGATGAACAAGTGGTCGGTTGCTCCCTGGACGCGTTTATTCGTGTAATGCATCCGGAATCGATCCCAGCTGCGATCGAACCGCTTCGTTAACACTTGGTTACGAATTCCGAGAGAACGAGGTAGCGTAAGTGATGGGGTCATGTTAAATTACATTATAAAGTTAGATTGGAAGTTGTAG
The DNA here is from genome assembly GCA_913789915.3 of Sphecodes monilicornis. NCBI lineage: Eukaryota > Metazoa > Arthropoda > Insecta > Hymenoptera > Halictidae > Sphecodes > Sphecodes monilicornis. The sequence goes on along the minus strand of OU565284.1, from coordinate 12,695,185 downwards.
TGTTCTTTGCGGTGTGCAAAACATGAAATATTTTATAAAATTTACGATTGATTTCCTTGAGAATTCTATACAGTGATTCACATGAAATACAAAATAAAAACATTTCTATTGGATTCTGTGAATTCTGTTGCTTATGGTTTTAATGCAATTTTACCTTCAAAATGAATTTTTATTACGTATGCCTTTTCTATCATTTTTATTCTACCTACAAACCCGTCTTGAATTATTCAATTTGGGTAAAAATGTGTCCTTCATTTTAGGTTATAAACTATACAGTGTTGAATTAAGAATTCTATTGTGTGAGATATTTGTGTTGTACATCAAAATGGTTCTGTCAACCATTTTTCATTGTTAACAATGCTTTAACTCTCCGTTTCCAATGAAAGCAGAGAACATGTCGAAAATATTCGGTTGTTTTCCAATTTGACGATGCACAATTTTTGATTATGACGAAAAAGAAATTTTTAACTAAATTAAAAAATTCAATACGTTTCGAAGAAGGAAAAGTAAAACTATAGAATTATGTAAAACGCATACGCAACAATATTCGTTCATATTTAATAAATTACTGTACATTTAAGTATTGTATTCAGTTTCGTATGCATAAAGTGAAAAAAATAAAATAAAGGCTGGAAACATTCTAGGTCGAAAGAAATGTATGGTTTTCGAGTTAAAATACTTCCAAGCGCAAAGGGTCAAATTACAGTAGAAGAATGAATAAATATTACGTTTAGGGGAGGCACCTCGGATGTCCTTGACCTTGACATATGTTGTCAAGATCACCTTTCTGAGTAACCCCCAAGAGGTTTCTGAGGGCGCTCGTTGTTTATTAAAAAGTTATAAACAAAAGAAGTTTTCAAAATATAGCAGTTATTTTAAGTATTAAAGACTAAAACAATATGCTGTATTGACATATGCTATCAAGGTCACCTTTCTAAGTAACCCCCAAGAGGTTTTAGCGGTCGCTCGTTTTTTATTAAAAAGTTATGAACAAAAATATACCGATGCTACCATATTGCAATTTACCCGTATTTAAATGAATGTGATTTTGGATTGGACATACAGTGGCCCACAAAAGTGTTTGCACGCCCTTTAAATCAGAAGAACATTCTTAAAATTTGACGAAACCACTTGACTTTTTTTTTGAGCAATTCGAAGCATTGATTCACTTTTAAAATGTGCAAAAAAGATTTCGAAGAAATTGCAATTAGTAGGAATTACATGAAAAAATAATAATGACACTTTTTAAAACTTTATTATTTCAGACCGAAATGGAAATTCAAAATATGCGGTTTGTACATTTATGTTACTTACACATATGCTCAAAATTTCATCGAAATCAGTTAACAAACACATGAGCTACAAGCGGTTGAGAGTGGTGATAATTGCAGTTTTTCATGACTTTTGGTAAGTTTTTTTCTACGTGAGCCGATTTCGATGAAATTTTCAGCATATGTACAACTAACATAGATCTACAAAAGGCATATTTTGAATTTTCATTATGGGCTAAAATAAAGAAGTTTTAAAAAGTGCCATTTTTATTTCTTCGTATAATTCCTACTAATTGCAATTTTTTCAAAATATTTTTTGCACGTGATTTACTAAATCAATGCTTCTAATTGCTCAAAAAATGTCAAGTAGTTTGGTAAAATTTTAAGAAAGTTATTCTGATTTAAAGGGCGTACGAACACTTTTGTGGGCCACTGTATGTTATCGAAGACATTCTCTGAAATTGGACGACCTCAAGATGGTGTTAGGTCTGGGTTAGGTCTGGTAATCTAACCAAGCATAACCCAGACCTAAATCAGACTTAACATCATCTTCAGTGTTTAGCCGTCGCTCGTTTTCTATAAAAAAGTTAACAAATCAACTTGGACCATGTCTCCTTTTGACAGCTTGTACGAGAATAAAGTGTACTTACAACCAAAATTTAACGAAGGTTTTTTGCAATTATTTTGGAAACTAAGTCCGAGCGACGGGTAGATGTATAGAGGAAAGTTGTTCAGAATGTTGTCCTTGAAAACATATGTGAAGATCAAGGTCATCCGAGGTGCCTCTTCTAAACGTAATATTTACCGAAGAATGGAATACTAACGACGAGTCACGTCACTGACAAGTTGGTACACAGCTGCGTATTTTGTCTTTTTAATGACACGTTCCCAATCAGGTTTGTTCGTCTCGTAATCCGAAAGTTTCGGTCAACAGGGATCCCCGTGAATTCCAATGGAACTCGTTAGAAGTGGCTCCGTGGTTGGTCAATTTATGGGGATGTTACGGTGTAATGGTACGCGGACGGTCGCGACGCACGAAATACGCTGGCCGGGACACGAGTTTCCGGAACTTTTAATAATACCGATAATAAGATTCGCGAAACTTCGGGCGCTGTCTCTTGCTGAACAGCTAGATACATGTTCGCTGAAACCACGGCTGGCCAGACCACGAAAAACTTGTTTGGACTGCGATGGTGTCTTCTCGAAACATAAAACTTGCGACGATGCTACCGATATTCTTTCGAAACCGAGGTATCGACACACGGGTACACATTATTACTAACTTATTCCATTTAGCTTCGTATTTTAGATCAAATTACACCTGTGAGTACATATTTCAATATAAATAGCACGTATAATGTTTTGAATTAGCTTACTTCAGACTGTATTGAAAATGGTGCCTATGTAAATTATTTTATAAGGACCTGAACGAGAAAACTTGAATTCTTCCTTCATAATCTATGGATCGCTATAGATTTCTCAAATTCACAGTTTTAAGAGCGACTGCTAGTTGTTTTTTGATATTGCAGCTGGAAAGTGAAAAGGTGTAATGAATTCGACTGACCCGATTTGACTTTAGAGACAATAACAGTTATTTCAACGTTGAGAACGAGACTGATATACTCGAGGACGATACATAATGATCAAGGAGGTCTTAAACCGATAGACTGTTATGACAATACATTTAACACTAAACCTACCACGGTCAGAATGACCGGTTTTCTATTTTACAATTATTGAAATTAGAAAAACGATTCCATAGGAAATAACTGAATTGACTCCTTTATTTAAGCACATATTCTTATGGAAACGGTACAAAGTTTAAATAAATTCAATCTTCTTAATTCTGTAAGGCGTTTTATCTTTATATGTTTTGTGGTTGGTAGGTTTAGTATTAAAGGTGATGAGAACATGTAAAGAACAAACATACACACTTAAAAGTAGAACACATGTCTTAAACAACATACACACATAAAAGTAGAGCACATGTCTTAAACAACATACACACTTAAAAGTGAACACAGATGCGGACTGTACTATCGAATTTCGTGCTAACACGCAGCATTCGAGCTCCGCCATTTTATCAGACCGCGAGACTGCGATCGTAATCCTCGTTCAAAGATCGGCGGGTAAGAAAAGAGTGGTTCGGGCAGGAAATTGAACTCGAAAACGCTATCGATAGTGGACAGATAGGGTTTAATGGAGGATGTTTTACAACCGTTTCGTTTAATATCGAATAAAGCGGGCGTGCCGCTGCCGGGATCGGGAGAACACGGCTCTATTGGCTAAGAGGATCCTGGCGGCGCTATCACCTGCGGGACAGGAAATTAATAATGGTTATCTCGCGTGTAAACGAGATTTATCTGCCAAGGAATTCGTTCGAGAAAACTAATTCGCAATTACTCGCGAGGCGGCAGTAGATTCGCGGCCAGGACTCGTTTACATCTAGCGAGCCTGTAATCCGCTTCGGCGAAGCGTTTGTTTAATCCGGCCGTTAAAGTCTTAATGAGTCCGCGCTGGCCTGTAACGCGTGCGAAAGCACCATACATCCCCACTCTCTCTTTGTTTCTCTTTTCCCTCTGTTATCATACTTCTTCCACGAAAGACAATTACATCGATCGCTAGCTACTTGCCCTACCGGCTGAAACGCGCAATATGCGGAACGTTTTTAAAGAGGCATTTAACGTGTCCACGAGGCAACCGTCCGGCATTTATATGGCTGCACATTTACAATGTTAATAAATTGGACGCTAATAAGCACCGTGAATTTATAGAATATTGAATCTCGATGATGTTCTACGTATTGCCTCGATAATGCGAGCGTGATATCCATTATTGACCGGGATATTGCCCGAGCAACCCGTTTCTGTACAACGATGTCTACTCGCGACGCTAATTCCTTGCCACGTCCCTTATTCTGTTCGTAAATAGCCACCGTGTTCGCGGTCTTTGGTAACACTTGGCTAGTAACGTCGTTGAACGAGTCCGTTTGTCACCGAGTTGATCGTTTATTGCATTTATTAAGTCGATCAGAAAATTCCGCGAATTACTTATAGACAACTCTGGCCTATGTTGCATTCATATTCAGTGGCTGCTATCTTTTGTTTTTTACAAACTATGTATTCTAGAATAAATAAGCATTGTGTATTCCTCTTTCAGTGAAAATGGTTTTATTAACTGTCGCGTCCTCACTATTGTAAATTCGTATACCGAATTTCGCAGAGTCGTAAATCCCGTTATGCTTGCTTGCGACAGCAGTGATGCCAGATCCACCCAAAACTGGGTTGATTTTCCTCTCCTCCTTTTCCCCTTCCACTATCCCATCCCACTACCTGAGCACGCTCCAACGTCACCCACTAAGACCGTAGACTGGTCACGTGACGTGCTGCGCAACGTATCACATATTACTGTGGTCATCAGAGAGGTGGTAAACTGTATTACCCTCGATTCAACCGTTCTGGCATCACTGTGCGACAGGGGGATTGCTGGCAAAGTTGGATATTAATTAACGGCGCCTGGTTGAAATAAGTACTATATATTTATAGACTATTATATATATAATAATATATATTTATAGACTATTGTATATGTAATAATATATATACATATATATAATAATATATAATAATATATATACATATATATAATAATATATAATAATATATATACATATATATAATAGTATATATAATAATATATATAATAATATGTATAATAATATATATAATAATATATATATATAATAATATATATAATAATATATATATAATAATATATATATAATAATATATATAATAATATATATATATAATAATATATATATAATAATATATATAATAATATATATATAATAATATATATAATAATATATATATATACATATATAATAGTCTATAAATATTTGCAAGAAAAAATATCGAACGAATATAAAGACACTGTAAGATAGCAGAACGTTTTCAAATAGAACAAGCAACGCTTACAATTTATTAAGCCATCGGACCCGACATCATGACTCCGAAGAATATTTTAAAATTGATTATAGAAGATCAAATTATTATTAGGTGTACAAATTAATTCTCGACATTTCCACAGAAAAATGAATGTCGCTTTATACAAAATCAAACAACAATTTAATCAGAAATGTAAGTCTACCCACTTTTCTCTATTTCTCGGAATGGTGGCGAAACCCATTTCTATAAAATGATGGCGGTTTTGAGCTAATGAAGTCAATGATGCAGTTTTCATCCTCTTCGTACGTTTTGAAGTGGGATTCCACTAAATGGTGTTGGAGGGATCGGGACAAGTGGAAGTCCGATGGAGTTAGTTTTGGTGAATACGCCGGATGTAGCAACATTTAATAGTTCAACGAATCCGGAGTATCTTTAGTCATTTTTGCCGTATAAAGCTTGGCAATTTCGTGCAGCTTTATAACCGGTCTACGTCATGCAGAACTCGGCGATTCACTTCTTGAATTTTATCCCGCTCTTGCAACCGGACACTAATAGTTTGTTGAATAATCTCTAATGCAATAGCAAGTTTTTAATTGGATTTGGTATAAATTATTATTGGCCAACAGCTGTTCTAAATGTTCGTATGATCAAATGTTTTGTGACAGAACGATAGGATGTAAGTCGAAAAAATGTATTCTCTTCGTGTGGATAGAACTTGTTGGATGAAAAATCAATTATAGCGTTTAAGACGATTCTTTCTGGGACACACAATGGTAGGGGATAGTTGGAAAAAAAGAGCAAGGGAGCAAAAGATTTGTTACAGGAGAATCGATTCCCCGCGTCTCTGTCGTGATTCCCGCTCTGATACACGACTCGATCACAGCGCATATTTCCCCGGTGTCTTCAGGCGTTCGAACCAGCGATAGTTGTCGACAAAGTTCTCTCTATTCTCTCCCTACTCCTCGGTCCTTTTCTTTTCCCAGTAAATACTTTCCCCCCTTTCTTTCTCACTCGGTTGGATCACTTCGACTCCGTTTCATTCGCTCTCTTTTTTCTTATCTTCTGCACTTTCCAGCTATTTCTCTCTTTCTTTCTCGCTCGCGGTCCCTTACTCTGTCTCGTTCTCTTATTTCCGTCTGCAACGCCCCTGGATCACCTTTCTTCTACCTTTTTTTCTTTCCGCCCACTTCTTCGGTATCTCCGCGGATCCTACCTCTTTTCAGAGTTTCTCTGCGTTTTATTTCCTCCCCTCTGCGCGTACACAGTTGCCACCAAAAATATTTCGGCACCGAGAAATGCAATTCTCAACTGAATTTATTGTAATATTAGTGATGAATATGAATATTCAAATGTTTTTAGAACTACATGATTCACGGCTAAGGATCACTCAACACTAGAACTATCGAGCCCGTCAAAATCACGGAGTTCAGGATTTTTCTTTTATAGTTCGTGAAGTTATAGAAATATTTTCTGGAGTATACTTCTTTATTCAAATACATGTTACCATAAAAATCTTATGAAATCTGAATAAACTCAAAACTGTTACCATTATAATGGAATATACATCAGTCTCGTTTAGGGCTCGGTAGTTCAAATGTTAACCTTTGGAACATGCTAGTTGTATATAAATTTTTCGTAAAGAAATTTCAAGTTTTCAATGGAAAAATGCCGGGCCTCTAAAACACGCATAGACAGAAGTTGCTCGGTCGGGGGCGATTTTCAAGCGTTACCCCCACTCCACCCGCCCGCGCGTTTCGCTCCCCGTTATGGTCCTAGTTCATACGATACAGGCCTGAGGTGGCTCGAGAACTAGGACCATCACGGGGAGCGAGACGTACGGGTGGGTGGAGTGGGGGTAACACTTGAAAATCGCCTCCGATTGAGCAACCATGCCTGCTCTAAAGATTAATAAATTTGCTGATGGCAATAATTATTTTAACACTTCATCTACTGGAAACCTATTAATAGGATTTTCAGTAATTATGCTGTACCAAAAGGAAGTTTAAAATTATATTTTGGAGAATAATCCTAAGCAAAACTATTAGATTCCGCTACTGGAAAGAGCTACTAAGAAAACCTTAGCCATGGACCAGACTTTTGAAAATTAGGATATAATTGCCGGTAGATAGTGTGTTGAGAAGTTATTTTAACATAATCTAAATTTATTTTTTAAGAAAAGCAAGCTGAGGATTGAGGCACTAAAGAGCGAAGAAGGAGGCACTAAAGAGATTAGGGAAAGGTGGAGGGGATCTAGGAAAAGGTGGGGGAACTAGAGAACGATGGAGGGTTTAGGGAAGGTTGATGTGCCTACAGAGAGGTGGAGGGTCTAGGAACGGAAACAGAAACTAAAGAAAGTTGAAGGGACTAAGAAAAGGAGGTCTAAGGAGAGGTGGAGGATCAAGGGACTGGAGAAGCAGAGAGCCCGTGATGAACTGACAAATTTTGATTGTGCAACCCTGTTTATGTACTTGCACCCTCCAATGTACGTGATCATAGGTCGATTGCAGCGCGATCAACACCGAATGATCAATTGATTTAGAGACCGAATATTTTCAAAAGCAACTGTACGTATCCTCCGCAAGATTTCAACCCCTAAACATTGTTCATCTTTCGACAACCCTCGGTTGTTCAAGCGTGCTCACCTACACCCCACCATTCCCCTAACCACTATCTATCTACGTATGTAACTTCGTCGTCACAATGCCTCTAGATCTATACTTCATGCGCTCGAAAAAATTAAGGATTCGTTTCCAGACGATTTCGAAAATTGAGCTGCTCACGAAAGAAGTGTAGCTATAGATGGAACGACGACGACAATTTCGCGAATATTGCAGAATTCCGTTAGGAAAGGATCCTTGGAGTATCGGTCGCCCGGTGCAGACTTCTTAATTATCGTTCCATATCTCGCAGATTGCGATTCACAGTTATTTTTAATTATATCGCGATACTTAATATCATATAGTCCAGAGTTTAATGAACGACGTACAAACAAGAATTATAACTAATTAGAAAGTAATTATTTACTTACGAAGCTGATCCCGCGAATCTAATAATGTTTCAGGAAAACCGAAGAGCGTAAGAAGAATCGCAATTATTTTAGAGTTTTGAAGCATTTTGATATATTCACGATACTGGACTGATATTTCTATGGAAAAATTAATTTTGAAAAATGTTAATTTTAAATGTAATTAGAAAACTAATAAATGTATCTGAAAACGGGTTTTACAAGTGGGCTCGCGAAGAAATAAAATACAGCTTTGCTATTTCAATCATCCCTTTAACTTTAATAGTCTTTGACATGTAGAGTTCCAAATGGTTCCAACCCCAAATTTGGAAGGTTGTTTTTAGCAGTTCAATATTAACAATGGCCGACATAAAAATATGTGACTACCATCATTGATAGAACCACCTCTTTTCAAAGTTTCATTAATTCTCATGTCCGTACCCAAACTTTTCTACTGCGTTCAATAATGTTGCACTCGATAGATTTCGTAGTATCAGAGTATATTTTTATAACTTACATGTAAATTAATTTATAATTATCCGAGTTAGTGGAAGTCTATAACAGTTTTGCTATTTGTCAACAAGAATATACAAATTTTAACAACAATCTGGGTACTGACAGAAGGGTACCGACAGAAGGGTTCCAATCTGCAGATGTTATATGGTATATCTCATTCTCAGCGAATAAATAAAAACATGCAAGCGTAAAAAAATGATACCTCGGAAAGTAGGAACATACTACTAACTCGCCACGTGAAATCATGTGCTATCACGTTACCTACAGAGGATATAATAATACACATGGCTCACGCTTTAAGAATTTCAGGTGAAATTGCTTGTTTTCACTTCTTTCCACGTGACGTGATAGTACTTTGTTCCTACCTAAATTTTCACGAGCGAACCAAGAGAGATTTGGTCGAATCATTCCTGCACAAATCCGGCAGTACCTACGATACAGTAAAAAAAGAAAACGTAGTTTCAACACCAGGAGCAAGTCAGCAAGCCGGCAGGAATTCCGTCCATCGATCATCCGCGACGATCGAGCACGCGACATTTCACCAAGAGCGATCCGGTCGTCTGCGGGGTAGCGGATCTGCTCGCCTGCAGATTATTTTCCTCTCCGTAGAATGCAAATTCCTTTCGCCGTATTCGACCTGGCAGGCGAACGGAAGTGAGACTGTTCGCGTGACCGCGCCATGTTCGCGGCGAAAGAACGGCTCTTAAACAAAGTAGTTGCTCGAAACGGTCCAACAACCCCGTACTTTGGTTTCTTCGTGTTACGGGGGGGAGGGGGCGGTGTTTACCATCACCGATGGCCCTAGCTGCGTTCAGTATGAAACCAGAGAAAAAACGAAGGATTAGAAGTGAGCGGCGACGGGGACTGACTTAGCGTTATTTATGTAGCTCGCATCCCTTGATGTCGCTCTAACAACAGTAATCTCCGGGCACGGCTGCTCCGCACCGGCAGCCTGTAAACCGTCCCGTTTTTACCCTAATTATCGTTCGCCAACTGCAAACGTGGTTTCTCGAAGGAACCCTCCCGTTCATTATCCGCTCCATCGACGCTCGCGCTCTTACAACGCTAACATCCGACGCTACCAACAACGTTTCGCCGCTGTTTCGCGGGTTTATCGCGCGTTCAATTTGTACAACGACGCTGGAAGATAGCTGGTTCCCTGGGATACAGCGTTCTTAATGACGTCCGGGATTTAAAAATCAATTCCTCAGCTGCTTCGAACGTTTTTACCGATCTTACGCGTATAAAACGTCTGATCTCCAGTGATGAGATTCGAAACGGTTCGAATTGCTTCGAATGTCTGTCGTATACTTTGTGATGGGCATACAATACTGTGTCTTGCAAGTTTTCGAACAAATCCACAGAGTTTCGAATCAATTCGATATTTATTCGAAATCAGAAATTCTTAAAACTCTTGACAGTCTTGAAGTCTTGATAATTTTAAAAGTCTTGGTAATCGTAATAAATGTTATACTTTTGAGAATCTTGCGAGTTTGGAATGTCTTGGAAACTTGGAAAATCTAGGAAATCTTGAAGGTCTTGGAATTACGTCAAGTTTCATGAGAAAATAACTATATTTTTCTATGTAACAACAAAATCATGTTTTAGATGGTATTTTCTAATCTGTTTCTTTTGTTATTAAGAATGGTTCCTGCTTTAGAAAAAACTCTTCCGCAAGGAACTGAAGTTGCAGGACAACAGAGAATTTTACGAGCTAATTTTGATAGATTAGTATATTTAGTGCTATTGTCTGTCCAATACTGCAAAGGATCGGAATGTCTATTAATATATCTTTCCGCAATGTAACATTCCAATTCATTTATCGGTCCGATACTTTTAGCGTTAATTAAATTTTGTACTTCGCTAACATTTCAAGAGTTTCATTTCTTACAAATCTTCCAAGGTGTTAAGGTTTTCAAGATTTTCAAGACGTTCAACAGTTTCAAGAGTTCTAAGCCTCGAATTATGTTGCAAGCGATTCGAATTTATTATCGTAAATATTGAATCGAAGCTATCCGAAGTGATTCAGATCCCATTACTACGCATACCATACTACGAATTCGAATCACTTTGAATATGATTCAAAGTTGAAAGCTCTTGAAACTTGTAATTACTTTCGTGTCGTGAAAGTCTTAAAAGTCTTGATCGCCCTGGAAGTCTTGAAAAGTGTCCGAGAAAGCGGTGAAAATAGCAGTTTTTCACGACTTTCGGTCAGCTTTTGCTTAAAATCCACAGATTCTTACATCCTTCGATGCGTTTCGTTTTTTTTCTCTGTCAACCGATTTGCTGATGGCCTAAGCAGGTGCTCATTTTACTTATTGGTTAATCCAGAACTGCCATGAGGCCATTGGTGTTAGTGCGTGTCGATGTCTATCGCATACGATTCAAGACGATCAAGACTGCCAAGATTTTCAGGACTATCACAACGATCAAGACTTGCAAAACTGAACAGTTATTACGACTTTCAAGAGTTTTAAGTTTCAAATCAGGTTCGAAGTAATTTGAAAATGTTGTCTTAAGACATTCAAAGCGTCGCAAATCCCGTCGCAACTAATCTCAAACAGTGGGGCGATCCAACAATTCTATGTTCAAAAACTTCATTTTAAAATGGTATTTCGAAAACAACGCAGTGTTCGGAAAAATTTTTTATACAAAAGTTTCACGATTTCGAGGGTGAAAATACAAATGTTCTATTTATTGTTTAGATGTTTTGTACAGGGGTTGAAACAGTTACGAGAACCGAAAAAATATTATAACTGTTATGAGAATATCGGTTCTCGCTTATATCGGTTGCGGTTACGGTTCTTGAGAACCGATATTATAACGGTTCTATAACTGTTATTTTTAGGTTCCGGATTTCGGTTTCGGTTTCGGTTCTTCAGACTTCAGAACCTATAATAAGTCCCGTATCGGTCTCATATCGGTTTTGCAGTTCTGCAACTGATATTTTTTGGTTCTGTATCGGCTATACAGGGTGTCTCAAAATTCCTTCAACATCCAAAAACGGGAGGTTCCTGAGATCATTTGAAGCAACATTTTCCTTTGCAAAAATGGCGTCCGCTGCTTTGTTTAAGAGTTATTAACGAAAAACACGGACCAATCAGAGCGCAGTTACAGCGGATTGATTGTGGCTCGACGCCACGCTAAGCGGGACCTGTCCCCGAGTCGTACTCCGTTCGCTGTAGCCGCGCTCTGATTGGTCCGTGTTTTTCGTTAATAACTCCTTAACAAAGCCGCGGAAGCCATTTTTGCAAAGGAAAATGTCGCATCAAATGATCTCAGGAACCTCTTATTTCCGGATGTTGAAGGAATTTTGAAATCCAGAACCTAAAAATAACAGTTATAGAACCATTATAATATCGGTTCTCAAGAACCGTAATCGTAACCGACATAAGCGAGAACCGATTTTATTAAACTGTTAGAACATCATTTCGGTTCTTCATAACTGTTTCAGTCAGAACCGATATATAACTGTTTCAAACAGTTATTTTCAAAACCATTTAACCCCCTGGTTTAGTATCTCCAAAAACTCGAGCCGTTAGGTACAATTCAAAAAAGTTATTGGTTTTCAAAGAGTGTGCGAATACCTTTTACCTTGACTGTACATGCACACCTGGTGGATTCACTTTACTAAATTGATAAAAGCAATGAGAATTAGCTGCGAGACGATCGACAGTACGTACCAGAGGGCTGCCAGAACCTCCCACGATAGTTGTCCAGGAATGATAAGTCATCGGAAGAAGTTTCTGCCCTTTTCGCAGTTGGCGAAGTTCAGAAACTAGGAGCTTTCGTCTACGGTCGAGCCGGGGGCGCATTCACGGAATTACACGAGTCAAAATTATTCGTCCAATTAGTCGAGAGCAAGTTCAGCTGCTCGTGTGCCTCGGGACCATCGATTCATTCGAACTGATCCCTCCGGTCGACGGAACATAACGAATATATCATTTAAGCAGAAAGACATTAGGTTGTCCGGGCGTCGATGATTTAGCGGAGGGGTTGTGAATTCCCATCGAATATGGGAAATGAAATAGACGGTGGGATGGCACGTGCCATCTATCAATGGAGGATTTCGGGCTTGCAGCGTCGGCCCGGCGCGGATCTAGAAAGAATCCAGGCGAAATCGCTGGATTCGCGTGCGAGCGAGCGATTCGCGAGAATTCTTATCGCACGAGACGCGAATATTAAGCGCGGTGGAATTGGATCGCGGGAAAACTGCTGACAGGGTTTTAAAGTCCTTCGTTCTTCGGCTCTAGCACAGCTCGAGTACCGTTCGTTAAGAATAGATCCTCGTAATCGTTAACGAACTGTCGGTTATACATCATCGTCCGGATGATCGAGCGGAGGTGCACTCACCGGGGCCCGCGTTTCGCTGCGCGCAGAGTCATCATCGTTGATGTTCCTGGGTTCTTACCTGCAAGCAAAAAACGAGGGGAGTGTTATTGATGCGATACTGCGATGCGAACTGGTTAAATCGTGATTCTAGTGCGTACCGGCAACAATGTTTGCGGTAGGACGGACCGATAACACATGATTATGGTTTAACGATAGTATATAGTGCCTAGCGGTCGACTCGTTTTCAATTTCTTGGAAAAATGATACGCGTGTTCAGATTCAGTATGTGTTTCTAGGGAACGTGAAGTTATGCAATAATTTCTCTATAAAGCATCATCGTGGTTTGAGCAATTTCAAAGCAGGAAATTTGAGTTGAGCCATTTTTTGTCATGTTTTCAATGGATATGGCAAATCTGATGAACAGACTGCAGATCTTTACGTAAAATAAACAATTTCTACGCTCATTGTGAGACACAGAAATTAAACAAATGTGAACCTTGTCTTTTATCCATTTCAATGAGTTAAACACAGTGTAATAATACTCTTAGACTCTCCTAATTCTTCACAGTTTTGTATTCCATCTATTCACTTTTGTTATAATCGCATAAAATTCGCAGTCTAATGATGCATCACAAGCTTCTCGATAGATGTTCATGTATTTTATTTTCTGAAAAATTTAGAGGTTACGAAAGGAAGTTAAACATTCTTTAACAAAGGCTGTTTGCATTATAATACTGGTTGACTGTCATAAAAATGTATCAACAAAATGCATCGCATTCCACAGGTGTAACATTAGAAAACATAACCCTTAAAAACTGCTGTGAAGTTTTTATTTTATATCACATTGTACCACAGAACTAACCTGTTTCATGATAACATTATCCTGGTATATACTGTACATAAAAGCTAAAAAACAATGGATAAAATAACGTTCACGCGGTATGGAATTTATTTGAAAAATGAGGTATAAATTTTTTCTTTACAAACAGATACTAACATGACAGTCTTCAAAGTTTAACGATGCAACTCTAAAAATGTTACACCCTCAAGGCAGCTGTGATTAAGGATTGAAAGTACAACCTAAAAATATAACATCTTTCAGATATTGCAGAAATTTCAGAAATATTCACGGTTCAGTACATGAAGATCACAAAACAAAAATCACAAGGTTTACTATCTTACTTATAAAAGTAGTTACGGATTAATGCTACAATTCTAAAATGTTTACACCTCCAAGCAGCTATGTCACTTTTTGAACAATTCAACAACGATTGAAAACACAACCTAAAAATATTGCCCCCCGGAACAACTAATATTTGGAACTGAAACTTGTACAAGGTAAAAATTCAATTGGTAGCCTGATCATTTTTATTGTGACAGTTACTTGCATAAAATAGTCGGACATATTCCCAGGACAACAATTGAGAGCCCGTCAATTTTTATCGTGACAGTTTCTCGCATGATTGGCGTAACCCTAAGAATTGTACACCCTCGAGACTAGTCTAGTCTTCAAATATCTGTTCAATGTGTAAAGATATTTTAAAAAGTTCGCATGAAGTGCAATATTAACTGCGATAGGCCTTCACGGTTGGGAACCAGGCCGAAAAATGTTGCACTCCCAGGACAGCAATTGGTAGCATGTAAATTTTGATTGTGACAGTTTCTCGCATAAAATGGAGCGACTTACAAAATTGTATCCCCTCGGGGGAAGCTTTCAAATATCTGTCCGGTGAATGAGAGATTTTACAGCTCCGGAACATTATCAAATGCTTTGAAAACAGGGATCTTGAAGTTTACGATAATGCGGGCGTCGTAAAGGAAAACAATTACAGGATAATGCAATCTATGGTCGTAAAACGGTCGCCGGGCGAGTCTAATAAAAGTGTAAAGACGTCGTTTCGGGGGTCGGGGAGTTTTCTAGACGACGCGACGCGTCCGGGAGCCGAAACGAGGCCCTTCAGTGGTGCTCGCGATCATCGTTAATAATAATAATAACGGCAGGGGTGTTCACCAAGGGTCCATGGTTCCACATATAGGACGTTGAACGCCGCCGAGACGTTAGGGTGGTCGCAGGCCTTTATGTGGATATTGGTTTGCCAGGGCAATTTAGGAAAATAATGCCTGGCGATCAAGCCATTCCATTCTTCCCCCGAAAAAAGCTGTCCTTCTCATAGCTACCCCTTTTGACCCCATCCCCTGTTTTCCTTTTCAGCTCCATCCAGAACCACCCTTCTCCCTCGAGCTACCAAAGGAGAATGGCGTGGACGTTATTGACGACTCACAGATCAGCCAAGAGGTCCAAAAGATAAAAAATTTCGTCGCCCTTTTCACTTCGAGTCTTAGCTTAATCTAGCCCCGCACAAGGAGACGCGTGTCAACGCTTTGTTCATCGGATCGATCAGACAGTAGCCCCGCAGGCCATTTTGCTCAATGATTCATGTTTACGTTAATCCTGCTGGCGATTCGCGATATTTATCGGCGCTCTGGGTCTGACTTTCCCTGTAAGTTTGACCTTGAATGACCTTGAGTTATAGGTAATTGAACTCATCTTAAAACGCACTATTTGATGGTGGATAAAAAAACATATCATTCCATTTGAAAAAAGAAAGTTGACCTTCATGTCACCTTGGAGTGTCCACCGAGAAAAATAAAAGTCCCACCACATGATGTTCCCCTTGGTACTGTACAACTTTCATCTGAAACAATTTTGCGTGTAATCAATATTTTTGGAGATATTCGTCTGCAACGCTTTATAATTTCCACCCTGTGTACCCAAATAAATAAATTTGTAAATCTTTACAAACTCAATAATCGTGAATTAAAAGGATTAGAACAAATCATTTTGACGGGTCTCGTAAACCTAATGTTAAAGTGGGAAACCAATTTCTACCAATTACCAATTTCTCGTAACTGACGTAGAAAATTTGTATTTTTCATAAAGATCCGCAGTCTACTCATTAGCATTTTTAGAAAGTTCTTGCCAAATTGGTGGAAGAGTCCAATTGCTATACGAGCGTCGTATAAATTTTCTAATTCGCCGGCATGGCCGCGGAATCGACCCGGATGATCCAGCGATTCGATACGCGCGAGATAATCATTACCGTCCCACGACCCGTTGGTTAAATACCTATTGCGTTTTTACTGAACGACGTCGCTCCTCGTGCAATTAACCCATTGAAACGTGACAAGGAGCGTCCCGGCGTCTCGACGACGCGCATATTTTCCATGCTGCTGGTTGGATAAGCGAACGGGGAACCTGTCACCGGATGACGAATCGTTTGCGAAACGTTGATAAACGCGAATAAAAACGGGTACGATTGCGGGCCGCTTAAGGGTCCATTTTTCTTGCGGGCCCCGCCAGCACCCGAACCGATAAATTCAATAGTTCTGTGTACAAGCGTTAGAATATCGAGTTGTCGACGCTCTCGCGCGCGATAGGCGTTGCGCCGGCCGTGCGTGAATTATTCCCGCTGATAAAAATGTCCGGGTGCGGCAGAAATTATTGATTACGCTTGCCGACCGCCGGATTTTTCTTTCTTCCCTGTGTATTTTCCGAACGAATTAATTTGCACTCCGGGAAAATCGCGGAAAACCCCTGTTAACTGAATTATACGTGAAAAAGTAATAATACGCTGAGTTCACCAGGAAAAGACGAAATTGGAAATGCTACGTAGCATTGCGGACTGCGTCCCTTATATTGTACTGGATATTTACTTCGTTTTATGAATGTCACATCGCGGTAAATTGTTCGAAGATTCTCTTGAGCAAAAATTACAGAAAATAACGATTCTACGATTTGAGAGAAACTTCAAACCCGCTCTTCTTGAAATAGCGAATACATTTTCACCTGACATTTTACAAAATTATGACGGCTTTGAATTATGAAAAGATGGAAAAAGGAGAAGGAAGCGTTTCGTCCTAGGCCCGCTAGAGGACTCATCAGTAAGGCTATCTAGCGGACCCGTGCCTTAGACGCAGAATGTCGTAAGGACAGTTTAGGACAGTATATGTATATACAAACAGGGGAAAATTCAAGTAGTAGCGGGAAAGGTGTTGTCGTAGTGTCCCTCTGTTGGCGAGCGTAGGAAGTAGCCGCCACAAATTCATCTAATATCTGACAAATAACTTCTTTTCTGCTTGTCTCTGTCTGTGTTAATAAAAAAACGTAGACATCATTTATTAAATATCGTACCACGAATTGAAGTATCATATAAATATGAAGAAAACATTGTAACATGAAGAGACACTAGGTAGTATTTACGAAGTATATCGTTCCCGTCTAATTGACCTAGTTTTTGCTATGATTGATTAAAAACGAACAATTTCTACAATTGTTTGATAGATCAATCTGCCCCGACACATGGTAGCCTGCAGGTGTGCACAGTTTTAATTGAAAAAATTCTATTCTAAAATTGAACGTACCATTACCCATACTCGCTGCAGAAGTGTTAAAAATGTACGCTGCTTGTCGCGCGAAAAACATTTTAACGCCGCGGTACCCGTTTTTCCGGGCTAACAATTAACAAAACGGCGCACAATTATTTCGTTTCGGATTGTTTTTGTTCCCGATGTAGCACCTTCAGTGGTAAGAGAAAGATTTAATGTAATAACGTGTAGCGACAGAGCGTGATGGACGGAATAAAACTTATGTTCAAATTACAAGAAATGTGTGTTTATCCAATCACGAACAGTTGCGGAAGAAATGAACGGAAAGTGGAAGGGACGTGGAGCGCGTAATGAAATTCGCAGTTGCATCACGCACGGTGCCAATGCGCCGATAATTGTACTTAAATTAACAAGGCGTACGGCGTTGGATCTCGGGAGCGGGTCATCAATCAACGGGCGAAACATTATCAGATATTAATCCGCGATGGCCCCAAAGTAACAGGGGCAACGGGTGCATGCGCTCGGGTTTCTCGGCACGCGGAAGACCATCAATTTTTCGTAATTAAGTCACGTACGGGGGCATAAAAAATTGAAGCGTACCGAGGCGGCGGAAAGTCTCGCCGCGTTTCATCTCCGTTAGCTCACTGTACGTTGCGCCCGTGTTGTTCCACTCTCTTTGTGTTTATGTGTGTGTGTGTGTGTGTGTGTGTGTGTGTGTGTGTGTGTATCGGTACACCAGAAACACGGGGGCTATTAATAATCTGTGGAATCATATTTTGACTTATTGCTTTGATAAATGAATTACAACCCGGTCGGACCTTTCTCCCCATGCATTATTCAACGGGAGGTCTGTAGAGCAGGGAGGAAAGGGAGGCAAAGAAACGTAAAAACGGATACGTATCTGTGGACCGCAACGATCTCGCGGTTTCCGAACGAAATTGACATTAATGCGGGGACAAAAAACACATTAACCCTTGCACGAGATAAGGAAATAGTTGCGCCGGAAACCTCTTGCCTCAATTTTCGCCAATTTTCGTCTTACGCTTTGTTATTTTCGCAAGCAACCTTGAAAATTGTAGAAAATCGAGGCAATTTATTTAATAAAATGTTGACGGGTTAAGATGTATGATATTGGGTCCTTCTTCACCAGTCCTTCATTTTGCAGATACAAACAGAATATAATAAAAATAATTCCACCTCGCATTTCTGGAAAACGCTGGATTTAAAGCGTTAATTGAAACAATTGTGCTTTATTCGTAACCCCATACTGTAAGCAAAAATTGGTTTAAAACGTTAATGGTACAAATGCATGAAAGTACGACATAATCACACAAAAATAAATAACTTTACAGCCTGGGTGAATTTTCATCCGAGAAGCGTGGGGAGATTAACCCTTTGCACTCGAGTGGTGACTCCGAGGCATCACTAAAAATTGCTATATCATTATTCAAAATATTGTATACATTATTAAATTGATATTCAATAAATTTTTTACCAAAAATTTAAGTATTCTATGAGGTATTATATCAGTTTCATTTCTTCAAAATATTATGTAGAATGGAAATATTCTTGATCGAAAAAAAAAGTTTGGTTATGGAGTTAAAATACTTCCGAGCGCAAAGGGTTAATAGGAGAGAGTTCAGTTTAGAATCCCAACGGTAAGATTACTATTGTAATTTATTTTTTAAAGAAACTATGAAGCGATACAATTCGAAAATTGTACGAAGATCACGAAGCTTAGTGAGTACACAGTGTTATTGAACATCGTGGAAAATTTTGGGTGTTGCCGGATGGAATAACAATTTCTTTAGAAGAAGCTCCGTGCATAGGAGGTAAAAAGAAGATTTTAAAGACGAGGTATCCGGGCGGGATTCTCCACTCTGAACGGTCGGTGCTTCACTAATAGGAGGCTTAATCGATTTTACATCGAAGCCATTCGACGCAAATATTTGCGAAGGGAATCCGTCGCGATGGAATTTTCCCCGAAGAGAATCGAATTCTGAGTGCGAGCGAGACACTACGATGGCCGCACGCGTTGCTTCCAGACGCGTTGACAAATCGGCGGATCGAATGAACTGGCATGAAACTGTGATCCGGTTCACCATAGATAGATAGTGTATTTAAAGGCCTGCGCGATTCGAATCGTCCCGGTAATGGGACAGTGGGAAATCGGTCTTCTGGACTTCCGATGGTAATTTTGCAAATTTCGAATTAAGAAAAGCAACTTCACGATACGAAAGTCACAAGACACTGTATTGAATCTTCGGAAAAAATTCTACAATCACTTCTGAATAACTTTTGCATAAATGTTGTCTCTTGCCCTCTACTTTTAATGTTTGCACGAAAGTGTCGACTTTATGATCTTTGAATGAACTACAATAATTTCGGATGATTGTGTAGGATATACTAAAATTTTATATTATACATTAATCATATTAGTATTTTAGAAACAGTGGTAGAAATATTGAGATTTTATGAAAATTTCAATTTTATTCTTCTTCGAAGACGCCGTTCATCTCAGCTAACTCGTATAGTATGGGATTGTAACATGCGACATTGAAAAATGTAGACAAATGCCATTCATTTGTAGAATACTCGAGCTAATCTAATTCTTGTCATATCTTGCCACAATGTCTCATTTCTGTTCCACAATTGCTTATCTTTCCACCATATTATTTTCTTACCACTATAGCAATTTGACAGGTTCAAATTAAATTGGTGAAATGAATAAAATATTGTAAATAGGATGAAATTACTAGACTAGAAATTACTAGAGTATAAAGGTTAAGAGAATTTAGAAACATCAATGTATTATTTTTACCACAGTAAAATGATTAAGGAAAGAACTTTTTACTTGGCCTATTAATAACTATTTCTTGCGATTGCTGTACAAAATTTTTATTTTGCATATAGATCCGCAGTCTAGAAATGACATATCTCTAAAGAGTTGAAGGTTGGAACGATCAGTTGTACGATCATTGTGTTCTGACGAATTCGTGCGACTTCCGAGGAAAATGGCGCAACAGCGTAACAATTCGCACAAGGATTAATTTATTCGGTCGTTCTGAGGTTTGTGAACGTAGCCTAACTGGAACTTAGATCTAACGTGGGCCATTGGGAGTTAGCTGGCAAAGCGAGTGCTCGCAGAGGAACAATCGACTGGGTGATACGCGCACTGTTCCACGACAAGCAAATAGAGAAAGAAGAGGACAGACGTTCTTCTCCCTTATTTATCATACGTTGTACAAGCGGCGAGCATGTACGCGGGTTTCCGTGTAGCAATCGCTTTCCTGGGTACTTCGGTTCATTGTAGACCAGCTGGAGCCATTACCGGACACGCCCGATTGTATTCTAATTTTTTCAACCGGCAGGCATCCTAACTCCGAGATGCTTTACTATCCGACACATCGACGAACTCTCGGTTCTCCTGACAATAAATATCAAAATTACGCAAAGCGAATCTACTAAATATTATTGGTGCATATGAAATGTCCGATTTTAGAATTGGAATGTAATGATTATGCTACTGTTGATCTTTATGCATTTATGGATTCTGAAAATTTAAAAGAAATGCTGGAATATAAAATTCGACAGAATCTAGTACGATTTTTATTTATTTCAGATCTTCAAAGGCTGCTACTACCGAAAACAAAATTTTCTCTGATTCCACTTTCTTCTATTCCAAAAATTGCAAATTCTATAAAAATTGAATGAACGCACTATTCGTCGAAGGTAGGAAATACAAAAAAATTGGGATAACAATCTTTAAAATGCGGAAGGTAAATGAGGACGATCAAAAAATGAATTCCTCACAATAAGATTTTCATTTTCGGTGTTTTCTCGTCGAAATCTATAGGATTTTATTAAAAAAAAAACTTGAAAAAAAGAGTTCTCCAAAACGCAGTTAAACCAATTCAATTTCTACCGTAATGCAATCAAGAAATTTGTAGTTGACGGAATATGTTGAATATAATGGTACATGTTTTGTTGAACAAGATTTATTCAGGAAAAAGTTATGCTTATTTAATGTTATTGTCAAAAATCAGACATTTCATAAGCAGCAATCTAATAGGTAGCAAAGAGTGAACATCAAAAATTGTGAGAAATGGCGGTCACATCAGAAACTCACGATTCCGTACAATCATTAATCTTTTTCCATACAATTACCAGTTTTAGTGATTGAAACTTCTATGCCATTCATAATTTCGTAGAAAAAAAAAGGAAGTGTATGTCTATTTTATGTCCACATTTTTTACCTAAGAGGTAAAAGAGGAGAGAGCACTTGGCTCTTTTTTTACACAGAGGAAAACGTGCTAGAAACGTATCTCTACTTAACACGTTTGCTACCACCATTTGTTTCGTTGCTCACCTTCCGTGTTAAAATATTTTATTAAAACGTTGAATGCCACACCAACGTCCCCAAAAATGAGACAAAATCAGAACAACTTCTTTAATGATACAAGAATATAAAACGTTAAATTTTGATTTCATATTCATATGGAAAAAATGGATATCTGCAATTCGAAAGAGCACAATGATTGATACAACTTAGAATTTTGAATACGAATGTATTATTTTCCGTTTTTCAAACTTATTAAAAAAGGGAAACAAGTTTCTACTTGGTAACAGTTTCTTGTCGTTAATGTAGAAAATTTTGTGGTTTGGATAAAAATTGGCAGATTACTCGTAACATTCTTACACCTTGTAGATCCTAATAAAAGTTGGTCTACTTCATACCTTGCAGTAAAAATTGACTTTCAATTTTGATAAAACGTTTATGTAATATCGAAACAATTTAGCAAAAGAAAGTTATGAACTCTCTCAATATTCTGCTGTGTACTATGACTTGCAACAGCAAAGTGTATAAAATTCATTTGACTGTGTATAAGTAAATGGCAACTTTGTGAACGTCATGTGTGACGGCGGTAGCATGTCGAAAAATTATGTGAAAGCAAGTAAAACGTGTTAGAAGTCTGTTGTAAAAATGATTCGCGTAAAAACGCGAAAAGAGAGATCCAGATGGATCGATCGATACGTGCACGCGCGGCGAACGTGTACGCGGCTTTCCGTGTAGCAATCGCTTTCCAGGGTACTTTGGTTCATTGTAGACCGGCTAGAGCCATTGCCGGACACGCCCGATTGTATTCTAATTTTTTCCACCGGCAGGCATCCTGACTTCGAGGTGGTTTCGTATCCGACACTGACATCGACGATTCGAACAGACTGACGGAACGCCGAGCCGTGCGGAGATTCGTGTTTTGATGGGAGTGTGTTGCAACAATATTCCCAAGAGCCTGAGATCGGGTTGCAACGGTTAGAGGAACCGATTCCACAACGAAGCAATTCTTCGTTGCCCGCTTCGTGTCTAGGATTTCTAATTTTAGCTGCCTAAATAGGCAAAACCAAGCACACGGATAATTGGAGCGTTGTGCGTGAAACCTGATAAGTGGAGCTCTGAAACCAAGGCGGGAACCTTGAATAGCACAGAATATACTATACAGAGTGCCCCAAAATTGTTCGAAATCCTTGAATGTGGTGATTCCTGGGATTATTCTAAGAAGCTTTGTCCTTTGCGAAAATGTCATATATGGCTTCGTTTTTGAGTTATTAATGCAAAACACGGGCCAACCAAACCGCAGGTGCAGCTGACGAGTTTAACCCCTTGGCTTACAATAACGAGTGAGACTCGTGGTAAGAAATTAGGGCCTGTGGTGGCTACTTCCTGTGCTCGTCAACAGAGGGACATTACGACAACACCTTTCCCGCTACTACCTGAATCTTCCTCTGTTTGTATATATATACCGTCCTAAACTGTCCTTATGACATCCCGCGTCTAAGGCACGGGTCCGCTAGATAGATAACCTTACTGACGAGTCCTTTAGCGGGCCTAGGACGAAACGCCGCTTCCTTCTCCTTTTTCCATCTTCTCATAATTCGACAGCCGCCATAGGCCAAAAACATTAAGGACGAGCCCGGCTCGTTGTACATCGTTCGGACCAAACGTAAACAACACGAGCCTGGCTCGTTGTACTTCGTTCGGACCAAACGTGAACAACACTAACATGAAGATTACTAATGTTCTACGAATTTTCTCAAAACATTATTAATTTCAATTAAGTATTAAATTACCAACTGTTACTGATACATTATCCACTTTCAAATTATAAATCATTTTTGTTCACCGATGAATTGATCATAATTACTTCCCAGACATCTGAAAAGTATTAGTTGTGCCCAAACGTGTTTATTATTTCACAATTCATTTCGTTGCGCCGAAATATACATGTCATAAGACGCATACATTTTGCGCAAGTTCGAGCACACGGCTAAACAGCTAAATGGCTCGACGCGTGACCGACCTTATTGTTTATTATAGCCCGAGCAATCGGGAGTAAGCGGGTAGGACAACGGGTTAAAAAGTGATTTTGAATTTGCATATAGGACAATACGTAATATGAAATAATTTTTAATACGACGAGGAGGCAAAATCAATCGAAGACTCGCGATACAATTCCATTGTAATGGGTTCGCCTGTTTTCCGCCATTTTGACCACTCAGTGTGTACTAGAAGCCACAAGCCCGCTCAGCAGCAGCCAAGGGGTTAATTCACGATGATGGTAGAACCTCGATTATCCGAACTAATCAGTGGAACTGTCATCTGATTTGTACAGAAAATCTTGTTCTATACGGATTGCTCCAGATTGAACTATTTACACGTGAAACACGTCCTCAGGGAGACTTTAGATATCGGTTCGGATAATCAAGTTTCTACTGAATCGTAAATTGTACAAGTATGTGTGGACCAAATTGTGTCAGGTTTGGTATCATCTTGATCAGAAAAATGTCACGAACACGTCGATAAGAGTTTCTGCCTTGAGGAGTACACCCAGTAACAATAGCAGGGATAAACTCTTCACGAATATCATACACAATATCAAGACATTACTATACAAGCTTGCGTCGCTGTAACTCCTTGAATCGCACGAGCGATCGATAATGCGAGGGGATGCTTTCGAGTCAACTCTGTCCGACCAGAATAAGAAACAGAACGTTGGCATATGGCATCCAAGACATTCGCGAAAAGAATGTCTCAATCGCATCTGCTTGAAACGTTCACGATGCTCTTCAAACACGCTCCACCCTCGAATGAGCATGAGAGCGTAGGCGATCGCGAGTCGGCTGCTAGAGAATATTGAAACTGTTGCAAATGAAATGATCGATCCACATTAATATTCAACCAGTCAGTTCCGGCCTGTGGAATGCGTCTTTTGAACAATGAAGATGGCGCACGTGCTTTCATAATTTTTATAAGTTTTAAAGAGAAGCGGAAATGGATATTAGAATTAGGACGTAACATAAATACCGTCGGTTATGTTCGGTATATCTTTTTATTTATTAAAAAGTACAGAATTATATAAAATCAATTGTATAATTACTGACTTCGAGTAGCTTCTTCTCAATCATAGTTATGTACATCTACAATGTGTCAAAAATCAGTTGTTAAAATTAGAATATATTTATATTCGCAACCGAAAGAATTTATGTTACAATCTACTATGTGTAGATATGTATACATATATATTTATATATTGGGCTGTAACATGTACTAAAAATATTGTAAATATAAGGAACCAAATGGTGTCAGTAGAATTTTACTTTCAACAGATATAAGGAAATTATAGTGTGCTTAAATATTTTTGTAGGATTGAACCCCTTGCAGCATTATTTTCTTCACTGCTACAGTATTTCATCGTTAACTGTCGTGAAATTCTGAACGATAACTGTCGCAAAACAATCCCTCCTTCCGCGAGGTATACCCCGTGAGGGGAAGTGAAGCTCGAGAGGCCTCGGTCGCCGAGAAGTGTAACATAATACGGGTCGAGTATATCGGTGAGACCACTACTTATCCAATGGCAAAACATCATTTTTTTTCATTATTTTTTGATGAAAGTTTCACCAACATATTCGCGGCATTTTTTTAATGAAAATGATACCAAATGAGATATAATTCCGATGGTATTTGCTTGACTAATGGACGATGAAAGTTTCAGGCGCAAGGAAGGACAGTGCATGGGAAAGAAAGAGACGGGGAGAGTCGCAGTCGGCGGCACAGTTCAAAGGCCCACGTGTTCTCACAGTGTAATGCCAATAAAAAAAACTTTTTTATTATTACTTATTTTTTTATGAGACCTTCTCCAATATATTTGTGGCATTTTTCTGATTAAAATAATACGAAACACGATTTAATTGTTGTTTTCACATCGACATACTCGACCCGTATTATGTTGCACTTCTCGGCGACCGAGGCCTCTCGAGCTCCACAATTCTAATAAATATAATATAAATTTTCAATTTTATAAAAATATCTAAAAACATTAATATTATTTGGCTGTCCTTTTCTATGTTCGGCACAAGTCAAAGAATAGTATTATCTGAACGTTAATTGTCGCCAGCCCGACCCGTGGTGGCGACGATTATCGATGAAATACTGTATAACAATTACACAATCTGTATCTAATATATGTCTATAGTTACTGCACTCCGTCAATAGTGATAATAGAAAAATAAAATAGTATTTCGATTTAAAAGAAATGGATACATTCATATTTAACAGACTCTGTTTAAAATTTTTGTCACGAGTCTGACTCGTTATTGTACGTGAAGGGGTTAGAAATATCAATAAGATTCTTTTGACAGAGATTTTTTTTCTTATACGCGAATTCTTATTAAAGTTAATGATTTGTAATAATTTTAGCGTCATTCTTAAGCCTTATGTCAATAACCGGGTAGCCACATTCAATTTCTTTAATATTTTTGTTGGCAAATAGCCAAATTATTGCAAAGTTTTAAGTTCTTGGATGATCACAGATTAATTTACATTTGAACTATAAACGCGTGCACTTGAACTGTACTGGTTATCTCCACTATTGGTACGTTGGTGGGACAATTCTAGGAACGGTGACGTAACGTATTCCCTTGGAGGGAAATTTTGCGACAGTATTACCGTCAGGATATTGGCGTGGCATCTTCTTGTGAACGAACAGTACAGTTTCGCCACGGTTAGGCTTGTCGGACGAATGGGAGAGCCCCGGAGACTAGATACTAGCATCTCCGGCACGTATCCATGGCCACTATGGCCTCATTATTTCCATTACTCCGGTCGCCGACAGATCCTACGCTTAGCCACGTATCTTTCCCACAAAGTTCGCCTGCGTACGGAACCGCAGCAGCTTCGCCGTGCGCACTTGTGTGTTGTATCTGGTCTGAAATTTATTCGGAACTAGTTCCCAGGGCTCTGGAACTCTTCTTGCGGCAGTTCGCTGCCTTTCCGCGATTCTACGACTAATTGGAATGCGATTGCATTGTGCTATGGAAATTTGTTGCGACCGCTCGTCGGCAAAACAGTCGGAGGTCTGCGTTCGGCAGCCTCTTCTTCAGCGCCTCGTTATACACATTCGGTGACCATACGTCCTTTATTTCACTGCTCTGCCGTTTAAATTTATTTTTTTTCTATAAGATTGGTGGAATGGAGAGAGGATGAGGGGGGAAGGAGAGAATAAAGAAGAACGAGAGGGAGTGATGCGATAAGGATTGGGGTGAATGATGTGCGACCGGAAGAGAGGGACCACGATTAGGGAAGGGGGTGTGTGTATGTGTGTGTGTGTAAAGGAAAATGGGCATAGGTGAGCTATAGTTTTTAAGTTACATTTTAACACTAGATTGCCCAAGGAAGTCATTTTGACTGCTTTTTAATTTCAATTAGAAGAAGAGTCGATCACCAATGATGAAAATGAAAGTGTCATCAATATGCCCAGGAAAAGTAAATTTTTTTTCTTGTTAATATTTACTAATAACTTGTTACATAACTGTAAATAATATAAAAAATATTAAAAATTAATTTTAAACTTTTTTTACACATTAGTTATTCTTTCACAGTGCAGTCATTTTGACTGCTTTTGGGCAATATAGGTATATACTAAGTTTCAGTCTTTCTAGTGTTAAGAGCTTTTGGAGGTATATAGATTTAAGTAGGATTAATACATTAGCGTAATAAGTTAGTCTTAAGTTCAAATAAGATAAGGATAAGAGTGGGCGGGGTGAAGAGGCAGTGTAAGGGGAGTGGTAACTGTGTACGGAATTGTAACCCTAAGGGGAACAATAACAATATATATATATATATATATATATATATATATATATATATATATATATATATATATACAGTTAGACTTATATTGTTAAAAAAATATTATCGATAAAAATCAAATATAAATTTTAGGTCCAATCCAAATATAAAATTAGGTCCAAGGTTTACTTTACAAGATCTTTAGTATCGTACACGCCAGTTTAAAAAAACTAGTTTCGAGAAACATGTGTGGGATTGGAAGGTTTGGCAAGAACAAGCTTCGACGTAAGGTATTTATTTAAGAAAACTTATAAGTAAACTAATCGTATAATCTAATGCTCTACGCGGTATGACTTTATCTCGCACGATATATACTTCTTCGCTCGACTTCGCCGTTCTTAATCTACGCTAGACTTCGCTGTTTTCGACTTCACTGTCCTAACTCTAAACCCGGAATTCTTCGTCTTCGCTGCTTGCACCTCACACACACACACACACACACACTCTCTCTCTCTCTCTCTCTCTCACTCCTTCGCCCTCTCTCTTTCTTTCTTGACCACAGCGTTACACGAAAAGGTAAACAAACACGGAAGGCTGTATCGGGCCACCTGCAGACGCTCGTGAACTCGCTGAACACCTGCGAATCAGGCGATCCTATACATGTGTATTATATTTACAATAAATAAAAACAGAATTGAACTAAAAAAACACTTGTACTTCAAGACTTTCTGTTTACATCTCTGAAAAGCCTTTTTTAAAAGTGGGACCAAGCGTAGCAAAAGAAGATCCATGAACCCTCTCCTTCATTTCGCTAACTATCTTCTTGTAAACGAACCGTACGCGCAATGAAGAGGAAGAAAAGAAATCGGCTTTCGTACGCCATTCTAACCGGCACGTTCGCTATTCCTGAATTGGATTGAGCACGCTGGATGTGATCCGATACGATCGATCGTTCCGCACTGTCAACTCTTTCTTTCGCGGATACCTGCCCGAGCTTTTGACCGATCGTGCCCCGGTGATCGTGCACTTTTTCACCGACAATCGACCAAGCCGGCTTGATTTCTTGCCTCGAATTCCTAGCAGGCCTAGAAGCCAAGCTTTCCACTCGAAATGATCGATCCCGATGCACGAAAGTGAATGATCCTCGACCGACGTGTGTTTTTTCCTCGGATTCTTTGAACACAATATGTATCGGGTTTAGATGAAATTGATCGGTCTTGGTTGGAGATCGTTAATCAGGCATGAAACCTTGAACAGCTTGAGCTTAGGAAGTGAACAGAGTGTTTCTAACCTATTGGTTCTGTAGCGAAAAGAAACGTTGACGGAAATGGGTGCAGCAAAGATAGAGAATTCATCTTTTAATACTGCATGGTATTAGACAGGCTTAGGCAAATTATTTGAAAAATAATCGTTCAAATAATATACTATACTGTTTGGCTACATGTCATTTGAAATAATCATATGTTACTTTATTTGAACAGCCAAATAATTTTTTCGAAATTATTTCATTATTTATTGCGTGAAATACTAAAGAAAAATTATAAAAGGTAATGCAGATAAACTTTAATCACTAAACCACAAAAATTGGTATATCTAAATTTCATAATTAATTTAGTTATTATGACGATATTATTTATTATTTTATTTCAACAATGTAATTGTCATTATTATGAAAATTGAAAATAATTTATTCGATTTAAACGCTAAATGAAAATAATTTTTTTATGTTAATTGCAAAATACAAATAATAAAATACGTTTTTGACATAAAAAAGTTAAAACGATGCTATCAAAGGGAAAATACTAACCCATGTTGAAAATAACGAGTTAAAAATTCAATATAAAATTAAAAACTACATATGTATTAATGAACCATTATCGATTGAGAATGGTATTGGACCATGACTAGACTGCGGATTTTATGCATTTATGGGAGAACTGAATTAATGGAATTTGAAATATCAGAAAGATTAAAAGAATTAGAGAATATCAATATGTTGTTGAAGAATAAAGGAAATTTCTATGTGACGCCTGTATTTTGCAATTAATGGGGACAATTTCTATTTTACATAAAGATCCGCAATCGGATAAAAATTATGAATGGACCTGAAAGAATAATAAACCCTTGGAGTAAGTATCCATATTTAATTTGATATGTTCAATTATGTACAGTCATATAAGCGTACTAATAAGTCAAAAAGCAAATTCTTAATGCTATACAACTGAACTCTTATTAAACTACCGTTATCAAAGCTTAATCTGCCTTAATTACTACTCCCAAGTATAATCAAGTGTATTGCCTTCGCCGGTTTTTGTTGTCGCGGGCCAGAGTTGCCCCTCTAATAATCATCGAACACGAAAATTACCACTTAACATTTTGCTTTACGACGCACCATGGTGCCGGTACACAGTGAAATTACCGGTCGGCCATTAAAGCGCCGGATAAGTTCGCAAATTTTATTTTAATAAACCTCCGGCCGTGAACTAAAAGTTAATACCGCGTTAAAGCCATCGCTGGTAGAAAGTTTTCTTGTCCGCGGAGGACTAATATTACTTTTCATGCGCGAAAGGCCTGTTGCTAATTTGTTCTACACGCTGATCGAGAGGAGGGGGAAATTGTAGGGATACCGGATGCACAGAAATCTCCTCTTGCAGCCACGATCGTCGGATGTAGCTCGATGGAACACCTAACAAATAGTCGTAATCGAACTATCGCAGCCAAACAGACTGGGATTACTCTGCTGACAGTCAATTCCCAAATACAGAGGATGCTGATGGACACAGGATAAACACATCTGCATTTCAACTACTTCAGAAACTCCCTATAACCCCCAGCCGAACACATTCACCACCAATGTCCCACTTCACTATCCACTAAACCGACCATTCTAACTTGGCCAGCTCCTCCAGGAAACCATCGAATCTTCGTACAATAGTTTACACGGGAAACCCTTCAGATTTCAACCAGAGATTCCAAGCAACCTGTAATCCTCTATACAGTATCTCAGTAATATCTTCGATTCGATTATAACTGAGACTGATCCGCGGAAGAAACAGTACGCGCGAAGACAATGTATGATAACGTTTCAAGCAAGATCCATCAGATTTCTCCGAGCAGACTTCCCAGCGATCTGTAAGCCTGAAGTATCTAAGCACTATTTACGATTCAATTATAACTAGCTGGAAACCGATCTGCGGAAGAAACACTATCGCGCTCTGAACGCTGTCCCCATAAAGCGGTGGCTACCTGAAAACGCCAGAAGATGGCTGGTAACGTTAGACCTTCGGGGAAGAATCGATTTTTCATGGGGGTCAGGTGAGCTGGCGAAGACCTGGGTAAAGGCAATAACCGGGGTCCTAGGAGAAGAGGGGCCCGTGAAGATTGTGGCTGATTTAAAGTCAGGCCCCGGGTTCTAGGGGGGCTCCGGACTAACGAAGCGAGCCAGCGAATCGAGCCTGGCACACCTACTGCCTGCGCGCGGCATGTTTACGCATTAATGCCGGCAATAAAATCAGGCTAATAACGATAATCTGAAATTCATAAAGGTGGCCGGGCTGGCTCGTAAGTTTTGCGAGATACTGCCGGGGCTCCCGTGCACAACTGAACACGCTTCTTCGGGAACGAGTTTCGGAGACGCTATCGGAAGCCGCCGGTAACGTTATATTAAAGCTCATTAGAGGGCCATGGGACCGTCTTAACTAGCCTGGCCGATAGATAATCAAAGGGAATCTCTCTGACCGACAAGAATATTGGAGAAACGGATGCCAACGGCGCACAGTAGACTATTCGGCCTGAAAAACTGGCCAAATTGTGTTTTCAAAAGGTATGTCTGGAATGAAAAATGTTTATTTATTGAGATACTTAAGAACTTGAAAAATAGTGTAGCAATGTTGTTGTAGGTTTCATATATTTACTCATGACTTATTAAACATCATCAAAAGTGCAAAGTTTTAGTAGCACATGTGTCTTTCATTATTGTTCTCTGAAACTTCGTTCGCTCATTAGTGATTTATAGAAGTCGTAAGAAAGCAATGTTAGAATCTTTTGCACAGATATTGTTCAGGTATGTACTCTATTTTCCATCAATTTTCACTTCCTTATTACATTGTGCTTTCGTGATTATTAACGTTTAAAACCATCTGAAAATATCATGAAGAATAACACAGTCCCATACACTTCACGAATAACTTTGTTATACAGTAATTCCGCGATCTAAGTCCAACGGAACGTTGCGATCTATGTCCCTTGGCCTACTCCTTCCTAGGTCGGGTATATCGGTGTGAATCACACTAATCCAATTACAAAACTTCTTTATTTTTTATTATTTTTTCATGGAACATTCACCAACATATTCGTAACATTTTTCTAATGAAAATGATACCAAATATGATATAATTCCGATGATATTTACTTGTGTAATGAACGATGGAACTTTTTTATTGGCCTTAGAACTGCGCCGTTGCCGCGACTCTTGTCGTCTCTTTCTTTCCTATACGATGTCCTTTTTTACGTCCAAAACTTTCATCGTTTATTATACAAGTAAATATCATCGGAATTATATCATATCTGGTATCATTTTCATTAGAAAAATGCCACGAATATGTTCGTGAAAGTTCCATAAAAAAATAATAAAAAATATAGAAGTTTTATTATTGCACTAGATACGCTATTTTTTGTTGTACCTCTAGCCACGCGGTCCGTGTTTGCATGCTGTCCTTTTCTACGTTCGGCGCGGTCGACGCGGTCACAAAAGAATAGTGTCCCTTCGCGATCTAAGTCCCGGCAGGGAACCGAAAAAGGACTCAGATCGAGGAATTACTGTACTTCTAAAGGCGTCCAAGTGCTTTTTTGGTCTCATTACAGTCAGTGAAGCTTTCTATTCACGATGCAAGAAGATTTAACTGACAAAATGTGCCAATACGATTTTCTAAGCGTTCTGTTTTGTTCCAATGTAATCAAGGAACGCTCGGTTCTATATATCGATTCTTCCAGTTATAGGATTCATGTGTTCATCGGACGACACAAAAATGTTCTTATGCGCGAACATTCCACGGATAACCGAGCCGCCTATTGGCTACCTTGTGAACACTCTCCGAATTGTTCGGGTTGGTTTGACCACCATTTCGCCCCCCCCCCCCCCCCCGCTAACTATTCACTGTTCACTGAAACGCAGTTTCTTCCTTTTGCGAGGGTTGCGAAGAATCTGCGACACGTACATTCGAGTGTGCGATATGCGAAGAATGCGAACTATTGATGCAGAAATGAAAATATTCCGGAAAACGCGGGTGCGTTTGAATGACAGTGTTGGAATTGAGTGGTGGATTTTCGGGAAATGTTTTTAACGATTTCTGTGTGGCGTGCGTGCTTATTTATCTATTCGGCCGTTTGTATACTGTTTAATTGTAAAAGTTATTTTAACGAGGTGATGATATTATTATGTTGTTTGCAGTGTTACATTTTAGTCGAGTTTTTCGCTGCCCACATTCACTATTAAACTGTTTTGTTAAATGCAACGCAACTCCTCTACGAAATATTAAAACAATTTAATAGAAGAATGTCATGGAGTCTCTGAATATTTATTCATACTACGATTTTAACACTACACCTACCGATCCTTAATATTAACTAATATATGCTTCTTTATAAAAATGACAAGATTTAATTTATTTAGACTCGGCGCGATCCTTATTATACTATGTGTTCCGCTAAAAACATTTATTCCACCATTTTTTATGAAAGCATCTCCGTAAGTTCAATCATTGTAAAATGAAAAATCTGGAACTGGTCATGTGACCGGTGGTGATAGGTTCAATGTTATCACCTTGAACATCACGTCGGCCATTTATGTTGACCAAGTACAATAAATTGATTTTTATTATGGTATAGTCGAATAAATTAAATGCAGGAGGATTACCAGTATGATAAATTTTATCTTTCCAGATGTAGTTTCATTAATTCAATTCTTTTGATTTTGTAGAAGATTTTTAGTTTGATGAGATTTTTTTAATTTTGAAAATATTTAAGACAGTTGCGAGATTGTGAACATCAGACATGCGTGAGATTGGTGGCGAATGTACTCATGCTCGTGATAAAATTTGTCATTTCCAGACAATGCTTCTAGTT
Source organism: Sphecodes monilicornis (assembly GCA_913789915.3). Classification (NCBI taxonomy): domain Eukaryota; kingdom Metazoa; phylum Arthropoda; class Insecta; order Hymenoptera; family Halictidae; genus Sphecodes; species Sphecodes monilicornis. Next base: position 12,661,477 of record OU565284.1, on the reverse strand, counting down.
ACATTGATTTTTCTATTTTGGAAATTTTTTATCTACAGTTGGTGGCAAATTGGTGGAGTCCATGAAAATCTCCCAACGGAAATTGCTGTTGTTTGACATCTTAACAATTAATGTTGTAGTCACGGTTGTGTTATAAGCGGTTTGTTTGATAGCTTGTTACGTCTCGTGTATTTATTTTGCATACGTTCCTACCGTAGGCAATTCCACAAATGAAGTCAGTAGTGTCAGTTCGAGAACAGTTGGGAACAGCGAGAGTCGACTAACAAGGCAAAATCTCGGCAAACTATCGCAGTACACTACGATATCGGCAGTCCATTGGTGATGTAAACACAAAGATCAGGATTGATGGACCAATCGAGTCCCTATCGATCATCCTCAATTGGATCCGTTTGTGATAAGTTAATATTGACGGAAAGGATGTTTCCGCGAGTTTCATCAACGAAGACAGATCGGTCAGCAAGTCGGATTCGAGAAAAAGCGAAAAACGTCGCGAGGACTGCCTTTTACGGTAGGATTCAACGGGGATGGAGAAATGAATTCCAGCTTTGATAGAGGGTAGCACTAACAATCTCCGGTTTAGTCGCGACGACGACGGGCGGATTGAAGCAATCCGTTCGAACAAATTGCACGTAATTTACAAATCCTCGTGACGTGCCCGCCGATGCCAGCTGTCCTTTTTGTTGAACAAGTTCTTACTAATTTTTGCACTGTTTTAAATTGCACGTACCCATTTTTGTCATAAAGGCCTAAAAACCGCAGTCTTATAATTCCATAGTAGATTTGTCTGTGTCTAAAAATAATGAGATGAATGTTCTATTTAAATTATATTTATGGAGGTCGTACAAATATGCAAAACAGAACATTTATAGATTCGCAAGAATTGTCTAAATAATTATGTACAGGGTGTCCAATTTAAGTTGAGATTGTGAAAAATCTCGAAGACATGTGATTTAAAAAAACCAAACTGACACATGTCCGTTAGTGTTACGAGTATGGAGTCAAATGGCACTATTAGTTTTTTAATGTGTGGGCGTTGTCAAGGTTATCTCAAGGTCATTTTGACTTCTTTTATCACAAACATATATTTTTTATTCCGGAATCATATTCTACTTAAAAAAATGCACAACTTTTGTTTGAAACATTTTTTTGCAAATTCAATATTTCTTAAGTATTTAGCTGATGTTTATCGTAAACCTTATTGTAAGCCTACCAGATGTGGTATCAGCATAAATTTTAAAAGATGTTTTGCTACATATCTTAAGAAATATTGAACTTGCAAAAAAATGTTTCAAACAAAAGTTGTGCATTCTTTTACGTAGAATATGATTCCGGAATAAAAAGTATGGGTTCATGATAAAAAAAGTCAAAATGACCTTTAAATGACCTTGAGAACGACCACGCATTAGAAAACTAGTAATGCCATTTGATTCCTCCCACTCGAAACACTAAAGGACATGTGTCAGTTTGTTATTTCTTTTAAATCACATGTCTTCGAGATTTTTTACAATCTCAACTTAAATGGGACACCCTGTATATAGGGTGCGCAGCATTTGAGACTGTGTATAAAGATAATAATTTAAGAGATTAGTGCAGACTAATTACTACAGATTAATGTAGATTATTTATGAGGCCCTCTTGAATTTCATGAATTTGCACATGCCATTAATGCGCCAAATTATTTTGGCAAGTAGTAAGAACTAAGAAGGAGGTTTTTCGGCATACTTCTTCTGAAGATTCTTTATAATTCCACGTAAATTTTGTGGATGATTCAGCAGACGTATTCAGGGCGGTTTTCTGATGTAGAGGATACTTTGCTGTTGACTGTGCGACGCGTGTGCGCGGATAGTTCAATGAAAAATGGCGACGTTCCCGTGGAGTTTTTATTTGGTGAATTTATGCTTGTGCTCGCGGCCTTGCCCTGTCCTTACGACCCTCCGTGGAATAAAATATCTGTGCTTTCGAGAAATCTGTAGCGCGACGTATCGCCCGCTGCGGAGCTCGTTGGATTCTGGATGATGCATGGACAGCTGGCTTGGGGACAGCATTCGTCCTTCGTGTATCTCGGCTGAATTGATCAATGAGCAATGTTCTGTGTCTGTATTTTGAGACATCTGTGCACCAGATTAAAACAACAATTTATATCAAGACACCTGGGCTTAAATTATGTAGCAATCAAAAGGGATGATTGAATTGTTCTCTACCTGCAGATTTCAAAAAATTTATTAATACACACTTTCCATGCGCGGCATAATGTTGTTATATTAATTATTACTCTGCTGGATACCGTTAGGTAAAATAAAAATTTGTTGTATTCATTGTACGTGACAGGAGCCAAATGGCAATTTCTTTTCTACTTTAATCAAATCAATGAGTTTAAGAAAATGATACGTTGATAAAACAATTTGAATCTTTCTAGGATTTTAAATTAGTATTTTCAATTACAATTAAGCACTCATTTCTCCCGTAAATGCATAAAATCCACAATCGTATAATTAGTTTTATTTTATAGTAAATTAAATTGTGACTCAACTGAATTAAAGAATATTCTACTGATTTCTAAGTAATGTATGATTAATTATAAATAAATACATATTGAACATCCAAATTTTCATAATAAATGTAATCAGAGAAAATGTTATTACGTTACTTACGTTTAATAGCAAACCACTATTATAGTCGTCTTGTGTTAAAGGGTTACATTAATTGTAGAGAAAACAGTAAGGAGATTAAAACAATATTGATCAGACACGAGCAGAACCTAATCTGAAGATATGCGAGTGAAATAATGTTATTTAACTATTCACCTATCGGATGCCTATTAGTAGGCTTTTCAATAACTGAACTTAAAAGGAGTCCAATAATTTTCTTTTAAATAAATTCAAAAATGAGAGAATTTAATAATAAAAATTTGTTGAATTGTGAATACAACTGCTGACGCTTGTGAACAATCTGTTGAGATATTCTCAACTGTAGATCTTTGATTTTGAAAAGACTATTAGAAAATGTCGGGTAATTGAACTGTTTATACAGGATGAATCATTTAACTGTGCTAGCTTTTACTCGTAAACTACGTGTTGCATCAAAAATATTTTCAAACGAAAGCTGCATGATTTCAAGAGTAGCATGCAATGTAGCAATTAATTTTCTATATTGTAAAGGGTAAATTTTAAGCACCTCACATAACCTCATAGTTTTTCCATGAGTAAAAACTCATCATATCTCGATAAAAAAGTGGACTATCAAAAAACTAATTATTAAATTGTATGCTCCGCTCGATACCAAACAACATTTGTTTGATAATATTTTTGATACAACAAATAGTTGACAAATTTAGGTGGCATGGTTAACTCTTTGCGGACGCGTGTCTGCAGACAGTCGCCCAAGTAAAATTGCTACGTCGTGACTAAAAATCACTTTTTAAAAAATGATTACTCTCAAAAAACACCAAACAAATTTTTACCTAATACAACACTTGCTCCTTCATTTAATTCTTATGCGTAGCTTTCTGTATACAATTTCGTTTCCCAAGGAAAGTTGTACATTCGAACCGTCGATAAGTGCGCAAAACATAATTCCCGTCCGCAAAGGGTTAAATGACTCGCCCTGTACAGTAAATCGTCTAATTTCTCTAAAAATGTACCCAATATCCTGTCCGCAGGATGTCCAGCGGTGCCACGGTCAAATGGGCAAATGAGTCTTCTTTGATGTACGTTATCCTATATTAGCACCTGACCCGAATAGTCTTAATAAGAATTTTAGTAGATATCTCGTTCATGAAATCCACTACCAGGATGCTTTGAATCGCACTTCCGGTCAGAGCTAGCTTCAATCTATAGAAGCAACGCTTCACAGATGATAGGTCAAACTGCTTATCCTGGAACTAATGGAGTAAACTCAATTGGCTTTAGAACAGTAGACCACCTGGTAACAATAGGTCACTGTTCGAGAGAGTCTGGTTACTCTAATTCTAGGATAATAGTTACTAATCCCTTTCTCTTTTCTCTAAAGCACTCGCTCTACGAACCACGCGAAAACTGTTCTGACATTTTTTTTACCCAACACCTACTGCATGAGCAACTCTTATATGTATATAATATACACAGCGTGTTTGCAAAATTATGGCACAACCGCCAAGGGGATGATACCTCACATAAAATCTAGTCGAAAATAAGGAATGTAGTTTTTTCATACGGGGCTTTATTTTCGTTTTATTACTTTTGTATTCTTCAAATTGAAACTGATTTCTTCGCCTTCAAGGTCATTTCAAGGTCATGGTCGTTGAACTCATCTTGACGCCGACTACGACATTGCATTATGAAAAATACATGTTAATATGGAAAAAAATACGGTGGCCTTGAAAATCCGTTAAAATGACCTTGAAGGAATTTTTTTTATTACCATCTGATGCACGCCTTAAAATCGTATGTACATCCTATTTAGTTATTTTTTCTTACTTTCAATAGTAGAGGAAATAATTTAGATGTTCGAGTTAAAATTAACACCCTGTATATAACTCCTCGCAACATTAATAGAGAGGCACAAGGAAATGATCTCACTCTTTCGAGTCTCGCGTTGTTGATGTAACTCCAGGCACCAAAACGCCATTATTAAGCAGCGAACCTCCTTAAACGTAAAGTCAAACATTTCTTCATCGAAATGACAACACGTCAGGTCGGAGGAGACGTTGCCTCGGAGGCTTGAGGCTTGAAGAGGTGGCCCATCCCCCGGGACACATTGTCTAAGCAGCTGCTTCGGTTCCACGCAACGTTATTCCTGCTACCCCCGCAATCCCCCCACCCTCTTTCGGTGACTCTCTTTCTCGTTCTAGCCTGGCGCTCGATCTTCATGCATTGCGCGTACCGTCGCCGACATTTTGTGTTTCGAGTGGCTTCTTTCAGTGCACCCTTTAACCATCTTCACAGTTTTCAGACTCGTCATTAGCACTACTCGCCGCAGCAGACGGTTGTTAAAGCACCACTTGCCGGAGGGTCCATGCTGATGGATAATTTTATCCCGTCTGAGAACGTCTGACCTTGCGTGTATCTCATCGCCCGGAGAACCGTGGAGTTTCACGGGAAACGAGGGAAAAGTGGATGACAGCTGATTACGTCACGGAGAACCAACCCCCTGTACCCGCGATCGCGTTACTTTACGATTGATCATCATCAGATTGCGGTTCTTAACCCATTAACTACCAAATTTTTTTTTTTTTAAATTTTTGGCCGGATAAGTTATACATACATGCACAAAGGTTGTGTAGCAGTATAATTATATTCAAATTATGTTTTGTCTTGAAAATATTTGATATTTTTGAAAAAGTCCCAAATGGGGATTGTGGCAGGTTGCGTGAAAGTAAACTAATAGGAAACTATTTCATGTATTATATGCGTTTTTTCATACATACAAGAATAACTGTTATTTATGCCATTTTCCATACAGTCCACATTGTTTTTTCTCAGATTTGAACCATATAGTTATATTGTTTAACGGTTGTATACCTTGACAATTTGACAAGACTTTCACACATTTGTTGTCTTTCCAAGCTACACAAAATATTTCATTATTCATATCAAATCTGTAATCTATACTGCCGCGAGGTTCGTTCTTGAATTTATAGTCCGATTTTATAGGGCACTTGTTTAGACGATTTCATCGAACTGTTCTCGTAGCTAATATGTTTTTCTCCTTTAACGTTTTCATTAGTTGAAAGCTAGTAAAAAAGTTGTGGAAGTAAAATACGTGATTTGAAATTAGGTTCATTTACGGCGTCTTCTAATTCAGCAAGCGTAAAAAACTTCCTAGTACCCATCTCTCATCAAATAAAAATAATCCCTCCTATAAGAGAGAAAAAGAACTTGATATCAGCCACAATCCCCAAATGGGTATTATTATAAAATGATCAATAAAATTATTTCAATAAAAAACAAAAGACTGAGTAAGTAACAGATCGTTAATATAACCTCCAAATTACATATTTATCTACGGTATTTCATTATAATATAAAAACCAAACCAAAAATATAGTGCTTCAAATATGACAATTCTGTTCCGTTCAACTTACAGACGAATTTCAAAGTTCGCTTGTTGTAACGAAACCAAGCACAGGATACACACTTTCTGCTATCCACAATGCTGACTGATATACATATGTAGAATGCAACTAAACTGTCAGGCGTCCCAAATATATTTTTGGCGCCGAGTGGTGTACATAAAATTCCAAAATCCCCAAATGGCGATCGTGGCAGCTAATGGGTTAATGCAAAATTGAAATTGTCTGCATCTATTGCAAGAAACACTTCGCCACTGCAATTGCTTTCGTTCTTTAATGGGTCAAAAATAATATATCCCCACTCTTCGATTCTTTTAATTTGTCCACTGTTCAGAACGATTTTTAGAAAAAAATCTCGTATTTAAAGGTTGGAATGAAAAAGTTTTATATTTTTAAAAGAAAACTACTGTTCAATTCTTGCTGAAAAAAAAACCTTTTGAAGGCCGTTACAGTGGTTGCACCTCAAAGAAGCGATTACCCGACGAGCACAGTTCCCCGTGTCTTTGATTCCGTGCAGTTATTAGCAAACCCAGCGAGCTCTTCAGAAATTACAATCGTCGCTCGAGAGTCGTGAATTTCATGGGAAATTATTCATGGCCGGCGATGCACGGCACAAGGGTGAGTTATGCAGATGTTGGCGGGAGGAAATTTGAAATGAAAATGACGGAATAAAATCTAAAACGCGGGTACATATATGTATAGTTACGCGAGCTGCCGAAAGACCGTGTTATCCGGCAGAATTCGTAATGAGGCTCGCACGCCAGAGAAATCGGATAATAAACGTTCCACGATTACAAATTGCGAACAGCGGCTCTACAAGGCTGGAAATTAAAAAGCTATTAATCAACAAAGGGATGCGGATTGCCAGATGAACGGAAAGGTATACAGGGAGGAGCAAAATTGTAATCAATGAAACATTTTTTAACATATCATTTTTTTTTTATGTAAAGGAATTCGATAATTTCTTTAAGGAATTCGATAGTATCTCTTGTGGGCTTTTCGAATGTGAGGGCAGTGTTCGAATTGATTCTGAATTTGAGTCGCTGGGTACCAAATTTTTTGCAGTCATACAAAAGGTGGTGTACTGTGAGTGGGATTTCGCAGCAGAAGGGTGGGGGTCTGTTTTCTTTATGAGAAATTCGTGTGTTATCTTTCAACGACCAGTTCTCAGGCGGGAAAGAATGATTCTTTCCTTATTGCTCATGTGGTCGCGGGGGATGTCTTGGAAAAAATGTGTGATTATGTTGTGTATTTTTATTGGCTTTGACTTCCATATGCTATTCCATTTTTCTTTAATTTTTCATTTTTCGTAATTGATAATTTCTTGGAGTGGGATAGGGGTTGGGTGTTGTTCTGTCTGGAGGGTGGATGCTTCTTTGGCTCTCAAATCTGCTTTGTGTGTGTATTTATTAAGATTCATGGATTTCAAGAATCCTACGATTTTACATGTATGTTTCAGCTTTAGGAAAGATTAATATTCTAATTCTATTACATTTAAGTTACAAGTACAGTATTTTATATTTGACGCAATTTTGTACCAATTCAAAATCTTAACGAAAAGATTTATTCAATATTTTGCAGTATTCAGTATTAAATAAAATATAAAATATATTTCTTGGTAAGTATTTCGGACTGGTGCAAGATCGTGTGAAGAATAAAATACTGTGACTAGTAAATAAAATCTAATACAATTAAAATATTAAACGTTTCATAAAATCATGTGCCCCTAAAAATTTGTAGGATCCCGTTCTGGAAAAATGGTATCCATAGTTGAATTTTGTTCATCACTGTACGCGTAAGTTCGAAACGACGGGGAACGCACAGGTGGGTAAAAGATTACAGAAACCTCGAAGCGCGAGTGCAACACGTAACGATGTTACGCAAAATAGACAAGCGGAATATAACTGAAAACCGTGCGTGGTTGTAAAGGACACGGCGACGGTTCCCACTATTAATTTCACCCCGGTGCTGGAGTATCCGCGAGGCTCTCTGATAACGGTGCGAAACGAGACGAAACGAAACGAAACGAGTTATTTCAACTGGTACAGTCACTGTCATTTCTCTTCGGTTATTACAGTCGCGACAAGCCGGGACAAGCGGGACACGTCTTTCCACCTAAACGAGTTAATATTCATACACCGGCTAATGTAATGAATACGACCGAGAAGGCATTATCTAGACATCAAGTACGTACACGAAGACTTCCAAACGCCATTTAAGCTGATGTAATCCCGCGCCACCCACGTATACCCTGTATGCGCGTCTCTGTCTGGCCGTGGTATCCACGCTGTTTGTCTCCCACAGAAAGGTCTCTCGTGCTGAGCTCTCCAGAAACATTCTCTCCTACCAGTTCTTCCATCACGAACGAATCTATTTATCAGCCTGTAACCATTCAAACGTCCCGGGCCTCGAGAGCGTTCTCTCTTTCTATTCCTCGTTAAGTGCCACTTCCACGTTACCATATTTGTAACAAGGGGGTGGTTCAACAGAGACGGGAGAGATCGCGGCTGTGAGACAAGGTCCGAGAAAGAGAGAGATTCGTTCGTTCGTTTGAGAGAGAGAAAGAGAGAAAGAGAGAAAGAGAGAAAGAGAGAAAGAGAGAAAGAGAGAGAGAGAGAGAGAGCACAAGCGGTTAGGGGATCCAACGAGCTTCAACTTTCCCAAAGATCTGGGTCGTTCGAAGTTTCGCGTTTTCCACAATGCGGTGTCGCATGAATGAGTGTATCTAACAGGTTCGAGGTATTTACGAAAGACTGAACTTCAGAGGCTCCGGTTTATTCACAGCTAGGACGCTTAACTGAACCCCGTCTCGCGCATCCGATCTATTTACGTTTTGAAACTACCGAGTTCGAGGATCGGGCGTGGCTCATTGTTCAGAGCGAGAGCTGAATTTATGATCACGAACAGCCCCGATGCTTTGAGACTGCGCGTGCGCCCGGTGACGTTCGCGATTTTGTTTGCTGTCCTGGGATTATCAGGCTACGTACAGTGAATTGTAAAAGTGAATCAACATTATTCGAAACGACGTAACTTTTTTCAAATTAGACCAAATGACTCGAGCGTTTTTCTGAGAAGTTAGAAAGTTTATTAGATTAGGTGTGAATAAAATTTTTAAAAAACTTGCGATTGGACGGTATCCTAAGAAAGAATAGTGAAAGTTGATTTTTAGAACTTTTTTATCTGGACCTATATTGAAAATTTAGAAGATGCGTTTTATAGACTCAAATAAATACAGTCCCACTTGGAGTTATTTGAGAAGTTGGAACAATTAGTTTACTATACGACACAAAAAAGAGATTTTGAAAAAAATGATAATTAGTCGGAATTGCAGAGAAAATACTAAAAATTGTTTTTTTACATCTGTTTTATGTGGGTCTGTAATGAAAGCTTAACAAATAGGTTTTGTACATCTGCGTCAACTGTACACACTCTGAAAATTACAACAAAATTGTTAAACGTTGTAAAGATTGTAAAAATTGCAGCTTTTCACAATTTTCGGAATTAAACTGTTAATAAATCAAAAGATTCTTACGTCTTTCGATGCCTGTCACTGTTTTCCACGTCATCTGATTTTGATGAAATTTTCAGAATTTAACTAATTGACACAGATCTATAAAACGTATTTTTTAAAGATTACCACTACTACTTCAGGTGTACCGTCAGAATTTCGCACTTCTTGACCCTGTACCGTCCCGGATTCCACGGTTTGAGACAATGAAAATACACTTGTTTGCAAACATTATAAATATATTGTTTTGCTTTCCGATTGCAACTGTCGCAAGTGAGTTCAAGAGGCGTTTACACACGTCACGTCAGTCGCTTTCGCATATCTGTGGTTGTCAGGAAGAACGCTGCATGTCTCATACTTTCACTTTCGAAATATTATCGTTTAAAGTTTTGATCACTAATGTTTTAACATAGGGCATCGATTAAATTGCATTATTTTTTTGAGTCCATCGAATTTGTTTTCATGTCTTTTCTTCTGGTAAATACGTAAATCCTATACCAGGCAGTTCCAACCAGTAGCTCCGAAGCTGGTCGAGGCACCTTCCCCGCTTAGGTTCTTCCCCCACTCTTAGACTTCATCGTTATAATGTATAGTAGTGGGAAGCTCCCACCACGAGAGCCGCGCGGCGCGCGCGGCACTTGCTAACTCTACGGCTGTACGTAGTAGTGGGAAGAGGTTCGATGGTGGGGATCTTTCAGTTCTCGGAGGGGAATAGGTTGGAACTTCCTGTCCTATATTATACAACTCAATTAATGCATAAACTCAAATTTTTTGTAATTGTGACATACGGCGTTTTTCCTTGCTACCACGGATATAATGTCACAAATGACTTGCTGATGTATTCGCACCTTTAGTTCAATAAATTTTACATAAACCTTTGCCCGTCCAACCATCTGGTCCAAATCTGGGGGAGAGTACGATTTCCGTGGCCCCTCGTTTTGAGGTTATATTTGTGTTCTTGGGGTTATTTCAAGAAACAATGTATATATAACATGGTGTCAAATTGGCCTAGTTTAGCCAGTAAAGTAGATTTCCTGTTTTTTATAAATTTGCAAATATCTCGGTAACTATGCGAAATATGGCAAAATATCAAGAGACCTTTTTTGTAGAAAATGAAATTTGATTCAGTCATCCAGAATTTTAACTAGTAATGGAAAAATCATCTGAATAGAATGAGTTGTGGTTAGGTCGTGGAGGGAGCGGAAATCGTACTCGGGTCCAAATCTGCCTCTAATCGGATGTTCTCCGGGACACTCTATCCAATCTAAAAAAATCCCCGGATCAACGATCGGTATCGTTATTGATTCTTAATGGATTACTTCTCTCTCTCCCTCTCTCCTCGATGACGGAAGTCGTAAATACTGGGACCAGCCGTGGCCGTTATCTCCTCGATCAGCCATTAGTTCTCGCCGGTAACATGTATTTCACGCGGCAATTTAGGCGGCTAATTTCCTTCGAAGAGTACAAAGCTCCTGGAGGGGCCATAATTAGCCGGAATGTGTGTTAACAAATGGCACAATAATGTTCCGGAAAGATGGGGGGAAAAGTACGGAGGAGAGAAAAAAGAGGAAACGGTTGGGTCGGCGAGAGGACACCAAGCGTCGTTTCATTATGGGCCTAGGAATTAAGGATATTTTTGGTCGAAGGAAATTACAGAGACGCAGTTACGTGGCACAAAGTACGTGCAGTTTTTACAAAAGCCGTTCGTTCGTTCGTTGGGTTGGAGGTGGCGAGGAACGCGCTTAAAAGTCGTGCCGCTGGGCACGCCGTTCTTTTTTCCCGTCGCAGAAATGCACTTAAATGGCGGCGCACTGGTTCGGTGTGGGGGGCTTAATGATACTTTCGGACAGGGGGCCCGGGCCGAGTGCAAGAACTTTCACGGGCACCGGGTTTCAGCGGGCTGCCGCGCCCGGGACCAGCGAGGCAGTTGGCTTTATTAATAAAATCAGGATGCACATAAATTGCAAGAAAAATTTGTGGGTAGCTGCATATTTCGTCTGCGTCTTCTTCGTTTCTTTTGCTCGGCCGGCTCGCCACTGACACGCCGCACTCGTGCATCATCCCGAACGACTTTCCCAAAGTGCAGCCAAGTCGTGTTGCCGGTGCTGCTGCTGCCGTTGGATGCCGTTGGATGCTGCTGGTGCTGCTGGTGCTTCGGGGGACGGTTAACCGCTTCTCCGTAAAACGGCTTGGTGCACCGAGAGTGCCTCGTTAACCCGTAAATCGAGTGTCTTCTCAAACCGAAGAGAGTGCACTTCAGTGTACTTAATGTCGTTGGTGAAAAACGTCGAGCTCGGCGATAAGCTATCAACCGATTAGCGCGTCGGCTCGACCCGTCCGACGGTAAACCGCCTCGTGCTTCTTCGAGCATCGACCGCAACCTCTATCGAACCCTTTCCGATCTTCGAACCATGCCAACCCTTCGATCTGACGGTGTTTCGAATGGGAACCCTTTTAATTTCAATCAGATCTTAGGGGATGGCTACGGGGACCACACGTCCTTTATTTAACCCCTTGCATTATAACATCGAGTCGGACTCGTGACGAAGAATTCGAACAGAATCTACTAAATATCTATATTCTTTTGTATATCAAAATAAAATTCGACTTTGTAAAATAGATCGTAGTGCTAGCGGCTAAGACCTTCTTTTCACTGATTTGTCCTTTAGATTTATTTTTTCTCTAAAATGGCCATTTGTCCTTCGTTTGGTGAATTGTAGGGGTGTACGAGTACTCGAAATTTCGGGTTCGGGTAGGGTCGGGATCCCGAAAGTTTATAAACTTCGGGTACCCGCGATTTCGGGTATCGGAAATAGTCGTCGGATCGGGTCGGGTCGGGGTCCCGAAAGTTTGCAATATTCGGGTACTCGAAGTTAAAGTAGGGGCAAGTCTGCGGTCAAATCAGCAATAGATAACTCTGTGACTCTGTGCATATTAACACGTTCAGCGCCCACTCCACAATCATAAAAATTACACAAAATCAAAGCAATATATTTAATAAAACAAAAACTAAGAAGTTTAGTTTTGTGATATTAATTACTGTTTCAAACCTCTTCTATTCCTCAGATCGTAAGGAAATTTTGTACACTCAATCTACCAACGTAAAAATTAATTTTCAATTCTGTATAAATAATTCCGTCACCCATATATGGGTGACATGGCGTTGAACGTGTTAAGACGTCCAATCACCGGTTTTAATAATATTTCGATTTGTAGTAAACACTGCTCTTATACGAACAGTGTGCGGACGAGGAGTCCTTGTCTTGAAAAACAGTGTTTACTAGAAACAGAAACGTCCTTTACGTACATTCTTTCACATAATGTATGCTAAAATATTTTTTTCCTCGCGAAGTTTGATAACCGATTACACTAAAAATACAAATATCATTCTGAACCTGCCATTGAAAATAAAAGATTGAACTGAAAAATCATAAAACAGCATTATGCTTATATAAATCTCGATTTGATTTAAAGTTATAAAAGTTTTACGAGAATATTGCGGAAAAATTGTTCTCTAAAATATTGTGAAACCAGAAAAACAAAAAAATGTTTAATTTATAGGAATACGGCAATCGTCCAGATTGCAATAAAATTGCTAAAATACGAAAGAATTACATGAATTGCATGATAATAAAAATATGACACCTTATAAGATCCTTAAACAAAATAGAGAATTAACATCCTCTGAATGAAAATTTTAGATTCTTATGCAAAATGGATAATCATCCAGTAACTATTATTATTACTCTGGAAAGATTTCATGTTTAGAGAAACTCAATTTTGATTATAAAATTGTGTATTATGACTAGACTACGGATTTTCTTCATTTATGACAAATATGAGTAGGCGCAATTTAAATCAATATACAGATTAAAAAAATTTAAGGTCATCGATGTACTAGGCTCAGCTTATTAAAATCATAAAAGGAAGAATGCAACTTTTATTTGGCTTCTGTTTCTTGCAATTCATGGAAACAATTTTTATTTGACATGAAAACCCGAAGCTTGATTATGAGTTATGATGAAAAATAGCGAATATGAAAGTAAATTATTAAAGATATTTGCGGGCGCATCCTAATGTAAGAAAGTTTGTCTTGCAGGGAGTGGCTGGCATATTGCAGCCGCGGTTGCATAAGAGGCCCGGTCGTGGAATGAAATACGTTCAAGAATTTTTCAACTGGTTCCATCAGGATCCAACAATGTTCCCGCGCCGTTCGAAACGCTTGCGCAACCGGTTGTGATTGACAAGTATGCTTGATTGTCTATGCCACACGGAATAATGGATTTTACGGTGATTCCTAGTTTTCATTGATTCGTTTCCGACGAGCGTCCATTTAAATGCAGATTATTCACCTGGCCGAAAAAAAACTATTGTAAGTCGCAGTGAGTGTAGGTATACGTATAATGTGCGCTTTCTATTCTTCTGAATGAAATGACTCGCCCCGGTCTAATATTCCTGCTGCATACAAGATTATGAGCTGGATTTATTGCTTTACGATAATTTGCATAGATAAATTGCATCCTGCAACGAGGTCAGGCACAACAGGTCCACCCATGGAAATGAGTGTGCACGGTGGTGTGTCTCGTGCAGTCGCCGGCTGATAAGTCACTTTGTAAACATGTATTCGATAGAAGTTCCATGTAAATTGATAAGCGATCCGAAGGTACTTATAATCAAGAACAACTATTTACTCGAACATCCGCGTCGCTTCTATTTTCGCTCGAATGTCGGACCAATGTATTTTTTAGTTCAGTGGAGAAACAAAAATCAGGGAAAAAAGAAGCGTGGCGCAATGATAGAGTGCCCTAGCTGGATCAGAGCAATAAATATAATTCTTACTGTATTTAATTGGCGTAATACGACATACATGAATGAATCTCCAAGTTACTATATCGGAAAAAGCTGACAGCAGCCTTGAGCAGTTAGTTGATCCACATACGGACCTCTGCTACAGAAGTGATTCATTCTTCAGCCAATTACGACTTATGACAGTTTCGAAAGTCTATACGGTGTGGATGTCCCGGAGTCAATTGTTTCGGTATCGACTATGTCATCTCAGCTCATAAATGATTCATTTGTATACACTTCCTCGCGAAAATATTTCATAAATCACTTACGGCATCCGTGACGAACGAAACCGATCAGATGCGTGACTTTACTGTTTTGTACTGGGATTACCAATATTTCTCAATTGTACGTACTTGTACATAATCATTGCTCCACCAATATTTCTCAATTGTATAATACGCAACTTTATACGACAACTACGATGTGTTCGACACATCCACGGGGAACAATGCCGTCACGTGTTTCTGCGTACAAAGATAAAGTTTCAATGATTATAAATGGAATGTGAATCTCTATGTTTAGGTTTGTGAGAATTGTTTCAAATACTAAAAGTAAAAAGGACACTACAATGCCACTTCGATTTCGAAATACAATATTTAACCCTTAGCACTCGAATGGCGACTCTGAGGCGCCACTACAAATTGCTACACCTCTGGCTAGGCGTAGTGTTTCTCAAATATAACGAGATTCATTTTTGCACCTTAGCCAACGGATTATTACAAATAATCCAACACAAAATGTTAAAGACCGACATGTTCTTGCAGCAGCTCGGGCGACCGTAATTTTTCAAATTCTTCTGTTATTACTCTATTTTTATAAATTGGACTATCTATAGGGTTGTCTGTTAATATACACACAAACATGCATACACCATCCGTACTTCCGCTCTATAAATTAGAAGATACGAGAAACCAGAGAGTCTGCATCGGTAAGATAGGCCTGCGACCAGTCTGGTGGAGTTATGAATTGATTTCGCAGGGGTCCATGGTATTGCATATCGGTCGACCCTGCAAGGCGGACAGGGATGAGGTGCACGAGAGCCTCGAAGCAGTCGCTCGGGGAAGATCGGTGTCGGCTAGGCTCAGGAGGGCAGCGAACGCTCCGGGGAGGAAGAGACAAGGAGGAATGTCGGGTAAGAATGCGAGGAGGAGGCCGATGAGGAGGCTGAGGAGGAGCGTGTGGGCGCGCGATCGGACCAGCGGATCGAGCGAGGAAGGCACGCTGCGGCGGACACGGCCGCAGACAGAGACATTGCATCGAGGTTAAACGGCTGAACCCTTGCCAGACCCTTAGGGTCAAATGCCTAAATTGCCGCGTCACAGTCCGCAAGACAGCGCGCCGTTTATGCAAGTATTAAACACAGCCGAGCGAGCGAGACGGAGACAAAGCCGCAGAGGATATCGGGGGATGTTACGCGGACACGGAGGATTCCTTTTTCTGATGTTTCGCTGCAAGTGAGAGGCGGAGGCGTGATGGCCCTAGGCTTTCACCCTTTAAATACTTCTGCGTCCACAGAAAGTTCCTGCGAAAGGGACCATTTTTTAGCCTCCATTTCTAATAATATCAATATAAGTGTTCAACCTTCATACGTTTCTTAGGGTGTACATTCACCAATTTACATATCTTACATATTGTAAAACGATTGATTTCTTTGCGTCTGTGTTGTGAGATGAATTTCTTTAAAATGTGACGTTATAAATGGAACATAATTTGTTACTTTGAAGTGTAAAACAAAACCGGTTGAAATATGAATCTTGGACTCTTTTACGCAATAATTTCTGAGGAGCGTATGATGGCTAAAACATACATCCACGCTCAAAAGTTTGTAGATATTTGTTTAGTTTTTTTTCCCGCCTGACAAAAAAATATGGAATCTTTGATGGATTTAATTAAATTATATGCGATCCAGTTTATAAAGTATTGGAGAATATAGTTTCATGATAATTCATTAGATATCTAATCAATAATATTAATTAATAATTATATATTTTTCTTGTCTACATATTCAGCGTGTGCTTTTATAATCGCCTTTACCAGTCGTGGCATCCGGGCCATTCACTGCTCTGTACTTCGCTACTTCCCTCTAACTGTTTAGTCTTGAGAAGAGAGCAAACTATATTATAGTGTTTAGTAGGAACCTCTTTATCGTTCACAATTTCGTAAAAGAAAAAGAAAATTTATCTTATATGTCTACAGATTCGGCAATGAATATGAATCTGAATTCATAAATTCAGCCATGAAGCAAAGGAATTCATTGAGGAAGATGCAATGACAAAACTCGGCATACATACAAAATACTATCTATACAACAAATTATTATACGACAAAATAAAAATTGTCTGCATCTATTACAAGAAATAGGAACTACTTATGAATTTTATTCTTTCTTTAATAATCTTACTAGATCAGAAATAACATGTCAATGTTCTTAAACTCTTTTGAACTTTCTATTGTTCCAAAACCGCAACTATTCATTTCTTCTACAAAAGCATAAATGCTTCAGTCTATTTATTATTATTAGAAAATTGATTTCATTCATCGACGTCACATATCCTGTCACAAAATCGTTAATAAATCAAATATATTAATGAAAGTTATTGTCGAACTTTCAGAAAGGGTAAGTCTTTCAAAATAAATTATCAAAAGAATGAATTTTTCGAAGTGTCAATCTAACGCACTCGTTCGTAACCAGTATTCCGCGGAACACTAGTGTTCCGCGAGCTTCTTGCAAGTATTCCGCGAAATTATGAAAGCCGAATTTTTTTTAAATGGTTTTTGTAATATAGAATGTATTTATTTCTACCGGGATGGTTTTGTTTGTTTTTTGGATGATTACTTTTGGTGTTCCGCAAATTTTTCATACAATGAAAAATGTTTTCTGACTTCAAAACGGTTAAAAACCACTGATCTAACGACTCGTTTCACGAATATTGGATTTTCGATTGCATGGCTGATCTCGGCCCAATAATCGTTACCCTGTGCAAGCCGGGCCGTGAATTGGATCAACGATGATTTATTCGAGGCCACTATCGTTAATGCAACGCATAATTCTGCGCCGGTGACGTTAACTAACTCTGGCTGCGGTCATCCCTCTTGCGGACACGAGGCGGTCGAGAACCCGGCACGGCGCCACGCCGCCGCTCTCGAACGGGAAAAGAATGAACACTGTCTTCCTGTGAAATCTGAATTCTATCTCTAGACTGTATCTGACGAGCCGATGCTAGATGCCCCGGTGAAGTTGCACGTTTCATGGGCGATACGGGAAGAGTCGGGATGACTCCTTGAGCCGAGTCATGCCGATCGTTATCGCGGTGACTGATTCCGCGGGGACTTGAACTCCAACTAGAATGGACTGCGAAAAATAGGCTGCCCGATGCCGAGGATACAGTCATTGGGCGCGAATACATCAGAGGATGTTGGGCATCTCTGAAGAATCCACCATCGACTGCTGGTGTTCTAAAATGGCGCATGGAGAAGCTATTTCGTTGGTAATTATTGTCATATGTACCAGGGCTGTGGAGTTCGAGTCGGATTCTGAAGGAATTTCTTCGGAATGATAGTAAATTTTACCAAAATCAAAAATGTGCTGAAAATAATTGAAAGTTGTACCAGGACTGTGGATTCGGAGTCGGATTCTAAAGTAATTTCTTCGGGGTGTTAGTAAATTTTACCTAAATCAAAAATGTGTTGAAAATAATGGAAAGTTGTACCAGGGCTGTGGATTCGGAGTCGGATTCTGAAGGAATTTCTTCGGGGTGTTAGCAAATTTTACCAAAATCAAAAATGTGTTGAAAATAATTGAATGTTGTACCAGGACTTTGGATTCGGTGTCGGATTCTGAAGGAATTCCTTCGGGGTGTTAGTGAATCTTACAAAAATCAAAAATGTGTTGAAAATAATTGAATGTTGTACCAGGACTTTGGATTCGGAGTCGGATTCTGAAGGAATTCCTTCGGAGTGTTAGCAAATTTTACCAAAATCAAAAATGTGTTGAAAATAATTGAAAGTTGTACCAGGGCTGTGGATTCGGTGTCTGATTCTGAAGAAATTTCTTCGGAGTGTTAGTAAATCTTACAAAAATCTAAAATGTGCTGAAAATAATTGAAAGTTGTAATAAAACTAATTATAGATATGTGGCGGCTACCTCCTATGATCGCCGATAGATGGACAGCGCAACAACACCTTTCCCGTTACTACCTGAATCTTCCTGTGTTTGTATACAGGGTGTTCGCGCTATCACTAGCCAGTGTTTTTCTTGTAAATAGTAAATATTAGAATAAAATGAAAGAGGGAAAAGTAGCACTGTTTTTTATGCGCAACACAATGGCGTATGTAATATTTCTTGTGTTTATACTACTTTCTTAGATATGAAGATGATCTTCAATTTTTTAAATGGAATGCTGTATATTTTTTTATGTCACATGAAAGCGTGTGTTTAGAAGAATTCACCTGTATACTGAACAGTGACCTTCAAGGTCATGCAAGGTCACAAATGAAAGAAACTGGTATATCATTACTAAAAATATTTTCTACATTTAATCGTACTTTAATAAACATTTGAGTATTCTGTGAGTAAAGTGCATCAGTTCTATATGTGTAAAATTAAAAAATATCATATACAATGGAAACTTTCTAGATTTGAGAAATATTTAGTTTCCGAGTTAAAATATTTCCAAGTGCAAAGGGTTAAACATTGATTGGGCATTTAATACATAAGTTATAAATTAATGTTCACGAGGTGCCGATTAACCAACTTTCTAATCAAATAAAAAAACAAGTTCAGGTACTTTACAAAATTGGTTCTAGCACACACAGAGGCATGGGGGGCGTTGTTAGTATTCATTTTGCAAGAAACGGGGCATAGGGCAATGCACATACATCGGCGGATCGCAGTCGAGCAATGTCGCCGTTTACCAAGAACAGACGATGACGCGCTTAGCATTGAATTGGACAATATTAAGAGTGGCGGTCGTTGACACTCAGCGGGCTTGTCACGCGAGATCTTCGTAATCGATGATCCGTGAGAAGATCCGCACGATCATCGGCGCCGGCTAACGTTGAGCTGTCCCGAAAACTGACATTTCTATTATTCCGGGAGACAAGGCCAGTGACCCAACTCGCACGGACAGGAGTTGAAATAAGCTTCCTGACTGGAGAAAACTACTTCATCTATGGAACTGACAAATATCATGGAACATTATCCAATTGATGATCGCGCAAATTTTTTCATACAGATCGAAACTATATGTTACAGCAATCTGGAAAATGTAAATTACAAATGCTACCAAAATCTGAGCTGCTTTGGCGAGATCGACAGAGATGAAAGCCTGTTGATTGTTTTAAAATTCAGGGTGTCTCACCCGACTATCTTGATTTCTCCGCTATTGTTAGTCCTACCGCAAAATGTTTCAGATAAGAATTAAGTGGTTCTCAGTGGGGCATAATTTGGTGTTATTAGTTTATTCGTGTATAAACACGTTAAGGTCATATGAAGGTCAAACTTTGTTTTTTAAAATGGAATTATATAGTTTTTAATAAATCAATCGAAGCAGTTGGACATTCTTGAAAATGTATTAACCTACTTATGTTGAAAAATTAGTTGTTTTTAGGAGATATGTCGACTTCAAAAATTCCGTGATTCAAATGATCGATATATTGAACCTTTTCTGTAACGAATAAAAGCGATTGTCTTAGTGCGACAGTAATGGTGTCCTGGAATTATTTAAATGGAAATATGTCCTAAACAACTAATTTTTCCATAGGTATTAACAAATAGGTTAATACTTTTTTTATAAAGAATGTCCAACTGCATCGATTGGTGTATTCAAAAGTATATAATTTCATTTTAAAAAACAAAGTTTGACCTTCATATGACCTTAACGCATTCATCCACAAATAAACTAATAACATCAAATTATGCCCCACTCAGAATCATTTAATTCTGATCTAAAATATTTTTCGGTAGGACTAACAATAGCGAAGAAATCAAGATAATCTGGTGAGACACCCTGTATATTTAGTTCGTGGAAGTTCTTAAAACGAGAATGTTTTACCTCATCAGCATGATCGCACACAGAAATAATGACAACGCGTCTAACATCACTAAAATTTAATAAATATGACTCGAGTATCTTGTATACTCCAAATGAGTATACTCCAATGATCCTTCAGATGATCCAGAGCCATCTGCTTTGGTTCGCTCTTGTTTCTCTCTTTGAAAGAATCGGAGAGCCTTTTGCTTGATTTGCCTTTGGTTTCTCGTGGATCGGAGACTTATTCTCCGATTCATATATTTTGCCCCGCAATATCTACTCGACATACGCAAAATGGAAAAAGCAGACTCTTCCTTTTTTGGGAAAATAGTCCATTTCATTCAGCGAACTGCGAAACTTATTTTGCAAGAGTCGTCGTTGTAAGAAAGGGAGTCAGAAGGAAGGGAGATTTCATTCCGACTCCCTTTCGGGACTCTTGTGCAGCAACCTCCTCGTGGTGAGACCTAGAAAATCGGTACTATCCCACAAATCGCAAGATACTATACCATATAAATTATAGCATCTTGCATGTAGTGGATTAAGCTATTAGCTGCACACTTAGAATATGCATTAATATTGAATAATAGAATGGAAGACTTGCTAGACGTAAGAACAAATGTATTGAAAGATTTTCAATGAAGAAGTTCTAAATAAATATTTCTGAACATATCAATCCTATTCCCTTCCATAACATCTTACAATGCTATGCCACTTTCCCTCAGAACAAAATATAATATTTTGAGAGCTAATATTGTTCTGTACCATCGTCTTACTTTTCCGAATTAGTCAATTCCTCGATATGATTTCGAACTTTCTTCTGAACCAACGTGGTCCTATTTCATAGTTTAAACAATTTTATCGAGTCAATATTGTTCGAGCTCACCATAGGATTCTACTAATTTTTTCATCTGCTCTCGTGTCTCTTTTTTAAACCCAAGTGCCCACATGATAAAGTTACGTTTGTTTAACACCTTGTACAACAATATCGAGTCAGACTCGTGATGAAGATATCGAACAGAATCTGCTAAATATGCATGTTGTTAATTTCCTTCAATTTGAAATTTTATTTTATTGTAGCCGATATACAATAAATATAAATTTTCTTTTCTTCCTAGTAAATTATATACGTCAACGAAATTCTAATCATTGTAATCATAAAATAAATCTAGGTGCACGGCGCTAAGAAGAATTAGAGTTTTCCGCAGCCGTTGTTTATCAACCTCTGTTCTAGTTTTCGTAATTGCGCGGGCGCGGCGCATTATACCAAACAAATTTCCAATATCCCCGAGACCATTTTGGATTCGTTACGGTAGCTACGCTGCCATCAATAACGCAGCCGACCTTTACCGTACGCCTAATTCGAAACGGCGTCGCTGCCGCGACCACCGACAGCCATGCCAAATGCGACCTTCGATACCGATTTCACAAGCCGTCTTGCATTCTCACGAGACCATAATCCAGACTCGATATCAAACACAACTTTTACTATCTACTTCAGCCAGGCACATTAGCAATTAATTATCGGGACAGTTATACAGCGCGTTATACATGCGTTGCTCGGAGAAGTGAATTCTTTACGATCAAATTTAGGATAATATCAAAATTTTATTCAGAAATATAATCTGTTTGTTTCGAACACTGACGTGTATCGCACGTCAAATATTTTATTACGCTTGTTGAAAGGTTTTTCCAACTTGAATTATAAAATATCAGAAATATTATGATTGCATAAATTTCGTAGGCTAGTTACCACGAGGCCCGAACGATCATCGGATCAAAATTTTATTCAGGAATATAATCTGTTTGTTTCGAATACCGACATGTATCGCACGTCAAATATTTTATTACGCTTGTTGAAAGGTTTTTCCAACTCGAGTTATAAAATATCAGAAATATTATGATTGTATAAATTTCGTAGGCTAGTTACCACAAGGCCCGAACGATCATCGGATCAACCACGGGCGTAAACAGGCTCACATAAAAAGATGTTGTTAAAAGTAACCTTTGGTATTTTCTCCTCAATTCTGAGGAATTGCAATTTTTTCGAAAATTTTTTCTCAAAGAAATCCGTCTTTTCAGCTCACTGTATGTACAGTGCCTAAAAAAATATTGGCACACCCTTTAAGAAGGGATAATTTTTTAATCATTTTACCTAAAGACTTGAATTTTTTTTAATATTAGAGGAATTAGTTTACTAGCTAATGCGAACAAAAATTGTTTTAAATTACTATTGGTCAGAATTGCGAAGAAAAAAAAGTGAAAATCAGGATTTTTAACTTTTTTATCTCAGCCTGCAATGTAAATGTAAAACATGCATTTTGTAAATCTTAGTAGATTATACACGTGCAGAAAGTTACATCGAAATCGGATGACGCGTAAAAAAGCTACAAGCATTGAAATATCTAAGGATCTTTGAATTTTGAGGTTATGATTGATCTAAATCGCAGATTCTCACGATTACTCCCATTTTTAATCACTTGTAGCTCGTAACAACGTTAATCGATTTCGATGAAACTGTGTGCATATACATAACATACTTAGGTCTACAAACAGTATGTTTTAAATGTTCATTATAGTCACAGTTAAAAAAGTGAAAAATTGTGACCTATATTTTTTTTCTTCACAATTGCGTCCTATAACAGTTTTTAAACCATTTCTTTGCATATTCTTTGGTAAATGAATTCTTTTAATATTTACAAAAAATTCAAGTCGTTTGATCAAATCTTTAGAAACATTCCTTTTTAAAGGGTGTTGCCAATACTTTTTTTAGATACTGTATGTATTTTATGCGGCGTAGTAAATGTGCATATAATTGTTTTGAATGCTATGTTCACTCTGTAACAACATCGAGCAACTTTTTGAGTCATTTCAATTGGGTCAACCTGTACATAAGGTTTATACAATATGTTAATCAATAAAGTAATAATATATCGTCATAACTTTTATCATTCGCCGCCTCATTATTTTTTAAAGTAGGAAAATAAATGTGTACGTAGACAAGGACGCGTCAACTATAATCAATAGCAATAAGCGTAGTAATTGTCGACAAAAGAGCTGAAGTTATCGTTGGCGATTTCAACATGTTGGCGAACTCTATGTCGATGAAAACATTGTCGGTGATGTAAAGGTAATCTCGTGCAGAAACTGTCACCGAATTTGCAAGGCTCTCTGAACGATCGAATTCGACGCAACGCGACGCATAGTGTGACGGATCGCTAATCTAGCTAGACAAAATTCGGAATTGACCATTTTACTGCATTTATGATTGGTTTTGATAAAACCAATGGTTTTTTATTTCACATTTATTGAAATTATATAAACGTTTTCTATAGGAAATGACTAAATTGAGTTCTTTATTTAAGCACATATTATAATGAAAACCGTAAAAAGTTAAAATGAATAGAAAAATTTAAAAGAATGCTATCAAGTAAAATCGTATTTTCAGTGATAGCAGCGGTCTTTGGAAATCTGAAATAAATAAAAATCATACCAAATTCTATCGAATTTTATATTCTAACATTTTCTGAAAATTTTCAGAACCCATAAGTGCATAAAGATCCGCAGTCTAGTCATTATACATCATAAAATTAATTTGTAGACGTAGTTTCCCTTGTTCTGGACTTTTGCAAAGAATTCTGTGACGGTCACCAAAATGACTTCTGTCCAGTTAGATTGGCGATTCGTCGCACAGTGCGACGCTATCAAATATCCCCGAGCACTGTCAGAGTCTGAGAGCGAGTGGGGGCAAGGTAATAAGCCGATTTCGCAGTGAAATTGTCGACTTCCTCGAGCTTTGGCCTGGAGGAATGAGGCGCACAAGAGGGCACGGATCGCGTCGGGCCATTAGGCGGTGAGCATTGGAAGGTGTGTGTACGTGGGCCGAGGAAAAAGTAAATGGGAAACGGACAATTTTGCACCGATTCGCGATTACCGAAGTCGTGAGAATGGCAGGGGCGTGTTCGTTCCATGGCGGGCTTCCTCTAATGAGGAGCTCGTGCGTGCGAGAGGCCCCGGCCGCTCTTTGTTCGTCGCTGGCGCATCAGGGACAATCCCAGGACTCATTAGGCGTGCATCAAGATGAATCCACCGGCGCGGGTCACCCATGAAATTGAAATAATGGTACCACACGAGCACGCCGGGTCTCATCGCGTCGCATAACGTTCATGCTGGTCCGTTTCGCGGCTACGGGAACCGTTAGGCGTGCCTTCGGAGACACCATCCGACGTCATCTTAAAGAGAGGCTTTTGTCCGACGAGAAAAGGTGGGAGTACAATGGACGAAAGAATATTGTGGCCGCTTTCTGGTACACCCGTGGTCATCCTGAACGACATTAATCGGACGCCGCGTTCCACGGATTCCACGGACGTTCAATCGCAACCGTTAGCCCCGTAAAAGGCTGCAAGAATTGGATTGATCCTTGTGAAAGTCTTGGTATTGGTATACGACTAAAATAGGATCGTAAAAGATTATGAGGACGACCTGGACGATCTCATGTCCATTATTACTATTTTCATAGAAGAAGATTTATTATTAATTTTATAAAACAAATTGGACAAATTAGAACTTTTCAATGGTAAATTTTTATCTTGCTATTGGATGATTGCAAAAATTCGTACACAGTTTTCAGAGACCTCGAAAGCTTCTTCGAAGATGTGATAGGATTCACTTGAGACATAAAGGAATGTGGGAACAATGTGGGATCACTCCTGCTATTATTATTTTTATAGAATAAGATTTATTATTAAGTTTATAGAACAATGAGCTTTTTATAGAACAATAACTTTTTAGATATACACTACGAAGTCGGTTATCTTCGTAAATCAGGGGGACATGGACGTTCGGATAATAGGAAAGTTACTTACGTTATTTACGTTTACGTTTACGCTTGTTTCAACGTTGAACTAAGTTCTTACTGAATCGTACGATAGTTTGCGTTACATATAAATCATTTTAGACTGAAATATTTATATGTTGAACGTATTTACACGTAAGTAAATCGTCGGACACTTGAGATTCGGATAATCGAGGTTACTCTGTAACTTCCTTAGAAACACCATATTAACGTACCCCTGTGTAGTGCTTCATTCTGTACCTAAATCATATGCTAAATTATAATAGAAATGCTAGTAATTCAACGTTTGATAATAATGAAAATAAAGATGAAGATTTCGTAGTCGGAAGAGAAACTCGAAATCAAATGAGATCGTAAGAATTATGGAATTTTTAATTAGGTTCTATTTACGATATGGATTGTGGAAAATTGTCGTGAAACGTTCTAAAAATTCATTGTAATTCGTAACTTCACCTGCGTAATTCATTATCTACATGCCACCCATGATTTGCAATGCCATGAGTAGACTGCGGATCTTTAATGCAAAATAAAAATTATCTGCATTAAATGCACGACACAGCGGCCATACTGGATTCCCTCCCTGTCTTTAATAATTTGAAAATAATATATGGACATTCTCAAATTCTTTGACTCTCCTTACTATTTTAAAATTGTACCAATTCATTTTCGCCATAAATGCAAAAAATTTACAGTCTACTCATGAGTAGACTGCGGATTTTATTCATTTATGACAAAAAAAATTAGCCGCAATTTGCAATAGTAGGAAAATTAAAAGTATTGAAAAGTATACATACACTGTTTTCAACTAACTGGAATTATTAAAGACGGGATGAAATTTCTATGTTACTCCCGTTTCTTACAACAGATGCAGAACATTTTTATTTTGCATAAGATCCGTAGTCTAGTCATGAGCATCGATCAAGCAATTTAAACAACTGTGTACTCGAAGAGAATCAATTTTCGACTTTTTGTACGTAGAATTCCCATTGTACAACACCACAATACGTTTGCTACACCAATCAGTGATCCATATATTAGGTGTATATATTCAATAAATAATTAATCATGGGAAAGCCGTGTGTACATACACCGACCGCAAACAGTATAAACTAGGATTGTTGAACAGCTGTTCGTTACGTGAATCTGGGTCTAACTGTAGATCACACCGCGATCAAACTTGATTTCCGAGAATCCCAGGACAATAGTCATGGTTAGAAGGAGAAAGCGGAAGTTGCAGCGTGTCAGAATAATGTACAGCAAACACTAAATTGCACGGACATAAATATTTACCGGGGGTACACACCTAACGATCGTAAACACGTCGTTAACTGCGGATATTGCTGTATGCTACCGCGTTTTCCATTTCAGATCTAACCGTACGTGGAATTTCTAAAATCTTCCGTGTATTCAAAATACTATTATCGTCCACATTTTAAATTCATTTCCGCGTTGACGTATATCGAGTGCACAATATTTGAATAAAAATTGTCTGCATTAATTTACAAGATAAGGGGCTAACTATAAATTGATTTCTTTTTCCGGAATATTTTCACTATTTTGAATTTAATGTATTGATTATTGTCACATAACACATCAAATCCAAAGATTAAGAACTTGATCTTAATCGTATGTACTTGATTATTAAAAGAGCAATAAAATGAAATTGGTCAGACTTCCGGCTTCCGGACAAACAGTTTTATGAGCCACAGTTTATTGCAGCATTATCAGAAAACTGCGAATTTATATGCAAAATAAAAATTGTCTGCATTCATTACAACATACAGGCGCAGCATATATTATTTCTGTCCTTAATCATTTTAATAAGGCTAAAATAATAAAACATTATTTTTAAATTTTTAGAATATTTTCACTATTTTAAATTTGTTAGACCCGTTTTATGTCATGAATGCGTAAAATATGTTGTCTAATTATTAGAACTGTAATTCGAAGGAGGCATGTTCAAACTCTAAATAGATATTCGAAAATAATGTAAGAAAGGGTGAATGAATAAATAAATTGGTAGATTCCATGATGCACCTGTATAATTCTACGCACAGAACAAGTTGCCGGATTTCGTGGAACGACGCAGCTGCTATTAACTGTGCGCGACTCGTGCGCCCGGATAGTTCAGTGAAAAATGACGACGTTCCTGGGGAGTTTTTATTCGTCCTACGTCGCCGGAGAATTTATGTCGCTGCTCGTAGTTTATACTGTTTGCGGACAATGTATGTACACGCATGGGGCGCACACGACCCATCCCCGGTTCAACCATGATTAATTGCACAGCTAATTTGTCGGCATACGCATCGACTCGTCGCGTGCCATCAAATCATTGAGCACCATCGAGTAGCAAGCATCGTCCCGTAGCGTCCCACATCCACGACGATCCAACCTTAATGTTAATGATAATATTGTACGTCCTTGGGACCGGGACAATTTACCCTTCCTCACGGGTAATTTCTGTAGCATCTGTTTGCACGCTGCAATACCAGCATCTACCTCAATTTGGTGATATTTGCATCTGTGATATTGGCCCTCATTTATCCAACTCAACACGTAACTTACGATGCCGACTATTTAATTGATTTTAAATGTTTATGATTCACAGCTGAGTATCTCTTAACCACTTGCATGGCGATTTCTTTACGGTTACAGTGATTAGAATTTCTTTGTCGTTCATAATTTCTTACGAGAAAAAGAAAATTGGTATTTATTATATACCCGTGTATCCTCAAAAATTCTGTTTTTCTGTAAAGAAAATTAATAACAGACATATTTAGTAGATTTTGCTTGAAATCCTTATCAAGAGTCTGACTTGATGTTATGGTGCAACAGGACGAAGAATTATTCAAAAACAACGACAACTTTAGACATGAACTTTCAGGAACGTAATCTAATTATTTCTGTTAAGAATAACTGTATACCTGATCGATAAGGTAGCATGCGATCCACCGACTCGAATATAATGTACTACGTATGTAAACAGATGTGTGACTTTTGTCACCTTAAGACTGAGGCACTTGCCTTGTTTTTATATATGTATATAGTGTTACGAATATGGCACAATAGGTACTTCCGTTATATCGTCGTTGCCTAAATCAGGTCGGGATCCCGAAAGTTTATAAACTTCGGGTATCCGAAATCGCGGGTACACGAAATGGTAGTCGGGTCGGGTCGAGGTCCCGAAAGTTTGCAATATTCGGGTACTCGAAGTTAAAGTTGTATTTATATAAGCATAATGCTGTTTTATGATTTTCCAGTTCAATCTTTTATTTTCAATGGCAGGTTCAGAATGATTTTTAAAGACAAAGACTCTTCGTCCGCACACTGTTTGTGTAAGAGCACTGTTTCGTAAACAGTATTTACTGCAAATCGAAATATTATTACAACCGATGATTGGACGTCTTAATATGCACACAGTCACAGAGTTATTTATTGCTGATTTGACCGCAGACTTTCGGGATTCCGACCCGATCCGACCCGGCTACCTTTTCGGGTACCAGAAATGGCGGGTACACGAAGTTTATAAACTTTCAGGATCCCGACCCGATCGCGAACAAATTTCTCGACCCGACCAGAACCCGAAATTTCGAATACTCGCACACCCCTAATAATTAATAATAAATGAGAGTTTTGTTACGAGTTTACGAATTCGCACCCTGCGGAACGGTCGCAACAATACATATCCAGTTCAATGAAATTGTTTTGCTTTTACTTCCGTCTTTTATCAGGAGTAACCACATTTGTTTACCTACAATTTCAGCGAAAATTCGAATGAATTTAAGTTATGAAGCAGATTGGAGAAAGAAATATAAAACTGGTGGCAACATTACTATTCCTTCCTCTGCTATAGTATACGGGAATGAGGATCGTTTCAGGGGAGACGAAGCGTACAAGATGTGATGGCCGGAAAATTACGAGGATGAGGATTATTCGGTCGACCGCAGGCCAATTCGGTTGACAAGAATCAACGTTTCGGCCGGCGATGGAAACGCTACCAGCGCGAGTCGCGGCAGCGTTAACGTGAATCGTGGCGAATTACTATCATTATTATCCCCGATGGTTGCCAGGGCGTGGGACTTCGAAAAGCCGGAAACCGCGGCTGTATTTTAATACGGACCACGGTCCTGAAGCTCTGCCCAGAGACGAACTGAACGGCTAACATGCTGCGCTGTTAGGTTTGCAGTCATGATGCTACAAACATTAAAGGATCCAACAAATTTGATCCGACAGTTTCAGAAATTGGCAAATCAGGCTTTGAAATAAGCTGATTATTTGAAATAAGGTGATTGCTGATTAAATTTTATGACAGTCAATGAATCTTCGAGTGAAGTCTTAGAGGTTATAGATCAAAGATCTTAGATGTTATAGATCCTATTAAAGTTTGGTTTGTTGAATATTCAATACGAAACGCAGAACAGAAAATGTTACATGTATACAGTATACAATATATGTATATGTGAACGACAGGAGAATCAAAGTCAGATACATTTTCCTCAAAACAATATCTTTTCGATAGGCAGATCATATATATATTTTAAAAAATATTTATCCAATACAACTTATTTCATGACTAGACAGCGGATTTTATGCATTTATGACAACAATGAGTAAGTACAATTCGTAAAAGTCCAAAGATTGAAAGAATTTAAGAGTATTCATGATTGTTTCTCGCTATTCGAAATTATTAAAGAAGGCAACAAATTTCTGTTTGGTACCAGTGCCTTGTAAGTGATGTAAACAATTCTTATTTTGCATAAAGATCCGCAGTGTATTCATGATTAATTGACATAAACAGAATATTCTATATATTTGGGGTACCTATACACCTGTATCAGGGGTACCTATACACCTGTATCATTCAAGCTATAGTAACTTTAGATTGACTCAATATTTTCGCTCAAAAAAAAAACTGTATATTTTTGAAATATGTATATACAAATCTGCAAATTATCAAATCGATGCATTTGAAGGGTTCCCTTGAAAAAATTCTGGAAGATTGCATATTTCCCAGAGTTTCGCAGTAGGTAATTCTCTTAAAGGGACGGGCCAGGTGCAGGGGTCTTGCAACTGCAGTTGCGCGTGTATCACAATCGCATCGGCGACGACTGCGAAACGCTCTGTTGTCGGCAGGAATCGGCTGACGTTTCCCCGTTCCCCTTCTTTCGACGACATAGACAACGTCGACGACGACTAAGCTCTTGGGCACGGTCCTCCATTCGCCTCCTCGAGCCCCGTCGCCAGCGTCTACTCGACGCCAGTCCCCTTTTGTTTCCAAGTTTGCGAAACTGCACGCGATTACGGCCGTGTCACGTAACTCCTCTTCGCTCGGGGCTGCGGCACTGAACTCCCTGGCTAAACTTCACGCGACGAACCGCATTAATCCGTTTCTTCGACTTTACACTGACCCGCGGACAGCGTAACGAGCCCTAAACTATCCGCAGATTCGCAAATTCGCGATGTTTCGCACTGATCGCGGCTGTCCGAGCCGAATAACCTATTATTTTTGTTTTTTTTTTTTATAATAAAATCGTATCATCGTGATATCTCGTTGAAATTAGTCGCTGAACTGTGAAGCTTGATATATTTATAGCTCGCTAAGCAAAAGTAGCAAAACACAAAGGTGAATGGAATTTGAAAGTCATTTTTATTATTGAAAATAGGACCCTGTTTGACTTTACGAGACTGGAAATCTTGATACATTTGTGGATGGTAAAAATTTGCAAAAATACTGGGATGCAAAGGGCAACGGAAGTTAATACAATTCCTACTTTTTATTTACACAGTCTATTATTATTGAAAATAAGACTGCCACACATCACCAGATTATGAATTTGTATGCATTTATACGTTATAAAAATTTGTGATCCACAAAGAGCAAAACTCAGATTTGATTTGACTTTATAAAAATTCCTCTACAGAAATCGAAAATTATAACGCACAGCCTAATAATCACGAAAGGGTTAATGTATATTATAAAAATTTGTAGCAAGCGTTCGATATTACTGATTAGTATGCGCAGAATGTACAAACTAACTTGTTCTGCTTAAGTATCTCGCTAATTATTGGTAATAAAAATTTGTCTACAGGTTACGTTCATGCGGAGTCGTCAATATTTTTCTATTAAATGGGATTATATTCTTTTATTAACATGCAATGTGAAGGTCAAAATATAATGACCTCTGGTATCATGACCTTCATACCACCTCGACCAAAAACATAAATAAAAAAATATATATAACTATGAAGGAAGTATGCCAGAAATATCGATCAAGTAAATAATAATAATGAAATAAATAAAATAATAATAAAAATAAATAAAATAATAAAAATAAATAATCATAATAAAATAAATAAAATAATAATAAAATACATAATAATAATAAAATCGATAAAATGAAAAATAATAATAAATAATAATAAAATAAATTCATTTGTCAAACAGCTTACTGCAATAAGTGAAATGGTGCACGTGTTAAGATTTAATACTCTGTTGTATACGTTTGCGAATAAATGATTTTACAACTTCTCACAAGAACAACTTTATGACTATATTAATGGTGGAAGAAAAATCTGAAATGTCATTTTGATCCGTCTGGTGGGTCTAGTGTTAAGACAGGTGACAAGGTTTATGGTCAGCTATAAAAGAGCTGAGCGATTCATAGTCTACGTTCCGCGTTTCATCGTATGAGTTACATTCTGATGTCAGTGTTGCATTGTCAGCTTGTTGTTAACATGCGTCAGCTTGTATTTAGCGTAGTTCTATTAATACTCTTGCTTGTTTTCCTTTAAATATGCGTACGTTAAATATACTTGAATTTGTTTGAATAAGAATAACTGTATTCAAATTTTAATGCCCTGATTTTTTCCTAACGCAAACAGATTTTTAAATAATTGAAAAATATTTATTGTACACTCTGAAAGAATCGGCTACACTAACGTACGCCCTTCTTACATTTAATTTCACTTTAAAAAATGAAAATTACAATGACTACATTAGCCGATTCGTTCATTGTTGCATTAAACATTATTGTTACGTCTGCCCAACATACGCTCTTTTTCTAGACATCCATTCAATTGATGTTCCAAAAATGTTCAACGTCACAGTGTATAACGCAGGGTCTATCGTCCATCTTTATTGATGAGCAGACTGCAGATGTCATACATTTATGACAAAAATGGGTAGAAGAAACATGCAGCATTGAAAACACTAGAAAAGATTAAAAATACTACTATGTGATCTTCAAATTACTAAACCTATTGAGAAAAGAAAGAATTTTCTACTTCACTCGAGTTTTTTGTGAAGTTTGTTCTAAGTTTGTCGAAATAATTCATTTCGAATGAAAATCCGTAGTCTATCGTTGACTTTAACAGTAAACCGGGTAAAATCCGGAAAGATAATACTACTATACGATCTACAAATTATTTAACCTATTAAGAAAGGAAAGAATTTTCTACTTCACATGAGTTTGTTGTGAAGTTTGTTCTAAGTTTGTCGAAATAATTCATTTCGAATGAAAATCCGTAGTCTATCGTTGACTTTAATAGTAAACCGGGTAAAACCCAATACAGAATGCATTCTCCTATATCGATCAGGAATGATTCGCATAAACTGTCCCAACCATATGAGCCGATAATTGCAAGAACCAAGCCAAAACAACGCACACATTCAGCCACGAATATGATTATAGAACTAGTCGCTATCAAAGCAACGTCAGAGATCGCAACGATAATGATAATTGGCTGCAGCGATATTAACTCAGGTTCATGGAAAGGTCCTCAATCCGATGGTCCAATTTAACCTTCTATTTACCGTGAATCTGTTTCGCAGCAACGACTCTACATAATTATCCCCGGCAATTACGTTCCATTCACGAGTTTCTGGCGTTGCGTCACGAAGAGCAGTGTGCCAGTGCTGGACGTAAAAAGTGTTTCAGACAAAAATTTTAGGATATAGAAGTAGAGGATGTCATCGTATACACGATGATTGTACTTCTCTGACATTGCAGTGACATTGAAAAGATCTGTAAAGATCACAATTGAAATTTGTTGTGGAAACTTGTATTTTTGATTACGTATTCTTGAAGGTGACACCAAGACGTTTCCAAAACACTTGAATACATTTATTTTTGCATGAACTATTATCGAGATGTTAGCGTCCAAAGTTGTGCCGAGATTAGCATTATGCTGTGTACATCACGAAGTTGCTCAAATTATTATATGGAACAATTCCCTCTATACCTTGTAACTTCCTTCTGTAAACAGTTAGTGAAAGCACAAGATTTAAAAGAATCTCCGAACATTTCTTTTTTGGATTGTTTGAAAATTGTACATCGGAGATAGATTTATTCGTAATAGGACGTACCTGATATAAAAACAATGGTTAAAAATTAACGGGTAGATAGGGGAAGATAAATATTACCTAATTTTTTACAGCATATAGTTACTCATATTTCAGTAAAAAATCACAAAGAAAGTTTTGAGGAGTATTTTTTGAAACCTTCGTTACAGTTATCGGTACCGTTTAAATTCACATGATTAATTTTCTCTCAAGAAAGTAGAAAAAACAAACAAACTAACATCAAAATAACACGTACACACCTCCAGAAACACATTCTATATGGAGATGATGAAAAGTTTTCATTTGTACATAATATAAAACGAACACACCGGCTCAATTGTTCAATGAACAGTAATAGAAACTTTTCACTTGCAGGTGAAGTATCCCGGCATAGTTAACACTTGCTTATCAGCTCTAATGTCATTGCTCACAGTTGTAATATACAGGGTGTACCAAAAATGTTGGAAAATTTTGAAAGGAGTAGTTCCTGAGGTCAGTTGAAGTAACTTTGTCCTTAGCGAAAATTTCCGCCTCGACTTTGTTAAGGAGTTATTAACTAGAAACACGGACCAATCAGAGCGCGGCTACAACAGACAGGTTATGGTTCGGCCAACGGCAACGTCACACGCTCAGCAGAACCTGTCGTCGAGCCGGAATCCGTTCGCTATAGCCGCGTTCTGATTGGTCCGTGTTTTTCGTTTATAACTCCTTAACAAAGTCGAGGCGGAAATTTTCGCTAAGGAAAAAGTTACTTCAAATGACCTAAGGAACCACTCCTTTCAAGGTTCTCCGACTTTTTGAGAAAACCTTGTACATCTAAGAACGCTTCTATGAAAGTTTTAAATACCAACATGAACATTCATTTTTTGTTTTTTGTTCACTGCATTGTGGCACCGGGCCGAAAAATTGAACGGAAATCCGGTGGAATGGTCCGGCGCGGCCTCGGAAGCGAGCCGAATGTCTTCGACTGTTTCCGATTACCATTGGTAAGCGTTATCGATCGATCGCAGGGTAGGGGGAGGAGGAGGAAGAGGAGCGATATCATACGGAAACACGATCACTTCCGTTAGCTCGGCGTTCTAAGACCCAAGACTCCGTTGTTCCGTGAACTGAATACGGCTTCGTTCCTGAGAGCTGGGCCTCGTGTTCCTTGAAATTTACCGACCCAGGGATCCTAGCGAAGTTCGATCCGGCCGTCGGACGCAACGGGGCACCGTGAAAACGAGAAAACGTGAAAAAGGGATGTGAAAAAGTGAGTGCGATACGAGATCTCAGTCCGACAGCCGGTCCACATTGTCACCGGGACATACAAAGGCTCCCGTGTCCACCGTTCCATTACGGCCAAATAGTTCAGAGGAAGATTCCTCTTCTTTCTACCTCTACTTCTTCAGCGAGGATCGTTCGCAGAACAGTGTGCATCCTTGAAACCAGAATTACAAACAATTCTTCTGCACCCGGACCCCTGGAATCGCGGACTCCTCGAGACCATTTACTTTCCCCCTTGTTTCCTCTCCTTTTTGCAAACTCGCCACGCCTTTGCTGCTCCTTGCCGCGGGACACGACGAAATTGCGACAAATACCCAGTGGTAGTTGTATTCCCTGGGAAATCTTGTTTTAGAAGAGAATTCTTTTCTTCTTTTATGAGAAATAGCGATTTTGTGTGCTACTTTTCGCGAAGTCTGTGCGATTTTTCTAACGACGTTGAATTTATACTGATTTTTATGATTAATCCTCCGTTGGCGATCTCTGAAGTAGTCTTCATATTGGGGTCTTTCGGTTCCTAGCATGGTTTCTTATTGGTATGGGCTTTAAACAACTGTGAGGTACTTATTATAATCTCTAATGTAAGCAGTTACCCGTTTGTAGTAAAAATTAAAGTTCGAAGGAAAGTTACGAGAAATGGGAATTCGTCTGGACCTGAGCGACCAATTATGCAGGCGTATGGTTAATCATTGTTTTAGACTTTCATAACATCTACAAAAATTCTGAGATACTTATTACAGTCTCCAATTAAACTTATAACTATTATTTTAGCTAGATGTTCAAACTTATTTACAGTGAAAATAAAAATGCATAGAAAAGTTACGAAGAAATGAGAATTCATTTGAGACTTCGAAATACGTCTGAATAAATTGGTGCATCTAGTAAGTATCCACGAAAACAGTCGTGTCCAATCTCAACAATTGTAAATTGAGATCCACCTAAATCCATCTAAAATCCACCATATTTCGTCCGGTCCGGTAGTTCTAGTGTTAATATACTACTTTATTCAAGTATTTACATAGGAGTACATATTATCATCATAATCGTACGAAATCTTGATAAGTTCAATCTCGTTGAAATTATAAACGAATAGTGTATGTATGTATAATTTATATGTTCCCTTACGGCAGCGGTGTCCAGCGTAGGGACCCCTCACGCGCCTGCTTCCCCTTCCTACTGTCACTTTGCGCAGGCGCAGTGTGTTCTCACCCCGCCGACCACCCGCCGACCAAGAAACCGAGTAACCGACCCGCGTGTCATAAAACAATCGACGATCATCTTTTTAACGCGGGAAGCGAGAATATTTGTAATCGGTTCGCCGCTTCACAGCGCTATGGAAACGGCGGACGATGGTGGGGACGGCGTTCAGCTCCCGGAGCCGAGTTTGGACATCGCTGCCTTACAGTGTACAAAGGGATCCCGTTCCCTTAACAATTTTTTTTTTCAAACATCTTATCTCTCTTATTCTTTTTCTTACATTCCTCTCTGGTTCACTCATTCCGTCCTGATTTTCTCTCCTCTCTCTATCTAATTTTGCCATCCACTTCTCTCCTATAAACGAATAGTGTTAAATTTGAGACTACAGCAACGTGTGCGGCAAAGCGTATGTTTAGTGTTTGTGATGCAGCTTTTATAGAAATCTGTACGCAATGTATGTGACAATTTGGACCCGAAATTGATATCGAAGAATTACTTAAACATCTTCGAAATCACAACCTCGTCATCCCAATCCGCATCGTATCACTGAACTGTCACCAGCTTGGATTCAACATTAGTCTCAGTTTTCAGTTTAGCTGCTTGACAAACCTATGAAGTACGTGTAATGTGTTCGTAGACGGCTGCCTAATGGTTAGGTACGCCTGATGTAGACAGATCGGGTAAACGAGTTCGACGATTTCGACGTTGTTTCGTTTCGGCGAAGGCTGCTAACGACGAATCGATTAACGCTCTATATCGAGGCTCGGCGAGAATTTAATTAGTACACTTCGTACGTGAAACTGGTAATGAGATGTTAGTGGAAACCAGTTCGTAGCGAGGAAAATGTTGTGTGCCTCCAGATAGAGAAGGATGATACAGCATCACCATCTTCGGTTGTTACAGGCTTTCGAGATCGTATCGAGACAATTATCGAGGCAGGTATGAGAGGAAACGATTAATCTGGAAGTTTGTAACAGTCTCGAGGAAAAGAAGGCCTGCTAGGAGTGGCTTTAATTAGCCGACGTTTAGTCCTCGGGAATAACTAGTCTCCGTGTGATTAATTCATGCACCCAGGGAGGACATTCGTTCGCTGATAGAGTCTATACCCTAAAGTGTAATTCCTCCGAACGCACTTAACATTATCTTCGTTTTTCTCCCTCGCTTTTCGAGCGATTAACGCTGAATTAAACTACCGGACGAGTTGAAATGACCCATTTCAGACTTTTCAGCTTACCATCGCTGAAATCGCGATGATGAAATAAATGAATTTTTTCCATTAAGTCTCTGGAAACACAAATGAGATTCAATCTCATTTTCTCGGCTATCGATTCTCGGAGATCATTTTAGCTATTACATATAAAGTGGAAACGCTGGAGACGGTAATAGTATTTGGTTCAACACTTAAGGATGATTAAAATTTTTGTTGTTCTACTAGATCGATTGATTCAGTACATTATAAAGACAACATTGGCAACATAATCAATATCCTGAATTTCAATATCGGGAAGTTAACAATTCATATCCAAGCAAGGAATACATATATGTACACAGAGTTTCTCTATCAATTCCTTTCTATGGGGCCCAGATATTAAAGGCCTGATTATTATTCTTGAGGTAGTGTAATTAAACACAGCTGAACATATTAAGATATTGTATTGTTTACTTCATTCAAATTATTTAAATATTGTATTTGTTATGTCGAGAGATAGGATGAGTGGACTGTATAAAAGTTTAAGAAAACTGCGTGGATCGGTGGATTAATGTGTATGTCTTATTGTACTATTGAGATCGGAGATTAAGTGAAATTATACTGTTTATAAAGGTGTCTCGCTTATATACAAAATTATTCTATGGAAGGATTCGCAATTAGCCAATTGACTTTAAGTTAATTTTTGGGTAATGCCTTTTTTAATCTACTAGTCATCGCCCACTATAAGGTTTGTGGGGGTCAGTGTCGCCAGATCCACCCAAAACTGGTTGGATTTTCCTCTCCTCCTTTTCCCCTTCCACTACCATGAGCACACTCCAACGTCCCCCACTAAGACCGTAGACTGGTCACGTGACGTACCGCGCAACGTGTTACATATTACTCTGGTCATCAGAGAGGTGGTAAACTGTATTCCCCTTGATTTAACTGACCTGGTGACACTGGTGGGGGTAGAAGATGGCCCCCTACGGACGGGCCTCGAGCGGGTGGAAAATGTCGGGATTTTTCCAGAGGCATTAGATGTCCTGTAAGCGGACCCGATCAGGTACTGCTAGCGGCCTGGTGCTATTTGATTTCGATTTATGACTAAGATATAGCTCCCACTACGCGCTACACGTCTTCCGCGATTGGCCGAATCGCTTGAGGAAGACAGCAAACGAGCGTATTGAGTGTGACTGTAACAGAGAGATGTGGTGACCATGAAGTGAGATGGTGGTGACGCTGTGCGCCTATGTCGACCGTTCCCGCCAAAACGTAAGCGTAAGAGTGGGATCCACTGATCAGTGGTGGGATCCGCAGCCTTGCATCAAGAGTGGGGACTCGCCGTTCCCTCTGCACCCCACTGACGAGATTTTGTGCCAACTCTCGTTGCGCGGACAATACCTAGGGTCGTGGAACCTAGCAATTAAAAAAAGATTGTTTTCACATTAGCTAGCTAAACCAATTCATGTAATGTCTAAAAAAAAAATACAAGTCGTTTGGTCCAATTTTTAAAAAATTATCCCTTCTTAAACTGTTTGCCAATACTTTTGTTTAGATGTACACTGTACGTCGTTGAAATTAACAGGTCTCATAACGCATCTACTAACGTTTCCTATAAAAAATTTTAAGATCTGCGATATTGTCATCCTCTGCCGATTATTAGTCTTTCGCAAATATGGAAATTTGCAAAAAGATCCTTAGTCTACTCATCAACACTAAACCTACCACGGCGACTCAAATGAACCGTTTAAGATTTTTTATTTCACAACTATTGAAATTATCAAGATGTTTCCATTAGAAATGATTATACAAGCTGCTTTACAAAAGTATACATTATAATAAAAATCGCGGAAAATCTAAATAAATATAATTGTACGATTTTCATGTGGCGACACATACTAGTCAGTTTTAATAGTCGGTAGGATTAGTGTTAATTCGCGTACAAATATCTAGGAATGTTTCTATGAAGTTCGAAACAAGTCGCAGCTCGTTTCTTTCGCCGTTAATGAAGCTGTATTCACACCCGTCAAATCACGGCAATAACTCTTCCGAAGAAAATCGCGAGAGACTTATCGGCATTTCCCCTATGCTTTCACCGAGAAAGCGCGGCATCGAATCGGTCGCGGAACGTCGGACGTCGAACGTCTGACTGCCGTCGAATCCGTCTCGAGTCAGAACGAACGTCCGACTGAAATATAACTCCGCCGATTCCCCGGGGTTGAAAAAGAAATTGATTCGTCGTGGCGGGCGGGACTGGCCGGCTGCAATTTATAAAATTTTCCGAGCCCGTAAGCCATAGTAATCCGTTCGATTCAAGCCGAGGGTCATTAGCATTTAAATTAGCCTTCGTTCCGCATTGCGAATAATTTTCCCGGGTTTTAGAAAGGTCGCGCTCGCTTGTCGACGCATCTGCAAAGGCGGCGCTATGCGTCCTCAAATCCTAAAAACGGTCATTTTCGAACAATTCAACAAATAACACTATGTACCTGGCTTAGAGGAAAAGCGGGCCGCCCTGGACACTTAAATGAAACACACAGGTATGATTTTACAGGGAGTTCACGTTACTGCTAGCCAGTGTTTTGCTTGCAAACAATAAATATTAGAAAATATACACTTCAGTAATGGTACTCGAAATATTCAGTGTTTCTTCTTTTTCTGACCTTGTATGATCTTGAAGGTCA
Organism: Sphecodes monilicornis; assembly: GCA_913789915.3. Taxonomy (NCBI): domain Eukaryota; kingdom Metazoa; phylum Arthropoda; class Insecta; order Hymenoptera; family Halictidae; genus Sphecodes; species Sphecodes monilicornis. The sequence goes on along the minus strand of OU565284.1, from coordinate 12,621,518 downwards.
TTGTGTCGTATATGAATGACTTGTCTTGACACACGCGTTCATATTGTTTAAAAACATATAGAGGATGTACCAAAAATAGCGAAAATCCTTGAAACGAGGTTATTTAAGGTAACTTTTTCCTTTGCAAAAATGGCCGCTTCGACTTTGTCAAGGAGTTATTAACGAAAAACACGGGCCAGTCAGAGCACAGCTACAGCAGACAGATTTTGGCTCGGCCGCGCTTTGATTGGTCCGCGTTTTTCGTTAATAACTCCATACCAAAGCGGAGGTGGAGATTATCGCTAAGGAAAAAGTTACTTCAAATAACCTCAGGAACCTCCTATTTCAAGGATTTTCTTAATGAAAGGGACTATCATTGTAGATGTTTAAAAAAGTATGGTTCCATTTAAAAAAAAACGAAGGTGGCATTGATATCTCTAAAAAAAAACTGACGTGCTAAGAAAAATATTTTTAGCATTGCGTGAGCCCCATTGAACCGTTAAAATTTGTCCTTAAGACATTTGACGTAACTTTAAAAAACAACACAGATACTTGAGGTGCAAACATTAGGTGACTCACCCTGTAATAATATGAATATTATTCATATTCGGCACCCCCGAGTTTACCCGAATAAGCGTTTCACTTCGGAGCGTGAGGCGTGACACTTGATGGATCAGACTCATTCACTGCCCAGCAAACATTCTAACGCGGTGCGCCCAAAGGAGTTTTCACTTAAAAAATGAATGGGTCACGACTAAAAGGCCGACGTTCTAGGTCGAGACAGGTGACGGAGTCTGTTAAGGGACCCTGTGGCGAGTATACACGACCACTTAGGTCCGGCTTGCGCTATAATGGCCGGCGTCAAAGAGTCCATACCCGTCCAAACTAACGAAACGGTGATCTCCATAAATTTGAGTCGTGTTGATCGCGGTGTGAAGCGGTCGTCGCGCGTAATTAGTTCGAAGCTGCGGCCCGTCGAATCGGAAGCGAAGCTGCGTTGGTCCACGCAGTGCTATTATCGGGCGCGGCATTATGATCCCGGCGTCTGGCTTGTATCACGGGAATTCTCTCTCGGTAGCGTGTCAAGACGAGAGAGCTGCTCGATCTGGTAGGCCGTCCCGCGACCAGCTACCCTGGAATTGGAATCCCGCGTTCGTCCTCGCTCCATGCAAACGAGTTTACATGCAAATACGCTTACCTGCCATAAACCAAACGCTCGCGGGGACACCCGTGCTCTCCACCGCACCGCTCTATCACGCCGACCCCGTATACCCGACCTCTCTCCTTCATCCTGAACCCGCCGCACGGTTTACCCGATATTCTCCTCCACGCCAACCGAGAACCTAAGCCTGATCTACAACGCGCCACGCCTTTGTGCCTCTGGATACCCTACACCTACCCCTTGTCTTGCGATTCGTTTTCGAGTAACTGTGCCTATCTTTTATTTCATTTGACCGTTGCGATGTGCACGCAGCTTTTACGTAACAAACTAAAAATACACTCAATCTTCCAATAACATGGTTGATTCTGTGTTTTATCGAAACTGTGTTAACAGATTTGAGACCGGGAACGTAGTCCTACGTCATTTCAAATTGATTAGCTGAATACAGTATATCCTCTATAAACGCATAAAAGCTGTAGCAGATAAACGCAGAAAATATATCCCCTCCACTTTACTAATCCGATCTCGGCTCGGGTATATCGGTGTGAACCACTACTAATGCGACGCGGAGAGTCGCAGTCGACGGCACAATCCAAAGGCCCGTGCGTCATGACAATGTAACACCAATATTTAATTTTTTTTATTATTACTTATTTTTTTATGAAACTTTTATCGATATAATCGTAGCATTTTTCTGATTAAAAAAGACCAAACACGGTATGATTTCAACTGTGTAAATACTGTTGTAGTATTTAGTGGTTTAAATGACGATGAACGTTTCGGGCGCAAGGAAGGATAGCGTCTGGGAAAGAAAGAGACGCGGAGGCCCGCGCGTGGTCTCGCTTTACACGCGATGTCCTTCGAGGCTTATGCGTTTATAGAGGATTTACGGTACCATGAACGTATTTTTTAACGTAGTTTCTAAGTCATACAGCGACTTAGACCTCGTAATTTACAATCCCATAGCAAGCGTAGAAACCATGTGGGCTAGTTCCGAAATTTCGGTAATTCTTAGGACCACCATGACTTGACTACTCCATCGTAAAATATCCGGACACCACGCGTGATAGAGTAGCAGAATAACGACCAGCGAAGCCTGTATAAATCACGACATCGACAAGACCAGACGTGCTTTCCTAACAGTTTCTCACCCCAGTACACAGAATCTGAAATATGCATCCACCGCCCATTTGCACAACGCAGGATTCCACCACCAAAATCTAAAACCAACCAATCAGGACAAAACCGCGGTGACGTTAGACGAAATACGACGAGACACAGACAGATCAAATCAAAATCGCATCCAAAAGCCACCGAAATCGTAACATAACATTATATTTTGACTTTATATCACGACATCGTGTATAAAGCAATTGTGGAATAAAGTGTACGTAGTCCATCTTGTGTACAACTCTTCCTGCTCACCCAAGGTTCTCAGTGTCTTCAACTCATACTGAGAGAAGGCATGAACATAGCATTGCTGCCTTCGTATACATATACATTTATATTGCAGACTCTTGCGGTATCCAGCATGTCTTTTGAAAATTATATGCAGCGTCTTGCCATGCGTCTCATGCGCCAACCGCCGGCCGCGAATGTGTTAAGCAAAACATATGTAGAAGTAAGTACACTGCTGTGCAAAATTAAAGGATCACTAAATTTTCATTCAAAAATTGCTCATATACGATGTGTTGTAACTTCATGAAAATACATCATAATTTCAAGCATGAATCTTCTTCGTTCAAAATGCATTGCTCGTTTTTTTTCAAAAAAGTCTTTTTCACTATGTAACGAGTGAAAAAGTGAACTCCTGACATTAAGACTTTCATTTTCGGTGTTTTCTCGTCGATATCTATAGGACTGCATAAAAAAAAGTTTAAAAAAGTTGGTCCTCCAAAAAAAGGTTTAACCCAATGAATGAAAAGTGTGCCGTCACACTCGCTGACGAACACTGAATAAAGGTAACTGCTAGCGTAGCTTGCAGTTACTTCCTATGTAAACAAACAGGTATACCACAACTGAGAATTCTGAGATAACTGAAAAACTGATCGCTACACAATACGCAACATGCACAAACCAAGTAAACAAACATACACGCGGTGTACGACCGAACGATTTCCTCGTCGAATGCTGTAGACATTCTAATACTGATGGCACACTTTCTATTTAATGTTCAATAACTTTGTAAAAAAAATCATACAGAGACCGGCGAGGGGTCATTTTAAAGGTGAGATTCCAATCTTAAAAACTACATTGATTTCATTCATTAAAACAATTTGATAACGTCTGTACGAACGTTTGAATTTTGAATATTTTCGAAACACAAAAGTATGTTCATTTTCTCACTCATTACAAGGTGTGAAAGAACTCTCTTGAGAAAAACGAATAATGCATTTCGAAATTATAAAGTCCAAACATTAAAATGAGATCAAAACGCATATTTTACGAGATTTTTTATGAAGTTATAGCACTTTCAATATTCGAAATTTTTGAACGAAAATTTACGACACTTGAATTTTGCTCGCCAGTGCCAATACCAATTAGAGAAAATTTTATTTTTATCGTTCAAGAACAATAAAGGACAATCAAGTTTTATGCAAATGTCCGTTTTATCACGTTTATGAAATCCTTACTGAATACTTACTTCGAAAACAATTAAGAAATGATCTACACATATTATAAATTAATTATCTTTACAAAATCGTTATAAAAATCCCGAGTTCAGGATTAATGAAAAGGAATGAAAATTTGAAAATATTTTAATTGTACTATGTTCAGAAAAGTTTCATGAAGCATACTTTTATAAAGAAGAATAATGAATTTCCATAAATGGATAATGGTACAATGAAGCTTTTGGACGCAGCAACAATGTGGATTATTCATCTTTCATTTTTTCAGACGAGTTTCATTCAAGCTTTCTAGAGCATTCGTGTCTTTCATTGTTAATAGAGTGGGTCTCTGATGTAATTGACAATTTTATGCATTACAGCGTCCACGATTATTTAAAACACGATCGAATATACGCTTTTACTGAAATTTTACGTATTTCTCTTCTAATGCTACTAAAACCATATACTATATTCTTGGATACTAAATCTGCCTAATAATCTAATAAATATAGTAATATAATCGTGGTAATCTGGTAATCTCAATATAAAATCATAAATTTTAAGTTTCTGAAAGTTTTTAAAAACCGATTTTGCAGTCGAAAATTTGGAAACAATTCACAGTCGTGCGTGCTACTACATATAATGTTTATAAATTTTTTCATAATTTTCTATTGAGCAAAACAGAAGAAATGGAGCATAATTCATTAAACCGTGCTCACCCTATACCTATACCCCAAAGGTTTTCTTTGTGGGCCCTATCGAATGGTACAAAGAAAAATCGATTAGGTTTTGGGGTATATTTGACTACATTATCCGGCTACACCATTTGCAACGATTCGAAGTGGCCTTCCGGCGGAAGTCGTGCTATCGACTTACGGAAACGGATTTACTACACGACGCGCGACGAGGGCAAATTTCATGCCCTCCCCTCTCCCAATTCTATTCCATTGTTCGTCGATTCATCGCTGTCGGCGGTTGGAGAAACTTTTCGATTTTCTAGAGCTACGAGTTCGGAATTCGTAGATCTAGGAACAGTTCCTGCGGAATCGACGATGACGATTCCCCTCGGGGAACATGATTCCGGCGAGAGAGGGAGAGAGAAAGAGTGAGTAACATGGAGGGCGGCCCAGGGAATGGTTTTTCGATGTATCACGAGGAACATTAAAGTCTAATGACGGTATTCGGGAAAAGAATCACGTATTATATACGACAGAACCGAACGATAACGCGATGTAAATGCGATATTCGATGGTGCCCGGGTGCTGGCGAGAGATCGCGTGCCGTGATATATTTGCAGATTCCAAACATATCTACCATCGTATCCCCCACTACCCCTACCAACGATTCTTGGCAAAACGTACTCGCGTTAAGATAATCTATACGTGTTCTCAGAAGGTAATTACCGTTGCCAGATACGGTCGTCGTTACTGACGTTGCTTTCAACCGGCTAACTAAAAAATTAACGCTTTCCCGGATCTACATGTTCTACTAAATTATGAATTGATTCGACTGGCTTGCTTTTATTCCCACGATTCTGCCCGATTTACATATTCCGCCAGCGTTGCAATAAGGTGACACTAATTTCATTCACGTTGTTATCTGATGGTTTAACACGTGGTGAGATGTTTCAACGATCGGTGCCGCCTTTGTTGAATAAATTAACGCGATTATAAGATCTTAACACGTGGCGAGATGTTTTACCGACCTGCACCTCTTCCGTGAAACCTTTTACGTGATTTATTAGACACAGTAAGTACCTAGGACTTATAAAAAGTGTGAGGCCATAGAGAATATATTAGAGGCTACGAAAAAATGGTGAAACTTGTAGTAACATTGTGTAACGTACGATAACAGAAATAAATCCCGGAAGAGAAATGTGGTTGTGTCATGGAAAAAATAAAGTGAATTTTATTCACACTATTATTTAATATTGTTACATACAGTGCGATGTTTCAGGAGCGTGTTACTGTCTTTGGTTAAATTTTCTAAGAAATTTATAAAGACGACACGGAGCAGCTAAAAATATTGCATCTGTATGATTAGGGCTACTTCATCGGACACTAAGGCAATGTAGGCATAGTATTTAGGACTTTCAAAAAATATGAGGCCACAGAAAATATGTTAGAACATACAAAGAAATTATAAAACTATTATAAATATTGTTCAATATACAACAACAGAATTAAATCTCGTGAACACTTGCTAAGACTGTATAGCAATGATATCGATATGAAGACAGATGTGTGGGTGTTGTAATGTAAAATGTTCATTTTATTCACATTGTTATTTAATATTATATCACATAGTATGGTGTGTTAGGAACATGTTACACTTTGTGGTTGAATTTTTAAACAGATTTATAAAGATGTAACTGTGTATTTAACAAGGTATTGCTACTGCCTTTATCAATAGAACTGATAGATTGTATACTATTAATTGTAAGGATAGAGCATAATACATTTCAAGCATTATGCCGGGGACTTATACAAAAATGTAATAAAATCTGCAGAATACTTGTTTGACCAACAAAAACAAGATTGAATCTTGTAAAACCTCTGTAGAACAATTTAGCTGTAATGTCAAGACAAGCACAATCTAAGCATAATATCTGATAAATACTTATTAAAAAATTTGGGGCCTCAGAAAACATATTGGATACCGTATAAAAATTGTAGAATCCGCAGAAAAATTGTTTGACCAACAAAAACAAGATTGAATCCTGTAAAACCTCTGTAGGACAATTTAGCTGTTATGTCAAGACAAAAACAATTTCAGCATAGTATCTGAGACTTCTTAAAAAAATGCCATGTCTCAGGAAACATATTGGAAGCTGTAGAAAAATTGTAGAATCTGCAGAAAAATTGTTTGACGAACAAAACCAAGATTGAATCTTGAAAAGCTACACTAAGACAATTAAACCATAATGTCAAGACAAGAACAAAATGAGGGAGGAAAGGTCGAAGACAAAATTGTCTGTGTACAGTTCTACTGCCATTGCCAAAGAGTGGAACAAATGGAGATGGTGAATGTATTATTAAAAATATTATTACTTTGAAGAGAAAAGTTGCAGGAAGACTGATGGTTTCCGAAGCACTCGTCTGATTGCATAGCTTGTAAATTCGTCTCGCTATTTACGTGCCTCGAATAAATATTGTTTAAAATAATAAGAGCGAACATATTTTTCGCGGAAAGCCGCCACTGAATGGAAGCACTCGAGGTCACCGGGTTCTTCTTACGTCGCGGCACAGATAAATTTCACGGTGCAATATTCGCGGGGCCGCGTTTTATCAAGCGCGATAAATCAGCATAAAAGCGTGGCAGGCAAAACGCGCGAGATTCGAGCGGTTTGCCAACGGCAGACATGGCCGTAGGGCGACGCTCTCTTTTTCTCCCCGTGTAATCGTTATTTATGTAACGCTGATCTGACGTCTGCATTAACGTTTCGTCACGTGGCTTCTTCTGCTTCCGTTTCCCATTTTACCGTCGACTGTTTTTTCCATCTTTTCCGCTATACCACGCGCATTAGAATCGATTACCGCTCGGTATTAACGTTAAACGGGCAACGAGTGGTCATTGCTACGCTATAAATGATGATTATAGCCTGCTACCTGCTATTTGTTCGCGATATGCTACGGTCTGCCGCAAAAGTCCTATTCACCTAATGGATTTCAACGTGTGCTTCAAATAAACAAAATAGTTGATGTTTTATTAACAGCAAATCAATTTGTTAAGTGAAATATAGCTTCTCCAAGTGTTACGAATAAACTACAGATTTTATGCATTTGTGATAAAACTTAATAGATTTAATTAATATTTATTATATAAAACTTAATTGATATTTACAGAATATGAAAACACTATGTTGAAATATGTTGTCAAGGTCATCATTCTGAACAACTTTTTCCGATACATGTTACCGCCGCTCAGCTTTAGTTTCCGAGATATTCGCAAAAAAGTTTCAACATCTCGAAAAGTGATCGGAGTAGGTCTGGGTTAGATTTGAAATTGTGGCCGCCGATAACGCGGCAACGATCACAACTTAAAATGACTTCAATCAATTGAGACCCACTGTCTTGTCTGTTTATGTTTACGAACTGAAACGTGAAATGAATCGTGTCGAACAGGAACTCATTTCATTGTCAGCTGTGTTCGCATACAGAGTATTAAGCATGAAACTATACGAATTCTTGGATATCTGCAACAATCAAGAAAATATATAATAACCCAGTATATAAATATATAAATATATAAATAACCCAGACCTAACCCAGACCTACTCCCATCACTTTTTGAGATGTTGAAACTTTTTTGCGAATATCTTGGAAACTACAGCTGAGCGGCGGTAACATGTATAGGAAAAAGTTGTTCAGAATGATGACCTTGACAACATATTTCAACGTCATCAAAATCGGTGAGGAAGCCCCTAATGTAAATAATTACCATCTTTTCATTCAAATTATTAAAGAAGGGAATAAATAACTATGCAGCTCCTGTGCCTTGCAATTGACGCAAAATTCGCAGTCTAGTTATGAATATCGTCGACAGTGCTAATCTTTCTTAATCATACAATTATGTACATTTTCGTTTCGTAATAGATTGGTCTGATAAAATAGAAATTATTATTTTACAAATTGATCGGGGTCTACATTGTTAATATTACTTATTATGTGTCAGAAAAGTGATCATTACCTACTGTGATATTCTAAAACCGAAACTTGGATCATGCAAACCCAAAAAGCAAATCGAGAAAAGAAAACATGAAAAGCGAATAATTATTCTCATCACAATAGCGTTAAAAGTCAAACAAAATTTTACGAATGTCAATAATACAAACAAGATAACAGCAAGAAATGAAAATTTAAACAAATGTATTATGTTAGATACTATGAATATAATTTATCATTACTTTCTTAAGCTATTCCTTAAACAAATTTCTTAAACATCAATAAACTCCAAACCTTGTACTAAATATCTGTCTTAAATATTTAAATTATATTAACCGTGCATAATCTGTTGCGACAGACAGCATTGCAAATAACGATCCTCGTCGAACAGAGCGGGCGAAATGTAAATGCCATCAACATTGTAATTGAATACGATTAAATAATAAACAGTTAATCGTAGCGATCGATGGTGTTTGTAGGATCGCGTCCGATTCGTCTCGACAACTGTCATAATCGTTTGTCGATCATTTATTACATCTCCACGAAGATTGTTTGGCGCGTCTTTTTGTCTCGAATCAGTCACGTTGATAACGACCAACCTTATTAACCATTGCTTTGATCGTGCAGTATTACATAACCACCGGTTAGATTTCGCAAGCCGAATGGTAATCCGGAATATCGTAATTAATATCGATTCGTTCGTCTTTTGCTCGCAATCCGCGCGTAATCCGTCGTTCACCGATCAAGCCTACTGAAAAGAACGCATAAACGCGGGTTTCTTCTTCCTTGAATGATAATAACATGGAATTAAGGATCAAGAATATTTCCTCGACCGTTCTGCATGACGTAACGGTTGCCATCAAAGGCAGCAGCACGATCTATAAATATCCATAATGCAAGAATATAAAATACGTGAACCTGTGTGGTTATCATGCGTCGAAGTACTTGCTTTTATAATGCTATACTTTCGATGGAATTATTGTGGAGTGGTGGTTAGCATAATCTCGAAACGCTAATCAAGTATGACGTGGTTAAAATAATAATGGTTGTTTGTAGGCGACCTATGCCATTTTACATTTTTAGGTTAATCAATAAAGGCAGGGTTCGGCTTCAATGAATATCTCGAAATTAGTGTATTAATCTTGTTAAATGCGTTTTACGTTTTTGTTTCCAATGGTACGCCGTTGAGAAACAAAAGTACGAAATTTTAAGAATCGAGGATGCTTTTGACGACTTTGTGGTACCCGTGACTAACTTCAATTCTTACGTATCAATTTTCTTTTACATATTCTAATCGACTTTTCTGAGATTGACACTGACCTCTTTGCTGAATGAATAACTCGAAAATAAAGGATTAATCTTGTCGAATGCGTTTTACGATTTTATTTCCAATGGTACGCTGTTGAGAAACAGAAATACAAAATTTTAAGAATCGAGGATGCTTTTGACGACTTTGTGGTACCCGTGACTAACTTCAATTCTTACGTACCAATTTTCTTTTACATATTCTAATCGACTTTTCTGAGATTAACACTGGCGTTCTTATTGGATGCTTTACTCTCTTAGACTTAGAAAATATACATTATCTTCAGTGATGTATTAATTTAGAAACATTCTTCCTTTGTAGAAAATAATGATTAATATTATTTCGTTCTAAATTTTTAAAACTCTGTCTTTCCATCAGAGAAAGAGCTAATTATTTGAACAGGCTACTAAAGAATAAAAATTTAGATGGAACTTCTGCAACGGTAGGTTAAGATGGACACAAGGATTGCCATCAAAGATTAAGATCTCCATTTTGAGTAATTAGATTAGAGGACTGAAGTAATCTTTTATTTTAGGTTGCCGCATATAAAATGTCCGATTTTTAACAGTAACGTTTAACAAGCACAAAGTTGTTTGTAAATAAACTTATTGATCAAAAGGGACACCATTGTAAGCAACATATTCTATCAATGAATTACAAGTTTCTCGACTGTATTACAGTAGATATTGAATCTTGTGGCTATTCACGTTCTTCATTTATAAGATTGTCATTTCCATTTTGTAATACCATTTTATGATTTTACCTTCAACAAATTATGAATTGATTTGTAATCGTATTGATTATGATTACAATAAAACTTATCTAAAAGTAAAATTATATATCTGAGTAAAAACTAAAGATGAAACCTTCAAAATCAACTTTGCGCCTTAAAATGATGTACACTAAACTTGAAGACTGTAAGAGTATTTCTTTATCAAATCGCTTCGCAACAATTTGCATTTTAAAATCGAACATTTTTAATTGGTACAAACGTTTTATGATTCGCAGTCTGGTTACAGTAAATGGATAAGCAGCTGCGTTAAACATTGTTCTCGTTTCACTTACAGCTTTCATTGGAGCTCTTCTTGAACTTCGCAGCATCCATTCCGTCTGAAACAGGACGCTATTTTGTTACCAACGACACTCGACAAGACTGTTTGTCTTGGAAAATCGGAGCAGTTCCCGACGACTTTGCCGTCGACACGGTCGCCTTCCCCGGCGACGGTTTACACGGACTTCCGCTAAAAGGATTAATTATCGCGCTCTCTCGGAAGATGCCCGAGGATCGTGGATCCAAAGGGACTGAAGTTCAGAGAGAGCGAGCGAGCGAGCGAGCGAACGAGAGAGAGAGAGAGAGAGAGAGAGAGAGAGAGAGAGGAGAGAGAGGAGAGAGACGGTACAGAGGGAAGTGACGAAAGACGTGATGCATAGTGTGAAAACTAACGATTCGCAAGTGTCGACTGCACTTTCCTCTTCGAAGATGTTACACGATCCCTTCAATAATCTTAACACTAGCAGGAATTTCTAAATATTTAAAAATGACTCATCTCGAATCTAACTTGTAACCCAAAAAACTCAAAAGTGTGCCTTTCTAGAAAACTATTAAATTCATTTATTCTGCGTAAGATCCAATAAAAGACTAAATGAACATGTTTTTGTAATTTTTACTAGCAACAGGTTTGATGCACTTAAAATTAAGTGCGTGATGCTGTGTCTACACTGAAGAAACATCGAGCAACTTTTTGACGCCTACGTCTTTCTTCGAAAGTTTTGAATAAGGCAAAACGTTGCGGAATGTTGCTTCAGTGTGACAATAGTTTGATGTATAAAACACAGAAAGTTTTAAAATAATTTAAGAATATTGTATTATACTTATCAGTTTATCAAAATTAGTAGAAGAGAAAGTGAATTTCTAGTCAACTCATTTTTTTCCAGAATTGCTTCAGAAAATTTTGATCCCGCATAAATATCCGCGGTCGACTACAGTAGAACCTCGGTAGTTGCACATGGTGGGGATAGTTGCCTAGTGACGGAAAACAAGTGACACGCGATGGTACTTAAAAGGAGCAAGGATTTGACATAGTGGGGACATAGTAGGAGTGGGAGATTTCCTACAGGTGATTGGTTACCTCGATAGTTGCAGAAACCTCGATACTTGCAGGTAGTGATGGCCGTTCAATAGTCTATCTTGCAAGTTTTCAAACAAATCGATCATCACAGAGTTTCGAATCAATTTCGATATTTATTCGAAGTCAGAAATTCTTGAACCTTTTCAAAATTTTGAAAGTCTTGATAGTAAATGGTACCCATCTGAAAATCTTGCATGTTTCGAATGTTTTGGGAGCTTGGAAAATCTAAGAAATCTTGAAGGTCTCGGAAGTTTAATTACGTCAAGTCTTATGAGAAAATAACTATATTTTTCTATGTTATAACAAAGCAATGTTCAAATAGGCGTCTTTTAATCTGTTTCTTTTTTTTATAAGTAGCTCGATGCTTTTACCTAGCGTTACTATAAAATCCACTTTAATTCATATTTCACTGTCCAGATGTAAAACTACCCAGAATGTCACTGCGATGTGAACAAGGCGAATCGTAACGAAGTTGCTCGCAGATAGAAAGTAACGAGCCTTCGCGTAAACATTCGTAATCTCTTGTTCGTCTACCAGCGTCCACTGCCGGCGCTAATTAATGTTACCTTTCAACGGAACGTCTTCGTCAGGGGATATAAATTATCCGTGGCTATGAGTCTCTCTCTCTTTCTCTCTCTCTCTCTCTCTCTCTCTCTCTCTCTCGTTTATGTAGATAAACTGTTTGAAGAGAATGCCGAGTGGAAAGACGGAAGAACGTTGGAAAAGTTACGAGTGATCCGGGTAAAGGCAGACGCTGTTGGTTCTACGAACACTGTTACTCCACTTCCGGTTGATTAGAGAATCGCGTATAATTTGAAGCGGTTGCAAGTGAAGCGAAGTGCTTGCAACGTTGTCATATCTCTAAGACAGATTCGAAAATAGTGTTGCATAATCCTTCTAATGCACCGAGCGAATCTCTTGATATTATCGTCTTGTCAATCTCGTCAAGGGTGCATAAGAATTCCATCCATCGTTTCGCTTAAATATGCCATAAGATAATTTCTAAGTCACTAATATAATTGTCCACGTTCGAGAAGGTCCAAAAAATAACGAGACAAAATTCCCCAGCTGGAGCAAAAAGGATTCAAGACGGTCGCCTGAAATATTTCGTATTCTCCGGAAGTGAGCGGTCCCAGAAACCACCGATCGCCAAGAACACGGAGCGCAGGCTGCGTCGAGGCGACGCATAACCGAGCGGGGTGAAAATTATGAGTAAGTCTGTGGCGGAGGCTGATATTTCGTCCAAGTTTCTGTACTCGCACGGTGCTAAAAGCCTCTCGAGTTGCGGGCTAGCCGACGGGTGCCAGCTGCGTCTGAGGAGCGGCACTCTCACCGTTGCCACAACGATAATTTACAAACAATTATTCGGGACCGGCCGTCGGTGCGCCGGGCTGTGTCCTCATTCCTGTTTTTCGGCTTCCCTTCCCAATTCCCCCCGTTCTGCACACCCAAATACCCCAACGAAAAATAGACCGTTGCAATGTGGCTAATTTTCCCAAAAACGTGGGCAAAATTCACATCTTTATTAATTACATGCATCTATTCGTTGCAGTCTAGTCTTCGCTCCCTGGATTCGATGCTAGAATAGAGGAAAGTTGCCTAATACGGGAAGGTTGTTTTTAGTTGATCATAGATTCTACATAAATAGAACGAAAACGAGAAACAAGTTCGATCGTGTAAAGTCCGCATAGCATAACTTACACTACTGTTCCGTTGGCAGCACATCTTTCATTCGCAGCTAGATAAAACGACAAAAAAAGGCGTCGTTGTAAAGAGAAGACTTCAATCTTTAAATATCTATTAGTTTCAGTCACAAAAAAAAATTTTCCATAGTTTTCACAGACGTTTGAATCTATAGCACTTTTGAGAAAAAGTATTCAGTTTCTAGCCCGCTGCATTGAGAAAGAAATCTTACAATAAAATGAACGCTGTATTGTGAAACTCGAGGCTTCTGGCTTCAAAATGAGTCCTTTATTGTCGTACGATAATATTTTACGAAATTATCACAGTTTAAATCAGGGATTGAAAACAGTTATGATATCAATTTCGGTTCTTGAAACGGTTACGAGAACCGAAAAAATGTTATAACTGTTATGAGAATATCGGTTCTCGCTTATATCGGTTACGGTTACGATTCTTGAGAACCGATATTATAACGGTTCTATAAGTGTTATTTTTAGGTTCTGGATTTCGGTTTCGGTTCTTCAGACTTCAGAACCTATAATAAGTCCCGTATCGGTCTCATATCGGTTTTGCAGTTCTGCAACTGATATTTTTTGGTTCTGTATCGGCTATACAGGGTGTCCCAAAATTCCGTCAACATCCGGAAATGGTAGGTTCCTGAGATCATTGAAGCGACATTTTCATTTGCAACAATGGCGTCCGCTGCTTTGTTTAAGAGTTATTAACGAAAAACACGGACCAATCAGAGCGCAGCTACAGCGGATCGATTCTGGCTCGGCCAACGGCAACGTCACGCTAAGCGGGACATATCGCCGAGTCGGACTCCGTTCGCTGTAGCCGTGCTCTGATTGGTCCGTCTTTTTCGTTAATAACTCCTTAACAAAGCCGCAGACGCCATTTTTGCAAAGGAAAATGTCGCATCAAATAATTTCAGGAACCTCTTATTTCCGGATGTTGAAGGAATTTTGAGACATCCTATATAGCCGATACAGAACCAAAAAATATCAGTTGCAGAACTGCAAAACCGATATGAGACCGATACGGGACATATTATAGGTTCTGAAGTCCGAAGAACCGAAGCCGAAACCGAAATCCAGAACCTAAAAATAACACTTATAGAACCGTTATAATATCGGTTCTCAAGAATCGTAACCGTAACCAATATAAACGAGAACCGATATTCTCATAAAAGTTACAACATCATTTCGGTTCTTCATAACTGTTTCAGTCAGAACCGATATATAATTGTTTCAAACAGTTATTTTCAGAACCGTTTCAATCTCTGGTTTAAATATACCTAGACAATTTCAAATAAAATATTTCTTGGTTCCACTGCAGCTCTCTAGAAACTTAAAGATTAGAGATGCGAGAGCGAGTTATTTGTTGACTGACACTCGCACGTGAAGCTCGATTTGGGGAGTCTGACATCACGAAACGTAATAACCCCGCAGCGATTTAATCGCGACATCGGTGCCCGCTGGTTGTCTCTGATAACGACGATCGCCCTGCCAAAGAGATTATCTTAATGGAATTTAATCGCCGGATTCGTTATATCGGCCGTCGGGGAATGCTCCCCAACCAGAGACAGGAAATTTCAACCACAAGTCAGAGGCACGCGTCCGACCCATCGTTCCTAGAGCCGAGAGGCCACCTACCTAATTCGTGCTGCTCGTAATTCAGCATTAACTCGTCCCCTGTCGGGCCAAGCTATGACAGAAATTCGATTATGAACTGCTCGTAGCTAATTCTTTTGTTCGGCTTAAAATATTTCGCTGTGACAGCTGCTCTCGCTGCTGCCTGCATACTAGAGCAACGATTGTGGCCCGGTGATATCACTCTAAGCTGCAGCTGGCACAATTCTGAAGACTTTCATTGATTCTGGATACCTTCATGATTTCTCCGAGCTGAATCGCTGAGGCATTCAGCTTCCTTAGAGAACGGACGTCATTGGTTAAACATAACCAATCTTTATTACGCATGCATTTTCAAATTTCTGCAAGTAACTTTTGCAGACACTAGACAGTAGAAGATCGTAAAATCATGCCTACGATCCTTTACCTTTCGTGTCACATTCGATTAAGCGAACAGGAAAGGGCCTGACTTACCTGAAACAAAAAGAATATGATGGTCAGTAGGCATCGATACAATAATTATAAAGCAAAGAATATTGTGAATAAGAAATTAAAATTTTCCAATTGAAATACTACATAAAATAGAATACAGTACGATCGGTTCTGATTAGTAATGTGCGAGAACTCGAAAATGTGGAGTCGTGACGAGATGAGAATCTTTTTCGAGATCGGGACGAGTTCTCGAAAATTTCGGAATTCTCGATTACGTCGAGATTCTCGAAAATGTTCGAGGCCCTGTCCCAAAACTTTCACTACACAGGTAAGTATGATCATAATTATATAATATATGGTATTATTTTCATCAGAAAAATTCCACGAATATGTTGGAGACAGTCTCATAAAAGGATAATGAGAAATCATGAAGTTTCGTTACTGGATTAGAACTGGTCTCACACCGATTAACCCGGTCCGTATAATTATACTACAATCCTCGACGACCGAGGCCTGTAGATCATTGATCTCTTTACTATGGATGCGGGTTCGGATTCTGGAAATGTCCCGAATTGAACGTAGATTTGGATGCCAGCGTCGCTATCGTTCGACCGGTGCACTGTACCCCTCGTACTCCTCTTCACCTCCGTGATCCTCTATACTTCGCCATGTGTTTGCGTCCCTCTAGATGGCGCTGCTTTCAATCGAGTTGATTGGACGTGATCGACACTTTTTATTTCGTAGCTTGTCAATGGCGTCCAATCAACTCGATTGAAAGCAGCGCCATCTAGAGCGACGCAAACACATGGCGAAGTATAGAGGATCACGGAGTTGAAGAGGTGTACGAGGGGTACAGTACACTAGTCGAACGATAGCGGCGCTGGCATCCAAATCTACGATCAATTCGGACCAAAAAGCTGTGTAGCTGGCTTATGGCAATACCGTATATATATGGTAATTGAACGTAGATTTGGATATACATATATATATATATATATATATATATATATATATATATAATATTATACATTATATATATATAATATTATACATTATATATATATATAATATTATACATTATATATATATAATATTATACATTATATATATATATATATATATATATATATATATATACAGGGTGTCCCGTAACTGGTGGTACAACCGAGCAGGGGGTGATTCTACATGAAAAACTGAGTCGAAAATGTAGAATAAAATTTTTTGATACAAGGCTTCGCTTTCGAGAAAAAGGAGTTTGAAAATTTATCTAGTGCGCGTGCACTCGGCTTACTTGCTGCTCAACGGATTCCACTGCCTTTGATTTTTATTTGTGGAGTCAGGTGGAGTCGATTGTGTATCGTCATCACATAACAAGCATCGAACAATTACAACAAGAAATTGTGATAGCGTTTGAACACTTAAAGCAACATAATAATTGCACATTACAAGAGGTTCGAAGGAATTTAATACGAAGAGCACAATTATGTCTACAACAACGTGGACAGCAATTCCAACAATTTATGAATTAAACGAATTCGTCAAAGGTAATTCTAACATTGTAACCTCGACCTTCGATTTATTCGATGTATACAAACCTCGAGAACCTTTGCGAAAAAAGGTTGAGGTAACCCAGAATAAAGTACGTTGAGCCGCAAGTAAGTCGAGTGCACGCGCACTAGACAAATTTTCAAACTCATTTTTCTCGAAAACAAAGCCTTGTATCAAAAAATTTTATTCTATATTTTTGACTCAGTTTTTCATGTAGAATCACCCCCTGCACGGTTGTACCACCAGTTACGGGACGCCCTGTATATCGGTGCTCTAAATTCACTTGGTCCCTCACGTAGTATACCACATGGTAGTGGGGATAGTATCTTTGCCAAATAAAGGCAAGATCTTTTGGACATTTATAGTGAGAGTACTGTATTATCCAATCTTTGTTCTCGTACGTATTATGTTTCGTAAAGAAGAAAGGAGTATTTTATAATTGAAATGTCCTTTAGAAACAACATTACTAATTAAAGTAGAGTATCTTTCACTACGGACAATCGTGTGTAGATTTCCCCGTGTTCGCGCAAGAGTTTCCAGTTTCCGCGTGGAAATGTAAAAATCATCGGAGAGAAGAGGGAAATATGAAAACCATAGAGGGTCGGTCGCGTGGACAGGACTGCATTCGGTTAATTCGTCGGGGTCCATTTTCGCAAATGAAATGCGAGTTCCTCCCGGCGAAGCTCCATCCGACAGTAGGTTAAACGGATTTTTATCCATAGTTTGCGGAACTGTTCCCCGAGTTGAAGCCCCGCAACGGTATTCTCGCGATGTGGCAAGGCGAGGCGACTCCCACTGTATTTTGACTATCGCTTTCAAGAATTTATTTACCGGCACGAGCCGTGTTTGAAGTACCGCCCTGGCATTATACAGAACTAAATGGTCATGTTAAGCTCGACGCTGAGAACATGAATATGTACCGAGCAGTATTTACATGGTAGCTCGACTACCGTTGCGAACGTCAATTTGCTTTTGAGGTCGGTCAGATTTAATTAAAAGTAATCGCGCCCCCATCGAAAGGAGGAGAATAAATACAGAAAAATATGGTGCTGGATATTATTTGTTTGTTTGATTCGAACGATATAAACGCTCTACGAACAACATTACCCTGATAGTGTTCGATTTTGCGCCGATTTTCTTTTGAAGTTAATTCCACGGTTTATAAAGAATAGCTATAGCTGTTGTCAGCCGCACAAGCCTCTCTCTTTTCAGCCTTTAATGGAACGAATAATTCTGCGTATCAGTTCGGCAACAAAAAAAATATATATACAGTGTGGGGCATTTACCCTGGTCACCTGGAATATTTAAAAAACTAAATACCGGAGAAAAAAATGTTTCAAATAAAAAGTTTAAGTCAAGCAGGGGCTGATGCAGCAGTTATATCCATTTTTAATTTTTATCATGTTTTCAAGGTCATTCCAAGGTCAACTTTGTTTTTTCAAATGGAAACATATATTTTTCATTACAGATACTTAATCTACCACTTGGAACAAATAACTTTTATTGGTAACGTTTTTTTCTCCGCCGATTATTTTATATAATATTGAATTTTCAAATAAAAAATACACAATGTCGTTTTAACGGAGAAAATTATTTTATTTATGATAAATGAAATTAATACCCAATTAAAATAGTATCAAATAAACATGTAATCTAAATGAATAATTAAATAATAGCGAAATATTGAAACAGGCAAAACTTAAGTTAGCAAAGAAATTCAACGCTGTACGCTATATACCAGTTCTTTACTGTCTTTTCTTTGAACAAGATCGCATGCAATGCAAATAACATTAGATTCTTACTGAATACTTGTTAAATTGATTTTCTTGTAATTAAGTTGCAATTCTCCTGTATTATTATTAATAAAATAATTGCCTTTCCGTTTAATTGAGATTATTTTTCCCTAACAAAGTCAATATTATACAAAATAATCGGCGAAGAAAAAAAACGTTTCAAATAAAAG
This sequence comes from Sphecodes monilicornis, assembly GCA_913789915.3. NCBI lineage: Eukaryota > Metazoa > Arthropoda > Insecta > Hymenoptera > Halictidae > Sphecodes > Sphecodes monilicornis. The sequence goes on along the minus strand of OU565284.1, from coordinate 12,602,412 downwards.
TTATTTGTTTCAAGTCATAGATTAAGAATCTGTAATGAAAAATATATGTTTCCGTTTGAAAAATAAAGTTGACCTTGGAATGACCTTGAAAACATGATAATTAAAAATAAATATGACTGCTGCATCACCCCCTCCTTGACTTACACTTTTTATTTGAAATTAAACTATTTCTCCGGAATTTAGTTTTCGAGATATTCCAGGTGACCAGGATAAATGCCCCAACCTGTATATCTATCCTAACAGCGTCGTTAGGAGTTTGGACTCTTTCGTTTTACCAAACTGCAATATTATCGACTGCATACCGCCACTGGTCACAGTTACTTTACCGATCACACTTTTAGAACTTAATACCCAGATAGAACTAATAATTTATACCATTTTCGTCCAATAATAGCGGTAATTGCGTGTCCATTAAATCCTAATGCAAACCCATTAAACTTTTAATGGACGGGTTAAATAGTAAGATAAAATCATGCTTCCTGCAATGCCGGAGAGAGCGAGAGTGAGAGAGAGAGAGAGAGAGAGCGAGAGCACGTCAAATAAATTGCGTAGCACAAGAGATGGGGCAACGACAAAAAGTGAATAAAATTGGCTCAAAGAATGCAAATGATATTTCATAGCAATGCGAGCAGATGAAGGGGTAGGCATATGTTGACAAGCCCCATTAAATGGGGAAAAATTCTAATGAACTTTTTAGCTACATATTAACACATTGAAAAACTGTAGGTAGATTAATTAAAACAGGAAGCATCAAACGGGGATTTAAAACCGGTATCAGGTAACAAACTTACACCCAAGCCGATATAATTCCGCAAACCATGATAAACGTTTTCTCCCTTTCCCTTTGATACACATGATGCATCAAGACTATCATATGCTTTTCATTTTTAATAATTTAAAACAGTGAAAATACTAACAAAATTTACGAGTGTCAATATCGTCTTCGAGTTATTAAGATTGTTAAAGTAGAAAAGAAGAGTCTATATAGTTACTGTTTCTTGTAATTAATGGCAACAATTTTTATATCGCCTAAAAACCCGTACATAAATAAATTGCTCATTCTTTTCAGGGCCAAGAGTCATATCACTTGACTCCGGATCTTCAGAATAAAAATTGTCCGCATAAATTGCAGAATATATAAACCAACTAGAAAGTTCGTCCTTTCTTTAATAAATTTAATAGATCGTAAATCTGTAGGATCTCAGGAAAAAGGAAGGCACCGCGCCGGGAATCGAACCCGAGCCCTCGTGTTGGTAGCGGATCGACTAACGCGCTCACCCACGGAACCCTCCCCCCTTCTTCCTAATTTCCTACGGTATTTGTGGTCTGGGGGGTCCTAATCCCACACTCGGCCATCCTGCAAAGACATTCGCCCTCGAATGTTCATTACAGCGTCATCGTCTTTTTGTGTATGTTTGGCCTCAGCGCCATCAACACAACTTCTCGCACTCGTCTCATAACTCGTATTTCGCAATTCGCACTTTTTCTCGCTTCGCTTCCGTGCGACCTCTTCGCTACGCTCGCTTTGTTTTCGTCTTCGTCCGTCATCGTCCGTCATCGTCGCCGTTGTGCGGTGATCGGTGCTCCCCCCATCCCGGACGAGCCCCCAAGTGTAGGATCTCAGGAAAAAGGAAGGCACCGCGCCGGGAATCGAACCCGGGCCCTCGCGGTGGTAGCCGATCGACTAACGCGCTCACCCACGGAACCCTCCCCCTTCTTCGTAATTTCCTACGGTATTTGTGGTCTGGGGGGGTCCTATCCCACAAATCTTATATCAACGTTCCTAAATTATTTCTCTCTCTCCTTCACTTTCAAATGTACTTGCTCAATATTATGGTAAATGCGTAAAATTCACAGTCTAGTCATTACTCAAGACCTGCGTTAACTTATTTCGCCTTTCACTTAATCAGAAGAAGATCAAATACGTCGGCGGAGCGTGGCAGCATTTCGCAACAACCGCCGCTGACATCCATCGGTTTTAATACAGCCTAAGTACATAATCGCATTATTATCTGATGTATACTCGAGCAACGCTTGCACCCCAGTAATTATTAATTGTTTATCCACTTGGCCGTTGCTATTTCAACTTTGCCGAGCGAAAGAGAGATAGGGAGGGAGGTTGAGAGAGAGAGAGAGAAGAGAGAAGAGAGAATGAGAGGTTCATTACCTTAAAACAGTATTTCCCCGGACGTAAACTCGCGAGAGCTGTCCCGGTCGAAGGGAACAACTTACACCGACGCGAAATTCCTGTTCTCGAACGGGCAACAAACCGTGAGCAAATAATTGCGAAAGAAACAACGAAGTTGTTGCGCCGGGGAAGTTTGAAAATTTTATTATATACAGGGTGGAAATTTTTCACGGTGGACACTCCAAGGTGAATTGAACGTCAAATTTCTTTTTTTAAATTGAATGATATGTTTTCTTATCCATCATCAAATAGTGCGTTTTAAGATGAGTTCAATTACCCATGACTCAAGGTCATTCAAGGTCAAACTTGCAGAGAAATGCAGGAAAAGTGTGGTCATTTTATTTGCACTTCAGTTTGGTATATGTTCAAAATTATTACTAGTAATTAAAGTAAACTGACTATCTTCCAGAAGAGCACAGTAACACATAAATACGTTTGTGTTCACTTCATTGTTACTGACTTTGATGTTGTCCTGAGTAATGCTGAAATTGAATACATGTTATTGTTTTGGTATGAAAGTTCGAAGGCACGAACTAAAGTACAAATAAGACGATCACACCATTTCGCTTTATAATTTCCACCCTGTACATATAAGTGGCCCGTATTATGTGCGCAGATAAAAAAAGTATCCTAAATTGCTGGTCTTTATGTACAATAAGATCCCATAATAAAAAATATAGGTTTCCATTTGAAAAAAACAAAGTTGACCTTCAAATGACCTTGAAAACGCCACCTAACTAAAATACTGCCCCCCTCTTTACCATCTTTCACACTTTTCGAGATATTCGGCTCGAAAGTTTTCAAATGAACACCCTGTATAATTTAACTAGACCTACAAAAGGCGTCTTTTAAATTTTCATTACAGACACAGATAAAAAAGTTAAAAATTGTGATCTTCACTTTTTTCGTCGCAATGCCGACCAATAGCAATTGTTGGAAAAAATTATTCACACGCTACATAGTAAACTAATCGTGCTAACATCTCAAAAGAAAAAACTGAAGTCGTTTAGTTTATTTTCAACAAAGTTATTGTATTGTAAAGAGTGTCCGAATATTAATTCGGGCCACCGTAGAATAAAGAGGTCTGAAACTTAATGAAGTTCGCAAAAACCGGAAATTCTTCACGGTTACGTTATTCGTTGCATTACCGAGGACTCGCAGCTTTTTGTGAAGAATGTCCCGCCATAGTGCGGCCGGAATGTTGAAGTCTTCGAGGTTCCGAAGTTCGGAACTTTAAACGGAACGCATTTAACGTTGGCGAATAACAAAACGCACCACGGTTTTCGACGCGAGCCGCGATCAATCGTGTTTGCCGCGTGCGTGCCGCGACACACAGCACGTGTTCTTTCCCTGTTTATCAATTCTGGAACACCCGGCTCGTTCCGTTTAACGATTCATTAGAGGGACGCGATAAAAATCTGGTCCCGCGAACGCCACGCGAGCCATTTCCACCTGAATTAAACAGATAAATCGACCAGATAATAAACAATTAGTTCACAAACGATAGCGTTTACGATGGACATCCCTCATAACGCTAGAAGTCATTTAGACGCGCAAACTGGACATGTATACATTGTGTTACCACTCCACTTGTACGATCAAGTAGGTTCGAGCGAGCGTGCTTCAATTCGGTGCGAAATTAATATTATAGAGTTGAGTTGTACGATTCAAAATGCGTGGTGCACGTTGATATACTGTTGGAAACAATTATTGTAAAGAAGGTGGCATGAGTGTGAATAAACTGCATCATATAGTTGAGGGAGAGTGTTGGTAGTAATTATTGTTTTGCAGTTGGTATGAGTGTGAGAGAAGGTTGGTATGATTGTGAGGTATAAAAAAGGCAGATAGAGCGTAAAGAAATTAATGAGAGAAACCACGTGTAAAAGTATTGTGATTAAGTTAGGGACAAGTTCATTATTAGTGTTCATTAACCATAGTTTAGATAGATTTTACAAAAATGTGCAGTATATATATATATATATATATATATATATATATATATATATATAAATTAAAGTAAGATGTACAGGGTGGGGCATTTATCCTGGCCACCTGGAATATCTCGAAAACTGAACTCCGAAGAAAAAAATGTTTCAATAAAAAGTTTAATTCAAGGAGGGGCTGATGCAGCAGTCATATCCATTTTTAATTTTCATCGTGTTTCAAAGGTCATTCCAAGGTCAACTTTATTTCTTCAAATGGAAACATATATTTTTCATTACAGATTTTTAATCTACGACTTGAAACAAAACTTTTATTTGAAACGTTTTTTCTTCGCCGATTAATTTGTATAATATTGACTTTATTAGGGGAAAAACAATCTCAATTGAACGGAAGGGCAATTATTTTATTAATAATAATACAGGAGAATTGCAACTTTATTACAAGAAAATCAATTTAATTTATATCAATTTATTTGAGACTATTTTCATTAGGTATTAATTTCATTTATCATAAATAAAATAATTTTCTCCGTTAAACGACATCGTGTGTTTTTTCTTTGAAAATTCAATATTATACAAAATAATCAGCGGAGAAAAAAACGTTTCAAATAAAAGTTATTTGTTTCAAGTCGTAGATTAAAAATCTGTAATATGAAATAAAGTTGACCTTGGAATGACCTTGAAAACATGATGAAAATTAAAAATGTATATGACTGCTGCATCAGCCCCTCCTTGACTTAAACTGTTTATTGAAACATTTTTTTCTCCGGAATTTAGTTTTCGAGATATTCCAGGTGACCAGGATAAATGCCACACCCTGTATATAGCAACATATACAAATACAAATTTGTAAGGAAAGCCCGTGACGGATAATGTAATATATCAATGCTCACCACGTACAATCAATAACAGACAAGTGGAAAACATCTTGTACATCAATTTGTTTCCCGCGATCGACCGTATATCGAATCTCGCATTGCGAATCGCACCGAAGTGTAGAGTCGTGTTGTATGAGTCGTGGTGAAACAAATTGATGTACAAGATGTCATTCACTTGTCTATTATTGATTGTACGTGGTACGCGTTGATATAATACATTTTCCATCACGACCTTTCCTTACAATATCAAGTTTCATACTTGGTTCATGAAGTAATTAATTGAGGAACCGAGGACAAATTTGATTTAGATGCCCCTTTAATAGACTATACTAAGAAATTTGTGAAAATTGGGGAGCGATAATTATGATTAGACCGTGGATCTTTATGCAAATTCTAAACTTCACGCTTTATTTTACAAAAACCAGGATGAGGAAGAAGTTGATTATATCAAATAGAAAATTCCTTATTGTAAGCATAGAGTCCAGATATCATTAATGTTTGTTACTATACATTGTTTACTTTCTTGTATTTTAAAAATGTGCACATACTATAAATGCATAAAGATTCGCAGTATAGTTATGACCAATACATTGGAGACATTCGGGCATTTATATAATGTGCAAAATTAATATTCTCCTCAGTCTTCTAGGTGTTGCTGGAAATTTTTCCTTTCTCCAATTGTCTGTAAGATCATGAATCAAAATGAGAACTTTTGTAAAGAACCGTAGCTAATGATTAATAGATTTTTGAAATTTACATTGTATTGTTCTTTACTATACGTTTTTCATTGTTCCATTATATGTCCTCCGATATTTTCGTCAACCAAGTAAAATTGTTTTCTCTTCCATGGAAGCTCACATAAAAATCCACTAGTTATAACAACAACTGTCGTTGCTCTAAAAATTGTCACTTCTGAAATCCGATAGAAAATCTGCATATTCTTCAATTCTCTTTAACGCTTTCAACGTACATTACAGCCGGAGTTTTGAATAAAATGTCAGTAAAAATTCGTTGATACGTGCCTAGATGATTCCAACGAGCTCGAATTTTTCGAAATTTTTTCATGCGATTACATAGGGGAAAATGAAGAGAAATGGCTAATCCGATTTCTCCCTGCAACTACATTTCTGATAAAGGGTGAATTTGGAACGTTTTACGCTGCATTCACTGAGGGAAATTTGTGGATACGAAACAGATGTGAAGAATTCGTGATTAGCCTTTACATATTCAAATATTATATTTTTACCTAAAAATGATATTTTTCTTTTTTTATTCTCAATTTTCGTCGATACAAACGTTGATTATACTACACTTCACAATTATAGTAACTAAATGCATTTGGAGCTCTGTAGAAACTAATTTCTGCGCGATCCTTGTTAAGTATACATTAAAAGTGATACAATAAAATTGCAGACGACTTTCAAGAAGTATTTTAGAAAAACTTGATCGGAATTAGCGAAACAGATCACACGTAATTACTAAAAAAAAAACTTTACAGGTATGAGAAAAAGAAAAAGACTAAAATTAAAATAAATAGTATTTACTTGCAACAACCTATTCAATAAGAAAATTTCATCTTCAATTTAAAAACGATTCCAAATTGACTTTTACGAATACACTACAAACTAGACTGTAAATCTTCAGGCAAATATACATTTTTTAGAGAAACCAGGATTAGATAGAAATCAATTCAAGCGATTAGGTGCTCCACTTGTATGCATTTATAACAGAAATGGGGATGTGGAATAGAAAACAGACTTCAAAGTTTAGTTTACGTACTTTTACAAAAAATTTCAAATTTATACTAAGGGAATAGACAAAATGTGCATTTTTTCGTACAACTGGTATCACATGCCAGTTACACTACCTAAATTTTGTGATTCTTTGTGTAATAAAAATAGCGCCATGAAGTGAAATTATTGTTGATTTTACCTTATCATTTAATATAACCAGAATAATTTTAAAAGTTTCGTTAGTATCACCTAATTTTCTCGTCTCTACTTTGGAAGTAGCAAAACTAAAACAAATTCTTATTCTTATTTAATTAAATATCTTTATAACACGAAGTCTGATAAAAAAATGTTTCCTATAAAATTTTCTTAATTTTCCTCGTAGGATATGAATCTATAAGAAAATATATATTTTTCATTAGAAAAAACCAAGTTGACCTTCAAATAACCTTGAAGATGCCTAACATGTAAGAAATAAATAAGACAGTCGCATTTCCTCCTCGATACCGTGAAACTGTTGTATTAAATATTTTTCCCGAAACTGCGTTGTTCTCGAAATATTCAAACGTGAGATTGTCAAATATGAGATCGTGCAGTCGTTCTATGGCTCCCCCCCTCTATAGCGTTAATTAAACAGTAGCGGCGATAGCGTTGAAGAACTTAGCGAACAGTAGGTAGCTAGTATAAACCACTAAGCAAATCAGAATCGGGCAGGTTCATCCGTTACACCGCGGCGCGATTAAATAGCCGTGTTCACGTCGATATTATCTCGCAGGTGTCAGCCGGGTAACCGCGAACACGACGTACCCGTGTCGCATGCTCGCGCGCGTAAAACTGTCAAACTGATATTAACTATTATACAACGCTAACGGTGTCCCGGGCTCTCCTTGTTCGCCTCGTTATGCACCGGCGGACGAATTGCTCACGGTTGCAGGTGCATCTCCGTCGAGCCCTCTCTTCTCTTCGCGGATGGAGGATCCACTTTATCGGGCAGCTAGTGGAACGACCGAATATTACCACCGTGACTTTATACCGCGTTAAAGTGTCAGCGCAATTTCCCCTTGGCCGGCTGAAATGGAAACGTTCTTGTTTAACGGATTTCAGACGGCTTTAAAGAACGGTACCGCGCTCCCGCCACTCGTCGCCGTCTTTTTCCCAACCGCGATCGTGTAAACGGTGTCCACGCAATTCGATCGATAAAGATCGATATACATATACTTACTTATCAGTTCAATACCGGCTCACTAGTTTGGTTACTCTGTCTTCATATTTAGTGTTTATTCATCTCTCTCTCTCTCTCTCTCTCTCTCTCTCTCTCTCTCTCTCTCTCTCTCTCTCTCTCTCTCTCTCTCTTTCACTCACACACTTATTCTCTCTCTCTTTCACTCACACACTTATTCTCTCTCTCTTTCACTCACACACTTATTCTCTCTCTCTTTCACACACACACTTATTCTCTCTCTCTTTCACTCACACACTTACTCTCTCTCTCTCTCTCCCTCTGAGTGCCAGTGAGCCGGCACTGAACTGATGAGTATATCGACCCTTACCAACAGTCCCGATTGAATAATCATAAGCACATTTTTGTAAATTATTCTCGCGATAAATCGACGGGAAAACCGCCGCGTTCTTTCCACCACGACCGAGTGCACGCGTGCGCCGAGAAGGGGAATACGCCTGCCATAAGTCAGACGCGGCCCGGTGCTAACCGCGGACCGATTTCTCGGATGTGTTGGGCTTGTATAGGGTGGAAATAATAAAGCGTTACAGACAAACATCTGAAATAATATTGATTATACGCAAAAATATTTCACATGAAAGTTGTTCAGTACCGAGGGGGGCATCATGTGATGGAACTTTTATTTTTCCCGGTGGATACTCGAAGGTGGGGTGAAGGTCAACTTTCTTTTTTTAAATCGAATGATATGTTTTTTTATCCACCATCACATAGTGCATTTTAAGATCACTTCAATTACCTATGACTCAAGGTCATTCAAGGTCAAACTTACAGGGAAGTGCAGAAAAAGTGTGATTGTTTCATATATTTTATATATTATATATATATATTTATTATATATATTATATACAGGGTGGGGCACTATAAAAAGGTCACCTGAATAATTCCCTTGCTTTTGAAGACAGAAGAAAATGCATCATACCAAACTTACTTGATATCGAGGCGCTCGTAATCTGATGTCATTAATTTTTTTATAGGTGGAGACGTCAAGGAGATATGAAGGTAACTCTGTTTTTTTAAATGGAACGGTATGGTTTTTTATGTACATTCTGATAGTGTGCTCCAAGACGAACACAATGACCTATTATGAAGGTCATTCAAGGTGACGCAAGGTCAACTGCAATAGAAAATAATGTGTCTCAAAGCACTCTTCGAACACTACGACGACTTACATGTAACATGTTATTTACATATTCACTGCTACTTCAAGTGTTCAAAATGACGACCTTGAATACGGAGACATAAACTGAAACGTTGCAATACTGATGATACTGACTGATGATACTGTCATTGTATTCTTCTTGGAACACACTATCAGAATGTAAATAAAAAACCATACCGTTCCATCTAAAAATACAGAGTTGACCTTCATATCTCCTTGACGTCTCCACCTATAAAAAAATTAATGACCTCAGATTACGAGCACCTCGATATCAACTAAGTTTGGTATGATGCATTTTCTTCTATCTTCAAAAGCAAGCGAGTTATTCAGGTGACCTGTTCATAGTGCCCCACCCTGTATATTTATTATATATATTATGCGGATGACCAACAAACTGTAACTTTTGGCAATCATCTTTATCGTCTTACCGACCGTGCGTATCGGAAAGGTGACGCGGTTTTGCTGAAGATGCCTGTTCGGAGGTGTGCGGGCGTTCCTCGCGGTCCGTTCGTCAGCTTATTGTCGCGTGGTGACCCAATTCCCTTAATGAGGTCGTCTTTCGTTTGGACTCTCGAAAGCGCGTATTGAAAAGTCCAATAGTCGACGAAATACCGGGAAAACACAGGCTCTGCTGCCTTTCCCCGGGGCGAGGCGACGCTTTTCATCCCCCAAAAGAGGACGCTTCGGCACCGAGGTAAATCACTCCATAAATCGGCTCTTCGGCTCGTGAGATCCCGGATCACTACGCCGAGAAATCAGTTCACTTAAGAAACTCGTAATCAACGCGACGCATGGAATCTTCTACCTACGCATTTAATTTCTCGCTGACTTTTCTAAAATTATAATTATAACAAAATTGTATACACCGGTTAATCTTCGTAGATAGATATATCATTCTTGTCAAGTAATCACTTAACATCACCATCGATCGTGACAAATAAAAACTCGAAGATTCTTTTAAATGTTATACTTTCATTAACCGTTTAAAGAAGACGGTTACAAGACAGAGAGGAGAATAGTGCCGTGCAAATAAAAATTGAACAACATCGCGATGTACACTGAACAATGCTAAACTCGGCACATCAGCTTTCAACGCTTATATTTTGATAATAATTTATGCAAAAACAAAAGTATTCTACTGTTTTGAAAACGTCTTGGTGTCACCTTCACTAATACCTAATAAAAAATATAGGTTTCCACTTGAAATTTTAATTGTAATTTCTTCAGATCTTTTCAAGGTTACTGCAATGTCAAACAAATACAATCATCATGTACTTACTCCTTTTTTACAGCTTTTGACTGAAATATTTTTCCATATCGCCTATAATTTTTGAGCAATGAAAAATTGTATTGTATAAAAACTATACATATACATAAAATTATGTACTCGAAAATTCAATTTATTCGCGAATAATGGAATTGTATATATCCGTTAATCTTCGTAGATTGATGCATCATTCTTATCAAGTATTGACTTAACACTGTGCGTTGCACAGTCATCTACGACAATGTTGACGAACTTTTGCAAATCTGTAAAGTATCCAAAAAATGGGAAAGTATGAAGTTTAATCCTCGGCGATACTCAGATATAGTTGTACAAAATTCCATTTTGTACTTTATTCGTAAATTCATATTTTCAACAAATATGTAAAGCTGCGATGCGGTATATAAATTTTCATCAATGATTTTACTGCGCCTGAAAACAGAAAAGGAACTTTGAACATCTACATCCACTAAGAAAGCAGTCTTGGGGCTTGCTATCAATTTTTCAGTGCAAAGTAGTACAATCTGTTCGCTTATAATAAGCTGGTAGCTTCATCGTACGAAACTGTATCGAACAAAAGAAGATAATTATTTAAGCCATTAACGAGATTCTTCTTACAGTCTATAAACTAGAGGATAAGAGTGAAGAAGTCAAAAGAACGCACACTTTTGCATAACCAGGCTGTTACAGAACAAAAGATCTTGCAAACTTTTTAAATATCAGATGTGTTTTCGGGTAATTCTCAGTGAGTCGTATTATTTTCGAATAATCGTGAAGTTCACGATGAAAATAAGAGAGCGTCGCTTTTCAAGCTGGTAAAGGAATGTTTATTTGAAGAATACGTTAAAGATTTTCGCGAGAATGGCTCCGTGTATTTGTGCACACCCTCATTTAAATTTCCAAGACGCTTGGATGCACGGTGTTCTTCGACTCTCCGACGACAAGCACCACGGTAGACGTCGGTTTTTGCGCAACCATGAGAAAACTTCTGAACGCGGACGCACAGAAATACGACGTTTCGCGTGCCGGTGACGCGGGAGACACTCGTTATCGCAAAACTTAATGCTAAGGCCGAACTACTGGCTCGACGGACGTGTATAAATTTCTCGTGATAATGATCTTCATTAAGCCCGCCGGTCCTGCTCTTTGCGTCGTTAGTTATCGTCGCGAGGTTTCAAAAACACCACAGACTTCTTGTTGTAGTCGAAAAACTGTTTCTCGCTCGATCGTTAAAACTTCCGCCGAAAATAATCCGAACGCTGTGTACAGCATTTCATTTGCTTTATCCCTTCGTATGAAATAAACAATGTTACGAACAATAATCTAAACCAACATTTTGATATTGGAAATACAAATCTGTGTAAAAGTGTTCAAAGAATAGACTGAAGTTGTGATCTTTCAGCAGGAAGAGGATTACAATTTTCTAGGTAATTCTATCAATGATGCCAGATCGGTTAAATCGAGGGGAATACAGTTTACCACCTCTCTGATGACCAGAGTAATATTGAACACGTTGCGCGGCACGTCACGTGACCAGTCTACGGTCTTAGTGGGAGACGTTGGAGTGTGCTCATGGTAGTGGAACGGGATAGTGGAAGGGGAAAAGGAGGAGAAGAAAATCTACCCAGTTTTGGGAGTTTCTGGCATCACTGAATTCTATAGCGTTGGTCACCGATTACCACCGTAGTGTTCAATGTGTGATTATACTATAAAACAATCAATTTCTCATACTAAGAAAAAATTCGTACCATTTCTGTACGAAAGACTGATGCGTACAAAATACAAAAGCACATTTATCAGTATCGTAGACATTATTCACTGAACAATCAAAAAATATGTTCCTCTGATCAGCCACTGTACCTTTTATTAGAATCTAATAATTAGATCGTTGCATATGAAATGTCCGATTTTTTAATGAAAATGTTATGAAGTGTTTTAATCAAGATTATTATAATCTACAGGTTTCTTACATATCATTTGAAGGTATAAAGCTAATCTGTTAAGTTCTAGCTTCAGTTTCTATGTACATATCCAACTTGATTTTTAAATAAAATAAGTTATCGTGTGAGCTTTTTATACGAATAAGAAAATAAATATATTGACAACAACATTATGTAACCTTTACTCAAAATGTGCTAGTAAATGAGGGCTCTGTTAGACATTGATAGAAAAAGCTCAAAAATATCGATGAGAATCTCAGGAAAAAGGTGAACGACCAAAAGATATAATTTTTACCATAGTATAATCGGAAAACTCGTCAGTTGTTCACAGAATACAATTATTACAATGGTGCTTACATGAATTAATAAGTTTCATTTAAGGGAAACTTGTGTTTGATTAAAATTACTATTATGAATCGGACATTTCATATGCAACAACCTAATGTATTCAGGACGAGCCAAGATGCAAAAATATTCATAAATCGTCCCGAGGCTTCCTATAATTCGCAGGGCCAGTCGCGTGTAGACATTTCGGAAGGGGGATGCTCGTGTTTCCGTGAAAACAAAGCTAGATCCTAGGGAAACCTCGGGCTCTCGTAATTGATTCGAGGTCCGTATTTCATCGGGAACATTAATCGGCCGGATGGAAGATCGAACAACGGCGGAGTCCCGGTGAAAGAGAATTGGCCAGGAATTTGGTATGAGGGATTACGCGTCGTCGGATCGTCGTGAATCAGCATCGTGAACCGACGCTAAACACCGAGACGCGCCGGTCCTCGGTGACCGGCGGAGCCTGGACGCTGGCCAACTTTCTTGCGAATGGCCGCAACGGCAACCGGGGATTACCGAATGCGTCGTTCAGGGAGCCGCGACGCTGTTATCGCTGAATAAGTTTCGCCTCTACCCCGGGAAATTCGCGGATCGTCGATTTAACGCTGGTTAACGCCGATTATGCGACCAGATAGCGCCTAATTTCCGGCGGGGAAGAAGCCAGGGAAAATTCGTTCGGGGAAAACGCAATCCGGGAACACGTGTATTGACTCCATAAACAAAAATGGCTCGCGATGTTAACGATGTCTGCTTCTCTTTATGGATTCTTGATATTTACCCCCGCAAATCCGTGAGAGAAACTCGGGACGATAATAGAGGAGCCATATACAGTCGGTCATGTTAATATTGGGACACTTTGAAAAAGATGATAACTTTTTTCAAATTAGACCAAATGACGAGTGTTTTTTTGAGAAGTTAGTAAGATTAGTTCATTAGATGAGGTGTGAACAAAATTTTTGAAAAACTTGCAATTGGTCGGAATCCTAAAAAAGAATAGTAAAAGTTGATTTTTAGAACTTTCTTATGTGGACCTGTACTGAATAATATCCAAATAAATAATACAGTCCCACTCCCATTAATATTCGGACACTATTAAAAAGGCGATAACTTTTTTAATAGTGGACCATATGAATTGGATTTTTTTGGAGAAGTTAGAACAATTAGTTTGCTACGTGATGCAACAAAGAAATTTTTGAAAAATTGTAATTGGTCGGAATTGCAAAGAAATTACTAAAAGTTGTTTTTTGCAACTTTTTTATGTGGGCAATTTTATGTCAGCAATGGTTCTGCAATTTATGTTAGGTAATCCGTCTCAACGACATGATTCAAGGTTTAGGATGTGAAATTTGGGTACATAATGCTTACGCAAATGTTTTAAAAAATGACAAAGTCTATTACTATTCGAACGATATGTTCAGTAATTAGCTGTTATTCCAGACTAAATTGTATAGGTCTGATTTTGGCAACTATGTGGTACGATTTAGGATGCCGATTTCCAGAATCGTGCCTATAACCTGGCGTTGGTAAGGTGGGAAAATGTATCGATATTGGTAAGGTGGGGTCTCACAGACCCACCGAAATAATATATTTTATTATAGAAATAAATACCTTTTTCATGAATATAATATTAGGTATTGCTTAAGAGGCTTGTAATTTTTCAGAGTAAAAAATTTTTATTATTCAAAAATACACAACTAATGAAACGACTTTATTTTTCAACGAAAATAGACTCCTCCTAACTTTAACAACGAACGAACTATATAAATCAGTATTTGTTAGGCACTTTGGTATTGGTTTACAGATGGGACATATACATTATAAGTAGGTAATACGATAATAAACATTTAGTCTTCAGATTCCGAGTTTTCATTTTCTGTAATTGCACAGTCGGGACCCGAACACACTTTACACATATGCACACTAAATGTGCTTGCGCGGAACAACCTGTCGTCAATGTCGTCGAGTAGTAGATTACGGAAGGGGAAGGTACACACAGGCCTGACTCGCTGGCACGCGCAATGATGCCAGAAATGTCAGCTTTTCGGGCATGCGTATTCGCGCGTGGCATCAGTACTGTATTAATTTCAAATTTTTGAGAGTTCTTTAAGGCCCTGTTTTAAAAATAATGTTTTTCATTCAACATTCACATACTTTCTTCACCTAAAAAAGTTCGGATTATACAGGATAACATAATATAAAATTTTATTTTATTTGGCTGAATCTATAAAGAATACCAACATTTGTTGCAAGACAAAAGAAAACTGCCAAGAACCTTTCCAGTATCCAAAATAACAAAAATATATTTTATAATTATATAAATAAACAAGTAAATAGAAAGTAACGCCCGTTATCTTCAAGTTCGTTTGTGGCAGTGCTAGGTCCCGGCACGCCACCTAGCGCGAAAAGTTGACATTTCTGGCATCACTTGTCACGCGTTGTTACAATGTTACAATAAATCTAAAACCTCTGGGGTCTGTGAGACTCCACCAAACTAACGCCGGGTTAAGTCAATTTCGAACTGTCGCTGTGTTGTGTAATAAAACAAATGACGAGGGCAAATGCTGCTACAGAATAAAAATATTTAAAATACATGTTACTCTACCGTTTACATAAAACAAAATTCTTCGGACCGTAATGGGTTAAAATCGTATGAAATCTGAATAATTTTGATGCCGTTATTATTGTAAATATACAATATCAGTCGCGTTTAGGGCTCGGTAGTCGATGCAAATCCTTTCACCATGAAATACCTATTAACAATAAATGCCCGTTTTCGGACGAATTGTTAAATACTTGGTGTTCGTGTATATGTATTATTACACCATCATAGACCGCACGGTTCGCTTTATTGATCTATGCAAATGGTTTCGACTCTCATTGTTTCGCGGATGAAACAGTCCATAAAAATGTACGTCCGAGTGAATTCGTTAACTGCGTTCAACAAACGTGGAACAGAAAATCAGAAATATTGTTTCCAACATTAATCGGGATCACTTTGACAAACTAAGATATTAATGTAAATGGTTCTTATTTGTAGAAGAGACACAAGTATCGTTTGAACGTTGAAGCTTCGAAACCGCAATTGCATTTTGCACCAACTTAACACGGACAATAATGTAATCACTAGACTGCGGATTTAATTTATTAAGGGCAAAAATGTGCAAGTGAAACACAGAGCAGTGAAGAATGTAACATTAGAAGAATTTGAGAATATTGCTTCGTTGTTTTCAATTGAATAAAACTATTAACCCCATGAAAATGTAAAAAATGGCATTCATATATATCGTACTCCGTATACTACTTGTTTTTTTACTTTTTTAAAATAGAAAGCAATAATATCAACTTTTTGGACCACATTCTTGATCTTCGCAGGTCGCATGAGGGTTTAAGCGAAGAAATACATTGAATTTTTATGTTACAGAAAGGCGAGCTTCAACAACCCTACAGTCTCCCGGTACAGATTGACGTAACGCGAACCTCGTGAACGTGTCTGGAATTCCCATAACCGTGTGAGTCATCCTGACGCAACCGAGTATGAACTTAAATTTTGCATTCACGCCATAAACTAAATTGAAATAGCGAGATGTATCGCGGACGGTGCGGCGGTTTCGGACTGGTTAATTTCCGAGCGTCGAGGAGGCGGCCTCCCATTCTACAATACTTTCTACAACCTTTAATACTTTCGCAACGGTCGATTAACGGGCAGCAACCGGCCGTTTCGTAGTCCGGAGCAGCGATCGACGATTCTAATTGCCCCGGTCGTCCCTTTTAATTTCTCCACCGCGAGACAATACTCGGTGACGTAAGTCCCGGTTGAACTGTCGTCGCGGCGGACGCCCACCGCGGTCATAATTCCGCCTAATTGCCTCGTTTATTAGCTCCTCGAGGCATCCGGCTATTTATAGGGGGGAGGAGGGGCTCCGAGAAACCAGTCGGTCAACCATGACAATTACCAGCGATCGACGGTTTCCCATTTCCACGACGCGATTGGAAAAAGTCGATTCGCAGACAAAGAGGGGTGGGAGTGAGAGGGAGGGAGAGAGAGGTATACAGGGTGAGGCATTTGAAACAGAACATCTAAATAACTCGTTTGTTTTTGGAGATAGAGGAAAATACCTCTTAAATGCGATGTTACTAGTTTTTTGATAGGTGGAGGCGTCAAGGAATTATGAAGGTCGACTCTATTTTTTTTAAATGGATCAGTATGTTTTTTTACTTACATTCTGATGGAGTATTTCGAGACGAATACAATGACCTATTAATAAGGTCATTCAAGGTCACTCAAGGTCAACTGCAAGAGAAAATAAACTGTCTCAAAGCACTCTTCGAACACTACGACGATTTCACAAGTTATTTACGTACTCATTGCTAGTATAAGTGCTCAAATTAGCGACCTTGAACATGGATACATAGTCCAAAACTCATTTTTATCTATTACAGAGCAACCTCTTTTTATTCGTTCCTGCGCGTCAGCTTTGGTTGTTGGTTTTTCGCGGTATGCTTGGATATTGAATATTACGAAGCCGTACTCTAATCGGCAGTCAAACTACTAATAATATTTATGTACATAGACAAGATACAATGTGATTGAGTGTTTGTTTACGTTCTGTGACCTTTGTCGACAATTACAAGAGCAGTATGCCAACATTCAGAGAATACTGCTTTGAGACAATTTAATTTCTCTTGCAGTTGACCTTGAGTGACCTTGAATGACCTTAATAATAGGTCATTGTGTTCGTCTTGAAATACTCTATCAGAATGTAAGTAAAAAAAACATACTGTTCCATTTAAAAAAAAAAAACAGAGTTGACCTTCATATCTCATTGACGCCTCCACCTATTAAAAAACTAGTAACATCGGATGATGAGCGCCTCGATACCAAATAAGTTTGGTCTGAGGCTCTATTTTCCTGTACCTCCAAAAACAAACGAGTTATTCAGGTGTCCTGTTTTAAATGCCTCACCCTGTACATAGAAAGGTATATATCTATATAGAGAGGTATATATCTATATATAGAGGTATATATAGAGAGAGCGCGATTTCTGATTGGTCCATGTTTTTCGTTAAGAACTCCTTAAAAAAGCCGAGGTCTGCAAAGAATAAAGTTACTTTAAATAATCTCAATTTCATTTCAAGGATTTACAACATTTTTGAGACACCTTGTATAGAGATAGAGAGATAAAGTTATAGAGATAGAGTTATAGAGAAAGAGATGCATATAGAGACACAAATAGAGTTATAGAGATCGAGATATAGAGATACAGAGCTAGAGATATAGAGATACAGAGACAGATATATAGAGATATATGTATAAAGAGAGATATAGACAGAGAGAGGGGGAGAGAGAGAGAGAGGGAGAGTTGGGTAGCCCCGGCCCACGAATCCTCGCCCGTGCCGCATCCCCTTTGTCGCGGTCGTGATCGATTAAGTTCTAATTGACTCTTTTCAGAGGCTTGACGAGCCCCGGGTCCTCCGAACTCCTTGTTTCACCACGTCCCGGCGCGGCGCAACGGGTCCACTCCGCCGAAATCTAGTTAAGACCGTGTCCGATTGGTTCTGCACCGGGCAGCGTCTCCCACTGCAGTTTCCCTCTAATTGGATTCTTTTTCCTCGGGCTTTTGCGCTCCGCCTCCCTCGACCACCTAGCCCCAGAATGGAATACGGCCTCCTGTTGCCATATCAGGCCAGTATAGACACCCGATCCTAGCACGATACACAGATCCAGATCGAGAAATACAATGGCAAACATACAGTGGCTCGCGAAAGTATTCGAACGCTTTTTATTTAAAGAATAACTTTTTTCAATTTGGACCAAACGTATTAACTTCTTTTGAGCAATTCGAAGTATGGATTTATTAAAGATTTTTAAAACATTGCAATTAGTAGGAATTACATGAGGAAATGAAAAAAGGCACCTTTTAAAACTTTTTGATTCGAGTCCGTAACACACATGCTGGACATTTCATTGAAATCGATTGACGTACACACGAGCTACGAGCGGTTGAAAGCGGTGAATGTAGCTAGCTGTTTTTCACAACTTTTGCTCAGCTTCTGCTTAAAACCACAGATTCGAACGTAATTTACTATTTCAATGTAAAAAGCGATAATCGAAAAAAGCTGACATTTGCCGAAAGCATCAAGGGGAAGCCACTTTATCATAAAAGTTAGGTCGTTGGGAGAAATGATGGTTAACAATTAACAGGTAGTTATAATCATCTAAATTTTGCATAATTTTTTGCTGAAACTCACAAAGGACAGTAAAATGCAATTTTTAAGGAGTGGTGGAGATCTGTTTCACAAGCTTTTCATTACTTCGACGCCCGTTATAACAGGCCTGATGTGATCCTCATTGCAAGAACACATCATGATCGATGGTCATGTTAAGTCGTTACATCTATCAATAAAGATTAACAGGTGTATTCAATTCTATTATTCGTGAATAAATTAAATTTCCAAGTCGTACTGATTTGTGCCACACTTCTTAGAAAAATCGACCACAGTGTTCCGTGGCTCGCAAACGTTTTCCGCGAGGGTTTTAACGTGTTAATCGCAAAAAACAAGGAAGCGTGTGTAGCGTATAAATGGTTGCGGGAAAGTTCACCGACTGTTATTCAACGAAAGTGTTACGAGACGCGTCTCGTTTTGTTTCTATCGGCCGCGGCTCCATGGGCGCGCACGCACCACACGGGCTCGAAAGATTTATGATATTCTTCTCGCGTCGAGGCAGGACGAAGAGGTTCAACGATAAATAACGTTTCGCCTGGAAGACACGCATACGAGCAGCGACGGCGTTATCGATGCAAATGCACCTTGCCGCACCTACCTACTCGGGACAGGAATAGACCGGGAACGATCGTTTTTCGGTGGAACGGCCGAGGCGATAAACACCGACGCGCGTCATATTTTTACCTGTACCCGCACTTCCGATACGAACACACCTCCGCTTCTTGCATCGGCCAGGCCGGGCTGTTATTAACGCTGCACACGATTCGGTGCAGATCTATTTAACCGATACGCGAACAAGGACGCCGGTACTTTGATTCCCTGCTATGCCGCCGTGCAATTAACCGGGAATTTACCTAAACCTATCTCGCTGGGGTGGTATAAAGTTGAATATACTGTGGTTCAACCGAGCTGAATTTCTCCGAGCTCGTTCAATTATAAAACAATCGGAATCGTCAGCCATTTAAAGAGTTTACGCCGCGCCGGGACAAGCTGACGTGAGTTTCCGAACATTTGTGTGCATGGGAAACATATCCATGTGTCAATTACAAAGTTCATGTATTTGTTAACATCGAAAGGATTAGACAAAATTTGTGACATTCGATAATTGAGCACGAGTACGATTTCCGTGGCCCCTCGTACGATTTCCGCCCCCTCCACGACCTAACCACAACTCATTCTATTCACATGATTTTTCCATTACTAATTCAAATTCTGGATGTCAGCTACAATGCAAAGATTATGCGAATGAAATTTCATTTTCTACAAAAAAGGTCTCTTGATATTTTGCCATATTTCGCATAGTTACCGAGATATTTGCAAATTTATAAAAAACAGGAAATCTACTTTACCGGCTAAACCAGGCCAATTTGACACCATGTTATATATATATTTTTTTTTCTTAAAAAAACCCCAAGAACGCAAATATAACCTCAAAATGAGGGGCCACGGAAATCGTACTCTCCCCGATAATTGCGATTGTTTACTCATTTCAACAATACATTTAGAAATTTAAATTGGAAACAATTACGACTTTAAGAATTGTTTGAAGTAAAACTAATGAACGTATTAATGGAGGTGTTGAAAAATTCTGAATGGGAACGGAATTATATTTATTTAAAGGATATTTCCAAAAAATTACGACTTTAAGAATTGATTGAAATAAAACTAATGAACGTATTAATGGTGGTGTTAAACAATTCTGAATGAATACGGAATTATATTTATTTAAAGAATATTTCCATAGACATTGTCAAATTGGCTATCAGTGTCACCCGATGAACGATTTCAGAAATTTTTCAAAGCAAAACTGATGAACATATAAATTTCAAACTTTGTAGGTACACTCATCAATCTCTAAAAAATAGGTAGAAAATTGTTATGTGTAAAAATTCTGATTTTATATGACATTATACTTGCAAAAATAATCTGTTCATGTCAGCTTTAAAATGACTTATTACAGTTATCTAATATCCGGCATAATTTGTTTTAAAAATTTGCTGAAACAAAACCAGTCAACATATCTATCACAAATTTTGTAGATATATCCATCAATCTTTAAAAAATTGTACAAAACTTACTTTATGCAAAAATTCTGACTGTACTATAGTAGTTTAAAAAACATGTTAACACAGACTAGTTCGAAAGATTTTAAATCTGTATGACTGCGAATATTAATCACAATGGATAAAAAAAAAATGGCAAAATCTAAAATAAAGGTTGACAAGCCATAACATTTAACAAAAATGAACTTAACGCTTTCAGACAACAGATCATCCACCGCAGATATCTGTAAAGTATTTGCTAAAGACGACACCGAAGATTTGTCGGTCGCTTCCGGCAAGATTGATCTCGACGCGAGCGTAATTAAGTTGGCGTGGAAGATAAGACCTCGGAGAAAGCAAAATATGCTCATAAAAATATACGGGCCATGTCACTTTGTCTTCCGAGTAGTAAGTTTTACGACGCAGTGACTCTCGCGAGTTGCCGGTGCCTCTGAATGGAACAGAACGCTTGAATAATAAATTACTCACTTAGAAGTTGGGACTTTCATTGAGAGTTTTGCATTCAGCAACCTACATACGCTCGTACACCGTTTCAAACACAGGTTTTCTCTTGGAAACCAACATAAAGGGCAAAATGGAAGATAGCTACTTTCAACGAGTTTTCCTAATTTTGGCTATTTCACTTCACTTCTCTTTTAGAAAGCCGCAGATTCGCGCTGAAACAAGGAATCCGCCCGGAAAAGTCGAAAAAGTACAATACTCTTAGTTATTTTGTTTAAAGAACGTAAAACATTGTGTCGTATATTGTAAATTGCCATTAGCTTTGTTCATAGTGCTTAGCGATGTGTTGATTAAAATGTAACTTAAATGATATTGTCGTTTTTTGGTACACATTATGGAAATTGATTAACGAATCCTGATGACAATATTAATTTCAAACTATGTTGGTGTAATCATTAATCTTTAAAGAACGGGATAAAATTTGTTATATGTAAAATATGACATTATACTTGTTCAAAGCATACGTTGAGGACTGTTACAAAATTATGTATCACAGTTACTTGATAATGTCTGACATAATATGCTTTTAACATTTTTTAAAATAAGACCAGACAACGTATTGATTCCAAAGTTTGTACATATATGTATGTACCAATCTCTAGAGAACAGGTTAAAATTAATTCTATACAAAAACTCTGATTGCGTGCAAAGTTGTACTAGTTGAAAACATGCAGTATTGTGTGAGTTAACGTGAACGCAATTTATTTTATTCGAAATCTGCTTTATTAATCGTAAAATCACTTTTACATAGAAATTTTAAATTGCATATGGACTCTTTAATACGAAATGTGTTCTTTTGTTGTATAATTGAAATAACATTTGCCGATAGCAATAAAACAACGTGGCCACCTGAAAAATAACGCTGTGTCCTCATTAATTCGCATACTACTGTGGATTAACAGAAAAGAAAAGTTGGAAATTCTTATTTGATCGCTAACCACTTAAAGCTCAGATTTTCTTGAAAATTGCTAAAGTCATATTAGAATCTAAAATCTAAATTTTTAAAGTCTGTCTACCATTGTTTGTTCATTATGCAATGAATAAGTATTAAAAGACGCGCACATTGGTATAGGATACCATAGGATAGAGTCATATCAGCGGCTAGCCTAAACGAAACACTAAGCGAAGAGCGTATTGGTTGTGAATATCCGTCACAGTGATAGGCATGAGTTTTTACACTAGAACTCCGAACCTGTCAAAATTATAGATTTCAGATTAATATTAATGTTGGTTGTATATAAATTTTTCGTAAAGAAAATTCAAGGTTTCAATAGTAAAATACCGACCCTCTAAAGATTAATAAATTTGTTAATAGCAATAAATATTGTAACACTTCATCTACCGGAAGTTTATTAATAGGATTTTCAATAATCATGCTGTACCAAAAGGAAGCTTAACAATCATATTTTATATAATAATCCTAAGCGAAACCATTAGATTACGTTATAGCTCGGTAATTCTACTCTTAAATGGTTAAACAAAATAAAAACATTAAAAATTTGGTAAAGTCGCTAATGATCAGCCGATCGTATTTTATTTTCTATATTTCTCACAGCAAGGAACACTTTGTGCGAGAGTATCGATTAATTAGACAGCAAGCAATGCGAGGAATATTCAATCGCAACGATCAGCGTTTGCTGAACTATCAAGATCCGCTGCTATAAATTGTCAGTGGTGACAGCCTCGTCCCGAGGAAAGGTACGTACCAGAATCTACCGTTTTAAGAGACTCAGGTGTAGCGGCAGGTGGTGAGCGAGCCTCGCTGATCGACGGGGAAAGGAAGACGTCGGCGGTTGGACATGGCGTCGATAGCAACCGTTAAGCTCCGCGATCATGCTACGGGAAGTTAGATTAATGGCCGACCGAGCGTTCGATATTTGTATCGTGCTCGGTATCGGCCGGCATCGTGACTTTCGCATCGAAACGCGGCCCTCATCGTCGACGGCTTTGTTCTTCGTTGACGATTAGCAATTCGCGACGTACCTCCATCGGTATTATCAAGGAGAAACGTCAATATAGTCGCGATGAAAGCAACGACCTCGTGTTTGAAACATTGCACTCATCGAGACACACACGATACGTCGAGATTCCTTCACCTTTTGCCGCTAACGCGCTGCAGCGTCGAGCCGAGCGACAAAAACAATTGGCACCAACATATTGGATCGAATATATCGATGAGCCAATACTAATGCAATGACAACATTTCCTTGTCATTTATTATTTTATTCAGGAAACTTTTACCAACGCATTCGTAACACTTTTCTGATTAAAATGACACCAAACACTCTTAGGCAGTAAATTTTGCTAATATAAATTAACAGTCTTTATTTTTCGCGGTTTTACACCTCGGTGATCTCGATCTACGCCTGGTGATTACAGAGAACAAAGAAACCGTTAACGCTCGAACGAATGATCTAGAACGCAAGTCGATAATTTGGTAATTATACAGATGTCGCAGTACTCATACCTTACGGTAATCAATTCCTGCCTTATCCATATAAATTTACTGTTGCTTACTATTTAAATCAATATGTAACAAACAGGATATAATGTTGATTTTAATTTACAATTATTGAGATTGCAAATATGCATCCATGAGGAATTATTCAAATTAATCTCTTTGGGTGTATATCGTAAAAAAATGGCTAAAATTTTTAATAGACATGTTCTCGTTATTTTTATAATGTAATGTAAAATTCTATGTTCTTATATCTCCTGTTTTCTATTAGCAAACAATGTAGTTATTTTAACTTTGACGCCATCGGTTAAAATGACATTTACACGGCTCAAAAAGTGTTGAAGAGAACGAAAGAAATGGTAATGCGATGTTACATCTTGTCTGTAAACAGCTCACAGCTTTCCAATAAAATCTTTGCAATAAGAAACAAAAATTTGACGGAAATATTCAGTTTGATTTTCCATATTTGATGCGGCGACAAAGAAAAATTCTTGAAAGGTTATAAAGCATAATAAGACACGAAATGTTATCTATCAAGATATGCAATGATTTTGCGATTGGAATAAGGTAAATGGAAGCGATGCGATCTCTACACAAAAAACGAAATCATTTCCCGAACAAGCCAATATTATCCTGGATTTATTTTAAATGATTGAAATAGAAAATGCATTTTTATTTAACTTCTGTTCCGTACAATTGACATGGCCAATTTTTATTTTATTATCAGCGAAGCACTTATTTTTTGTTCCGAGATCGATCTGTCCAAAATGGATGGAGTCCAATCAGGTACTAATTAACTAATAAGGGGCTTCTCTACATACGTGTATGAGACTGCAATCGGAGGTTGATGTCGGCAGACACGACAATGTTCGGCCCGTTAGCCGAGTTAGTTGCAGCTAATTAGATTCTAAGCGCGGTGGTAGTCGAACGTACGTGATACCATTAATATCCGATATAATATTCGATACACGCGCGGCATTGATTGCGCCGAAGTGTAACAATAGTTGGTCGATAGGGGGCGGGGGGGTTCGTAACGGAGCATTGATATTCGGTCTCTTCGTAACAATGGTAAACGCGGCAATGTTCTTCAGTTCACGTACACATCGGCACGCGCGCGACTAGTCGTAACGCCGACTCCGTTTTACGAGCCGCAAATTATTAATAAACAAGTTGCCGCGAGTGCTTCATTATTACGTCCGAAGGATCACGATGCGAATCCGTGTGTTCAATTATTATCGAATTACAATGAATGTCGTTACCTCCGCACAAAACGACCGCAGATGCGAATGCGACCTCGTTCTCTGCATTGTACACTAGACCGGATCGAAAAAACATTTTTCTCGAAATCGAAAACTACCCACACGAGAAAACTTGTAGTTCGGGGCACTTATTGTAATTTCCGATTCCAAAACAATTTTTGTCGAAAATGTGACCATTAAACTGGTCTCACGCATAAAATATGCGCTTAATCATCGGACAACGGATTTTATGCATTTATTGTGAGCAGTGATGCCAGAAACAACTAAAACTGATTGTTTTTTCCTCTCCTTTTTTTCCCCTTCCACTATTAAATTCTACTACCATGAGCCTCCAACGCCCCCCACTAAGATTGTAGACTTGTCTCGTGACGTGCCGCGCAACGTGGTACATATTATTCTGGTCATCAGAGAGGTGGTAAAACTGTATTCCCCTCGATCTAACCGATCTGGCGACAGTGATTGTGAGTCATTTAACTGTGCCACCTAAATTGTCTCGTAAACCATTTGTTGTATCATAACAAGTTTCAAACGAAAGTTGTTTGATATCAAGTGGGTCATACAATGTAATAATTAATTTCTTGATAATCCGCCTTGTTATCAAGATCTGAAGGTCACCTTGAGTTTTTGTATCATGATGTGTAATATTTGACCTTGTGGCTGAGATATACGCGATTAAAACTCATAATCACCGAGGTATTTTTCCATCAAAGATGAATTCAAGGTGACCTTCATATCTCGATAAAAAAGCGGACTATCAAGAAACTAATTACTATACTGTATGACCCACCTGATACCAACAACTCGATTGAAATTTGTTTTGATACAATAAATAGTTCACAAGTTAAGTTAACTCCTAACCTAAATAGGTGGCACAGTTAAATGACTCGTCCTGTATATTTGACAACTGAATAACAGATAACAATGAATTTAAGAACTGACTGAAAATGTGTAGGTTGCATTAGTCACTGTGCGCTTGAGTTCGTTAGGTTGACGAAATACAAGATTCCGGAGTCTCGACGGTCAGCGTTTCGTTCTGTTCATTCTTTCAGACGGCTATCTATTGTTTTGGTGGACCAGAAGTCCACCAATCAGCGAGCCGGAATTTTTAGCGCGAATTGGTACTCTGTAAGACAGGAATGGGCATTTTTGTCTCAATTGTGACAAAACGGTCCCCACTATAGCGCCCACCTGCATCCGCCGCTACCATAGAGGAAGGAAGTACTTCGTCCGGTGCGAACAGTGTGCAGGCCACGCGCATGAAAGAGAGGTTGGTGGGAGAAGCAGGCGTTTGAGGGGCCCCTACCGTGTCCATTCCTGCTGTAGGACAAAGGTACTATCTGGTGGTCGGAGAGCGACCAGGTGTGTTCGATCTAATAAAATAATTTAGACTCTGGCTCTATTGAAATGAATAATCAACGGAACACTCGTTGCCTCTGCGAACTGCATAATTCTTCGTTGCATCGAAGAAGACAATATTCTGAATTATTTCGACGTCTCCTTTGCCAAAGGTCCGTGAATTTCCACGGATAGTTTCACCGAGTTTCCTGTTGCGCTGCTTAGAACGAAATGCACTTCGAGGAAGCACCGTTTTACGAGCGCGACGACTTCTCCGAGACTCGCACACGCTTTCGAGATACGGGATTTTTTACGACGCAGCACGGTCTCACTTGTTTTCGAAATAATAGCAGGATGTTGGTCCATTAAGAGCCATCTCGAGTCTCTAAACGAAACGTTATCGCCGCTCGATGACCGTCTTGGAATTACGAAATGTTTCTAGATAGGCCGTACGTTAACTTTTATGCTCTCGAGAGCATTCCAGTATTGACTTTTTGATTCTTTTCAATCACCCGGACGTTATTCCCTTCTCTACTCCACACTCTACAGTCTACAGGAACGATGTGATTATACTTTCTTTACTACATTGCAAAAAGGTCAATTGCTCGTGATAAGCACTTCCGCGATTTATCCGCACAAGTACAGTGGACTTAAGAACCATTTGAACATTAAATCCTCGATTTTCCGAAAATTGTCTATATTTCAACACTGATAATTTCGTAAAAAATTATCGTACGGTAATAAATTTGGACTAACTTTGAAGCTAGAAGTCTCCAGATTCATACGCCATCCTTCGTTCCAACATTTTTCTCACGATGCAACGAGCGAGAGACTAAAGATACGTTTCTTGTCGAAAATGCAATACATTCCAACGTCTGTGAAAAAACTCTAGGAGTACAATATACCTAGGCTCATTCTAAAGCTTGAACCCTCTAGTTCCGACATGCATCGTTCATCTTTGTTTAAGGTATATTTGCATGTTACAGCGACTGAGAAACTGAAGACACTTTTTTGGTCCAAAATGTTAAAAACTGGAACGTCTGTAAAAACATTGAAAAATTTATTTCGCGACTGAAACCACATCAGATTTAAAGATTAAAGCTTCCCCTTTACAACGACACGTTAACAATTCGTGTACGATCTTTTTTAGTCGTTTTACCAAGCTTCGAATGAGAGGTGTGCCGCCAACTTCACAGTAGTATAAGTGGCTCCATGAGGGCTTTACACGACCAAACTTGTTCCGCATTTTTCTTCCATAAAACTGTGGGCAAGAAACGTAGATCAATTTTTAAGGAGTCGTTGTAAAGGGGAAGGTTCAATCTTCAAATTTGTGGCAGTTTTATTTACTAGAAAAATTTTTGACTGTTTTTGGAGACGTTTGTATTTGTAGTATTCTTTTAGGAAAAATGCGTCCTCGGTTTCCCATCTGCTATATCATGTAAAAATATGTGAGAAGAAAATGAACATTGCTTTACGATAGTAGAGGCTTCAGGCTTTAAAATTAATCCAAGCATATGGTTGTACTATTTGGTTTTACAAAATTCTCACAATTTTCAATATCGATAATTTTTCGAGTTAATATAATATATATATATATATATATATATATATATATATATATATAAAATAATAATATAATAATTTTCGATTTTTCGATACATTTTTGTCAATTCCACTGTTTACAATTTGGTTTATTAAATGAACATTTTTCCTTTTGATGCCCGAGAGCTGACCTAAATTTTCCGTAACAGATTTGCGTGTCTCAAAATTTCATCAACATCCGGAAATAAGAGGTTCCTGAGATCATTTGATACGACATTTTTCTTTACAAAAATGGCGTCCGCGGCTTTGTTAAGGAGTTATTAACGAAAAACACGGACCAATCAGAGCGTGACTACAACGAACGGAGTGCGACGCGGCGACAGGTCCCGCTTAGCGTGGCGTCGCCGTTGGCCGAGCCAGAATCAATCCGCTGTAGCTGCGCTCTGATTGGTCCGTATTTTTCGTTAATAACTTTTAAACAAAGCAGCGGACGCCATTTTTGCAAAGGAAAATGTCGCTTCAAATGATCTCAGGAATCTCCCATTTCCGGGTGTTGAAGGAATTTTGAGACACCCTATATAGCCGATACAGAACCAAAAAATATCAGTTGCAGAACTGCAAAACCGATATGAGACCGATACGGGACTTATTATAGGTTCTGAAGTCTGAAGAACCGAAACCGAAATCCAGAACCTAAAAATAACAGTTATAGAACCGTTATAATATCGGTTCTTAAGAACCGTAACCGATATAAGCGAGAATCGATATTCTTATAACAGTTATAACATTTTTTCGGTTCTCGTAACTGTTTCAAGAACCGGAATCGATATCATAACTGTTTTCAACCCCCGGTATAAACTATTATATTTTGACAATGAGCCGATAGACGTACTCAACTATTTAAAGAAGTTAGTTTTAATCATACTCTTTGAAGTTTCGGAACCGTATAAGTATGAACGACTATCGTTTCCAGTTAACATTCAAAAGTGAAGTCCCATTGAAAATATTTCTTGCCGTACTGCGTGAAAGTGATATTTCATCAAGTACTTCCACAATTAGTGGATGCAATCAGTTATACTTAAAATATCGCTTTCGTGATGGTACTTTTCAACTTCCTTGGATTGAATAAATACTGTTTCCCGTTAATGCCGAAGAGTAGAGATCCAATTACATTTTTCGTGGCATACTGAATGGTCAGTGTCTCTTGCCGAAGTACTTCAGCAATTAACCGTTACCGTGTAATTAACTCAACCTGCCGATGGTACCGTCGTAGGAGCATTAGCCTGGTAACTCAGCCTTTAATTCGACGATTCGGTCGACGTGAGCCGTTGCAACGTGGACAAGTCGATTCTTCCTTGGTAAATCGATCGGCATTCGCGGGTCGGTTCAGCGAAATCGTTGACGGCGAGGCCGCGCTACGCTGCTCTTTACTTCCATTTAGCTGCGTTTACATTTCGTTAATGACCGTATCGTAAAGCGAATGCTCGAACAGCAACGAAGAAACGGAGGCGTCGCGATCGTTAAACGACCCGATAAATTTCCCCTGATTTATGAAACGATTTTACGATCTGATAATAATGAAGCACCGGTCCCCGATCGATTCGCTTCTTCATTATTCCGGGAACGGGCAACGAATGGACATGATTGCTCCTTTCGTCGGAGATAAAAGCGTTTATTGCGCAATTAACAAATCTCCGATCATCGAAATAAGAAGAGGTAGTCACAAAAAACCGAAGACCGGGCACGAGAGGAACGAAAAATCAACATTCGATCTTCCGATCTTTTCGTCGGCCCATTTCTGCGAGCAAGGGAGACCAGGGGCAAAATAATAGATTTTTCTGTACATCAGTTCTGCAATCTTTTTTTTTTTAAGTTGCATGCATGAACCTCACAAGGGTTATTAGCAACTACAAGCTTACATTAGGTGGTCATTTATAATTTAGATTTGGTTGAATATCTTTGTGTGCTTCAAGAATTTTATTAGTTTTTCGCAAGATTCCTTCTATTCGGTGTCATCTTTGATGTCTCCTGGAATTTTGTATCTTCTTCTTTCGTGATGATAGAAATGGCACGCTGTAACTATGTGTTCCATTGTTTGTTCATTGTTTTGTAAATCCATCCTCTTTAAATATTGCGAGCATTAACTTTGAAAAGAGTACATACAAAATAAGTTATAAACAGTTTATTTGATAGATGCAAAACGTATACATCTCTGCTTTTAATTAATATATTTTTTGACTCTATTTTTTTGAAATGTACCTTAGTATTGTTGTTTGATGTATATTATAATGCCTTTGCACATTGCCTCAGTGCCAATGAATCTTCTTTCATTGTAGCATAAGCTTTTTCAAAAACATCTTGCGATATCTCGCCACGTTTTGTTTTTAATATATTTTCTTACTAGACTGCCGGTCTTTGTGCAGGAGGAAAATTATTTGCATGAGAATTTTAATAAATTGTGAGTAATGCGTCGATATCATTAAATTCTTTTAATCCTTCTTTTGTATGAAATTACACCCTTCCATTCTTGTCATAAGTGCGTAAAGTCGTGAGTTTACTTATTACCAGTTTATTACTAAAATGAACTATGCACGTTTCTACAATTTGATGTATTCGACAAGAGTGAGCAATTATTACATTTGTAATTATAATTAATATCGATCGTATTATGAGATATATCTAAATAATTTGATATCGGCGCAAGGTTCGATCTATTTGAAATGTTCAACAAATTTACCTTTAATTTAAATTCCCAACGCTTCAATCCATGTGTGGATCTAGAAGATCTGAAAAAGATCCACACATGGATTGAAACGTTGGGAATTAAAATTAAAGGCAAATTTGTTGAACATTTCAAATAGATCGAACCTTGCGCCGATATCAAATTATTTAGATATATCTCATAATACGATCGATAGAAATTATAATTATATCATGGATAAAACGCTTTTTTCCCCTTGAAAAAGATCTACACATGGATTGAAACGTTGGGAATTTAAATTAAAGGCAAATTTGTTGAATATTTCAAATAGATCGAACCTTGCGCCGATATCATATTACATTTGTACTTTGGAATCGTCAGAATAGATCATTCGTGGGCGGTATTGGACAATTATGCGACCGATAGTCGATACACCACAATATACAATAGGTTTACTCCTACATGCTATGTATGTATATGTATACTATATACTGTATAGGATATGTCAAGAGAAACAGGGCACCTAAATATCATAGTTTAAATTGAAGATCGAAGGAAACGTCCAAAATGGAAGAACAAATGTAATGAACATAAATAAATTTATTTGTTGGTAGCACTTTCAAGGTTATTTGAAGGTCATTGACATCTCAAGTACATATTTTCTAATTTATAGTATTACAACGAGTATCAGGACTAGTTTGACGACCTGGTTAGTTGGTAAACATTACAGTTAAACAGAATGGACCAATACAAGGAATGTTAAAATAAATAAATTTGTTTGTTGATAATACTTTCAAGGTTATTTGAAGGTCATCGACATCTAAAGTACATATTATCTAATTTATAGTATTACAATAAATATCAGGACTAGCTTGACGTTAGTTGGTAAATATTACAGTTAATCAGAATGGACCAATACAAGGAATGTTAATCACCAAATACATTCAACAACATGAAAATTCAGATTAGGAAAATATATTGCTTTACACAGTAGAATGAAAATAAAAACGATCAAAAACGTCTTTTCATAAAATAAGAACGAATACAAAATTGTTGAACTATATCTAATAATGTCTAATAAGATCTGCAGCATTATGATATACTAATATGTAAATGAACCAGTAAAAGGATTATCAAACACTAAATACTTAAATAAACATTAAAACGAAGATTCCGAAAATAACTTCACGTCTAAGATCTGCTGATATAATAATCTATAATATAATAATATATAAGATATAATCAGTAGATTAAATTAAAGTCAACCATAATGAACTAGTATAAGAATTCTCAAACATTAAATACTTTAACAAATATTAAAACGAAGATTCTGAAAATGTATTGCCTTACATAAGAAGAATGAATAAAATTGTTCGCCTAAAAATGATAACGTCTAGCACCAAAGGACACCACGGTCAGTAAGACTTCGTCTCGAGATCTACAATCTTCCGAATTCGATCGAGATCGTTATCAAGAGACGAGATGTCCGAACGAGCTGAACATACTCGGAGAAACAAGTATCGAGGTCGAGTGGTAGTATCTCCGGGAGTTGTTCCTTTGAGCAGGAGCATATCTGCTGCATAAGGATCAAAGCCCGTGCGTATTCGATCATTCGCCCCGACGATAGAGGCGTCGCTCCGGATGAGGAGTTCCGATCGACCGATAAGTGCGAGAACTAACACTGAAGTTACGTGCCTCTATGACAGCGCCGAAGGAAATTGATGTGCCGTAGATCGAAATGGGAAAGAGGAGGGAGTAACAGATTGACCTTTTGATCTCGTAACGTCTACGTGACAAACGTAAGACCAACGTGATTCCGTTGGGCGCCGGGCTCTAGTCTTCTTGCTCACGTACAGGGTGAGCCACCGAACGTTTTCGCCTGGAACTTCTCTTTTCAATTGCGAAATGAAATAGAAAATACTGATTTTACAACATTTTTTGTTTCTAGATCCGTGTCAATTATATACATTAAGAAATGTTCATCAAAATCGGTCAATGTTGCTACACGCGTCTAAAGATGGCGAAAATTGCAGTTTCTCACGATTATCAGCCTCTAACTGCAATAAATCTGATTCATCTATATTTCGGCACCTGTCATTTTTCTTCGCAACAATCAATTTCGTGGGAAATTTCGAAATGTATATAATTGACACAGATCTACAAAAAAAAGTTTTTAAATTTTCAATGTAGACCTACATAAAAAAGTTGTATAGAACAACTTCCAGTATTTTCTCTGCAATTCCAACCGATTCTAATTTCTTCAAAGTTCTTTTATACATCGGCTAGTAAATTTATTCTTCTTTTATCACAAAACAGATCGAGTTGTTTGAAATCGTTTTAATAGTATTATTCCTTTTTAAACTATATCCCATGATTATTTAACTGAACGATTCTTTCAAATAGAGTGACGTTTTTATTACCGTAACATTATAAAGTGTATCATCAAAGGATCCACTCGCACAAATTGGCATGTTTACATCAAAACAATAAATTCTTATATAAAACTCTAGCTGCACCGAATCTTTAATTTTAGTAATTATAAATATACGTTGGGCAATACTGGGGACAGTTATCCATCACATTGAAAGTAATTTAGTTTACCTAATAATTGGATTACTCTAGCTAACAAAAAGAAAAATTCAGGTATGTACAATATTATGTTGACCATGCAATCATTTTCGGAGGAATTATTTTCCAAAAGGCGCAACTCTACGTACGAAGACGACTTTCATGTTTGCTGTACTCTAATAAGGTTTCTAGTTTCTCGTATCGTTGAAAACAAATTTGGAGATATTTTGGTTGAAAATGATAGGTGTCTCACCCTGTATATACTCTTTGGAGTGAACGAACACACGTTCCGCATATCGCCCACTAACCCAGTGCCTCCATTAATTTATATCTCATCTATTCCGAAGCTTCCCGACCGAATCGAATCTCGGGTCGAACCGAAAAACCTTCTGAAAAACCTTTGAACTTGAACACGTTTGAACATGTTTGCGTTTGTATTGGCGTATGTTTATTGCGATTGGAGTAATTCCTGAACAATTCCTGTTACATTTTACAAAATTCCATAGCATTGCATTAGTCAATACCAACTGAATAAGCTGTGTTCCTCTTTAATAGTTGTATGTGTTTATAGCGGAACTGTATACCTGTAAATCTCGGTTTATCTCCGTTTGACAATGTTTGGTCCATAAAACATATTTTTACGTATTATTGACCATTCACTGCTTTATTAAAAATGAAGAACTGATTTACAGTTGGTGTGCAAATACCTGTAAATCTCGGTATATCTTCGTTTGCCGATGTTTGATCTAGAAAAAAGTGTGTTTAATGTTTCAGAATTATTGACCAGGCACTGTTTCATTACAAACGAAGAACCCGTTTACAGGTGGCGTGAAAATGTCCGAGCATCTTGGTTTTTCTCCGTTTGACAATGTTTGATCCATAAAAACTTTAACCTATTTTTAAGTATTATTGACCAGTCACTGCTTTATTAAAAATGAAGAACTGATTTACAGTTGGTGTGCAAATACCTGTAAATCTCGGTATATCTTCGTTTGCCGATGTTTGATCTAGAAAAAAGTGTGTTTAATGTTTCAGAATTATTGACCAGATACTGTTTCATTACAAACGAAGAACCCGTTTACAGGTGGCGTGAAAATATCCGAGAATCTTGGTTTATCTCCGTTTGACAACGTTTGGTCGTTCCAGAGTGTCGATAGCCACTGTTATCTGCGTCGAACGTTAACAGTTCTTGTTCAACCGGACGGATTTGTTTTCGAGCATCGGTCGAACCACATGCGAAAATAGGAATTGTATTGTTTTCTACGATTAACAGAACCTTGAGGAAGCAAACGCGGCTTTCCAGACTGTAGAATCCGTTGAGTCCTATAAGGGGTAGACAAACAATGGCTGCGTTCTACTTTCGCCGAGTCAACGCGGGAATGGACCGCTGCCCTATCTATAGCCCGTTGTCACGGCAAGACAAAGGCTGGACAAACAACTGAAAGGAGTTGCAAGAGGTACCGCCGAGAGGAAACCCGGTTGCAGGTTCGCTACGCTTTTGACACTTCTGGGGGTAAACAATCGACGCGAATTTCGGACGGGGGAGATTAGACAGAAATGGAGTAGTGTTTCCAATAGGAGGTACTTCTTCAAACTTTCCATTTGGTTTTCATTTATCATCGATGCGAACGCGATGAGATTACTGCTATCCAACTGTAAAAAGCATTTTGTAAACCTCTGTAGACTTGTTCGAAACTCAAACCAAGATTTGAATCTGCAATGGGTCTGAATTTAGACTGTAATATCTACTTGGTAATCCTTGTTGGATTTTTAGAAATTATTAATTAGTCGCTTAATCTTCAAAAACAGTCGATGCAAGCTAGGACTCATTATCAATGTGAACGTGACGAGATTATTTCTCTAACGCCGATGTAAACTGGTACACATTTCTATATTCAAATTGTTTCTTCCATTTCTTCCATTTCTGACATTGCATGACCTTGAAGGTCATTGTGTAGTAGATGGATGAATTCGTCTTGACACACGCTTTCATGTCACCTTCGTTTCTATCAAAATAATGTAAATACAACAAAAATGCATGTCAATTTGTTGTGTATAAAAAACAGTACTACTTTTTCCTTTATCATTTTTTTCTAATATTTACTATTTATAAAAAAAAATGCTGGCTATTAATAGCCTGGACACGCTGTATAAAGGTCAACTCAATTATTTAAAATGGAATTATATATTTTTCTGTGTACTGTGTAATAGGATGTTTTAAAACGCGTACAATGATCTACGACGAAAGGTCATTCAAGATTGTCGAAGGTCAACTGCGATGGAAAATATTTTACTGTGTATTGATTATGTCCACAATTTGTAACTTTAAAATTACTTTGATTGAAAGAAAATGTAGCAAATTTTATAGAGTTGGAGTGATTTACTTGTACTGAAACGGAATGACGGATTTTAAGCAATTTATCACCGCAAACGTCGATAAAGTGCTTTATACAGGTAAATCTATTTTATTTGATCAATAGCCGAGAATCGTGGGTTAGCGTTCTGAACACCATCCGCTACAAAAAGAATTCTCTATCGCGGACAAAGAGGAACAGTAAAAAATTGCCGGTGGAAACCCATCTCCAATAAACGAAAACAACGAAAATGGTATTTCACACGGCTGCTCCAATTCCAGTCGAAACGGAAAAAAGGGTTTGAAGAAGAAATAAAGTTAAACGCCAACTGGTGGATGATTTCGATAGGATCGCGGACAAGCATAGTGAGAGAAAGTGGCGGTCCTCTTGCTGCAAAGTTGAAATCGTTTTCGTTTCGGACATTTAACCCTCGCCCGTCCCCTATTTTTCTAACTAGTTTAATCAAAACTATTCATTGATTTCTGAACATGTTGAATGCCTCGTCGGTGATGCATGGGTGACACTATTCTTTGACCAAGTGTAATAAATTAATTTTCATTGTGATACTAAAAAATTGTATGAGGATTCGAAGGATGTGAAGAGGGTGCACGAGTTGACAGTATGATAAATTGTGTCTTTCCAGTTTCGGTTTCGTTCATAGTTATTTTGATTTTTCTAGATCTTTAATAGTATTAAATAGTCTGCGAATCTTTATGCCAAATCAAAATTGCCTTCATCAATTGCAAGACATAGGAATTAAATACAAATTTTTCTCTTTATCCAATAATTTTAAAAAGTTGAATATTACACATTGATGTAATAAACTTTTTACTGTTCCACATTCCTCCTACTCAGTTTTTCTAATAAATTCATACATACTAATAGTGGTAATTTTCATTACATTATATCATAATATCATATCGGTTCTCCGAAAAATAACCGGTACATGTCGATTCTGACTGACTAACCTAATTTAGAACCGAAAAATAACAGTTATAGAACCGAAACCGTAACCGATATATCTTATAACTGTTATGAGGCGTTTTCGGTTCTCCATAACCATTTTAAGAACCGAAACCAATATAATAACTGTTTCCAACCCCTCATTCTCGAATAAGAAAGGATTGGCTCGTCTCAGCCAGCAATCTGGCAAAGACAGAGGGATCCATCAAGCAGATGCAGATCGCAAAGGGCTGGGGTTGATTCGCGAGGACTGTTGATCCATTTCACGCTTGTAAAACCTCTCCATTGGCGCGCACAGAAATCAGAAAGCAACACGCTCGAGGATCATCAAAAGCGAGCGACCGGATTCCTGACTGTGGATGGCGCCGCAGCGAGACGTCGGCGTCCGCTGCAAGAAACAAGATAGGTTTCGCCGTGATCTGCAACGTGTAGAGTGTAGAGTGTAGAGGATGCACCCATAGCGCGCTCTCCCCCCCCCCCCCCCCGTCTCTCTCTTTCTCTCTCTGCCCGCGTTCTACAAGAAACAGGAATCGCCGCGAGTTTCGTCCCACAACGACGCCCACAAGGGGACACGTCAGACAGCCTTGCCTTATACGTCGCACGGCTGCATTTCCACGCTTGTAACCTGCAACACAGCCCTTTTCATCTGTTCCCGGTGCACCGTGTGCTTATAATGGGACCACCTATGCGCGTTTCCCGGAGAACACGGCCGCTGAACCGACAGGGAATGCGAAACATGGTAAGGGACCGTTTCACCCACAACTGTGCTTTAATTTGACTAGAACTGTGCGGGTACTCAAAATTTCGGAATCGGGTTGGGTCGGAAAATTTATTCAGGATCGGATGGGAATCCCGGAAGTTTATAAACTTTGGGTGTCCGCGATTTCGGATTGGAATCCCGAATGTTTGCAATGTTCGGGTAGAATGAGTGTATGGCGGCTATTGAATTATGAAAAGATGACAAAAGGAGAAGGAAGCGTTTCGTCCTAAGCCCGCTAGAGGACTCGTCACAGTAAGGCTATCTAGCGGACCCGTGCCTTAGACGCGGGATGTCGTAAGGACAGTTTAGGACGGTATATATACAAACAGAGGAAGATTCAGGTAGTAGCGGGAAAGGTGTTGTCGTACTGTCCCTCTGTTGGCGAGCATAGGAAGTAGCCGACACATTACCCCTTTGCTAGTGGTCAACGATATCCGGACAAATTTCCCTCTAATTACGCTGACCTCCGCCGGAATCCAAGGAGATCGCTGCCAGTGTGCCCAGTGTTGGGATATGGTGCATGATTTCACGCGCATGCGCGGCGATTTCAGCCTCAGTAAAGTAAGATTCTCGATAAAATGGGGTACCTTGAGCAACCAGCAGAGTTTTAAAAAATTGGTATGATTTAATTCTGAAAAATGAATGTATAACATGTGTATTTGTGTATATTTTGTAACTTGTAGGGCACGTCCTGAAGTCTTTTTGTCCGGAACAGATTGTTTCGAGACATTCCCGCCAATATAACTGTCTCAGGGCTCCACTACCTTTGTCATGGTGATATAGATACATTACTGTTTTGGTCGCGCATGCGCGTGAAATCTTGCACCACATCCCAACACTGAGTGTTGCCCGCCAGTGATGCTGCCGAATCGACAAAGTTGAGTATAGCACCCTAAGCCGCTTGTATGACTCATATAGTCGCACAAACAATGGAAGAACGTCGCACAAATTTAGGTGCGAAAACGTTAAACCATATAATGCTGCGAAGTGACGTTAGAAGCGCATAGTAGGGAGAAGTCCTCGCTGTTGGTCAGGCAGTAGTTGAGGCAAGGCAGTGACAGAGTAGTCACCTTCCAGTCCTCCCAATGTTGTCCGTGGTTTGTTGATGTTGTCGTCTCCTTTGCTCAGAAGGTAGCGGTGTTGTTCGTTTGTCGGGCTCACCAATTATGGCAGCAGATTTTCGGAGTATGAAAAGATGGAAAAAGGAAAAGGAAGCGTTTCGTCCTATGCCCGCTAGAGGAGTCGTCACAGTAAGGCTGTATAGCGGACCCGTGCCTTAGACGCGGGATGTCGTAAGAACAGTTTTGGACGGTATATATACAAACAGAGGAAGATTCAGGTAGTAGCGAGAAAGTTGTTGTGGTACTGTCCATCTGTTGACGAGCATAAGAAGTAGCCGCCACAAGTGTACCAGTTAGTGATGTTTTCGTCTGAAACCTTTCTGTTGTTGTTATTGTGTCTGCTTCGGTGGCAAAATGATCGTGGTAGAGAACACCTTTTTCTTATGGTCGTGCAGTCAGTCAAAAAAGTCGCCATACACCCTTTTAAATGATGCAGCTGTTTTAAAAGTGGACCACATGTCTTGAGTTTTTTGAAGAATTTAGAAACTATTAGGTTCTTGAAAAGGTGCGAGTCATTTGACGCACAATTTAAAAAGTTGCTCCATCTCAAAGGGTGGGGACTAATTGACTGACTGCGGCATGTCATTCTGATTAGGTTCGACAAGATCGCCAATAAATTCCACGATTAACCAGCAGCCTCGGTAGACAGTGGCAATAGATCTAGCTCAACCTTCTGGCCCACGGCTATTCATAAATGTTGAAAATCCAAGTCAGCATAGTCAGCTGGATGCGAGGTCTATCAGTCCCACGTCCGTTCACCTGATAAATGCCGGGGCGGAGATGAATTCTTGGCTGCGAATCGTGCTCGCACTTCGCCGGTTATCTCGCTTTTTCATCTGCGTATCGGTAACGTGACTCGCGAATGCAGCCTGCTCGACTGCGCATGCGCCGTGGCTGTCCATAAACCGGGTGATCTCGAAGACCGTCCCCTGTTCTGGGTCTTTGGGTCGGCGTTGCGAAATTTATTGTTCGGGCGGCGTCGCACAGTGTGGTGAAACTGCCGATTTTTGGAAAAATCCTCTTAGAGCTCAATATCATTCGTAATTGGTACTAAACTTCGCATATTTTTGAGGGCTGAATCGAGTGAGACCAACACCAAGTTGATACATTTCAACATTTATTGACATTAATGGACATTACGCAGTTTTTAACCACAGAACTTGAACGGAGAAAACGGTGTCCTAATCTTCTAAATGGCATATGCGATTTTGATGGTCAATTTGGGTAGTGTTGTGCATACAAATTAGCAGCCATTCTGTAATTTTTCCGGCATTCTCCTAGTACCATAAATATATCAAAACAACTTTGATACATTTCCATTTTCACCAATTATTTAAGTTCGATCGTTCAGCGAAGGATACTTTAGCACGAATAGTAATGCAAGTGAACTGACTATCTAGCAGAAGAGCACAGTAATACATAAATACGTTTGTTTTCATTTCATTGATAATGACTTTGATTTTGTCCTGAGTAATGCTGATATTGAACATATGTTATTGTTTTGGTGTGAAAGTTCAAAGGCACGAACTAAAATACAAATAAAACGATCACACCTTTTCTGCATTTCCCTGCTAGTTTGACCTTGAATAACCTTGAGTCATAGTTAATTGAATTCATCTTAAAACGCACTATTTGATGGTGGATAAAAAAACATATCATTCCATTTAAAAAAAACAAGTTGACCTTCACCTCACCTTGGAGTGACCACCGGGAAAAATTAAAGTTCCACCACATGATGAACTCTTTCAGGCAACTGATTCCCTTCGCGAGCGCTATACCAACCTAAGCCCTGTTGCATTCATCAAGGCCCTCGCACACATCTGAGAACGTAACGGGGCCATGCATATTGTTGCGACTTTTGTTATTTCGCGTCGTACGCCGCGGCATCACGAGATATTTATTTACAAACTTTATTTATAATACAACTCTTGTAACTTTATATAAATATATCGGTTTCAGAATATGTCTTTTCTGCTCGGCTCTCTCTCTCTCCCTCTCTCTCCCTCTCTCCCTCTCTCTCCCTTTCTCTCCCTCTCTCTCCCTCTCTCTCCCTCTCTCTCCCTCTCTCTCCCTCTCTCTCCCTCTCTCTCCCTCTCTCTCTCTCTCTCTCTCTCTTCTGTTCATTGACAACCCCGATCTTCAATTATTCCCTAAGGGGTTGTTCATCAAGGCATTACGGCGACTTCTCAATATTCACGCCGCCGTAACAATGTAGAAGAAAAACTAATATGCCAGCAGCATCCGAACGAATGGCATTTACATTAGATTGGTATCCAATGCGCACACCGGAGCACATCCAATGTGCTCCTGCAAACCGAACTCTAAAACTCTAGAACCTAAGAACCCTAGAGTCTAAATGCATCCGATCCATTTCTCGTTCCTCAAGCAGCGCCGGCAAGTACTCCGATCGCAACAAACTTACCGCTAATTGGAATCAAATAATACATAGTCCAGGGAACTACGTAACGAGCCACCTTAACGAGCGCCGATGAAACTTTACGCGTCGAACAACTCCGCCTATCTCGAGGCCCGAGTGTCCGCACGCACAGTTTGTTATTAGCACTTCGCACAATATCTTTGCACATTGTCTTCCTTTTGTCATTCGACGAAGCTGGAAAATGGGAGTCGTGGAGTACCTTGAATAAAATTTCAGCATTTTAGTAATTTCTAATTGAGTAGAAGTAAAATGACAACTGTATACGAGATGAGAAGACGTAAGGTGAGCTTAAGAATCGTTATTTATTTAATCATACCAAGAGGCAACAAGTTATAAATAATTGTAGGATAATCGTACTCTTAACTGGTCACGTTCTGCTTACAATCATCCTACTGTAGGATCGCCGGATTCGCAGGTGTTCTGCGTGTTCACGAGCGTCTTCATGTGGCCCGATACAGGCCTCCGTGTTTGTTTACTTCTTCGCGTAACGCTGTGGTCAAGAAAGAAAGAGAGAGCGAAGGAGTGAGAGAGAGAGAGAGAGAGTGTGTGTGTATGTGTGTGTGTGTGTGTGTGTGAGGTGCAAGCGGGGACTGCAAGCAGCGAAGTCGAGGCATTCGGAGAGTAGAGTTAGGACAGTTAAGTCGAGGAGTAGAGTCAAAAACAGCGAAGTCTAGCGTAGATTAAGAACGGCGAAGTCGAGCGAAGAAGTAGTATACAGGGCGTTCCACATAAATGGGGACACTTAAATATCTGTCGTATTTACAGTCCTATCAGAAAACTTTAGAGGACAAAGTGACACTATTGCAGGGGGCAAATATAATGGTAAAGAAAAAAATTTTGTATGTCGTATTTTTTAATGAAATTTCAAGGTCACCGATGTTTTTTTAAATTGAATAGTATATTTTTTTACGATAGCATGATAGACAATAAAAAGCTGAATTTAGTGGATACCACCTTTTTGACCTTGAAATGACCTTGAGCAAGAATAATCATGTTGGAGCGGATAAAATGTGCAAGTTTAAAATTTACGTGTTTCAGCAAAGATTACGCTTTGTTTCCGGCGGATTGACCTTCACATATAATAAATGTTCGAAATGTTGACCATCCTCATTTATGCAATATTGCAATCTTGCATTAAATGATCTGTAGGCATTATCGATTTCCTGAGGCGTAATTGAAGCACATGGTGCAGTAATTGTTACGATTTTTAGAACTTACAGAACCGGTAGTTTTAAATTGTTTTACCACGACGGAAAATGCGTTTAACGAAGGATAAATACGATTCACAAATTTTTCACGATACAAATGTACTGCTTGCCTCAAAGATTGGTGGCTTTCGCCATAAGTGAAAACCATATCGATTCGTTCCTGTACAGTATAACGCATTGTTATCACTTTCACGTTTCGAATTCGAATAATGCAGAAGGAACAACGTACTTATTCTGACCGAATAACCTTCCGTTAACGATCTCAATGATACATACTCTAAAACAAACATACGCTGTTTACTATGAAAAATATTTCAAACATTTATTGTGGTTTGTAAAGGTCAACCCGCCGTAAACAACGCGTAATCTTTGCTGAAACACGTAAATTTTAAACTTGCACATTTTATCCGCTCCAACATGATTATTCTTGCTCAAGGTCATTTCGAGGTCAAAAAGGTGTTATCCAATAAATTCAGTTTCTTATTGTCTATCATGCTATCGTAAAAAAAATATACTATTCCATTTAAAAAAACATCGGTGACCTTGAAATTTCATTAAAAAACACGACATAAAAAATTTTTTTCTTTATCATTAT
Source organism: Sphecodes monilicornis (assembly GCA_913789915.3). Classification (NCBI taxonomy): domain Eukaryota; kingdom Metazoa; phylum Arthropoda; class Insecta; order Hymenoptera; family Halictidae; genus Sphecodes; species Sphecodes monilicornis. Next base: position 12,559,650 of record OU565284.1, on the reverse strand, counting down.
ATTTGCCCCCTACAATAGTGTCACTTTGTCCTCTGTAGTTTTCTGATAGGACTGTAAATACGACAGATATTTAGGTGTTCCCATTTATGTGGGACACCCTGTATACCGTGCGAGATAAAGTCGTACCGCGTAGAGCATTAGATTATCCGATTAGTTTAGTTATAAGTTTTGTTAAATACAAACGTTACGTCGAAGCTTGTTCTTTACCAAACCTTCCAATCCCACACTACTGTAATTATAAATGTTTCATTATTTCAGGTAAGTACTCAAAGGTCGAAAGACCGCGCGCAACCACGATTTTGTACGATTTTCGTGTTCGAGGTGCGTATGAGGTCGCCGTGCAACCGATCGTAGTCAGAATGAAACGATTCGGTTCGGTTGGCGGGTAATCCAATAATGATATCGATAATAAATCAGTGAGCACGATTAAGCCGCGGGTAATTGCCACTCCTGCCGACGTACGCTCGTCGAGTACTCGAGCAGCAAGCTCCGAGTCTAGCTTTGTCGAGTAACTAACCAGGATTCCACAGCCGGGACCAAGCTCCCGCAGTTAATTATCCTAAGACTCGCAAGGTCCGAGATACTGACTAACGATGCCGAGCGACCACCGCGATTCATTATCGCTGGTAAAACCCCGCGGCTGGGAATCACCGATTTTATTTGGGTTAGAAGGTGAAGAGGGACGAAACTACGGAGAAAGGAGGGAGAGTGACAGAGAGAGAAAGAGAGAGAGAGAGAGAGAGAGAGAGAGAGAGAGAGAGAGAGAGAGAGAAAGAGAGAACGGGAGGAAAGATCGATGGCGTACACGAGCGAGTGCATCAGGCGAAACCAGTCCCACGCGACATTCCAAATACAGGAGACCGGGGTCGGATAATAAAGAGAAAACGACGGAAAACGACAGTGCGTAGTACGGTGTCGGCGAGCCTGATCACGGCCCACGCGATTCGCTTTTATCGATTCATTCAGTATTCCCGCTGCATCGCGTGAACCGGATTTTTTTCCAGGAAAGGTCGAAGCCTTTGTAGAGATCTGAAATAAATTAAAATCGTACCAGATTGTTGTAATCTATAGCGATGGATTGGAGTAGAAATGAAGATGAAGGTATATCGAAACTGGGTGTTTCACCGACCCTTATCTTTTTGTTGCGAGTCCGCGAAGGAAATACGCTGGATCGAATGCGGAATAGATTTTAAGGGAACGTTCGGGAATCAGGTGCAAGAAGCACGGTTAATTCACAGACTTTATTTCTAACAGGGTTTCTTGGTTTGGTTTAACAAAACTGTCTTTATTGGCACTTTCACACAATTGCAATGTTTGCGTGGTACTTAAAAAACGCGTCCCGAATTGTTCCCGCAGAGGAGAAGTCGTTCGAACGCCACTGGTTTCTCGCAGGGGAGACGATACCGGTCGATTTCGAAAATTTGCTTGGTCGCACTGTATATAATTCGCGTGTACTCGCAGAGGAGGTTACAACGGAACAGAGTGCTTGAATTTCTCGGTATTTGGATGTTCCCCGAATCGACGGGTACCCCCACCACTTCCACACACGGGAGCTCGTTTCGCGGGATCTAAACACGCTCCGCTGTTAGGGTGACGCGGGGTGTCGCGGCGACGAATATTGGTAATGACCGTTGGTGTATCTAACACTGGGAATATTAAACGAGAAAAGGTATAACTGATAAAAGGTTGATATATTAAGAAAAATTATGTGTACAAAGCAAAGGTGAATATGATACAAAGAAAAGATGAAAGATGTTTCCAAGTGAGATGCGGGTGATGAGATGCGGTGTAAGCACAAAACGTGAAGCGCACGAATTGTGTGGAGATACGTCATTAACTCTCTGTCTACCGTAAAAAAAACTTTCATTATGCGATGGAAAATTTATACCACAAAACGTAGTGAATATAAAAAAAAACTTTTAGCTTTAAATAATTAAAAATACGAAAAGTAACATGCAACGACAATATCCTAAGAATTTTAAAAGTTTAAATAACCGCAATATGTACATACAGTCGGGTCCAATGGACCCACTTGGTAGACAGAGGGTTAACGTGAAGTGCACGTGAATAATTAAGAAGCGATTTACCGATGCGAAACGCACAAAGGTAAATAGAGACAGAGTGTGTAAACGAGTAATAAAGTCGAAGAGCGACGAGAGGGATCGCGGTTTCGGCGCGCCTATTTATACTTGCCCGGGACCATCGGTTAGGAAGGATTGAGGAATGGGATTTTTGAAAATACAAGGAACCGCCAGCACCTAACGTTCGTTGGCAATCGTTTACGAATAGGTTTACAATCGCGGTCGTTCACCGCGGTGCAGGTGTCGAGCTCATCAGCTGAGCTCGACGAGAGATAGAAAAACTGTCGAAACACGAGGTTCTTATGTATATGCCGGCGATGATGCGGGCAAGGACTATACATAAGAACTCGTTGCGTGAAATATAAGAAATCGGCTGTCTTGAAATAAATCACGTTGCGGAACACGGTGCAACATTGGTTTAAATCTTAAACACAGATTCTGTCGCATTTTCGATTGTAGCATTAGTCGAGAATTTCGAAAAGCCAAAATTTCATAATGATCCGCAGTCTAATCATTGTGAACGCATCAAGAAAAAATGACATCACGACTGTCATATTAACACAAGAGTGAAATAAAGAAGCATCAAATGTACGGAATAAGGGGAGATCATAAAGGAGCAGCGTCCGACGGTTAATGATAATAATCATGCAGTCGAGGGACACTTTCAGCGTTGCCGTGGACTGGACTTTCACCCGCATCCGCCTCAGTCTCGCAGCCAATAATTAATTTGCCTCGTAACGAATCGCGGGATTTCACGGGATGACGGTGTTCCGCCACGGGACGCGTGAAAAAATAATTTACCGGCACGGCGACCCGTCCGGCCAAATTACGTTCGAGCGAAAGTAATCGATTAATTTAACGACCGAAGTGCGTCTGATTGAACGGCTCGGGTCCGAAAAAGGGACGAGGCAGAGGATACGAGGCCCCGTTATACCCGTTTCTGATACGCGTCGTATTAACAAGGACCCGCGACGGGGAGTCCGCTCGCGGTGCGCTCGTGATCCGCTCGTGATCCGCTTTGCAAACCCGTACGATTCCGCGCAAGTAAATCATACGTAAACGCGGTCAGGGATTGCTAGCTCCCATTCGGCACCGTGCGGGCGACACGGGGTCTATACTTACCGGTAATTAAATCGTAAATTTCGCGATCTTAAGAATCTTAAGAAGCCCGGCCAACCTCGCCGAGATGTGTAATTAAATTTTTGTCAATCGAGGCTAATAGCTCATTATCCGTGGCGTGGGCATGACAGCCGCGAACAATTTCGCACGATTCGTTGCACGGTGCACCGACTGTCGAATCGAGGACATTTTCACACTGTAATCTAGTTTTTTGGACAATTCTACTGCTTGAAGGTTTGCGTATACATACACAAAGTGCGGCGGAATAACATGTACAGGGTGTATAAAAATTACATGTCACGACTACCATAGCGGCCTCTATACCTCTGGATCGGTGGAGATCTATTAAAAAAATGGGACGCAAATTTGTCCTTGACCCTTTTTCTTCAAGGTCAAACTTATGTAAAAAAATTTATGTAAATTTATGTTACATAAAAAATTTATGTAACTCCTGTACCTTGCAATTCATGTAGACAATTTTATTTCCTCATAAAAATCTGCAGTCTAGTTATGAATAAATGAAATACAGAAACGGTAAAAACATCGAAACAAACTAAAAACACTGTTACATTGTTTCCAACGATTTAAAAACGAAATAAAAATCTATGTAGCTCCTGTACCTTGTAATTAACGCAACCGTGAAAAATCCACAGTCTAGTTATAACTATGAAAACCGACTGTTGTCAACGTGCTAATATTTGTTCCAATTACGAACAGCCTGCAAAATTGATAAAAACAATAACGAGAGAATTACCGCGACGACGCGTAAAACATCTCGTTTCCCACTTTTTCGTTGCAGGACGAATAGACAGCAGGAGCAAAAGTGGATTATGCCTTTTGGATTATGGAATGGTACAAAGTGTCATTTTCCTCGATCACACTCGACGGTATCCTTTAATCCAACCACCGATCGGTTTTCCACCGATATTTATGTACAAGGGGTGTGCGAGAACCCGAAAATGTATGGATCTTGATGGTCGAGACGGGTCGAGGGATATAGAAACGAGACGGGTTGGAGTCTCGGAAATTTCGGGATTCTCGATTTTGTCGAGATTCTCGAAAGTTTCAGGATTCCCGAAAATGTCCGAGATTCTCGAAGGTATCGGGATTCTCGAAAGCTTCGACAAAATCGAGATTCTCATAAGTTTCAAGATTCCCGAAAATGTTCGAAATTCTAGGAGGTATCGGGATTCTCGATTTTGTTGAGATTCTCGAAAGTTTCAAGATTCCCGAAAATGTTCGAAATTCTCGAAGGTATCGAGATTCTCGATTCTGTTGAGATTCTCGAAAATTTCAGGATTCTCGATTTCATCGAGATTCTCGAAAGTTTCATGATTCCCGAAAATGTCCGAGATTCTCGAAAGCTTCGACAAAATCGAGATTCTCGAAAGTTTCAAGATTCCCGAAAATGTTCGAAATTCTCGAAGGTTTCGGGAATCTCGATTTTGTCAAGATTCTCGAAAGTTTCAGGATTCTCGATTTTATCGAAATTGTTGAAAGTTTCGAAATTCTGGAAAATGTTCGAGATTCTGGAAGGTATCGCTTTTCTCGAAAGTTTCGGGTTTCTCGAAGGTCTCGTAAGGAAGAAAAAAGAAGATTCAATGAATAAATTTTATAGTGTGGTTTTCGTAAACGCCTCAAATATCGGAAATCTCATACGACGATCGGTTTTGAAGCGAATCTCATAACAGTAATCGAATACTGAACACACTAAAATTTTCGAGAATCTCGACATAATCGAGAATCCCGAAATTTTCGTGAATCTCGACATAATCGAGAATCCCGAAAGTTTCGAGAACTCGTCCCTATCTCGAAAAAAATTCTCGTCTCGTCCCGACTCGACATTTTCGGGTTCTCGCACACCACTATTATGTACATATTTGTTCGCCGTGTGATTTTGTTGCATCGAAACGCTGGAATTAATTAGGGCGCCTTAACGATGTCACGCTCGAGGGAAGACGTTGATCGCCAAGGCGTTTCTCTTTCTGCCGCTTCTCGATCGTTCGATGGATCGTTCAATGGATCGTTCGATGGGTAGTGATTATAAACTTGACGGTGGAATGCAGACGCGCGAAGTGTGTCTGCTTTTCATTTTGTTTCATTACAGCGTTGTATTACAGCGAAATATTCTCGCACGGTTGCTCGGGGACTACGCTGACGGTGTAATTAGGAAGAATAGCCGATTGGAAAAATGTGTTCCCTTGGTCTTACGAGGCGGACGGGTTTGACGCCTTTATTGAAGATGACTGGGCCCACTTAGGTTCTTACTGTATCAATTTTTTACAAATATTTTCTACTGCTCTTTTCTCGGTGCATCGATCTTCTTGTCAGACCCGATAATCCGGACAACCCTAATAGCCCTACCAATAGAGGCTTCTCATTATTCTCGCGGCCAAAAAGGAAGAATATTCTTGCGCGAAGATCAGAACAGCTAAGACGGTATTCCTTCTTTGATCCTGCTGCATACTTCGGATCTTTCCTTGCCCGATTGTGTTTTCTTATTCCTAATGTTATGTAATACCTTCTAATTTAGTCAGAGTTTTAATTTTTTGAAGACGATTTTATGTCTTCATTTTTTGAAGACGATTGGAAACAAAATATACGTTTTAGCACCAAAACAAAGAAGATGGTACACGATGTGTACATTAGTATGTACAAGTTTGATTTGTTACCGAAATAGTATATAATAATGTATGAGTCTTTAATCAAAACATTAAATGGCCTGAATGAAAATTCGATCAAAAAGTTTCGGCACGGAACGTGTTAGTGTACCAAACAAAATTTTAAATATCAAAAGTAATTATTTAAAGGTCTAATTTTAGCAGAATCGATGATTCCGTATTGCTACTGAAATAGTATAAGATTGTATCCAATATCTGAAGATACAAATAAATATGAGAGTACAATTTATTTGATTTTGTAACTCTTGATGGCTCGTAACCTTCTTATTTTAAAAAATAAATGTGAGGAAAATCATTGAGGTGTTCCAGCTGCTGCTATGTAACCTAATCACGCTAAATGATAGGTCTAATAACGGGAAAGTCGCGCTGATGGGTTCTCATAATCTGTTTAGCGAAGAAATGTCCAAGAGAAAAATTCCCTGCGAGTAGAAAAGTCAATTCGAACTCCGTAATAGCTTGTTCAAGAGAACTCATTATAAAACGTGCTGTCCCTCTCGTCAGTAGCGTGCCGAGGTACCTGTTCGAGCTACTGTAAATGACTGTTATTTTCTTCGCAACATTATCCTTCAGAAAAATATAGTTTTTAACACTTTACCAACTGGAAATCGGTTATTGAAACACTATGTTACACCAAAAAGAAACATCGAAATCTTTTTCCAAATAATAATCCCAAGAGAATTGACTAGAATCATATTATGTACTTAGCGCGATTCGTTTGATCACGGTTGAAGTTGTCACTGCTATTATAAATGTAAATTCGATATTACAATTTAATCAAAACTGTTTACAATAATTGAATTTCGATTTTAATCCAGTTCAACTCACAAAATATTAATATATACAAATTTTCTGGACAAGAGTTAAAATTTTTTCGAGTGATCAATTTCTTGAAATATAAATGAAGATTTTAGAAAGCAATGAAACAAAATAAAAGAAACGAGAGTCCACAATAAACAAGTTCAACATCGATCTGGAACAAAATGTATAAAGATCCACAGTTATCTTTCAAGGGATTATAGCATTCAAAAGATGAAGAGCAATACGAAACTTCAGAGATGCTAGGTTCAAACAAAGGAGGATATTCTGAAAACATTTGTATCAGATCCCCATGCTATGAATTATTTAAAAAACGTGTTACTCTTTCGTGAGTGTTTATAGTCGCAGACAATAACGGAATAACTGTGGCTCTAGCGACAACACATTAAAATAAAGTTGGAGAAACAATGTAGCCGAGCATTCGGCTCCCAGCTACCGTTTCTTTACGACCAGAAAAGCCAAGGGCATCGCGTCGGCGAAAAAAAGCAAGCGAAGAAGGAGAGAAAAAGAGAGAGAGAGAGAGAGAGAGAGAGAGAGAGAGAGAGAGAGAGAGAGAGAGAGAGAGAGAGAGAGAAGAACCATGAACTGCGCGAACGGCACGATTGTCGTTATCAAAAGCCACTTCCATTTACAGTTCCCGTCGCTTTTCCAGCAACATCGATTTCGATTTACAAGCGCGTGAAGCGCGTCGCCTGTTGGTCGATACCGATTTCCACCGAGCTTCGACGAAATACACACAGCCACGTAGAAAAAGGACAAAGACTCCCGTGATTCTGTGCGTGATTCGCTTTTCGTTCCATAAAACTGCGATATGGAAGTTGCATCCGTCGACGCAGCAGTCTTTCTTCGACAGGGGTCCCGAAGAAACGATTGTTCGCGATATTACGAAACGTTCAGCGCTGATGCTGTGCGCACTCAGGCATCATCATGCTCCTAGACTTTCTTCAATAGCAAATAGTCTGGTTTACTCCGGGCCGTGTGGTGAGTAAAATTGAAGATGAAAAATTTTATTCCCTATAAAATATATTTGAAATAATCTTTATTTTATTTGGATGTTGAGAACAGCTGAGATGTTGTGTTGAAATTTCTCTGTTCGATTATGTTGGATCCATTCTGTCTGAAAATTGAATTTCAATTTACTCCTAATTTCAGAATACAATGAAAATATTTTATTACATTCCGTAGAAAATGTTGTACATGTCAAAATACCTCCAAAATGTAACTAATCATTTTTGTTCGATTGTCAAGACAAAATCAAAATGTTCTGCACTATACATATACTGAGGCGTCATCATGCTCCTAGACCTTCTTCAATAGCAAATAGTCTGGTTTACTACGGGTCGTGCTGTGAGTAAAACTGAAAATGAAAAATTTTATTCCTTATAAAATATATTTGATATAATCTTCATTTTATTTGGATGTTGAGAATAGCTGAGATGTTGCGTTGAAATTTTTTTGTTCAGTTATGCTGGATCCATTCTGTCTGAAAATTGAATTTCAATTTACTCCTAATTTCAGGATACAATGAAAATATTTTTTCACTGTAAATATTTTGTAACTGATAATTTTTGTTGGATTGTCAGGACAAAATCAAATTGATCTGTATTATATACTGAGGCGTCATGATGCTCCTAGACTCTCTTATATAACAAATAGTCTGATTTACTTCGGACCATGTGAGTAAGATTGAAAATGCAAAATTTTTTCTATATAAAATATTTTTGAAATATTCTTTATTTTCATTGGATGCTGAGAACTGTTGGGTTGTGCTTTTCAAATTTTGTCTCTTCAACTTTGTTGGATCGATCATGTCTGAGAATTGAATTCCAACTTACTCCTACTGTCAGAATAAAATGTTTTGTTTTAAGTACTGAATGGTTGAAATGAAAATATTCTGTACATCAAAGTTTTTTAGTTTGATATATCACTTTCATTTGAACACTACGTCATCTACTCTCCTTAAAAGTATTTATATTAAATATATTATTTGTAAATTCCTTCCCGCCTGTATATCTTGAATACGTTGTCCATTCGCTGCGTTTGTTTGTAATTCAACTCTCAATTAAACGCACAGGGTAATTTGCGTAATTGCAAACGTAAAAATATGATAAACCGCATAAAGTAGGAAAGCTGTTGCATAATATACCCCGAAGTGTATTTTAAAATACCATATGTATTATGCTAAAACTTCTGGTAGACAAATTTTACGCTTTGTATGTTACAAGTTAATTTAACTTTATTTAATTTAGTGAATTACGGCGGTTGTATTTTAATTTAGTTTAATAGTCGAAGTCAGGTTTTCTCAAATAGCCCATGGCGGCATGTTTGTACTTCAGAGACGATGTGAAAAAAAATTTTATCGTCGCATTCGATAATTAATGTACAAAATCTACCTCTACGTATTAAGTTACCAAATCATCATAGATAGTATAGTGCAATTATTGCTAGCCAGACATATATTAATGCTTTTAAGAAGCATTGTAAAACTTGTTTTCTTGTAAGTTTATGTATAAACATTCGACAGTGAACATGTGTTTTCTGAGGACTTAACGTTTTTTCGTGTGCCTAAAAATTTTCTTAGGTCTTAACATTTTTCATAAGTCTCCATAATTCCATGGGCCTCGACATTTTTTCGTAAGCCCTAACATTTTCAATGATCCTAACGTATTTTCGAAAGCTCTTGTATTTTCATTAACCGTTAGCACTTTCTCGTAAGTCTTAACACTTTTTCCTGAGGATTAAAATATCTTTTCAAGGCCCAATATTTCTTTAACTTTTCACCATCTTTTGTGGGTTTCAACATTTTCGTGGATAGTAAACATTGTGTCTAAGAAATCAATTGTATCAGATAGTCCTGCGCACGGACGTCAAACATAGATCTGGCAAATACTAATTTTAAAATATCGAGTTTCCAAAGTTCCTAAAATTTTTTCCTAAGTTTTAAAACTTTTTCGCGGTTTCCCAAATATTCGTGAGTCTCAACATTTTTTTCTTAGGCCTCAAATTTTATTGTAGATCCAACAAACAGTATTTAAAAATTCTATTCAATAAACTAGTCCCACGAGAGAACAGCAAACAAAGGTTTCACAGGTGATCGCTTCGAAAGTTTAAATTTCCATAATAATTTTAAGCTCAAAAATTCCGAAGCTCCATATTTGTCATAGACCCAAAACGCTGTCTCTAAAAAGGCTATTAAATAAACTAGTTCTATGGATGCGTCTAAAAGTAGTGTTTCGCGAATGCTAGCTCCATAAGCTCAGGTTTCCAGGTTCAGTGAAGACAGAAGCTTTCTGAAACGCCTGTTGTCGATCAGAACGCGGTAGCACGCGGATGCAGTCATCACGCACACATCGGGCGTGGATAAAACGTTATGCGTGTCGCGTTTATTATGCAAGGCGGTACATTGTCGCGGAATTAGGATGTGGGCCGTACTCGAGGTCGCTCGCACGGCTCGATGCGATTCCCTCGTTCACAAATCGGTCCTCGAGTAACGCGTTTCGACGAGGCTAATTAAATGACAATGGAAATCGCCGAGTTGTGCGAGAACTCGTGTTAGTAGATTAGCATGGATGAAGTTGCTACTCGTGATCATGGTATCAGGAGATTGATGACTAGCGGACTATCGTCCGCTCGCGATTCTACACTGAAATTTGCGAACACGCTTTGCAAGATTTCAATTTTATTCGAAAATTTTCCCGAGCTGTTAGAAGGGGTTAGAATTAATTTGAGTTTGAAGAATTAATTAGTTTGAGATGGCAATTTTGACAAGAATTGTGATAGAAGCATTTTTTAGAAATATGGTAAATCTTTCGATGTATGAGCCATTTACAAAATTGTTCACAAAAGAGAATTTTCACATGCTAGAGCGATAAACGTTTAATACTTAGATTATATACAACACTTAAAAATAAGTGTTAGGTATACAAATTGATGGAGATTATTTGTGAGACTGCTATGTATTTTGATTTTAATTAATAACATTAATACGGGTTGTTCATAGATCAGAAAGAGGATATAATACAGTGGCCAGAAGTAATATTCGGATACAATTTACAATAAAATAATTTTTTTTAAATCGAACCTAATGACTTGAGTTCTTTTATGTATTTAAAAGGATAAGTTTACTAGATGACGCGTAAAAGAAATTTTGAAAAGATTGCAATTTGTCGGAGTCGTGAATGAATTAAGACAAAATTCCGAAAAAAGCATAAAAATGCAAAAATTTTGAAGTTTAACAAAAAAGTTACGAATTTTGCGAAAAAAAATTCGGGCTTTGTAATGCAGAAAAAATGGAAAAATGAAACTATTTATAATTTTTTTTAATTCATCAACGACATAATTTTATAAGGATTAAGAAAAACGTTGGTTTTTCTGTTTCAGATGAAAATTGTAGGCTGTAGAATGTTCACAAACTGACGATGCGGGCGGCCCGGAGTGGTGAAGTTAAATAAATATTTCGAAAACAAATATACTAATCGATAATGTAGACCAATTTTTGTATTGTTTAAATATAGAACATGACACCAAGAAAGTTTGAAAAGGATCTGCTTTGTAGTTATTAAGAAAAAAATTCCTAAAAATCACCGATTTTCGTGCTCTCTAAAGTGTCTTCCTCCCTTAATTCAGAATCAAAACGATGGAAGGCATAATTGAATAAAATTAAGGGGGAATTATTTTACGAAAATCTAATCAAATAATTTAGATACTATATAGAGTGTAGACTCTGATAAATAAATATGGATACCTAAATTGAAGACACAATTGAATAAAATTAAGGGGGAATTATTTTACAAAAGTCTAATAAAATAATTGAGATACTATACAGAGTGTAGACTCTGAAATATGAATATGAATAAATAATCTTGCTATCATAAGGGAGAAATGATAATTTTTGATATATTGCTTTAAAAAAGGAGGTTAAATCAATTGCCAAGTACATCGTTAAGATAACATCCGCCAGCGGCGACGCGACGCTCCTTTCTCCAGCATTACTTTCTCTGGAACGCGTCCTTGGCCTGGACCGTGCCTTCTCCGATTCATCACGAAGAGACATGACGATCCCGAAGTCGGTTCTGTCTTAATGGAAATTCACGCGGGTTTTTCGACAACATGTCCACGGCATTAGTCAACGTTATAACATTCGGTAGAATGTCGTCCGATCCGGGATGAGCTGCTTTCGAGATAAACCAGCTCGAAGCTCGTGCATCCGCCTTCGGGGCGACCACGTGCGTGGGCGAGCCTGAATTTTCCATAGCGATATTGGCGAATTCAATTATTGGAGTTTAAACGCCGTGAATGCTACGCCCGAGGACTCTTCAGATGCAATTTCATGGCATCGCGTGGTTAAACATTTATCGGAATTTAGCCCGTGAAAGACTCCGGCTTTTGCTGAGATCGTTTCTACCAGAAATGCATAATCAATTCAAATTAATCAAACCTTACCTCATTATTAGCTTTATGCAAATTCCCACTTTTGTATGTTTATGAAAATTAGAATAAAGTAAAAACTCCTTCGAAGATTCCTCAATAGTTTCATTGTATTCTACTAATTTGCATATGCTATAAATGCATAAAGATTCGTAGACCACTTTATGGCGTCTATTATCAAGAGTAACATATTTGATAAATTATAATTGATTACCAATAATTATTGGTAATATTCTTCGAAGCAGTAGATATTAAAATTTATTAACGATCTTTTTTTACTACTTTGAAGTCCAGAGTTTTTGGAGAAATATTGTTTACAATATTTTCCATTCGGAAGGATCATAATTTATAGTACGTACACTTGTTAATTTAGCTACTCTGCTCATAATTCGTTTAATAAATTTGAAATAGAAGCGAACAAGACAAAGTTGTCGCAACAACTTTAGTCGACTGGGGATCGATTAAATAAAAACTAATTATATTGCATTATCATATTCAATTTTTGAGATGCATATTTTCTGACCAAAAATTTTCGAGCAACAGAACTGTATTTTCACATAAGAGATTGATGTTCAAAAAAAGATTAGAGACTCTTGGTAGAGCAAAAAGAAGAAGATGATGATAAGATTGTAATTTTTGAGGCAATGTTGCCACTGTACTGCGAGTCGAAGAGAATGCAGTGGCACAATAGTGGTACCAAGAGTGGCAAAGATTGTCAAGCGAACGAGTTCTTAATTGAAGGCAAATACATAAATTGAAAGAAGCACGAGATTTATTCGAATCGAACGGGCGCGTGAACCTCCGAATTTTAATGAGAGGCAGTAAATCGAAGCAAGATGTTCTCCAGCAGGGCTTCATCCATAATTGATTGTAGCGCGGCGCTGGGTAAATAAATAATGGCTAACAAGAAGGCAGTTTTTCAGCGAGAAGGAATATTCTCCCGCGAGAAGATGGCGTCCCTCGTCGGACTTGGATTTTATATGCGCGGTCCGATTTGAATTGTTGATTAAGGCATTAAGTTATGCGAGAATAACAATTACGCCCGGCAGGCTTCGCCGTTCGGGAGCTATAACTCGGGCCCGGGTAAGCTTGCATTTGAAACAAAGCGGACAACGCCGATGGTATTCCGGTTTGAAATGCGGGTGAGTGGACATTCGTGTTCGACACGGGAACCAAATTAACAGGTCGATTGTGATCTTTATCGTTCCGCGAGATTTTCCATCCGGTTATCGATATTCCAAGAGCCCTACGAAAATATTGTTGGCCCGAAATTTGTTCTCGTAATGCGCGCGCTTGATGTTGTGGGACAACGCGAGCATATGCAAAAAGGACGATCATATTTCTGTTATTGTTCTATTATTCCGCACATTTTCATTCAATTAACTGCGTTGTTCGGTCACTAAAGGGTATTCTGGTTTCTCATCTTCAAAAAATCGTTTTTTCTTTTTTTACATTCTCTTTAAATATTAGTGTTGTGATGAACAATGCAACTAGCGCTGCGAGATATTGAAAGTTGAATCTTTAAACACGTTTTTCCCGAATTCACATTTGTTGAAACGGTTGTCACGATATTTCAATTTCTAGTTTTGACTTGATTTGACTTGAAATTTTTAGAGAATCTTCAGCACCTATTCTGTTATCACACGAACTAACATTTTTTTTTAAATCTGATAGTTTTATCTTATTTTTTTCGTGTTAATGTGACTACAAAATTCCGCAATTTTGTAAGTAATAAAAATTATTAATTTCTTTTTATTTCGGTCATAACTAAATTCGTACTGGTTAATGTACAACTTCATTTTTTGTTTCCGGTCAGTAGAAAGACTAGGACAATGGCGACCGTCGACCCATGTTTTTTAAAACATACTCTTTAAACAATATATGTAACTCATGCACTTTTGATTATTTTTACTTGAAAAAAATCTCACGCGTACTTCAAATACCAATACATACCAGTGATTCCAGAATACAAATTACCCCCTCTCTGATGACCAGAGTAATATCAGTCGCGCGCGGCACGTCACGTGACCAGTCTGCGGTCTTAGTGGGGGACGTTGGAGTGTGCTCACGGTAGTGGACTGGGATTGTGGAAGGGGAAAAGAAGCAGAGGAAAAAGCATCCGTTTGGATGCTTTCTAGCATCACTCGAGAATAAGAATATGTACACCCTTAAACCGCATACGTTCCTCGGGGTGAAAATTGACCCACCTGCTTTTTTTAGATACTGTACAACGTTTGATTTCTTTCTATTTGTTGATGGCATTTCTTAAAAATACAAGCATTACAAATACAACAGAACCTCGTTTATCCGGACACGTTGTGCAGAATGCCGTTCGGATAACATAGACTGCGGATATTATGCATTGAAGACAAAAATGAATTAATAAAAAAACAGCAAAAACATTTAAGAAATTTAAAAATACAGTTGTATGACTCTTAACTCGTTGAAATGATTAAAAAAAAACCCGTAAGTGTCTATATAGAACCTGGAATGAATGGAAACACTTTTTATATTGCACAAAAATCTGCAGTCTAATCATCGAATTCCGTTTTCTCGCTTTCACTAGCTTCATTTCTCAACTTCTCGTGATATAGTCATCGTCCGTGCGAGATATCGCGAATCGCTGGTTGAGAACCACTGACGTATGCTTGCTCGTAGGTTCCGCCTGAACACGCTTATTTGTATTCGTCGCCAAATACTCACGGGTCACGTTACGTTCGATCAAGCGAATGGAAAAGGATTTCGCCGAGGCTTACCTGAAACAGAAAAAAAGTTATGGTCATCGTGTGTCGATGGAATAAGTGATTTCGAGGGTGGAGAGCATCATGAATAAAAAGCACGAATGACTTCATCCAATTTAAACAGCTCGAGAATTCCATTTAGGTCCGACTTAAATTCTATTATACGGGCTGTTCGTGCGAACTCTAGATTTTCGGGCTCTTTCAGAAAAATTGAGATCAAAGAAACAGTACTATTATCAATTAGATTGTCATCGGTGAAATAAACCAAACGCATTATTACTTTTAGTGAACGTTTCTTTGTATTTTATATACTCATACATGAATGCATCAATTGCAAAAACGAGAAGCAGACACGGTAACTATTTATTTCTTTCTCTAAATATTTTAATAAGCTGAGAATAATATATGTATTACATTTTTTCAATCTTCCCTGTCTTTATTATTCCATTATTATTCTTTATTACCCACAGTCTAATAATTCTACACGTACAGTCTTCTTGTGACTACACTGTACTCTGATATTTTCATTTGACGCTGTTCCAATAAAATGTTCTTCAAATTTTAAATGATGAAGTATTTACTTCGGTAAATATTTACATTAGGGGCTTCCTCACCGATTTTGATGACGTTGAAATATGTTATCAAGGTCATCATTCTGAACAACTTTTTCCTATACATGTTACCGCCGCTCAGCTTTAGTTTCCGAGATATTTGCAAAAAAGTTTCAACATCTCGAAAAGTGATCGGAGTAGGTCTGGTTTGGATTTGAAATTGTGGCCGCCGATAACGCGGCCACGGTCACAACTTAAAACGACTTCAATCAGTTGAGACCCACTGTCTTGTCTGTTTATGTTTACGAACTGAAACGTGAAATGAATCGTGTCGAACGCGAACTCATTTCATTGTCAGCTGTGTTAGCATACAGAGTATTACGCATGAAACTATACGAATTCTTGGATATCTGCAACAATCAAGAAAATATGTAATAACTCAGTATATAAATATATAGATATATAAATAATAAATAAATAACCCAGCCCTAACCCAGACCTTTTTTTTTACGTGGGGAAATGCTTTACGCATAGCCGGCCCTCCAAGGGGAAACGGGAGGGCGGGGTTATGTGAGACTCTCCTCCGGCGGAACACGCCGGAGGGTATACCCACTAAAACCCCACGGTGACCTACCCTGGGCGATCAGGGGGTAGTCGGGAACTCGAGATCGAACACTACTAACTACCCCCCGCAGCGCTAACCCAGACCTACTCCGATTACTTTTTGAGATGTTGAAACTTTTTTGCGAATATCTCGGATATTAAAGCTGAACGGCGGTAACATATATAGGAAAAAGTTGTTCAGAATGATCACCTTGACAACATATTTCAACGTCATCAAAATCGGTGAGGAAGCCCCTAATGTAAATAATTACCTCTACTTCCTAGTGGTAGAGATAGTATATGTCTTAATTCACAAAATTGTTAACAATGCGCGTATTCCGAGGGCTAATAAAATCTCATGTTATTCTACATGACTGTATTTACTGAATGCATTGAGGAAAGAAGACGCATCCCTTAACCCCTTGTCCTACCCATAATAAACAAGAAGGTCGGTCACGTGTCAAGCCATTCAGCTGTTTAGCAGTGTGCTCAAACTTGCGCAAAATGTATGCGTCTTATGACATGTATATTTCGGCGCAACGAAAGGAATTGTGAAATAATAAACATGTTTGGGTACAACTAATACTTTTAAGATGTCTGGGAAGTAATTATGATCAATTCATCGTTGAACAAAAATGATTTATAATTTGAAAGTGAATAACGTATCAGTAACAATTTGTAAATTAATACTTAATTTAAATTAATAATGTTTTGAGAAAACTCATAGAAAATTAGTAATCTTCGTGTTAGTGTTGTTTACGTTTGTCACGAATGAAGTACCACGAGCCAGGCTCGTGTTGTTTACGTTTGGTCCGAACGAAGTACCACGAGTCAGGTGCGTAATTATTGTTTTTGGCCCAAATTTCTTACCACGAGTCTCACTCGTTATTGTAGGACAAGGGGTTAAATCTCATTCCATTAACCCTTTGCGCTCGGAAGTATTTTAACTCCATAACCAAACTTTTTTTTTCGATCAAGAATATTTTCATTCTATATGATTTTTTTCATTTTGAAGAAATGAAACTGATGTAATACCTCATAGAATACTTAAATGTTTGGTAAGTAATTTATTGAATATCAATTTAATAATGTAAACAATATTTTAAATAATCGTATAGCAATTTTTATTGGTGCCTCGGAGTCACCACTCGAGTGCAAAGGGTTAAATGGCTCAATGAAAATGTAAATACACAAATAAACTTTCACACCCTTATCGTTCAAATATACCAGTCGTCGTTCGCAGACCTGTAAAAAGGGGTTCTCACTGAAATTCAACAATTGCCTAATAAACTTCGCCATTTTTCGTTTAAGAGCGAGCGTCTGGTTCGTTGAAGGATTACCTGCGGAGGTATTTCGGCGGAGTATAATGAGATTAGAGCCTGATCGGTGTCAGATTCGCTCGGGTGACCGAGGATCGGGCTAACGTATGTTGTTTCCAATTTTTTCGTCGGGGCGGGAAAGAAGAATCGCGGTAGCGCAACGGCGAAGAGGGTGATCCATCGATCTTCGTCGGCCCATTTTCGCGGTCCTGTGGCATTTGTCTTTCTCAGGCTCGGGCCGCAACAAAAGCAATAACGGGCTGGGAACGCGTAGCAGTGCGAAGCCTCGGGTAACGACGCAGTGAATCACCTCGCTCGACAACTCTCGCGGACCGATCAATTCTGTTCCCCGGGTTCTTCCTTGTCCCCCGGCGCGAGAAAGACATTCAGCGTCCTCGAGGACACCGCATTGTCTTCTTCGGTGAACCATCCACTATAGCAACTTCGCTCTCCGATCACTTTGACGAGTGAACGCTGACGCAAGGACTTCCCGGTGTCCTTCGGTCGGGACCCGCCTTCCACGAGACAGATCGATGCCACGGGATCTGTTCGATCCTGATACATCGTTCGTGGACACCGAATGATTTACTAACCTCTCCGTTTACCCAACTGCCAGGTTTTCCAGTTGCTGTCACTGGAGCTTATTTCTTAACTCTCGCAAGGGAGCATGCGGAACTGATGTACGCCAATTTTGATGAAACTTTGGGAAAAGGTGGTTTTTAATACTAGATTTACCAGACCAGTCAAAATGACTGGTTTTGCAATTGCAATTCAAAACTCCTACTGCATGTAACATTTTCTTTCCGAAATGATATCATGACTTTTGTAGCCATAACTAAAGAATCAGTTTTATGAACTTTATATTATTTTATATATATTCGTAACAAATATATTTTTTGTTATTGACACTTATACCAGTACCAGTCAAAATGACTGGTGCATGTTTCTATGTGATGAAATGACATTGGGGCAGCTACAACAATTGATAAGTACTACAACGTTTTTTCGGGATAGAAGTTAGTTTTATTATTTTTGTATTCTTCAAACTGAAACTGATTGTTTCGCCTCCAAGGTCACTTCAAGGTCATGGTGTGTAGGTCGTTGAACTCATCTTGACGCCGACTACCACATTGCATTATGAAAAATACATGTTAATATGCAAAAAAACTACGGTGACCTTGAAAAAACCGTTAAAATGACCTTCAAAGGATTTCTTTTTTATTACCATCTGATGCACGCCTTAAAACCATATATACATCCTTTTTTGTTATTTTCTCTTACTTTTAATAATAGCGAAAATAATTTAGGTGTTCGAGTTAAAATTGACATCATGTATACGCAATTAAAGTGTGTACAATGAAACTAATTATATAGGATGGAAACATTCTAGGTAGAAAGAAATGTTTGGTTTTCGAGTTAAAATAGTGCAAAGGACTTTATGTGCAACTTTATGGGAGAATGTATTGCCGTGCGATACCTTCAGGGTAACTGCTTTTTCCGGACTGTCGACGGTCCCGACTTTACACCCCTGCCTCTGGGTCCTTCTGCCCCATAAGACTACAATGCCACGGTATCGCTGCATACCAACAAGTTTCTTTGGCGTATTATTTTAGATCATCTTCGACGATTGGATTTCTCGGCTCTGTTTCCTCCGTTGATGTTTCGGCCTCCAAGAAACGGCTCGCTGTACGTGCCAAATAAACGCGGCGAGAGATCGCGGACCGGTTTGACCGGACGCGACGGTGCATTGAATGGGCCATTCACTAACTTTGACATTTCCTCCCACGCAAGTTTCCAGACGTTTTACGAGCTCGCCGCGCCGCGGCCGCGATCTCCACCCGCGTCTAGAACGCCGTTTGTTTCGACCGTTTTCGGAGACTGGCTGCTCGCCGGACACATGTCTTACACCGTGATCCCCGAGGATTTTTAGTGCTCTGGTGGTCTCGGCCTCGCGAGCCGTGCTCCACCCATTCGGAAACGTGAAAGTATCTACAGAATTAATCTCACGGACTCCGACGAGCGCGCCAATTAAGATTGGGGGAGGATCGTTCGCTATAGAGGTACTCCTTCGTGCCCAGAAATCTGCTCGAGCCTCTTGCCATCGAGCTGTGTTCATTATTTTCGTCCTAAACTGGCGTACACAACTAATGCCACGAATTTCATTAACCCTCCGTCGGCAGTATGGATCCTTTAGAGCTGGGCGAAAATTTCTTTCATTAAATTTTGATTTTTATTGTAAAATTGATTAACACGTTGACTGCCGTGGTGAACACCAGTGACCGGCGCTATTCACTTGCTCAAAAATGATTTTCATTATACTACATAGTAGCATTGAATATCAATTTATTCGATCTGAAATCAACTAATTTATAGCGTAAGCTGCAATCTTCATTATCAAATAACTAATAATAATTGTCAATAACATTGATCGTTTGTACGAACGAAGTAACGTATACTTGTTTGAAACACTCAAAATTCAGCGGTCAATGTGTTAAACGTTTCGTTTAACTAAGATTTGTAGATTAAATTAGAGACTTCAATAAGCATCTCGGAGTTTTATCAGATCTTTTTTACAGCCTGGAATAATAAATATTTAGAACCAGGAATGAAATTATAAACAGGCTGTCTCACCCGATTTTGACATCTTGAATTCTTCGCTATTGTTAGTCCTACCGAAAAATGTTTCAGATAAGAATTAAATGGTGCTGAGTGGGGCATAGCTTGGTGTTATTAATTTATTCGTTGGTGAACGCATTAAGGTCATATGAAGGTCAACTTCGTTTTTTATGGAATTATATATTTTTTAATACATGAATCGATGCAGTTGAACATTCTTTATAAAAAATTATTAACCTATTTATATTGAAGAATTAGACGTTTAGGAGATACTTCGATTTAAATAATTCCAAGACACCATTACTGTCGCACTAAGACATTCGTTTTTATTCCATACAAAAAAGGTTTAACATAACGATCATTTATATCACGAAGTCGAAATATTTCCTAAACGACTAATTTTTAAACATAAACAGTTTAATACCTCATAATTCTAAGGTTTAGTAAAATTAATTTCTTTTTAAGTCCAACCAATCCTGTCCCTAACATGCAAAGTTCCTTAAGTGGTACGATTTTAGTATTAGTATATCATATACGTTATGAAATGCAACTGTATAAAATCCTCTGAAAAAAAACAAAGTAAGTGTGTATTTTCTTTATCTAGTAAAACTACTGTCCAAGACAATGGACTTCCGTGTAAGACCTGTTATCATCAATCAGTGTCACAAACGAGAATTTGCGTAAATACACGCTGTCCACATTTTATTAATTGCAATGCTACTGATTTCTCGATTGTTTCAAGATAACAGGCCCACTACCCAGGAAACAGTCTTTACGATGCCTCTGAATGATTTATGTTTTCTGCTAGGGGTTGTTGCGGTATCAACATTTAATTAATTAGCGCGTCGGTAGGATGCTGGTCTTATATAGTGCTAAAGACAAGTTCTAAGAACATTTTCTAGCATTGAGCAGTGGAAATATAATACAGCGAATATTGCCTTCCTTCTTGTAATAAAACTAACATAGAGAAATGGAATTGGTGTCGGTTATACCTTACCATAAAGTGAAAAAGTGAAAAATTTAAAAAGTTTTTTTCTGTGGGAGTAGCAAAATTAAAACAAAATATTTATTTTATTAAAATTCTAATTAACATGAAGCTTGATAAAAAGATGTTTCACATAAAAGTTTCTTCATTTTTCTTGTAGAATATGGATCCATGAGAAAATATATATTTTTTTCTTTGAACAAAACAAGTTGACCTGCAAGTAACCTTAGAGATGTCTAACAAATAAACAATAAATAGGATAGTTGTGTTTCCCTCTCGAAACCGTGAACTTTTTTTATTGAATATTTTCTCCAAACATACGTTTTTTTCATGATATTTAGACGAGAAGTGTTCAAATGAACGAATGTCCAAACAAAAATCGATTTTCGTAATATTGTAAAATAGAGAAATAGAGAATTAATTGTATTGCAATATGGTAAACTCCATTTTCTAATGTTTGCTTTCATTCTCTTGAGGCCGATGCTTAAAGTCAGCAGAAAATCACATTTGTCACCAAGAGGTCTTATGATTCTATAACTTTAATTCGTGTTTATGACAAATCTTACTTTAACAGGTGTAGTTTAAATTACTTAAATAGTTTCTTATATGAATATTGAATAATATTAGGTACATAAATTGGAATAAAATGGTAATAACTTCTTTAATAATAATGTTCCAGTCGAAAGAGTTACGTCTTAACATAACCTCCAACTTCCTCTAAACGTTTAAAGAGTTGGCACCATTTGGCACGAATGTAATTGATACCATGCAACAGAGTGAACCCTTGTCTCCTAGGGCTAGTTCAGACACGGCGAAGACCGCGCGGAGCATATTTGCATTGACGTCTTTGGGATAGTTCAGACACGACGGAATCCGCGAATATGAAGACGTCAATGTAAATAAGCTCCGCACGGTTTCCACCGTGTCTGAACTAGCTCTTAGGAACGAAAAGAATTGAGTACTAAATTGTGCTACTTTTTAAGAGAATGGTGGTAAATTATCGCGGTCCGGTGTCTCCTATCTGTGTCTCACGAGACATGTTTCTAATTCTCTATGCTGGAAATATTCTATTTCTGTGTGTTTGTGATCGTAACATTAGCCATTATTGAATTATCGTGGCTATATATTGTGTGCTTTCTGTGTATGTAATATATTTATAGGAGCTGTATTTAAATCAGAATAACTTTCTTAAAATTTGACCAAACCACTTGACGTTTTTTGAGCAATTAGAAGCATCGATTTAGTAAATAACGTGCAAAAAAAAATTTGAAAAAATTGCAATTAGTAGGAATTACAAGAGATAAAAATGGCACTTTTTGAAATTTCTTTATTTTAGCCCATAATAAACATTTAAAATATGCCTTTTGTAGATCTATGTTAGTTATACATATGCTGAAAATTTCTTCGAAATCAGTTGACGCAGAAAAAAACGACGCGCATCGGAAGATGTAAGAAACTATGGATTTTAAGCAGAGACTGACCAAAAGTCGTGAAAAACTGCGATTAGTACCACATCCAACCGCTTGTAGCTCATATGTTCGTTAACTCATTTCGATGAAATTTTCAGCATATGTGTAAACAACATAGATCTACAAAACGCATATTTTAAATTTTCATTATGGGCTGAAATAACAAAGTTTTAAAAAGTGCCATTTTTTTCATGTATTTCCTACTAATTGCAATTTCTTCAAAATCTTTTTGCACGTGATGTACTAAATCAATGTTAAAAAAAGTCAAATGGTTTGGGCAAATTATAAGAAAGTTATTCTGATTTAAATGGCAAGCGAATACTTTTGTGAGCCACTGTATTACGTTCGTTCCCTTACTTTGGGCATTGCCGTATGACTTGGAAAATGAATGTACGATAAGAAAGTTAACATCTGAATATTTACTTAATTCACAATTTACACAATTCACTATAATGTAATGATTGACTTCTCAAAAATTCATTGAAGTGTATAAAAGAGAAGCAACGTTACAGATTTTTGATTGCCGTCAAGTTGTTTCGTCCAACTGTGTGTCGTAAGAACAACTTACGGGGTCGTTTGCAACACTCTCGAAACATCCGTGGAACCGATATCTTTGATCAGCGGCAAAAATAAACGGCGTCGGTTGTCGACGGTAACTCTTCCAGGAAAGATTTAATCGTTCGCGGCCGGGGTCGAAAATATGCAGCCCCTCGCCACGGCTGAAAATTTCCTTAATTTCCCCGGCGAAATTGCCTCGACCCCGATGAAACCAGGCACGCCCGTGCCACGCCGTATATCCAAGCATTAAACCGCCCCCTATCCACCCTCGAACGGTGGAGGAGGCGGCTGGATAGACGTTGCCAGACCGAGCCGGAGTGACTTGAAGTATGCACTTGACGCATGCAACCTCGGCGTGCATTTTCGAGCAGACCACACCGATGGATGCCTATACTTCTCTCTTCCTTCGACCCTCGCTAATGCCATCGGTTCCTCAGTGCCAGTCCTTTTCTTCGCCCCGGTGCTTACACGACTGCCTAAATTGCAGGATACGAAAGTCCTCCCCTGAATCACGTACACGACGCGATAAATTGTATCAAGCTCAACACTCGCCGGAATTAACTCGAGCTTTCGTAACACGCTCGCCCCGGGGCCAATGTGATTTAGCCTTTACCCCCTTTTATGGGAAATTAATGCCGAGCGGCAATAGATGGGACTTCGATTTAGTCTTGTGAATTTTTGGGCGCCATTATTATATCATTTTCGACCTATTAAACGTATTACGGAGGGAAATAAATTTCTATTTCACTCCAATTGTTTGCAATTCAGGTGGAAAACTTTTATTTTGCGTAAAGATCCGCTGTCTAATTATTAGAAACATGTAGGTATAATATCACCGTGCAAAAGTATATTGAAATCGAAGACGACCACCTGGGGTCCTTCTCTTGTAAGAATATTCGTACGTCAGAGTGTCCTAGCCAAAAGTCTCGTAATCCTTCTTTCTCATTCATAGAAGGACACCTAGAGCGAAAGTTGCGCTCCCGGACAAGTTGTTTGCCAAGTCTCTTACGTCAACGATCCGCGATCGGTTAGTTTCGACGCGCATTCAAGATTTTCCGACGGGTTCGACGATAGCCGAGTGGGATTTTATAGCGGATCTCGCCTTGGCGAACAGGAACACCGACTGGCAGCAGTATCGAATTAATTGCCGGGCAAACCGTCGATATCCAGTTCCATGCGCTTGCTAACTGATAGAGGAGATTTACGAGGCGAAAGCGCGAAAAAAGAACGATATAATATCGCGTCCCGGTGATTCTGAATAATGAGCGCGATATCCATAATTGTCTATCAAACTTGTTTGCGTGTTGCGCGGGCTTGTCGGACGATGCTTGATCGCGTCACCGCGACGCTTAATTGCTTCTTACATCGACGGGAACGTGTGTAAACTGGAGCAAACAGCATCCTGTCGCCTTCGAAACGGACCGATCCTAGATCCGAGATCCGAGGGACCCGTAGTCCCAACATTTCTAGGCCGAAAATGTGGGTGTGCTGTCTGGAAAAGTGTTTAGTTTCACTTCTCGCAGACACTGTTCTGAATTTCAATCAGTTCCTGCAGGTATTTGTTTCCTGTCAATGTACTCTTTTTACGGTTTCTTTCATCGACCAACATTATTGGTTCTAAACACTGCGCTGGAGTGACAAGTTGAAATAAGGGTGTCGATCTAATTGGATAATCGAGTCTAAGATCTCTGTTTTACAAACTGGACGTCGCACAATGGAACGAAACGGCAATATTCTTAGACAGGGAGGAAATATTTCATTCAAAATAAAATGTGGATTATTTTGAAATCTCGGGGTAGAAATAATTGTCGAAGAGAATTTTTCGCTGTCGTCAGATGCACCCTTTAAAGTAATCAAATTTTGTTTCGAAACAAGTTTTCCATAAAATTAAGAACAGCGGAGACATTTAACACGTTTCTGTTATTTTCTTTACTCGTTCCACTGTGCACTGTTTTACATTGTCAAAGCTGGTTTTACACGCGTAATTTTAATAATTTGTATTCTTTAAATTATTGAATAACTGCAGGTTACATTTTAATAAAATATTTCATAACCTGTAAGCTATTATTTAGAAGACAGATAATTTATTGTATAAAACTACTGCAAAGAATCTATTCAAGGCATGAAGTGTTTTCATGAAAGTTAGGCTGGTACGAAAGAAAAATAATTTTCTTCATTGATCCTACAGACTCAACGCTTTGCGCTCGAAGCAATTTTAATTCCAAAATCAAGGTATTTCTTTCAACCTAGAACATTTTTCTTCAACGTGTCTTTTCTACATTCTGAACCTGAAGTTAAACCTGTTTCCTCATACAACAGTTGAATTTTCAGCAATTTGTAGAATAGAGACGAATTTAATAATATGAAAACTGTTTCGAGTAATGGTATGGCAATATTCACTGATGACTCAGAGTCACCATTCGAGTGCAAAGAGTTAATCCTTTCACTGCTAATAGCATCATGTATATGTTGACCAATTGCCCACTAAGGTTATAGTAAATTTTCATGTTCTTGGGTGGTCAGACATTCCTAAAGAAATTTTGTAACCCAAGCAGCCCCCCTAATTTTAATCTTCTTTTGTTTATAAAGACATTCAGAAAAATGAAATCAAGGAATTTCTGAGAAATGATTTTCTAGTGGCCCAAATGAAAGGAGTTTTACAGTCCCTTTATAGTTCAAAATTTATTTAACTTGAATGATACGTTTCACGTTGTTCGATAATTATTTATTAAGTCTCGTGTTTTTCTATATCTCGACAACGGTTTATGCAAAAATAAGGTCTTGACCGTATAGTCAAGAAATATGGATGTCTATCTGTAAAATAGGTATGTCCAGAAGTAGCTTACTTGTACCGCAATATGAACGCGTGTGGCGCGTTGGGACGATTCTCGGACCCACGGTAGGCACGGGTCTGAAGAGCTCGGAGGACTACGACCGCCACGGGGAGCGAGACGCGCGGGCGGGAGAAGTAGGCGTCTCCCTCGAACTTGCCTCCATGTGAGCTACTTCTGGACATGCCTGCTATAAAATATAGATTTGCGTATGAAATTTTAAAAGTGACCATCGTTGTTTCTCAAACTCACTACAATATGAAACAAATACAATCGTCTCTATACCCTATATCTTTTGTCGAAAACATTTTGTTATAGTACTTATATTTTTTAAGATATGGAATTTTGTTCAGAAAACGGTCATTTCGACGCACTGTAGGCCGTCGATAACGCGAAAAAGTTGGAATCGAAGATTGATCGGCGCGCGGTGACGCAGCGTGTGCAACGTGCACCGGTGCACCGAGGTTCGGCTGACAGTGGGATGGCTAATAAACGTAGAATAATTACACTCGGTGTGCCGTTGGACAAGCAGCCTCCGCGCCGGACAGTCCGTCGAAAAATCCCGACGTGCTCGCGGTGAGATAATGCCGCCGCGTTGCGTCGGATATCCGGCGCAATAACTTCGGCTCCGGGGGACAAGTTTACGAGGCACGGAAACTGTCATGCAATAAAGATGCGCGGTTCGGTAAATGGCATTTGAAATTCAAGTCGGCGCTTTCGCTGAAAACATAATACACTTGTAACCGGCATGCGGGGCCAATAAAACTGCCGTTCCTTGTCCCGTATTGCGGCGTGTCCGACCGCTCGTTGACCGCGAGGAATCGAGGCATCCTGGCGAATCAATCCGGGATGAACGTTTCGCCAGGAACACCGCCCGGAAACAGCTCTACGGGCCTCTTTTGCGAGTCAAATTCATTTTTCTCGTAAACTAGTTGCTCGTCGCCGGCTTTTTACCGGTGTCTGGGTTCCCCGAATCCCGAGCGCCATGGGTCGCGCAAAAAGATGGCGGCGAGGTTCGATGGATTTCGATCCTCGCATTAGGATCAGCTCTGCTTGATAACAGGATTTATGTCCGATGGCGGTGCACATCGTTAGACTGCGGATGTTTGTGCGTTTATAGCGAATGCGGGAGACAATAAATTTTAACGCGTGCAAGAGGGATGCTTTTGATGCCGGTTTTAACGACGTTGCAGAGTTTCCGATGCTTGGATCATGTTTATTTACTTTTATTAAATTGCGGATTTTGTACTATTCGACCGTTATACGATGGCTTGGGAAAGAATACCTTTTCGCTGTATCTCGGCTCCCCTACTAAATACCAAGCGCGTTGTTGCCATTGGTCGAAGTCGATGACGAGGAGCGATAACGATCATGGCTGAAACAACTTATTAATTGAGAGACAGTTGTGCAATTGCACTAGTAAACAATCGTGATTGAGGACAGTTTCACTTCTCCGCTACCTATTCGATTTATTATCTCTGTCTGATGATATTTTTCAAAACCGTAAATGTTGCGGTAAAATCCTATTTTTGTAAAAGATCCCGTATATTGTAAATTTAAATGAAAACAGATTGTTACATATTAATCACATTCACCATGTGATCACAATTATCCAATCCCGACCGATCAATCTTAGAATTTGCAGTCTCATCTTCATTTTTATGAGACCACCAATGTACTTTTGCTCTGCAAATTAGCGTGCTTCGTCGAAACGATTTTCGGCAGGTGTCGGGCAGCTGGAGCCGAGGCATCCTCTCCCATCAGAGGAAAATGGAGCGTTTTGTCTGTGTTGGATAAGCCGTCAGCCGGGGGGAAACAAACACGAAGCGTAAAACGGCACCACAAACGAGAGGAGGCGACCGTTCGACGCAGCGCGGCATCGGTAAATAGAGTAAGTTCGAAAGGGAATGTCGGATCCGGGTGCCGGGGAATCGATAGAAATAAATCGTCCGTTGGAACGTTAATGCAGACGGACGATGCGAGGCTTCCGGCGCGCCTCGTGACAGGTTTCGGGCCTGGTTTTCGCGGTAGCGACGCGTGGCGTCCACGCGAAACGACGCCAGGCAGGCGTCGCGTCGTCGTCGTGCGGCACCTGTGTGTGCGCCGTGCACGCGCGCTCGGCTCTCGGCCCGAGATAGTTACCAACAGGCGACACACGGAGTAATTAATGCGGGAATTAACCCTCGGGGTTAATGATAAGCATTAACGACTAATCACCGGCCACGGCCAGCTCCCCGTCCGATACCATTTCCGAGGTACCCGTCGGGTTCATTAGTGTTTGGTCGGCTTTACCGTGAGGCCCGACACTGCCTGTCCTCTATTTGTCTTAGCCAGCGATGTGTCCCGGTGACTTTATCTACTCCCCGCTCGAAAAAGCGTAATTTGCTGGACGGCGTACCTACCTGCCGCTCGCACGGCACCCTAGGACTCTGACGTCCTCGTTAGACCCGCGCGAGCATACAATTTTTCGGAGAAACGGGAATTTTTTATTCCACCTTTGATGCGAGACGATTACCAACATCCTCGAACGGCCAACATCCTTCGTATCAACCGGCAAATCTTTCTGGTCTGCGTTACTGCGGCAGAGTGTAGCACACCGTCGCCGTGTAGGTATGTTTAATTATTTTATGCCCGTCGACCGTCATTTATTTAATACAGCGTTAATTTTCTTAAACACGATGTTCAGTTGCAGCCACTATACAGTCCGGCGTACACACAAACAGAATCGAGTCGATGTGGCGACCGATGCGTGCCTTCTTTAAGTGACGATGTTTTCGCAGATCATGTGGTAGAATATCAATAGCGAAGAAACTGCAGGTTGTCAATAACTGATGCGTTTGAATCACTGATCACATTTATTCAGAACAAATATCCAGTCAGGCCAATATTAAACCAATTATATTACTTTATTTGGTTAGGTTAGGTTAGGTTAGGTTATATTCGGTTAGGTTCGGCTCGGTTAGGTTATATTCGGTTAGGCCTGGGTTAGGTTAGGCTTAGTGAGCTCGGGGTTTGCTTAATAATCCTGATTTGTACTTTTATACCTCAATTCGGTATTAAAATCGTGTTTCGCCAGCAAAAAATTTATTTGATTTCCGCGCCACAGCGCCACCTTCATTTTGTCAGACACCTCGTTGGACGTTTACAGAGTAAGTTTGAAGGCAATCGGAGGTGGGTGCTAAAAGGAACTCTTACCAAGTCCGGTGTTTGTACGAGGGTAGATGAATGTGTAAGCTGTTGGGCTATATTGTGGTTAACTTTAATATATTTAGTAGGTCACGATATACAACAGTCTTTAGCTGTTAGAAGTTTAGAAAATTTCATTTCTACATTCTTTATTTTTCTGCATTCCTAAATATACTTGTGCAACAGGGTCTCGCAGCTCGCTCGTCCAATCCCAAACATAGAGATGTAACTGAAATTATGACGTAGTAATCTCTGAAACTAAAGGGAGGAAACACTTCGAACCGCAAAAGTTTAATACTAAAGCTACCGAGCATAAAAAGTGACCAGCACATATTGCTTTACAAGATTGAGTTTATCTAAACTGTTTGCTGTTTTTAGTATAGTATATGTTTGATTTAAGAATTTTATTCAATCATTTCCTACGAAAGAGTCTTTCTAACTTCAACAATTCTGAAATAAATAATCTGGGATCGAGAAATGTGACCGACGCTGGTAGGATTAGCGTTAAAGAGAATTCGAACAACTTCTGAATAAGTTTTAGAAGAAGCTTCGTGTAAAGCCGACTCGAGATGGAACCACAGCGCGCAATAGTAGTCGTTAAGCGGCGTTAGAGCGGCGCTAAAGCGGCGTTAACACGGAGCTTTAGAGGCGTAAAAATCGCGTGAAGATGTCACTGGTAATATAGAGGCGAAGTTTCGGTGACTTGGAGAAGCTGTCAGGTAGAAATAAACCGCGAGATTTATGCGGCGGATAGTGACACGACGGATTAACGATCCCCGAAGTGGAAAGGAACTTTTAATTTATACCGAAGCGGAGCCGTCCCGAGCAGAAGACTCTTCTGCCATATCGCTGGCTGCCGGTCCACCCATCTCTTTCATCTGGTTGTGGGACTTTTGTCCCAAGAGTCGCGCCGTTGCACGCTCGCCTTTATGTCCCTGGGGCGAGTGTCAAACGATGTGGAAACTGAGATACCGTTCCTATCGGACATTCTTTTTTCCAACGAACCGAATATAATCGATCGCCACGCTCGCGCTCTCCGTCGAAATCCTCGGATCGAGTTCCTGTGATTCTACTTTCAGTCTTCATAAGGTTCTGCCCTTAACAAATTGCTCTGCAAAGAGGACAGCCAGGGATAAATTCTCTGTGCACGCGACGCGGAATCTTTTTCTCTACTTTGTTTCCGTTTGAACTTTGAACTTATGCTCTCCTGCTCTTGCAATTCTCACAGACGTTTTCTGGCTGTTGCAAATTCTTTTAGGATACTCCGGAAGATGTTATTCATCTTTGATGCTGCCCGTAGCAGAGTGGCAAACTTCGACGAAATACTGATCAAAAGTGAAAAAATTTGTTTCTTTATTGTAAAGATTCATGTACAGTATTTCATCGTTAATTGTCGTGAAATTCTGAACGATAATTGTCGCGAAACAATCCCTCCTTCCGCGGGGTATACCGCGTGAGGGGCCGTGAAGCTCGAGAAGCCTCGGTCGCCGAGAAGTGTAACATAATACAGGTCGAGTATATCGGTAAGACCACTACTAATCCAATGACAAAACTTCTTTATTATTTATTATTTTTTTATGGAACTTCCATCTACATATTCGTGGCATTTTTCTAATGAAAATGAATCATTATTCTGAACAACTTTTTCCTACACATGTATGATTACCGTATGTGCCACTCCACTATCGCTTCCACACGATAACGAGCTTCTCGATTGTCCGTTTAGAAGTTGGACTGATAACTCTCGGCTCTCTTCGCGACAAACATCGAGTCTTTGCGACAGTCGCATTTCTGTCAATTCGTGCTTATAATTCCGCAATTCCAACGTGTTAAAACGCGTTCGAATCGCCTCGTAACGAGCAATATTTCACCTGAGTATGGTTGAGGGGGCACAGATAGCGTCAACACGAGGCTACCGCGGCTCGTACTCATTGACCCCGGTGTCCAAGCTTCGATCTCGAGCATTTCATTCATAAACGAGACCCGGTGGGCGTAAATGAATCGTACTCCGGTGTTGTTAATATCGTAACTCGGTGGCGTGGGCGTGGCTCCAGGGTTTGTTAATCGAGCGTCGTATCTACGGACGCGGAGAAAACGTATTACTTAGCCGGTCGGAAGGGCGTGCCATAAATATCTCAGCGCGCCGCGCCAGAGATTTATATGAGACACGGCCCGGGCGCAGCGACGCTTTGCTGCCTAATCGTTCTCCATCTTACCGTTCACGGTCTTTACCTATCTTTATACGGACTTTTGCCACGCTAAAAACTCGCTCGTCCAACCGGCGAAGAGAAGAGGCAAGACGAACTCCAGGGACACGATCGATGGGGAATGATCAAGAGCGAGCTTCGAGCTGCTTCGAAGAATTCAGGAGTAGAGGGCAAAGTTGCTCGGAGAACGCTTTTCCCTTCGCGAGTGGTCAAAGCGAAGACGATTGCTTTCTCAAGGCCACTTCATTCATCGCAGACTCAATGAACAGGAATGCTGTGGCTGCTCGATCCACGCTTTTGCAGGAATCGGGCGTTCTTTGTTACTTTGCGGTTTGATCAAACAGAGTTAAACATCTTCGAACTTGGACATCTTGGACAATTGGAGGTCACGTTCAAATTTTACGGTTATTATGGAAGAGATGTTCGGGAAATTGAAAATAATACAAGGCATTTTTTATAAGTATTTCTATAATAATACTATAAATTAGATTTATTGAAGCGTAGTTTGGTAAGACCACTCTTCCCATGAACGCTCATGCGTACCGCGTGGACCACACTAACGAGTATCCAAACTTCACCTAAATCAAGCTAGCCGAATCAACAGAGCTCCTGTTATTTTCCCTTCCCGGTCCCACAGGCGGAAGAGTGGGGGAAGCGAAGGCCGGCTTAGCAGCGCAGCTAGGCAAGGCCCGGAAGAGTAAGTGGCCTGGGGGGACGCGCATATGACAACGCTGCTCTAGACCAGTGATGAGCACGATAGGGACCCCTCAAACGCCTGCTACTCCCAACAACCTCTCTTCCATGCAGGTCTGCGCATCTCTTTGATCTGCGCATCATTTGCTGTCTCTTTAGATTTATTCAAACTTTATCAAGTGCAATGGTCTAAACTGATCCAAACACCGTGTCATACCTACTCCATCCAACTATCTCTAACGTAGATCATTGATAACATGTATCACAACCTGTATATTTATCAAAACTTAATTGCATCAAGTATTAATAGTCTCAATTCATTCAAACCTATTCCAACCAGTTCCAGCCAGCTCTAGGTTATCCCGATCACTTGACTGGCGCAACTGAGAGGTCAATCCCTTAAGCATCTCGATCGCGAGTTAAATTCTAACGAGGGAAGAAGCGTGAACTAGTTTCCCGGCGAAGTTTAGGGGTGTACTGGCGCCTGATTCGACAATCTTGGCGAGGAGGAAGTCTCTTCCGAGGGTGTGGAAAGAAAATCTAGGAAACAAAGTCTTTCTTCCCGGCAACTTCATAATCTCACGGGACGCCTCTCCACTCCAACCTAATCGCTATTAAGCCCCTCGCTCGAAGGGCACCCAAGCGTAATCTCTTAATGCAACCGATTTATCCGATTCGAGGTGAGCCATGGCAGCCTAGCCAAACACGAAGGTCCGCGCACAACACGTTCCGACATGGAAGACCGATCGCGTCTATCCGCGAAAAAAACACCTAGTAGAGAAATCGACGATATTATCACAGTAAAAACGCGAGGAATGGGATTCTTCACGGACGCTTGGCCGCTATTTAATCAAAAGCGCCGCGCGGATGCGTACCGCACGCAATCGATCGTGGTTATAGCGTTTATTCAGACCTCGTTTTTCGTTGCGATCCAATCCAGTAGAGAGAGAGAAAGAGAGCGAGAGAATTCCTCGTCGATTGTTGGGATTAAAGTTTGCCTCGTTCCCTTCGGATGATTAGACGTTTGGACGGCTCAATTTGTTTGCCCGATTGACAATCGTTCCTCTAATAACCGGCTCAACGAAACTAATTGCCTCGTTGCTAAACTCTCGACTCTGCACAGAGTTTATCGTGGCGGATGTCGTAACCGTCTCTTAACATTTTATCTATCTGGTAATATTCCTAATGACTATGTCATATCAAAAAGGAACTTCTATATAGCTTTTTAAATAATACAACATTTATAATGTTTTTCTGCCTTCTTGCCGCCACGTCACGCCAGGGCTCTGGAAAAAATTACTCGCCGCGAAAACTTGCCAGGGTCGACGCTAAGACCCCGAAAGTTCTACCATAGGCATCCCCTATGGTGTAGAGGGGAGTGGAAAGTTCTCGGGTTTCGGTAGCAAGCGACACGATTTCAAGAGACACCGCACTCTCAAGTGGCCTTCGGTCATGCATCGATGTGTGGGATAGGGCTAAAACCCGCCAGGGTCCTGACCTGATATGTGGGAGTCGACCTTTAAAGTTTGACTACTATGGGATCAGGATACACCAAGACTAAGTACGTATGGAGATTAGGAAAAGTGGAAAGGTTCCGCGAGTGTGCTCAAGAACTGATCAGCTATGAATCGCGTGATCCGGGTTCGAGTCCCGCTGTGGCCGGTCCCCGCCATTCTCCAAAAGAGCTTACGCCAGGGATGGCAATTTTGCTTCAATTGAGACAAAACCGTCCACACCGTTGCGCTTTCTGTCGCCTTCCGGCAAGCGCGGTACAACCATGCGGATCCCCAACCGTGCCCAGCCCTGGCCTATGCTATTAAAAATAATATCTCAAGAAATTGGTAGGCGACGTTGCTGGTAATGATTCATTATTTACAACTAAAATTGTTGAGGTTAGCTATTAACGGTTTGAGAATGAGCGAGACTTGCAATTTCATCGGACTGTTGAATCTCAAGCAAATATAAAGATTTCTAAAATTGTATGTTCTCGATTAATTAATGTAATGAATGAAAAGTAAAATAACACAGTATTCAATTTCGATTGGCCAAGCTTTTGGCAAGCATCCGAAAATACGTGTAAACGCGCGGAGTGAAGGAAGAGAGACGAACTATGATAGAAATGTGAAATTTTTTCATAGCAATGTTCATTTCCATCACTTGTTTCGACTACAAACATAAAGCAAGAAAATGCTGATCGCCGCACGAGTAATAATTTCTAGACGTGAAGTTGTCGATGAATTGAACAGATTTATCAAATTCGTCGCGTGCAAACAAAAATATTATTTTCTAGAAACGATGAACTTTTATGTACTACGAAATGATCTTTCAATTAAAAAATCTAACGGTACGAAGCGGACGAATCTAAATTAGCATGTATAATTGTAATCAGTTTAAACTTATATTCCTCATTTTAATCTCATTATAGACATACGTAATCCAATAATCCGGCATATTTGATAATCCGTCAGTGGCGAAGTGACCAGCATGCCGGATTATCGGAATTCCACTGTACTTGGATAAAGTATAATGAGGTAGTTTACGGGCGTTTCGGAGGCGTGCGCGAAAATAGGAACAGATGAGAAAGCGAAATGAGGGCGCAACCGGCGAAGCTAGCAGTATGCTCATATCGTGTAGAATAAATTGAATATGTAGCGAGAACCTTTACAGATTCTCGACACCTCAATTTTTCCGGGAATTCGTGAACGCTCTTCTTGTCGAAATCACGAGCGTAACCGGTTACCTCGACGCAACCAGTTTATAAGTAACGTATTTATCACGACGCGGCTGAAAAGCATCGCTGTCGCACGTACACACGCAAGATAATTTCTCATTTTTTTTCTCGACGCTTTAGAGACGGTTTTCCCGAAAAAAATTCGTTGCTGCCGGAAGGGCTGCGGATAAAAGAGCACTCTGAAGGCGAGCAAAGGTGTGGCCGAGGACGGAAAAAAGGAGACGGAATTGGCGTCAAAGCGAGCAGGAGAATCCGAGACTATGAGAATAACGCGAAATGCGGCACATAGTGGAACGAAAAAGAGCAACCCCCGGCTAATTAGCAATTCTTTAGGCAAGCTGCGAGAGGGAGAGAGATATGCAGAAAGGAGACCAGACCGTCGTCTTTTCAGACAGGCGAAGCGCGCGCTACGTTTGCTTACGATACACAACCAAATGCAATTAATCTCTCTTTCAGTCTACGTCACTGGACGCGGGAAAAAAACACTGCAGGTAACTAGAAAATGCCTGGACAGCTCTGCTGTGCCTCCGTTCGCGTTCCAGAATATCGTTCTCGTGTGTTCAAAGGAACTAATTTTCGTGGAATGCGAATTCCATTAATACGCAACAATATTTAAATACTTCACGAACTTAATTAACGCTTGATATACTTCTGTTTCATTTTTTGGTAAATGTTACGTTAAGGGGAGTCACCTTGGATGACCTTGACCTTGACATATGTTGTCAACGACAACATTCTGAGTAACCTTCAACAAGTTTTAGCCGGCACTCGTTGTTTATTAAAAAGTTATGAACAGAAGAACTTTTCAAAATATAGCACTTATTTTTAGTAATGGAGGCTAAAACGATATACTGTATTGACATATGTCATATGTCAACATTTTTTGCTCTCTTAAAGCCGCAGGAAAGGGAACAAGAATTCAAACAGTGAATATACAGGGTGTCTCAGTACCGATGGTACAACTGTTCAGAGAGGGTGATTCTACATGAGAAGATAAGTCAAAAATTCATTATATAATTATTAGTAAAATCAATCGACATAATACAGAATAAACAAAAATATGAATTTGTTTTGAATTTTGACTTACATCACTTTCATAATCACCGGCGCAAATTTATATAAACATAAATAAAATTAACACGAAATAATAAATTAACTGTTGCACTTCGTTATTAGTGTTAATATATTTTATTAAATTTATTTACATACATTTATATCAACACAGGGAATTCCATTCTTTCACGAACCAACACCTTCGCAATCAAGAAATCCGCGGCAATTGAGCTTCCAGTCTTGACGTACTACGTATTACGATTATGCAGATCGTAAAGATGCATCCATGAGGAATCATTCACAAATTGATTTCTTTGAATATATACCTACTATTTAAAAAAAAAATTGCTGCAAATTTGGATTGATACATTTTTGTTATTTTATAAAGTAATGTAATATAGGTGCTTTCAGAGCTCCGCAAACCAATTGTTAAAGATCCGTGTCATCATGTTTTAAATAGAGTGTAGCACTAGCTTGTTTAAATAACAACAAAATGATAACTACTATTGAGACGCTGTTATACTGTGATTAGTCCCGCAAGGGCACAGTATCTTCCTACAGAGGGTAGCAAATAGGTTACCAAGATGACAACATTGACTCGCTGCCAGGATACATCGTGTTCTGTAACAACAGAGGGTAGCATGGAGGTTAATACCCAACAAAGAAGCGACGTGAATCACGGTCGCCCCCCCGGACTACTTAATTTACCTATCAGATCGATGGGATATATCAGCGATGAATGGCTGCTTCGAAAAGAACCATCAAACTAACCCATGCATTATCGGTGCTGGCGTATCATGAAAAGCGTTATTCAAGCGTGGCTTTTTGAGATAAAGCTGCCGAGTTGGCTCACAAAATAAGGATCGGGGGATTCTGTCTTTTTGAAAGGAAGTCTTGGTGACGCGTGGACAATGACGAACAATGCTGAAAAGGGAAACTCGGGTTTCGAAAACCGATGCGTTGGTCCCGTAATCGGATGACATTCTGCTGGATGCTGTTCCTCAGTTGCATTATAGGAGCAGGAGGTATCTCTCGCGATATACAATAGTCACGGACAAAAAGATAGCACTAATTTTTAACTACTTCGGCTGTGTGAACAGAGGAATTATTATGTTGAAATATGAAATTAGTTGTGCCAGCAATTCTTGTGGCATGTTCATTTCTTTGCGCCTCAACAATGTCTAAATGTTTCTGACTATTCATTTTGCCACTAATAAATTTGATTGCTTCCGTACCATTTTCTCTCCGGCCACAGTGATTAGAACGTCTTTATCTCCGAAAATTTCACAGAAGAGATAAGAAAATTGATATTTTTGCTGTGGCTAAATTCACTCCAATGTTTAGACATTGATTACAGAAGAATACAATTTTATTTCGTTCAAAAAGAAAGGCATAACAAATAGTAAAAAGAAAACAGCAAAAATGATAAGAAACTGTGATATAAATGTATCGCAAATCCTAAATTCAAAGATTTTTACATCTTACAATGGCTGTAGCTGTCTTTCGCGTGAACCGATTTCGACGAAACTTTATACACGTGTATAACGTGAGTACTCATGTACATCTACAAAAGGCATGTTTTAAATTTTCATTACAAGTACACGCAGAAAACTTAAGAATTATAACAATTACATTGTTCTTTGATATTGCGACCAATAGCAATTTGAAAAAAAAAGTGAATCACATATAACCTAGTAAACTAATTCTTCTAATATCTCAGAAAACCTCAAAAAGTTTGGAGAAGGAAGAAAAAGAAGAGAACAAACAAACCAACATCAAAGTAATAAATATACAGCTCCAACAACATACTCTATGTGGAAATAATGAATATTTGTCACTTTATTAAACTTACGCACCAGCACAAGTGGTGAATAAATTCTATACTCTGTTCCACGAGAGAATAGACCCGCGTTGGAAACAGTTTTCGTTTATTCTGCACATCTCCCACTCCGTACGCCCCCTTCCCAACGTACGACGGCAATCCGCGTCATTCGTAGCGTTCTAACAGGATTTCAGGGTTGAATTGCATGTTAATCCGTACCTCTGACCGTACTATTGTTCCACTGTGTATATTAAACTCGCAGTCAAAAAAATGGAGTGCGCAGTGGAAGCAGTGTCGCCAGATCAACCCAAAACTGGGTGGACTTTCCTCTCCTCCTTTTCCCCTTCCACTATCCCATTCCACTACATGAGCACACTCCAACGTCCCCTACTAAGACCGTAGACTGGTCACGTGCAGTGTTGGGATATGGTGCAAGATTTCACGCGCTTGCGCGGCCAAAACAGTAATGTATCTATATCATGATGACAGAGGTAGTGGAGTCCTGAGACAGTTATATTGGAGGGGAATGTGTCGAAACAATCTGTTCCGGACAAAAAGACTTCAGGACGTGTCCTACGAGTTACAAAATATACACAAATACACATGTTATACATTCATTTTTCAGAATCAAGTCATACCAATTTTTTTAAATCATGCTGGGTGCTCAAGGTACCCCATTTTATCGAGAATCTTACTTTAATGAGGCTGAAATTGCCGCGCATGCGCGTGAAATCTTGCACCATATCCCAACACTGGTTACATGACGTGCCGCACAACGTGTTACATATTACTCTGGTCATCAGAAAGGTGGTAAACTGTATTCCCCTCGATTTAACCGATCTGGCGACACTGAGTGGAAGGGCTCGCTGGGCCCCCTACCATCTTCCAAGTTGCGCGAAACCTAATGCTTGTTTATTGGTTTTAATATTATTGCTTATCTTTATAATAGACATATAGGAACACTTCTGTAAAGGTTACAGAATATAAATCCCAATATGAAAAGTGATTTTTTGAATTTTGTCCATTGTCAACGCAGTATGCGCAGCGCCGACAGCTTACGTTTAACAGTCACGAGATTATTGTTCGCCGGTCGTTTTCACGGCGCGGTATGAAAGGACAAGCTTTCATAAAGCTTCGCGGGTTTGTTGGTTCACCGATGGAGCTTTAATAGTCGACACATGCGGGCATTGTTGTTGTCCAACCCCCCGCGCTCCCGTTCCACTCGAACTTCTACTGCTCCTGGGATTATCAATAGTCCGCGTTAACAGATTTTCCCGTGCACAAAAGTTCTAACAACTGATGGCGCGATAACTGAGATTTTGTCGCGGATGAAAAGCTGCGCGCGAAGAGAAGCGAATTTCAACGCGAAAAACCGAGTCGCTCGCCCTTTGTTCGACTCGTCGCGCTCGCGGAACTTTGTCCAGACCGATAATAAACTTTGTTTTGTACAATACTGGACAAATAAGAATGGTTCGATCAACCTTTGCGCGTGAATTCGATCATTAAGCCGCATCGGACCGTTGTTGCCAGGCTGACACAGTTTCCTCATGTACAACGAATGCTCCGACGAATCGGCGATGTCTATGTTTGTTTGTTATTCCCGAGTGGCAGTGATCATTTCATAACTGTCTGAAAGATTGTTTCTTTAACATCGACCAAAGAACGCGTAACTATTTGTTCCGCCCTGGAACGAAACTTCTCTTCCTTTCCTTATTTTATGTACAGTGACTCATAAAAATATTCGAACGTCCTTTAAATCAGAATAAAGTGCAAAAAGATTTTGAGGAAATGGCAAATAGTAGGAATTACATGAAAAAATTAAAACAGCATTTGATATTCGTTCCTTATTTCAGGCTGTATTGAAAATTTAAAATGTGGGTTTTGTAAATCTATGTTATTTGTATATGTGCTGAAAATTTCATCGAAATCGGTTGACGCAGAAAAAGATGAAATAACATATTGACGATAGCATTACGCGATGTTCGGTCAAAATTTATTGATTAATCGCACGCATTATTCGTCGATAGTAAAAAATACTACAAAATGGCGATGACAATCTTGTAAATAAAGAACGTGATGAACTAAAAAATTGGTGTGTGCTTAGACCACATGGTTGAAGTGAAACTTCTTTCTTTAATTTTTTTTCGAATTTTTATTAACACTTTATGACCTTTAATTTTCTATGATTCTATTATTGAAACAATTGGCTTGTGATAGCTAAAATATGATATAAATATTCTTGATTCAAATTTTTGTGAATGTCTTGCAAATACTGTATCGAGAGTTGTTCCTGATTTTGTTGTTGCTTCATAAGGATTATTTACCATTTCCAATCTTAATTTACTTCTAAAAAATTCTATTAATAATTTTGATTGTTCCGATGCAAAGTTCACGTTAAAATCTCCACTTAGTATCATCGGAATTTTATCATAATCTTTATTAAGCAATGCCGAACCCTCAACCGCATATGCTAATAGAATAGAATTTCGTTTCATCGTTTCATCGCCAGATCGGTTTTACTCCTATCGCGTCGAGGTTTTGCGCCTAACGCGCCTAAAGAAGTTTCACTTCAAAAATACAATTTCTACGTAATATGTACAATCAAGAAACTTGTAATTCATTGACAAAATATGTTGATTATGATGCTTACTTTCATCTATAAATGTATAATATTTAGCAAAAACGTTACGTCTGATTAACGTTACTTGTAAAGATTGGACATTTCATTTGCAACAAGGTAATAATAAATTTTTGACGTGGCCATAGGTTCGGCCGCGATAGTTGTGAAACGATGGTTTCGCGTTAGGGACGGCGATTCGCGACGCTGATTACACGCGGTGCTCGCGGATGGCTGCGTTAATTCATGCGTATCGAGGAAGCGACGCGAGCAACGTCGGCCTTTCACGGCCATTTGCCTCCTTTGACCGTCACGCGAGTCAAACGAAATCTCGCAGTAAATTTTATTTGTCAGTCGATCGTTAATCCGCGGGACGGGAATATACCTGACACCGCGGCTGGATCGGTGTTACGGTGGTGTGTTTGCCTGTGCTTGTATACCCACATCCCGTATCCTGCACGTGAAGTATCACGGTACCGGATCGTAGTTTGCTACTCTTAATCGGATGATCTTTCAGGACTGTGCTCGCATTACAAGCTGCACGCAACGACCAGACCGGAGGAGGACTCTTCGTCTTTGAACGCGTACCCTGGTAAGATGAACCTGCCGTTGCAGCTCCTCCGCCAAGACAATTCGAAAAAATCGAGGATTTTCTGGGCCGAAGTTCTGGGGTCACGTTACCACTCAACCTTCCTATGCTTCGTTTTATTGGCGTTTACAGATCGTCCAGGATTCTGGTCGTCGAAATGTCGGACCTAACCCGTTAGCGAAGGAATCTGTGTTTAACGCCATTACTACCACGTTGGCCGTATACAGGTAACACAATCTCTTTCGTAAACTTGAAAAACAATTTTCAGTACTGTTTAAGATTTAAAACGTCTTGTATCTCGTTCTGTGATGCGGAGTTGTTTCGAGTCAGCCGATGTCTTCTATACAGGGTGGGGCACTATAAACAGGTCACCTGAATAACTCGCTTGCTTTTGAAGACAGAAGAAAATGCATCAGACCAAACTTACTTGATATCGAGGCGCTCGTAATCTGATGTCATTAATTTTTTTACAGGTGGAGACGTCAAGGAGATATGAAGGTCAACTCTGTTTTTTTAAATGGAATTGTATGGTTTTTTATTTACATTCTGATAGTGTGTTCCAAGACGAATACAATGATCTATTATGAAGGTCATTCAAAGTCACGCAAGGTCAACTGCAAAGAAAATAAAGCCGTTCCTTCTTGTAAATATCATTAGTTTTTACAACTATGTAATTGATGATGTTTATGACTATCCATTGCTTTGTTTATCAATTGTTGTAAACATATTTTTGAAAGTATTTCTTGTCGACACGTTAATCATCATTTCGTTCTCCTAATGTAACTGCTGTCAATTTAATTTAATCGCCAGAAAATGAGTAATTAAATTTCGATTTTGATATTATTGGTTAAGTACAGCCAGCTACCGCTATCAGAGGGTTAAATAAATCAAAGTCTGTTTAGAACTTCAATCTGTTGACACGCGATCTTTTTAGAGCAACTTCGGCAATTTGTTACCATGAAACTAAAACATATTTTGCAATAAAACCCTTGCGTAAAACTTTATTCATATTTTAACTGTATGCGCATATTTTTAGACAATAGAAACATCAAAATTGAGTTTGATATAAATACATTTCCAGCAAACTGATCTGTATGAATTGCATGTCGAAATCATCAGAATTTTATTGCAATTTCCTAACTACTAGCTATTGCAGTGCAAATACAGTCACGAATACGCTATTGAAGGAAACAGGAAATTATTTCCATATTTACACAAGCTCGTCCATAATCGATACGTCAATTTAAAAATACATAACAAAACAAAAGAATGCTGGTATCTCGAAAATTCAATATCGATGTTTTCTGTATGTAAATCATTTGGAATAAAAATAACAGATTGAAAAAAACAATTTTCATTCTCGAAAATACGCGCGTGAAAGATACATGGTAAAAATGTCAGAAGAATTTCGAATAATATTACATTCTCCCCAATTTATTGAAATCAATAAAAAAAGAAATTAATTTCCATCACACCCCTGTTCATCGCAATTCCTTCAAACGATTGTAACCTAACAAAAATTTCCGCAGTCTTATCAATTAGACTGCAGATTTTATACGTTTACCATAAAATTGGGTCAGTCAAATTTGAAATGGCAAGAAAATTTAAAGAATTTAAGACTGTCAATATATATTCTTTTTAATCGATTAAAATCGTTAGAGAAAGAAAGAATATTGTACTTGATGCTTATATATGCAGTTGATGCAGACAATTTTTATTTTGCATAAAAATCCGCAGTGTACTAATCATAAGACACATTAATAGCCAGTTCAACACAGTTTCGATAATGCAGATGCTCCCCATTTTCAGCTTTTTATAACTTCGAAAAATTTAAAAAACGCAAAGATACGATTTCAGCGATAGACTTGTGAAATTCCACTGTTCAGAACAATTCACTAAAATTCAACTTTTCCCGATGTTAACTCAGGAGCGCCTTCACTGCGTCGCTGGAGGAAAAATGCAGGAAACGGTAGGTTGGTTTTATGCATTCGCGGTGCACTTGGTGAAATTCAGCATGACCGAACAATCGAATAACGTCTAATAAGACCGTGGTTTCGTTCGAACCACTGCTTAATAAGCATCGGGGTGGTCATCAACGTGGCTACGATCTCTCTATACGATATTCGTATAAATTTCACTCGCGACTCCGACAAAGGCCCGTCTTTCACCGACGTAAAGGTGGTTTCGACGGCGGGTGACGCCACAAAGCAATGAAACGACTTAACTACGATGAAAAATTAATTTTCGCAATATTGTACAATAAAATAAAATTTATGTTACTTAATAGAGAATTAATTGTATTGTGACATGGTAAACTCCATTTTCAAATATTTACTTTCGTTTTCCTGTGGGCGAGTCGGCAGAAACTCATAACTATCACCAAAAGGTCTTATGATTCAATAACTTTAGTTCATGGTTCTGAGAAATCCTACTTTGAAAGATGTAGTTTAAATTAGTTATATAGTTTCACTCTATCTTTTGAAGTTATTAACATTGATCACAGATCATGTACCTAATAGTATCGATATACACACATATATATATAATATATATATATATATATATATATATATATATATATATATATATATGTTTAACATTTGATCTCAATTTATGTACCTAATACTATTATACTACCTAATACGATATTATTTGGTACATAAATTCGGATCAAATGTTAATAACTTCAAAAGAAAGAGTTACGACTTAACAGAAACTTCAACCTCCTTTAAACTTTTGTAGAGTTGGCATAATATGGCAGGAATGTAATTGACACCATGTAACAAAGTGAACCCTTGTCTCTTAGAAACGAAAAGAACCGAGTGCTACATTGTGCTACTTTTTAAGAAAATGGCCGTTGAAGGGCACTATCACGGTGTGGTGACTGCTATCTGTGTTTCACTCGGTCTCCATGTTTCTTCTTCTCGCTCCTACACCGTATCGCCAGATCGAGGAAATCGAGGGGAATACAATTTACCCCCTCTCTGATGATCAGAGTAATATGTGACGCGTTGCGCGTGCGCGACGGGGACGCAACTCGCGTGCGGCACGTCACGTGACCTGTCTACGGTCTTAGTAGGGGACGTTGAAGTGTGCTCATGGTAGTTGAATGGGATACTGGAGGGGGAAAAGGAAGAGAGTAAAAAGCATCTGTTTCGGTGCTTTCTGGCGACAGTGCTCCTACTTGGCGGCAGAGGAAAAAAACGCTATATTGGAAATATTCTATTGCGTTTCTGACCGTACCATTATTGAAGTATCGTGGCAATATATTGTGTGCTTTCTGTGCAGTATATTTATAGGGACTCTGTTTGTAATGTATTACGTTCGTTATCATTTATCATAATTTGGGCATTGCAGTATGACATGGATCAGGTCCTGGAAAATACATGTCCGATAATAAAATGAATATCTGGATACTCAGTCCATGGATACCACTAAAATTAACGGAACATAAAGCCTATAATGTAATGATTAAGTTCTCAAAAATTTATTGAAGTGAATAAAGTAGAAGCAATGTTACAGATTTTTGATCACCGTCAAGTGGTTTCGTTTCACTGTGGCGACGATAGCATTTTCCGTGGATTTCACGAAGAAGGCGTTTCAAAGGTTGCAGCGGGTTCGTGTCTGGCTCAATAAGAGATTTCTCGATTACAGGAAGTTGGGTGACGTATCTGGGACGTTCGGCACCGCAAGAAACCGTTCTCCGCGGGCCCGGAGGGAGTGGTTTAAACGGTTAATGAAACGAAACGAAAGCATCGCAATTTAATGGAAATCGACGAAACGATGGCGACTTTGTATTAAGACCTATGAATAATTCAAAGCCGTCCGTCCGGAACACGGTATCCTTTGCATCGCCCGGGCCACGTCTTGCAGAATGAAGCACGGTTTCGCGCGCGCGAGCTCGAAATTGCTTTTTTAATAAAGCCCCACCCGTCCTCACGACGTCATGCGAGTTTAATCGGTAATGATTGATAATATGGACCGGCCACGGTCGCTTGGACAGCTTATAATCGATCCGGATCGGTTCC
Source organism: Sphecodes monilicornis (assembly GCA_913789915.3). Lineage (NCBI taxonomy): Eukaryota > Metazoa > Arthropoda > Insecta > Hymenoptera > Halictidae > Sphecodes > Sphecodes monilicornis. Next base: position 12,514,927 of record OU565284.1, on the reverse strand, counting down.
TGTTCGAGATCGACGAAATCCTATCGACCGAGCTTCGCGAATTATGTTTCAAGGATTCGTTGCAAAGGAGAAGCTTTAAAAATTAAATCTGTGGTAGATTCGGCCTTGAAAAAATTTGTACACATTTTTATAGACGTTTCAATTCGTAGCATTCTCACGAAAATATATATTTTCAGTTTTGCTCATCTGCTTTGTCGCGCAAAAACTTCCTAAAAGGAAAATAATCATGTTCTAAGGGGTCGTTGCAAAGGTGGGGCTTTAAAACTTTTAAAAAGAAATTAATAATGCACCGTATAAGTTAGAGGCATCAAACTACAAAATAATTGCAGATTTGTTGTTGTTCGATTCTTCTTTTACGAAATTATAACAGTTATTTGGACCGTAGATTTTATGTATTTACGACAAAAATGGGTAGATCGAATGCAAAACAGTAAAGATATTTAAACAATATAAAGATACACTTGCATTGTTTTTAACTCGTTAAAATTATTAAGAAAAGGAATAAATGTTTATATGAAAATGTTTATGTGTATTATTGGGTCGTGACAAACACGTTCGGTTATGTTTGGTATCTCTTTTCATTCATTAATAAAGTACAGAATTATACTCAATGGATTCTATAATACCTGGCTGTAAGGAGCTTCTTTACAGTCACAGTTATGTACAATTAGAACTAGACTGAAGATTTTATGCATTTATGATAAATATTGCTAGGAGAAGCATCCAAAGACAAGAATTTCAAAATACTGTTGTATTCCCTTCAATTCGTTACAACTATTAAAAGAAGATACCCATCCTGTTTAACTTCCGTTTTATACAATCGACTTAGAAAATGTTTGTTTTGTATATAGACCCGCAGTAAAGTCATAATTAAATCGTTAAAGCCAGAACATATATATATATATATATATATATATATATATATATTTCCAATTTAACGAATTTATGTTACAACTTGATACATCGATAATTAATTGAAAATTCGAAATATGGATCGTCAAAAGCAGACACTTCTTGTTTTACACAAATATTTATGCATTTTTTTATCATTTACAGCTTTTTAACATGAACATCCGTCGGAAAACGCATTCAGCGCAACAGCAGGTTAACGTGTAATGCGAGAATTCTAAAATTCGTGCGAGGGGCGTGGTCAGGGGCGTGGCGGAGCATTGGAGGGGGTCGATATGGACAATTAGCGGGGCACGACTCGCGTGAAAGTCGAACGCATCGATAACGAGTCTCCTGCTACCCGCGCGCGATACATCATGCGTGTAATTATAAGCGCAACCGTGCTGTCCGGCGCGGTGAACCAGTTTTTTCAATGGCCGTTTTGCATTTGAAATTACACGCCGCGATACCGGCCGAAATTTTTTCACCATGTCGCGTCACGAGCCCCGTGAACTTTCGTGTCTCTGCGGTTGATACACTTGTCGTCGAGTTACGTCCGACACTAAATTGATATTTGTTCCCGATAAATCGTGTGCAAACAGATAATAAATCAACGGACGCGGAGTGGGAATGACTCGGTGACACGAGTCGCCGAAGTTGCCCGTTGGGGGAGTGACGAGGACGATGTTTCCGTGGAGTCATTGCGGATAGTGAACCGTGACTCGTAATTAGATTGCGGATTCTTATGCAAATCCCCGTCATTGTAAATTATTTTATCAAAGTCGGAATAACGCAAAAATTCCTGCCCGATAGTCCGTGTTAATATTCACTCTTTACAATGGAACAAAACGATCTAAGTTTTTTCCAAGAAGTTAGAAAAATTAATACAGGGGATGATGCGTAAAAGAAATGTTTGAAAAATGGCTGCCAACTGGAAGTACCGAGTTACATACACTTTGGTAGTCAATAACGTCGAAAATATTACAAATTTTAATTTGAGATTCCACAAATACATTTCCAAAGATTTAATCTGCAAGATTGTGCAAAAAAGTCGATGGTTTTTATCGTAAGATAAAAGATAGAAAGATTTTTCAAAGAATTAGAAAATTTAGGTTACTAGGCGATGTGTAAAAGATATTTGTAAAAAATGGCAGACAACCGGAAATACCGAGCTACATACACTTCAGTGGTCAATAACCACGAAAATAATACGAATTCCGATTTAAGATTTCACAGAGATATTTCGAAAGAGTTAATCTACAAGATTAATGTATGTAATCTACATAGATTAATGAATCTGCCACATTAAATGTGTTTCACATCTCCGCCATCGTATTCGTGGCCATGATACGGAGGAATGCGTCGCATCGACTGAATCGATAGACAGGCCTCTGTAAATGTCAACTTTTGTTGCCGCGGGACGCGCGAATGGAAAGCCGTAGACACTCGAGATTGTCGTAAAGTAGAGCTGGCTTGTCTGAGCTGCTACTCGAGCGAGACAGTTTTGGCGAGGCGCGTGTAGGAGTTATTTATGAGTGGAGCGATGTCATGAATGCTACTTTTTAGCATCGGAGTTCCTTGAGTGAGTCGACACGTTCCTTGGCACCCGGGGTTCTCGTAATAGCAAAAGAAGTCGTTGATATTTTGCCTAAAAGCATTAACGCTAAGAACATATCGTTATTTAACCGAGAGAAAATCTATTGTTCTAGACATTTATTATTCGAGGCGGTACGGGTTCCAGGTTACTTTGACTGCCGAACTACCATTCTGAAAAATTCCAGAAAATCGAAGCAATTTAGTCAACGATATTGAAAACGATTAGGAGATTTAACACAATTGCTTCTTTTTCTTGTTATCTTTTTACTACGTACATTCTAATCGAATGCTTAGAAACGCTTGCGGTACCGTTCTAAAGAATACCACGAAATCAACGTAATTTAGTCAATGATACCGAAAACGACAAGATAAAAGTTAACATAGTGGCTTCTTTTTGTTGCTATCTTTTGACTGCTTATTTTTCTAATCGAATGTTCAAGAACGCTTGTGGAGATTGTTTCTGGTAAAGAAACTTGGATTGTTATTCCTCGGTTACATTAAGTTTGGTTGGTTTACAATACGCATAACAACGTTTGCAGTTGCTCCGCAGGGGAGCAGCGAGCTGCGCACTCGGTCAAAGTTGTTACAAGTATCTAGCTTGTTATTGCTATAAGGTTATAATTGTAGTTCCATCGCTCGACTGCCCCAAGGCTGGAGGCTCTCTGTACCTCGACTATACCGCTTGGTACGCCCACTACTTTCTAATGTATCCATTATCTCGGAGATACGCCTCGTATCTATCTCTGAAACATTACTCAAAAGTCTGAGTAGAGTCACTGAGCTGAAAGTAATCTTGACTGCTGTACAATTTTTCGGTCAGAGTACACTGTATCAGTGTCTGGTACTCTCTCTCTTTTGTCTTATCTGTTTGATATTTTACAATGTACGTGAGCGCTGTGTAGTCAATTATACGATAATAAACTGTACTAAAATGTGTTCGCGAAAGAAGAACGTACTGAATATATCGGTCGGTAATAAATAGTAATTTGGTTGAGAGACAAACTCGCAAATTAATGTTCATGCAGTCGAAAGCAATAGTACGCGGAACCAACAAATGTTTAAACTGGAGATAGAACACAGATATAATATCTGTTTCGGTACTTGAAACAGTTATGAAGAATTGAAATATACATTTATGACAAAAATGATTGGGCGTAATTTAAAACATTGAAACTACTAGTAAGCTCATTCAGAACCATACAATATTTATTGGAACAAATTTTTCGGTTTTCGTCAATGAAACTTCTACCACCTTATTTGTCTGTTTTTTCTAATTACAGAGACACCAAACACGATATAATTATGATCATAGTTACTTGTGTAACAACCGATTAAAGTTTCGGACTTGACATTTACAGAATTTGTGTCTCTACCATAAATGTGAAGGCTGAAACTTGAATCGCTCGTTTCATAAGTAATTATGATCGTAACTATATCGTGTTTGGGGTTATTTTAATTCGGAAGAATGACGGATACAACGGTAACAGTTTCATAATAAGAAATTAAAAATGAGAAAAGTTGCAATTTTTTGCTTCGCTTGCATTAGTGTGAGTCTCTCGAATGCACGACCGCTCTCTGACTCGGTCGTCCAGCGTGTATTCGTTTCAAGGAGGATTTCACGAGTGGTGGGGATAAAACTTTGACATTCACGGCATAACCTTTGTGATATTCACAGAGAGAATACTGTATAACATAAGTAGAATAAAGTGAGCTGTTATCTCAAAATTAAGCCTCAAGAATTGAAAACTCGAGAACAGTAACACAAAATGAAGCTTCGTTTACCACGGATAGGGAACGATAAGAAGAATCCCACGCGAGAAAAGTCGCGCAGATTCGGAGACGGATCCCGCGGGGGTGGAACAGGAATATGAAGAGAAGGGACGAAAGGGCCGAGAGGGACTAGAGGGGACGAAATGGAGGGACAGGATAGCAAACGGACGGAATGGGATATGCAGAGGGTCAAGGGGTTCCGGACTGAATTACGCGGCACTTAAACCCGGTCGGGAACACGAGATCTGCATACCACGATGACGCCGCGACGTACGCGAGCCCCGAGCCGGAACTGCGGACCCGCGTCGATAGACTATCGGAAACCTGCGCTTACTGCCACGTGAACAGGAACACGCGCTTTTAGTCGCCGCATTTACTTTATCGACCGGTCCGCCGCGGTAAACTTCTCCTCAGCCTTTTATTTTTTACTCTCTTCTCTCTTTCTCTCGCCCCGACCCTCAGTCGCTTTCGCGTTCTGCCGAAGTGACGAGGCGAAAGCGCCCTACGGCCGTCCGCGTCATTTGTTACCCGCTGTTCTTTGCGGCTGTTCATTGTTGCCGTCCGAGGGTTTACGCGACCGACTGGTGACTTCATCGGCGGAGACAGTGTATCTCAAACGATTTATACGATGCGATCAATCGGTGCGGATGATAGCCACCCTCTGTCTCAATTAACCCCTTCGTGCTTTGACTGCCGCGTCTGTCGCGTATACACAGGGTGTCCCACATAAATGGGAACACCTAAATATCTGTCGTATTTACAGTCCTATCAGAAAACTTCAGAAGACAAAGTGACGCTATTGCAGGGGGCAAATATAATGGCAAAGAAAAAAATTTGTTATGTCGTGTTTTTTAATGAAATTTCAAGGTCACCCATGTCTTTTTACATGGAATAGTATATTTTTTTACGATAGCATGATAGACAATAAAAAACTGAATTTAGTGGATACCACCTTTTTGACCTTGATATGACCTTGAGCAAGAATAAACATGTTGGAACGGATAAAATGTGAAAGTTTAAAACTTACGAGTTTCAGCAAAGATTACGCGTTCTTTACGGCGGGTTGACCTTTACATATCATAATAAATGTTCGAAATGTTGACCATCCTCATTTATGCAATATTGCAATCTTGCATTAAATGATCTGTAGGTATTGTCGATTACCTGAGACGTAATTGAAACACATGCTGCAGTAATTATTACGATTTTTAGAACTTACACTACCGGTATTTTTAAATTGTTTTACCACAACGGAAAATGCGTGTAACGACGGACAAATACGATTCACAAATTTTTCACAATACAAATGTACTGCTTGCCTCAAAGATTGGTGGCTTTCGCCATAAGTGAAAACCATATCGATTCATTCCTGTACAGTATAACACATTGTTATCACTTTCACGTTTCATATCAATGATACATACTCTAACATAAACATACGCTGTTTACTATGAAAAATATTTCAAACATTTATTGTGGTTCGTAAAGGTTGACCCGACGTAAACAATCTTTTCTGAAACACGTAAATTTTAAACTTGCACATTTTATCCGCTTCAACATGATTATTCTTACTCAAGGTCATTTCAAGGTCAAAAAGGTGGTATCCACTAAATTCAGTTTTTTATTGTCTATCATGCTATCGTAAAAAAATATACTATTCCATTTAAAAAACATCGATGACCTTGAAATTTCATTAAAAAACACGACATACATTTTTTTTCTTTACCATTATGTTTGCCCCCTGCAATAGTGTCACTTTGTCCTCTGAAGTTTTCTGATAGGGCTGCAAATACGACAGATGCTTAGGTGTTCCCATTTATGTGGGACAGCCTGTATACGGTGACCGTACGTCCTCTATTTAACCATTTACCTGTTTTTGACAAGTATACTCGTCATGGAATAAAATGAACTGCTTGCTAGTCATGTGAAAATTGTTGTGAACATTAAAACACATTTGTAATTTTGAGACATTTTAGAATATTTCGAGTTAAAGACGAAGTAAAGAAACGAAACAAGAAAATGGAGGAGACGTCAACTGGTTAAACAATACTTCGATAGAAACGTTACATTTGGAAATATTTTTTTCTATTTCTGTCTGATTCTTGGTGAAATCGACCACTGTGCGACGGTCTTTGGGTCTTGCCAGCCTCGTCCGTCTCTGGCAGGCTACAATTTGTCTTGTATAAAATACTTTTTACCCGACCGATCGACCCAACGATAAACGTAATGCATAAGCTCCGCGGTGGACGCCGCGTCGCGATCGTGCGCCGCATGCGAAATGATTTATCGCTGGGACCAGCCGCCCCGCTTGTGAAACTCCCTTCGACGTATTTGCTTCGGATTACTTCGTCGAGGACCCGGAAGTATAGGCTGCAGCAATTGTGGTGGCCACCGATTTAAAGGCTGAATTTAAGGTAAGACAGGATCTCGACGAGGATTCTCCTAACAGGTTACAAAATCAATTTTTCCAAAATATAAAATATAAATAACATCTCAGAATTTCGCGATCGAGTTTTGCAAGAGCAGATTTTGAAACATCAAGCTTAGAAATTTTCCAAGTTGACGGATTCATTGACAAATCAATTGCAAACGAAGTTTAATCGATTCTTTATAACTAGAATGCAGATTTTTTGCATTTATGGCGAAGATGAATAAGCAGAACACAAAACTGTAAATACAATAAACGAATTTTAAAATATCATTACTAGACAGCGGATTTTATGCATTTATGACAGAAATGAGTGGGTGTAATTTAAAATAGTGAGAACATTAGGAGAATTTCAAAATACTGTTTATATTATTTTCAACCTGTTAAACAAGATTATTGTATTGTCAGGTTTATCGCCGCGACCTCCGCGTCACCCTAACAGCGGAGCGTGTTTAGATCCCGCGAAACGAGCTCCCGTGCGTGGAACTGGTGGGGTTACCCCTCGAAACGGGTAACATCATAGTTCGGAGAAATTCAAAGGTAGTTCCGTTGTACTTTCGTCTGCGAATACACGTGAATCTTACACGATAGTCCGTTTCTCTCCTCTGCGAGTTCAGGCGAAGCATTATCGAGTTTCAATTACATCTGATGTACGTTAAATATATTGAGAAAAAAATTAATTTTTATTTCACTTCAGTTTGATGAAATTGAGGTAGAACAATTTTATTTTGCTTAAAGATCCGCTGTCTAGTCGTTACATTATTTTCGAGTTGTTAAAATTATCAATAGAAGCAATACATTTTTATTAAATTTCTGTTTGTTACAAATGATTGAAAAAGTAGTTATTTTGCATAAGGATGCGAAATCTAGTTATAATCAATACTACACGTTAAAAGCGTTACTGAAATTCGTTAAATGTAAACGATTCTTTTTATTTCCCAAATTTGCGAACGAGAGAGGTGTTCAAAAATTTGCAATCTTGTTAGCATTACATTTCCAGTTATCCAATCCTGCACGATGATATATTCATGTTTTTAACGTGCCCCTCCTTCCATTAATTTCGAGCTCGACGCACGAATCAGGAAACTAAAAAATCACAAATTGGAAAACGTAACGATAAAGTTTCATTTAATAAAAATAATATTACATATCGTACGATAATTGTTATGTTGTTTTCAAATTAACTTCTTTAGTAAGCGAGCGTAAAAACCGACAATCTGCAATACCACATGCTACAAAATTCATTAAACTTTAACAAAATTTTTCTTTCATTCGAATTTCTACCGAACCTTCTATCGGCTAAATTGGTTTTCATCAAGAGAGGTTGACAAAAATGCTTTAATATTCCGCAACTTCGTTAAAAATTAAACGTACATTTCGCCACAACGAATATCGTATACAATGGTCCAACGAAAAAAAAAAAGGATTGCATTGTTTCAACAGTTTATTATTCACTGGTTAAAGTTTAAATCAGAGTGGACACTATCGTCGGGCATTTTGTTGCCGGAGTTGCGGCTCTTTTGAAATACAGGCTAACCAACTCCGACGGTATTTCACGGGTGCAAAAATGGCGGTTCGCGAGTAACGCGAGAAAAACCCGCCGTGCAAAAGTGTGGGCTCGGCTGTTCTCTGGCCGGCCATTGAAATTATGATACGGCGGTAAATAGATGTTAACGCTGGCCGATGGAACGAAGTGAGCCGTAGTAAAACGTGACGGTGTTTTAAAAGTACGGCGAAAAACCCAGTCACGGAAATCGAGATAACCACGGGTAACTTCATCGTACATCGCGCGTCGGCCATTTATCAGCCAGATTTACATAAACTGATGGCAGGCCGCAACCGGAGGATTTTAATTAAAACGATGATGCCCTTAATTTCGCCGCGGTAAGTGCATATTTGCCTGGTGGCCGTGTGCTTGCATAACTTCTCTCGCCGCTCTCCATTATGTCCCTGTTAGACGACGGAAAACTGTCGGCTATTGGCGACGTGTTTACAGACTATTGTCGCGCGGTCGTTCCCGCTGCCTTTCTGATTCATGAAAAATGTGACTCCCCGTGAAAAATCCCGGAATTTTCGCGATTAGAATCAACCGACGAACTTCCGCTTGCTTTCATCGAATTGTGGACACTCGACGATGACATGGGCGTGGCTATGAGCAGATTAATTAGACACATGCCTCGAGCTCTGTCTGTTGTGAATACACTGGGGATCTGGATATAAGTCTGCGAAATTTGATGTACTTACTAAGGACCAGTATGATTAGACTGCAAAAGAACGTCGAAGCCGCTTTTCTTTTACCATGACGCTCGTCGCCGAAAAAGCAGAAAAAGTTCACGAACAGTGCTTGTACCTATGCACTGATATTGTAGAACTATAGAGGAGGTCGCTGTTAAACTTCAATGCGAAATATGCATTTCGCCGATTTTTTGGAATTTTTATAACCAGGATATTAAACTTAAAAATTTGAATTAATTGCGGTATGTGTATCTGGGTATTTGACATCTGTACAATTTTTTGCATAAATTTTGCATATTAATAAATGAGGAAAATAGGCCAAAACCTAATTTTTTTCATTTTACCCTGTAAGTACCGTGTCAGTCGGGAACTAGGCAGACCTAAAAGCAAACTTTTATCTTTAATTATAATCTTCCTTACAAAAATATATAAATTACATAAAAATCAACAATTTGCATACATTTCACACTAGTTAATAACAGGATTTTTACCAGATTCGAACCTCAGCCATGATCCAAATCAGGGGTGGCCAAAACGTGGCGCATTGGATGATTACAAGCGGCGTGATTAAGTTATTCCTTTTCCTCCCCTAAGCGAAGCAGATTCTATCCTTATCTCCATTTACCAACCCCTAACCATTAACGTAAGACAGTATGAAAAGTGCTCGAGTTATATGGCGCATCTGAACTCGACTGTCAAAAAATTAGCGCGTGGGATGCAAAAGGTTAGCCACCGCTGATCCAAATTAATTCTTGAAATATAGACATTCCTATTTCCTGAACATTGCATAAGAATTATAAGCACTGCTCTTATTTCTCAAACACCTCGTGAAGACTGTAAAGATTGTAAGACTTTGACATGACCTTCACCTGATCACTGAAGGTCAAACAATTACAACCATTGAATAGAATTGTTGATACCTTCAGAGACGCTTCTCGTCTAACGGCAGTGAAAACAAGTGATTTTTTAATCATTTTTCTTAGAATAAGAAAGAGACATCTTTGGAGTGTAAACAGATACTCTTTTTGTTTTGTTTTAGTTCATTATTCTTATTATCTATTGTATAATATACAAAACTTCTTAACTGCTTCGGCAGTTACGCATTGTTGGCGTTATGACTACTTGGGGACCCTGGGCAAAGTAGAATTTCGGGGCACCTAACCCCAACTAAATAACTTTCACATTGGAAGAAATAAAACAATTGTAAAAACATCTACATATTTATTATTGCATAAAAAGTGAAATATATTCTCTTCCATCCATGAAAACCTTTTACATCAAAATACAAAATATTTGGTTTGTGTTCGGGGCCCACTTTTGCTTGGGGGCCCGGGCATTTGTCCAAATTACCTATATGGTAATACGCCACTGGTTGGCGTGCAATGTAGCGTCTGTCACAGCGATTAAAACACAAAAAGTGAGAAATTTTCATAAAGTTAAATACTTTACGCTGGGATTGAACCTACATTGAAAATAGTATAAAAAGTTGGAAATGTTCTAGGGTTCGGTCAAAAAAATATCTCAAATCCCCAAAGAAATACGCAAAGAAATGAACGAGCTACGTTCAAAGTTGTTTACTTTACTATTTTTTTTTAGTTATCGTGCACGTCAGTTAAGAAAACATTGATTCGAGAAACATGCGTACTATGCAATAAATAATGAGAAGAATTGATCTAAACAAAAAAACATGTGCTTCAAGACTATCTGTTTACAGCCCAAAAATGTCTAGTCCCGTACGTCCAATATTTTGAAAAAAATTCTTTAAAATCATTTCTTTTCGCTGCCGGTACACGAGAAGCCAACCTTAATACTTTACTCTAAAACATTTTTTTCCAAAATGCCGTGTTTCCGAGATAATTGACCGGGGCTTTTGGGGGATCTTGTATATGTGCTTGTAACATAGTTTACCCCATCTTTGCATTAGGATCGTCTGACTAAAAGTTTGCCGAGTTTCAGCGACGAGAATGGGTTCGAAGGCGCGGGCTAACGAATCCGCCGGAATTTAATAGGCGCTAATTCCAGGAACAGCCAGTCTCAGCGAGTCTGAACGAGTCTCGGCAAGGGAGAGACTGAATTTTCCAGCATCTTTCGGCGTTTAACCGGATCCACGGTGAATTAACGGGGGGAACTGAGGAACGATGGTGAGATGAGGGTATGGTGGAACGGTCTCTCGCGCAACCAAGGAACACCGTCGTCTCATCACCGCGTCTGATGGCTAATCCGACGAGCCGGGGAAACTACGTTGATTTAGGAGCATTGACAATCAAGTTGGGAACACGGTCGTCGGTAGCAGGTGAATCCCGAGCACGGCAAATGCCACGGGAAAATGCAGTCCCCTCATCTACTCCGCATCGCGTCGCGTTAACGTCCCGTTTACGGCTTCCTGGTCGCGGTGGAATTTCAATCAAGACGATTCCGGGTCACGAAAAATTAATTACGCCGCAAGTTACGACCGTACCTACACCCACGGCTGTCAACCCGGATCGTTGACGTTACCCTGATTAATTTATACCGTGGCGCTGCCATTATTATTCATGCTTCCTTCAAAACTCTTTACGATCTTGCTAACTCTACACCCTCCTTTTTATCCGATTTCTCGGCTTGAACGACAAGCAACCTGCAGCCTAGATCTTTGGTAATATCCTACTGTATTTTTAGAAACGAGAAATTTTATCGTCATCGGTCATAGAAGTAATATTTCTGATTAACGCTGGAACTCTGACAAATTGACGGGTTTTCTAAATTCTTTGATTACGATCATTAACATTGCAATATTCGTGAACAAATTTGGATCAAGTTCAATTTTACCATTTCTGTATAGCAATGTCGAATAGCCTCCCTTACGCTTCGTAGATCTGGTATTAATGGCAGCCCTTTGATATTCACTGGCACGTAAAATTAAATTTGTATGAAAATGCGTTTTCGATGAAAATTGTTGATATTGAAACTGCTATAACTTTATGAAAGACAATTTTAGCACGACCCGCCTAAGCTAATTTCAAAATTGGAAGCACCAGCTTTCACAATAAATATTTTATCGATAAATGTCCCAACCACGGGTCCGGCTAGAGACAATCATGAGCCAGGTATACTATTCTTTGAGTTTTGCCGAACGTAGAAAAGAACAGCCAAGTTCGAGAGGCCTCGGTCTCCGAGAAGTGTAACATAATACGGGCCGGGTACATTGCTGTGAGACTACCATACCAACAACAAAAACTTTATTTTTCATTATTTTTTGATGAGTCTTTCACCAATTAATTCGTGATATTTTTCGGATGAGAATAATACCAAACATGATTTAATTCCGATGATATTTACTTGTGTAGTGAACTACGAACGTTTCGGACGCAAATAGGGATAACGTACAGATAAGAAAGAGATGCAGATGGCCGCGGGCGTCAGCACAGTTCAAAGGCCCTGTACACAATTATCAAAACACAAGTAAATATGATCAGAATTATATCATATTTGGTATCTTTTTCATCAGAAAAAAATCCACGATTATGTTGGCGACAGTCTCATAAAAAGATAATGAGAAATGAAGAAGTTTCGTTACTGGATTAGAACTGGTCTCACAATGATAAACTCGACCCGTATAATTATGCTACACACTTCGGCGACCGAGGCATCTAGATCCACCGGGTCCCTCACGTAATATACCACACGGTAGTGGCGATAGTATCTCGATCAATTAAAGGCAAGATCTTTTTGGACATTTATAGCGGGAGTACTGTATTATTCAATCTTTGTTCTCCCATGTACTGTATTTCGCAAAGAAGAAAGGAGTATTTTATAATTGAAATGTCCCTTAGAAACGAGATTACGAATTCAAGTATAGTGTCTTTCACTCCGGACAATCGTGTGTAGATTTCTCCGTGTTCGCGCAAGAGTTTCCAGTTTCCGCGTGGAAATGTAAAAATCATCGGAGAGAAGACGGAAATATGAAAACCATAGAGGGTCGGTCGCGTCGACGGGACTGTATTCGGTTAATTTGTCGGGGTCCATTTTCGCAAATGAAATGCGAGTTCCTTCCGGCGAAGTTCCAACCGACAGTAGGTTAAACGGATTTTTATTCATAGTTTGCGGAACTGATCCCCGAGTTGAAGCCCCGCGAAGGCATTCTCGCGATGAGGCAAGGCGGTTAGTGTTTAACACGTTAAGTGCCACGCCAGCACGTACCAATGTTCTAAGAGGTGTAATCAATTTTTTAATTGAACTCGTAACTGATAAGTCAAGATTTATTGTAGTCACTGCTATTATAACTTTCTTATACTTCGCTGGTCCTAATAGAATTTTAAATTACTTTACCTACCACCGTACGAATTAACGTTGAAATCTAGTCAAACAAATGAGGTCAATCATATATGACTGACATGGCAGTTAACGTGTTAATCAATTTTAATTCTCCCTCATATTAAATGAGCAAATTCTTTCCTTCAATTTCAAAAAATTGGAATCTGAAAAATGTCTAGAAGAATTAAACAGGTGCACATTGGAGCGTTTTCGAAGAGGTTTGCAAGTCTCCTGCGCAGAACGTGACAGCCACCGTCGATTCTCAACGTCCCATTCACGTGTCCGATTGATTCATCCTTATTGTTGCCTGAAAGTTCCCCGAAAGTACCAATCTTCGGGGGTTCCCATCGCAAACTCAGCCGTTGCCAACTCCCAGCAGATAATCCCAGAGCGGCGCGTCTCGTCGAGTGCCAGACGAGTGCCTCGGCTGCATTGTCGAAACGTTTCTCGGCTCGGGACCAATCCACCGGAAACGATACGTTTCCGAGAACGCCTCGCGAGTGGTGTATCTACCGGTTCCGCTCACCGAGAAATAGCAAGAGACCGGACGGACAGAGAACGCCGGAGAATTCGGAGAAACAGAGATCGCGAGAGAATTCGGAGGAACAGAGATAGCCCCACAGAACTGAAACAGAGATCGCCAGAGAACTGAGAGAAACAGAGGTCGCGAGAGAAGTGAGAGAAACAGAGATCGCAAGAGAATTCGGAGAAACAGAGATCGCGAGAGAATTCGGAGGGACAGAGATAGCCACACAGAATTGAAACAGAGATCGCCAGAGAACTAGAGCAACAGAGGTCGCGAGAGAATTGAGAGAGACAGAGATCGCCAGAGAATTCGGAGGAACAGAGATAGCCACACAGAACTGAAACAGAGATCGCCAGAGAACTGAGAGAAACAGAGGTCGCGGGAGAAGTGAGAGAGATAGAGATCGCGAGAGAATTCGGAGGGACAGAGATAGCCACACAGAACTGAAACAGAGATCGCCAGAGAACTGAAACAGAGATCGCCAGAAAACTGAAACAGAGATCGCCAGAGAACTGAGAGAAACAGAGGTCATGAGAGAATTGAGAGAGACAGAGATCGCGGGAGAATTTGGAGGAACAGAGATCGCCACAGAACTGAAACAGAGATCGCCAGAGAACTGAGAGAAACAGAGGTCATGAGAGAATTGAGAGAGACAGAGATCGCGGGAGAATTTGGAGAAACAGAGCTCGCCAGAGAGCAGACAGAAACAGAGATAGTGGGAGAGCAGAGTGTTTCATGAGGCTGTAGATCCTGTTATATTCGCATATCATAAGAACATGAACCATGTGGCCGGAAAGTTATGAATAGACTGTGGATCTTTATGCAAAATAAAAATTTACTGCATTAATTTCAAGGCAGAGGAGCTAACGAGTTTTAAGTCAGTATCCCTACCACAAGGCTGAGCATGGTTCAATGAATTCTGCTTTATTTCTTCCGTTCTACATGGCGAAAAATTACGAATAAACTCATGAACACTCTATCTAATAGCACGCACTAGTGGTTATATTTTCCGAAATTATTATTGCAAAATAGATTTTTTAAAAATTCCAGAAACTGAAAATATCTGATTTTGTATTGAAGTTATTAGATGATCACATTTACCTTATTACAGTAGTTCTGTCTCATTATAATTATTAATGTATGTTTTTTCCAGATTTGTGGAGACTCTCAATTTTCTTTTCTAAACATGTTTTCCTAACCCACATCTGATTGCCGATAGTTGAGTGTTTTCGTTGTCGTGTCTGTTGTATTTCGCTCACGTCACGATAATGATAATCTCCCTTCAGAATGACGATAGAACCGCAATCACAAGCAGAAAATATAAAAACCTATGGCGTCTAAAGATTAAATCAGAGTTCAGAATATAAATAAAAATGCAGTTCTCGAAGTTCGAACACAGTCTTATCCAGAAGATCTTTCGATCTTCGAGTGGTTCGAACATTGATGCTATAAAACTTATTATAGAATTTGAAAATGGAGGGAAACAGAGACAACAAAAGAGCGGAAAAAGAGAGGAGAGTCTAGCAAGCAAATAGACGAGCAGTGATAAGTGACAGCTCGGAGTTCGCGCGTCGATACGAAACTTCCGCAAGAGGTTACACGCGATGAACGCCTGCGAACGTTTTGTCGGGGAAAACGGTGACGCAGTCGGGTAACTGGGTTAGTGTCAAAACGTCTCGCCGCATCGAAAAGATGCAAAACGAACGTTGAATAATATGCAGGTAATCGGAGGTTCGAGAAAAAGCGGCTGTCCGATATAATTCGCGGCAACGATACACGCCTGGAATTAACAATAAGTTTTAGGGGACCAATCGCAATGACGGGTTCTAATATTTTTAAGTAACGATTATTGAAATTGTGAAGATGCATCTATGAACTATCAAAGAAATTTATTTCTTCGGGTATATATTATAATTAGTGGACTGAGGATTTTATGAATTTATAACGAAAACTTGCCGGTGCAATTTAAAACAATAGAAGGATTAAAAGAATTTAATTATGTCATCACTAGACAGCGGATTTTTATGCAAAATACAAATTTTCTATCTTAATTGAGATAAACTGAAGTGAAATAGAAATTTATTTTCTCCTTTAATATGTTTAATAGGTTGTAAATAATATAACAATATTTACAAATTCTACTAATGTTTTCACTGTTTTAAGTTACACCTATTTATTTTTGTCATAAATGCATAAAATACGCTCTCTAGTCATCACATTATTTTCAACTTATTAAGATTATCAAAGACTGATACAATCTTCTAGATTGCTACTGTTCCTTGGAATTGTGGCTGACAACTTTTGCATAAAAATCCGCTGTCTAATAATTAGACTGCGCATCATTATGCAAAATAAAAATTTTCTGTATAAATTAGATAAGACAGGAGCATAATAGAGATTTTATTCTTCCGTTAAGGATTTTAATCAGATCAAATTAAAACATTGATATTTTTAAATTCTCTTAATATGTAATTACACTAAATTGCACGTACTCATATTTGACATACTGGCAGTCTACTCATTACAATTATTAAGAAAAGGGAAGGAGATTTATGCGGCTCCTGTACATTAAAGCAAACAATTTTTATTTTGCATAAATAAAAGTCTAGTTATCAATATTCAAACATTAAAGTAAATGTATACGTAACGTGCACACCAATTTTCTTGCTCTTTTCCAAACTAATTAAAGACCAAGAAGTTCTAATTGTTTGCAAGGGGTTAATGGTTTGAATTGTTACTAGTTTTTCTGTAGAAAGCAATTTCTTTCCAGACCTAGATAAAAAAATGATTAAAAGTTATTGACCGAATATCAATTGGAGTCCGCGAATCTCGAACCGGAACGGTTACGAATAAACAGACCGTGAGAATGTCAGGATCAGGAACTGAACTAATACTTTTTCTCGTTCGTCAATAGTGATTTCCAATAGTTTGCGTACACGTTTGAAAATGTGGGGGGAAGCGAGCGCGAATCGTAGGAGTGCAGCAATGCCTTTAAAAAAACAATCTGTCGGTGCCGATTGAGCGAAACAGCGGTTGATTCGACGGTGAATGGAGCTAGTTTCGGGGGAAACGATGTTCGTTGGGAAAGAAGCGAAAAGGGAATAAAGAACGAATATTATTTTTCGTGTATATCTCGCGTGAGAAAGGTCCCGGTAGTTTCGGTGCCGCTGTGGGAAACGGGCTCACGTAAAATAAAGGACCCTTGGCAACATTCTCTCGACAAACGGAGAACTCTCTCTCTCTCTTTCTCGCACGCGCGTGTGTGTATTCCGTGGTGGATAGAATCTCACCGCGAGCCTGTCATCTGCCGCGGGAAAAAACGGAAAGGAAAAACATGAGAAACGAGTCGAGCAACCACGGTAAACAGTCGGCAAAATAGTTCCTCGCCACTCGGCTGACCGCAGAATACGCGGCGAACGGTGTTTTCCGCGCCGCGTGCTCGGATCCGTGATAAGAACAGCCCTGCGGATAAGCATCGCACCGCGATTTTACTCGGATGGCCACAGGAAAACGTCGGACCGGTTGTCAACCGCGAAATTACAAGAATTATGGTCCCGGAGACGACTGTAATGCGCACGCGAAAATTGCCCGATGCCTCGCGTCTTCGTTCTTTGGCTGCGCCGCTCTCAAGGGAACATATTCGCTAGTTACGCAAGCCGATATCATCATGCGCGAGAGATGAATAAAACACTATATGGTATATGGGATTAAAAACTAATAATTACCAACATGTTCTTCAGTGAAAGATGATGAAACGATTTTGAAGTTGTGTCAGTTGGTTTCACTGATCGCCTACGGCCCACGCATTTGTATTCGTTGTAATGGGCAGCATTTTGTGAATAACTTACATTAATCAAGGGGCAATGCAAGCCAGCCGGTCTCGTCGATCGGTGGTTCAACTTGAAAAGCTGCAGTCTTCTACGGAGAACACCGAAAATAAAACGAAAGGCGACCGACCGGAGGGCAAGAAAGTTTTGCAGGGTCGATTGTTCCGGAACAAGCGGCCGGGAGTTTTCATTACACGGTGGCGGTGGCGAAGGATGCGTCTGTTCTTGGTGTCCGTTGTCTGCGACAGAACGATTCGCTATGGCCGAGAGCCTCGTTCCTCTTCGCGGGGCCATCCCGTGTGTCCCCCGAACCGCCAGGGCCACCCTTAATTACCAAAGTCTCCGAGTGTGCCGAACTAAACTGCAAATTGCAATTACGCTTTGACACATCTACCGTGACAGCGCGTTGCGTCGCGCGGCTGCCTCTGCCAGTCTCTCTAATCCCACGTTACGTTACGTACGCCCTCTCGCAACCCTCTGTGTGCCCACCCCCGCAGGTTCTTCATCCCCTTGTCTCCTGCCCCGCGAGGTTTCATTACATGGCTGGTTTGCGAACGTAAGCGGGACATTGTGCGCGGATCTTTGTAAAGAGGCCCGGACCTCTACCTCTTTAAGGTCGATTTATGTTATCCGTTCAGATATGGGATCGGTTCGTTTCAGACAGAAGAATTGTAATCGGAGATTTAAGGATTCCATGGCACAGAATCACACAGTTGTGACTTTATTTTGGTTGTAAGCTAGAGAAATTATTTTCCCATTGATTCGCCAGCATTGCAGAGCTTCATCAAAGGTTCGAAGACTTATATTTTGCTTAACCATTCTCATAAGACAGTAATGCCGCGATAAGTGCGACGACATTGCTTTCTACAGGCGGGACAGACTCGAGGTTCTTTTATCTTTTGTATGTCTCATTGATATACTTGATCCGTATCATGTTACAATTTCTCCGTCGAGTCGAGCGGACGAGCTTCTCGACCCCTCGAGGGGTATACTCCGCAGTAGGAGGGATATTGCCATCGCACCTAGCGTAAGCCACTTATTGCTTCCATCGTGACATTACTGTAGTGGGACGATACATGAGCAAACAGTATCGACTCCCATTGCGTAATTTACTATTATCAAGCTTTTGACTACTAGCACATTGGACGTTTAAGTAGAACAACAAGGTTGATGGGTCGCATATTACATACTCTGCCTGTAGAGTCCAGTCCATGGCTAGGTTATATAAATGAGAGTTAAATACAGTATGAGTTGAATATAATTAGACTATGTACGTATACATTTATTTCTTTTCTGAATCATTTTAATACACTGAAAATAACAAAACAGTATATTTAAATACTGGAAATATTTTTATTGTTTTAAAGAACCCCGCACTAATCATATGGAAAATCTATCCCGGTAAAATCAGTTGGATTTTTCATATGTTGTAGCTTATGATCTATTGAATATTTACTTTACACGCTTGCCGCACCCCCACTCCCGCCACCCCACTTCGATTTTCAAGTTGCGCGACCTAAATGAAGTTGGCAACATACTAGCATTATTGCTGCCGAATGCTATTACTTTCTGGCATTGCTACGTCCGATATTTGTATATTGATATCAGTGGATTCCATACATTTTGGTCTCCATACTGTTTGATAATACATAATAGGATCATTTTTTTATTAATCCACACACGCACGCACACGCACACAAACACACACACACACACACACAGCAGAGAGTGTTTGGTATAAAAAAATACTACGGGAGTGACGAACCGTGGGGTCCTTATCTTTGCTGTGACACGAAACGAGTTTTGTGAAAGATTTCTATTCACAGACCGTTTCAAGGTCATTCAAAATTGAAAAATAATGACATCACCTAACAGATTTTGTGAAACCATACTATTTTTGTTTCAAACATTTTTCCAAAAAATAAATATTTCCCGAGATTTAAGTATTCGGCAAGCATGGGCACGGTTGGGACTCCTCAAACGCTTGCTTCTCCCACCAACCTCTCTTTCATGCAGCGCGCATGTTCGTTGCATACGCTGATGTCTCGTGTCTACGTTGCCCCATTGTACCGCGCTTGCTGGAAGGGGACAGAGGGCGCTACGGTGTGGACGGTTTTTCCTCAATTGAGGCAAAATTGCCCATCCCTGCTCTATGGTAACGGCGGATACTGGTGGGGGACAGTGGGCGCTATGGTGGGGACGGTTTTGACTCAATTGAGACAAAAATGCCCATCCCTGCTGTACATGATCTAAGATTCGAACGGACAAAAGACGTTTATATTCCCAAAGAACGTTCTTCCGGGTTAACAACGAATATCCGGGGTAAGTACAACGGTTTCGCCTTTCGACGAGGGCTAATATGAATCGATCTTTAACCGACGACCAACCATCCAGCTACCCTTTCGCACTTTCCGCCGTGAATCACTCTCGTGACACTTCTCGGAGATACATTACCCAACCCTCAATGACCAGGATGCCGGTGATCTTCGAGCTAAGTATGCCTCAACGGAGCAGTTCGTCATTACCCCGCAACGACATCTCGCAAAGTCGATAAGCCACCCTCCTCTCCAAACCCCCATCGCTCACTCTTTGTCCAAGCTCGATCCGGGAACATCGACGTTCTCCCTCGGGACCGGATCATCCGTATCTCTAGCGAGCAACAGAAACGACAGGGCGGCGACGGCGCACCAATGCAGCGCCTACGGAAACGAGAATCTAAGGGGCGAAAGTGGATCAACCCTCAAGCGCAAAGTGGCAATCCTACGTTGCCGAGTCGAGACACGTTCCACTACCGGGAACTCTGCCTCGGATCTTATTGAAACTATAGTTTTGTCGTACACGAATCTCACGAATTCGATTCGATCCTGAACCTGCCAGGTGCTAAAAGTGACTGATGTGTGGGGACTCGTGAAAGCGGGCGGATTAAATTTATTTCGATTTTCCACGGTTTTTAAGGCCTGATCAAAAGGTAGGATTTATTCGATCGCTTTCCGTGGAAGAAGTAAGATAAGAAATTGGTTGTTCGATCGTAGTGGGTACAGCGTTAAAATAACTTTCTTGTATGGCTACTACAAAAACATTTAGAGGGATGTATCTTCATAAGAACAAAGTTTAACACTGAGGTAGTGAAGATGCATCTATGAGGAATTATTCAACAAATTTATTTCTTGGGTATGTGCTATAAAAAGATGGTTAAAAATTTGTATAGACACATTCCTGTTACTCTTATAAAACAATACGTTACTCTTATAAAACGATTATAAAAAAACTGTTAAAGTCATGCGGAACAATATGAGGAAAGTTGTTGGTTGTTGTTGATTAACTGTTAATTGCGAAGCAAGTATGTAACAGCACAAACATCATGGAAATATCTGCACGGTAAGAGACATTCCCCCATAGAGTCAACCCCTGTCAAGCGCGACGGTTAGTAGTTCCACAATTTGGAGACACGGGCGAGCAATTTGCTCGTAGTGTGCAAAAACATTCTTACTAGTCTCCATGATTTAATGAGAAACAGGAAATACTCGGCGCGCAGCGACATTCCGTTTCGGAGCAAGGCGGCGTCGGCCTCGGAACCAAGAGCGAACAACAAATCTCGCGGAGCGTATTCTCGTTCCGGAGCTGCACGCACAAGCCGCGGGCCGATCCTACGCAAGCGCGTTTTCATTCACGCGCGTCGCTCCCCGTGAATGGCACGAGAAAACGTGGGCGGACGTGGCTCGAACCTCTCGCCGCTCTCAATGTCTTTTCCATGAATGAATTTACGTACGTCGCTTCTTTCTCTGGTTCCTCGACCCCATAACAAATTACCGTAGAACCCCCATAACGCGACAGATGCGTTCTGTGTTATTGGCATTTCGCGATATTCGGAATCAACAGCACGAAAAGCTAGAATTATATAATATATGTATATTATTATTTCTTATATATACATATATCGTATAATGTATATTATATTATTTAAATATTTATTATTACAGTTATATTTGTCTAGAAGACTATTAGCTATAAAGGTTTATTATTTTATAGGTACAAAGATACATCCATAACCTAGAAAGAAAAGTTGTACTTATCTTTTTATTTGAGGAAGCTTTTTATATCCACAAAAAATTCCGCAAAAATGCACATAAAAGTCACACAATGTCAAAACAACTTACTTAACCCCTTATCCTACCCGCTAACTCCCGATTGCTCGAGCCATAATAAACAAAAAGGTCGGTCACGTGTCGAACCATTTAGCTGTTTAACCGTGTGCTCGAACTTGCGCAGAATGTATGCGTCTCATGACATGTATATTTCGGCGCAACGAAAGGAAATGTGAAATAATAAACACGTTTGGGCACAACTAATACTTTTAAGATGTCTGGGAAGTAATTATGATCAATTCATCGGTGAAGAAAAATGATTTATAATTGGAAAGTGGATAATGTATCAGTAACAATTTGTAAATTAATACTTAATTTCAATTAATAATGTTTTGAGAAAACTCGTAAAAAATTAGTAATCTTCGTGTTACTGTTGTTTACGTTTGTCACGAATGAAGTACCACAGCCAGGCTCGTGTTGCTTAGGTTTGGTCTGAACGAAGTACCACAGCCAGGCTCGTGTTGTTTACGTTTGGTCCGAACGAAGTACCACAGCCAGGCTCGTGTTGTTTACGTTTGGTCCGAACGAAGTAGCAAAGCCAGGCTCGTGTTGTTTACGTTTGGTCCGCACGAAGTAGCACAGCTAGGCTCGTGTTGTTTACGTTTGGTCCGAACGAAGTACCACGAGTCAGGCTCGTCCTTATTGCTTTTGGCCCAAATTTCTGACCACGAGTCTCACTCGCTGTTGTAGGACAAGCGGTTAATAATACAAGAATAGAAAAGATAAAGTGTATCATAAAATCTTACTAAAATTTGATTCGGTCTCAAGCAGACGGAACGTAAGGATTGGACACTGCAATTCCTTGGAGGTAATTCCGCTGCAATTCCTTGGAGTTAATTCCTTGCATTGTGGAGGGCGCAACTCGGGCCCTCTTCAGCAATTTCAGGTTTCCTGATTGTGGAAGTACTATGTTGTGTGGGGCCTTACTGTGATTTTATCCCAGTTCTATCCGTCCTTCTTCCCATGATTTTATACTAGAAATCGGTGATTTGTTCGATCTGTTCCGATTGGATTCTTTTCCTCGGGGACCGCGTACGTTCTCCACCCTCGTGAAACTTGCTCTCGCGGTGTTTTACGCGGGAAGACCTATTCTACCCGCAAACAATCCGCCAACGATGTATCTGTCGCAGAACTTTCGATGGAAATCCCGTGGAACTTCTATCCAATTTCGTCCGCGGCGCATGCATTTATGCGTCCCGGTGCCGGGATTCTCTGTTTGTCGATCGTTTGCTAAAGCATGCGTCACCGTTCCCTCGTACCCCAAGGGATTCCATCGACGACGGGAAAGAACGATGCAAGATACTTGGTAATCCTTACTTGGTGAACTTTTAAAAGAAATATCAGAAATATAGAAATTTCATTAGAGGAATGTTGCAAAAACATCAATGACATCATTTATTTTTGATAAGAAACAAGACAGTACATCGTTTATAGAAATTGTGTATGCCGACTGCTGATTGAACAAGTATAAAGAAGACAAACAAAAATATCAACTTTTCTATTCCAATTGGCAATTGCTGAAGATGTATAGAAATCGATGAATACGTACATCTTACGAAGCAAAGTATCAATGAATATTATCGTCAATAAAGACCGTCACACCAGTTCGACCAGGTTTCACGAAGTTTTTGTGTGTTCAAACAATATTGGTGAAACCAGCGTCGACTTCACAGCAACCCTGCTCGGACCACAGGCCGCTTTCACAGCTGTTACTGTTCCCATTTCTCCCGTCTAAGAAGAGAAACCAGTTTTCAATTTACAATAGACCAGGAAATGTAAATCACCAATAACAAGATCCTCCTCGCGGCGTCTCCCTCCGGCAACGCAAAGATCAGTCTCGGCCAATCAGCGTTCAATATAAATGTAAATACCGTACGAAATCCGTCGATTTAAATAACCGATGGCGCGGTGTATCGATGTCTCGGGTGGTAACAATGGCGACCGCCTCGCGCTTCCTCTTTCGCGAAAGATCTGCGATCTCGGATGCGTCCCTCGATCTAACTCTCCCGGTGCAGATCGTCGGCGCAGATAAAATGGGAACGGTAAGATACGACTCGGTTTCTCGGCGACGATGGCGACCGGTGTATTGTGTCCGGGTCCTGTTTTCGCCTAACAACGGCCCCGAAGCAGAACGGGTTCCCGAGCTGCGAACACTGCCAGCCTGCGCAAGAAATAGTGGCGCGAGGGGGATGAGAGAGGTCGGAGGAGGAAACGGGACGGAAGAACAGTCTCTGACAGGCTATGAACGAGATTTGCATATCCGCTGTCAACCCGCTGCGCTGGACTGGCGAGCAATAAGCGACAAGGTCATTCACACCGACGCGACGTTTGTTCAATGAGTTCTGACCAGTTCTCTCCCTCGCTCGTCGCGATCCTGGCCTTTAATCCGTCAGCTGTCAAAGGCGCGTGCTGTGTACCCAGAAATGGTCTCACTGATTCTGGAAGCGCGAAAAAAGACTGGCTCGTGCGTAAAACATAGAAACATTTAGCGATTAAAACACGCTGTTTGAGAGTAAGAACGAACATCTACGAAAACAACCTACCAAGTAGACTAAATCGCCGGGATCAAACAATCCTCACACGATTAAGAATAGGCCACACTGCGTTAACACACGAACATTTGATGTCGGAGAGGGCCCCCAACAAGTGCAACGACTGTAACGTCGAGTATACAGTTGCTCATATTCTGCAAGACAGTCCAGCCACGGGTCATGCTAGAAATAGGCATGAACTCCCAATTGAATTGAAGAAATCGTTCAACGACGAAAGGCACCAGTTTGGTGTTGTTTCATATACAGGGTGGGGCACTATAAACAGGTCACCTGAATAACTCGCTTGCTTTTGAAGATAGAAGAAAATGCATCAGACCAAACATACTTGATATCGAGGCGCTCGTAATCTGATGTCATTCATTTTTTTATAGGTGGAGATGTCAAGGAGATATGAAGGTCAACTCTATTTTTTTAAATGGAACGGTATGGTTTTTTATGTACATTCTGATAGTGCGTTTTAAGACGAATACAATGACCCATTATGAAGGTCATTCAAGGTCACGCAAGGTCAACTGCAATAGAAAATAAAGTGTCTCAAAGCACTCTTCGAACACTACGACTATCTACATGTAACATGTTATTTACGTATTCACTGCTACTTCAAGTGTTCAAAATGACGACCTTAAATAGTTAAAACTAGCATGCGGGAAGGTGCGATTTTCCGGCTTATTAGCTAATTTCGACCTGAAACTTTCGCTTAATTAGTTTTTGTGTTCCGCGTCGGAACAATCACAAAATTCAGTATACCGATACTTTTCGTAACCACTATACGCTGTCGAAGAAGAGTTCCGCGCGGCCACGCAACGCTGTAAATCACGGTAGCAAGCAGAAAATGAATCGGTTGGGGCCGTCGGGCGGAAATTAGACGACACTGCCGGCGAGTCAGAGACAACGAAATAGGTGCCGAGACGCCGGCAGATCGAAAAGGGCGAGAGAAGAAGAAGAAGAAGAAGAGAGAGAGAGAGATAAAGAACAAAAGAAGCTAGAAATGCAATAAGAGGAAAGAACTGGGCTGGAGCAAGCGGCGCAAAGAGGAGGACGACGACGGCCAGCGGATGAAGTTCTCTGGGTGCCGTTAAACGAACTTCGGACTCGCCGTATTTTTTCTCGAGCCTGTTTCTCTTTTTACCCCGGGCCACGACCTCGTCCCCGGGATTCATTGTCGGTCAGGGAGTAGAAGAGAGGAGAAAAAAAGAACGAAACCTCGGACGAAAAGCGACGAGCGAAGCCGACACTTTGCACGCTTTATTTATTGCGAGCGTGCTCGGTTCCTTTTCTTCCTCGGGCTACTGGATAATGCAGGCATGAAATTAATATTTGATCGCCCAGTGACTGCGCCGATAAGCATCGGAGGATGTACCGACTCATTGTGACCGCTTGTCCACCGTTATTATTCTGCAAAAAGTGTCCATTGAAATGCGCCAGCGAGTAATTATGGTAGCCTCTCCGTTAGATGGATTTTTATAGATTCGGTAATGCGCCGCTTGGATCCTGCGAGCAGGATCGAGTCTTCGTTTCCGCTCGTTTGAACAATTCATCCGCAGAAGCCAACGTTCATTTCGAAAGGAATAATCTTGCGATGGTGGTATCTTGGGTTTCGAAAGTTTTAACGGTAAATGTTACGTTAAGGGGAGTTACCTTGGATGACCTTGACCTTGACATATGTTGTCAAGGACAACATTCTGAGTAATCCACAAAAAGTTTTAGCCGGCTCTCGTTGTTTATTAAGCAAAAGAATAAACAAAAGAAGTTTTGAAAATATAGATTATCTTGAAAACGAGGCGTCAAATGAAAAAAGTTTATCCTACATTATCGACTTATTTTCTTACATAGAATCAACGCTTGCTCGCTTGTACCACCATTTACGGGACACCTTATATAAACGCAATCTCTTGAAATATCTAAAGTAATTCAGTAAATACTGATGTATTACACATCGATATACAAACACTCGGTCACCTTCGTATGTCCATAAAAAGGCGAAATATAAGTAAAATAATAATCACATTGAGTGCTCCATTAGGTAATATACAACTTTCGTTTATACAGGGTGTCCCATTTAAGTTGAGATTGTAAATAATCTCGAAGACATGATTTAGAAAAAACAACCTGACACATGTCCTTTATTGTTTCGAGTGGGGAGTCAAATGGCACTACTAGTTTTCTAATTCGTGCGCGTTTTCAAGGTTATTTCAAGGTCATTTTGTCTTTTTTTATCATGTACCCATATTTCTTATATCGGAATCATATTCTACGTAAAAAAATGCACAACTTTTGTTTGAAACATTTTTTCGTAAGTTTGTAAGAACTTTATTACGTGTTCATGAATCTTTTATTAAACGAATTACTAAGTCTCTAGAAGTTGAGGGTAAAAATTTCGAGCGTTTATTATGATGTTCTTAAATGAAATAAAAAATCTTCCAGAAGAAAGTAACGTTGTCATTTTAATAGAAAAACAAAATCATCCTTGACATAAACATGAAAAATCAGCTAAATATCTTAAGAAATATTGAACTTACAAAAAGATGTTTCAAACAAAAGTTGTGTATTTTTTTACGTAGAATATGATTCCGAAATCAAAAATATGGCTACATGATAAAAAAAGACAAAATGACCCTGAAATAATCTTGAACACGCCCACGCATTAGAAAACTAGTAGCGCCATTTGACTCCCCACTCGAAACACTAAAGGACATGTATCAGTTTGTTTGTTTTAAATCACATTTCTTTGAGATTTTTTACAATCTCAACTTAAATGAGACACCCTGTATACAAGTCGTTCACGACATGTGGCTATCAGCTGTACTCGGGACGAGTCTTACGATGTTTATGGCATTTATTATCGATAGGTAGCCAGGTAGTTTACCTGATCTCGGTCGCGCGTTTGTCCCCGCATACGGAGCGTTTTGCGACGGAACAATTGTAAAAGTCCGAGTATTTGCAAATAATTTTTCTGAACCCCGAGTTACACAGATGGCAATGTATTATGTTAGGGTCTAAGGGAATATGAACAGTAATGACCAGACACTGCCTGGAATTAGCTTATACTAATATTTTAGCGGACGAAATATTTGCAAATTATTCTGAGCCCCGAATGAAATGTGCTGTAATTTATTTATTAGTAAATTTAGGTAGTATAGTTAAATGATTGATCCTCTATACTGGGTGTTTCTGATCTGATGGTACAATCAGAAAGAGGCTGATTCTACAGAAAGAAGTACATGAAATTGTTTCAAATAAGAAATTTTGTTTATGAGAAAATCGGCTCTCAAAATTCGTCAGGTTTCTGCGCAATAGCATTTATAAACAATAGAATCGACAAGTCATGATCAGACGTATCAGCCAATTCCTATGAATATTGACGTCACACACGTCAGAAGATCATATAATCTTGAATTCTGATCCTCGAATATAGAATTTCGGATCCAGAAAAAGCAGAAAATTTCAACATACTTTATATCCTTAAAAATTTCTTAAATTGGATGTTTTCAAACCTGTTCACTGTAAATTTTAAAGTGCAGCATGGTGGTTGCTTTTACACGGACGTTTACGCGGAAGCTTTCCGGACGTTTACGCTTGGTACATTTCGTTGAAGAGCAACATCACAAATTGACTGTACATCGAAAACATTTTTCCAGTTCCCTTCTTGGTCGATGGAACCCTGCGATCCATTGGAATATATACTTTCTAAGTGACAGAGTCCAACTTCATAAGGTAAATTGAACATCTTTACCATATTTCTACAGACACATCCATGTACAATTCTGCTATATTTCTGGATGCGAGACAATAAGAAAAATCAAGCTCGATATCCGGCGATTAGTCCTGCGTGACACATATAGGTGACACAATTCGTCGTGTAGCTTTAAAAATTAATTTGGTTCATAATATAATTAATTGAACCAAACGTCTGGAACTTGTAAGACCTAAAAGACGAAGTAATCCCTGTGATATGCTTGAACTCTACAATTTTGATTTGAATGATTAACTTCCTCTGATTTTGTGAGATTTTTTGGGGACGATTGTTAGGCAGTCAACATGTTAACATATAACCTGGATTAACCAATACCATAGTTTAACTCTAACCGACAGTTTCATACCAATCCCATGTTTCGAGCGTTTCGCAATGTTGTCTTAGACATTTTTCGCAGCGACGAGTTTCAGTCGCAAACGAACCAGAACTAACGTAAAAATATTGTTGGCTGCTGGACACGGTTTGCAATAAAAATGTGCGATCGGCGACGGCTGTCATAACGCGATGATGTCATCGAACGCAACATTTCGCGGCCGGTCGATTAGTCGCGAGCAAAGTTCATTTGCGTCAATCCGCAGGAGCTCGTTTTGATTTTACGGCGCCATTATCGCCGCTCGTGCACAGACCGGCGTGTATCGGATGTTTTCTATTGCAGACACCGTTACTTGCCTCGAACGTATCTCGCGCATTATTAACGTGCTAAATAAAGGTGGGAATATTTGAAATCACGCTTGAGCGGTTCCATTATGTTCCGGGGGGCTTAAAGTTCAACGAGGCGTACAGTTTCGACGTCTGACAAGAGAGCCGGTGGTTTTCAATATCGCGAGCCACGAGGTCTCGAGGCCCCGGTTTTAAAGGTGAGTCCGCGAGAGGAAACAGGCTCGCGAACTTTTCCTTCGAGGAGAGAAGCGTCTACTCGCATTAATACACGGCTCTCGGGCCGATCGCGTGGGTTTTACGCGAAGTTTATGGGACACGATCGACTTTAGAAAGGGAGATTCGAGCATCGAGATATTCGCGAATGAATGATTCCGGCCGACAGGTGATTTACCGATATCTCGCGAAACTGCGAACGAGGTTCGTTGGGGCCGGACTCCTGGCAGAGTTCCAACGTTGAGCAACTACTTACGAGGGATGTGTTTCTTCTGCCGGATAAGCCGCTGAAATCTGGCGAAACCAAATCCTCGCCGTATCTGCTGAACATGGGACGCAATGTTTTAGTTATCGACATAGCTTTTTCTTTTCTTCGGGATCATCGACTTATTATTGGACGTCCTCCAGCGACAACTCGCTCACGAAATCGTAAATGTCCGTGCCAACTTTGAACCTGATTCTATGCCTATAGATCGATGAAAATGTGTTGAAAAAATGGCCCGCAAATTTGTCCTTGATCGATTCTACAAGGTCAACATTGTTTTTGTATCGCATCGTATAATACTCGTCACAACGAACAAAAGTCTTAAAGACACAATTGGTCTCAAGTCAACCATTCTCTTGAAAAACGACTTTAAAGTTTCATGAACTATTTTATCCCACATGTCTATAGGGTGTCCAAAGATGGTATAAATGTGGAGGGAGTAATTCTACATGAGAAAATAAGTTTAAAGTATAAAATAATTTTTTTCGTTTAACGCCTCGTTTTCGAGAAATTAGAGTTTGAAAATTCGGCGAACGCGCTTGATATTGAATATGAAATGTTTTCGAACCTTAATTTCTCGAAAACAAGGCGTCAAATGAAAAAAAATTATTCTATACTTTAAACTTATTTTCTCATGTAGAATCACCCGCTCCGCGTTATACCATCTTGGGAGACCCAGTAGACATGTGAAATAAAATAGTTTACAAAACTTTAAAGTTGTTTTTTAAGAGAATGGTAAACTTGAGACCCATGGTGTCATTGAGACTTTTGTTCCATGCGACGAGTACTATACGATGCAATAAAAAAATATGTTGACCTTGAAAAAAGGGTGAAGGACAAATTTGCGAACCATTTTTCTAACAGATCTCCACCGATCCAGAGGTATAGAACCTTGCTATGGTAGTCGTGACATATAATTTTGATACACCCTGTACATCGTTGAGGTAATACATGATTGAGCGTCACTACAGTTGCGAGCAGACTGGTTGTAAATTTTACACTAAATCTACCAACATCGGTCAAATTGAGCGGTCCCCAATTCCTTATTTCAGAATTGTTGAAATGAGATAGACTCTTTCGTGGGACACAATTGAACAAATTTCTTAAATCAAACGTATACTAATAATAAAAATAGCAAAAAGTCTAGATAAACTGAATCTTGTCAGTCT
Source organism: Sphecodes monilicornis (assembly GCA_913789915.3). NCBI lineage: Eukaryota > Metazoa > Arthropoda > Insecta > Hymenoptera > Halictidae > Sphecodes > Sphecodes monilicornis. The sequence continues at coordinate 12,484,606 of OU565284.1, read as the reverse complement.
TATAAAGCAATGCATGCCAGTCACGTTTTATGCTCGGTAGGATTACTGTGAAACGAGGATTAACAATTCCATTTTGCACATGTTTTAAATGTTAATTAATATGCGTATCAAGTTTGGAATTAAAATACTTGGTAACTTTCTTTAAAAAAATTCTCAAATCTGCCTCACAATCGGTGCTAGGACTAATGAAATAACTCGAAAATTCAATTTCTTATTTTTTGGGGATGAGATATGGGCTTGATGGAGAGATGCACATTTTTCAAATTTCTAATACGTCGATCTCCGTTCAGTATTAAAAATTCTAAGAAAATTTCAGAACTGATTACAAGATTGCGGATCTTTATGCGAAATAAACAATTTTCTATCTGAACTGCAACAAACTGCAGCGACATAGGAAAATATTTTATTTTTTAATATGTTTAATGGACTGAAAATAATATAACAGTACTTTTGAATTCTTTTAGTATTTACAGATTTGAATTGCGCCTAGTCATTTTCGTCATAAGCGCATGAAATCCGCAGTCTGCTGATTCCAAAAGATTAGATTAATCAACGCGATGTGTATTCATGCATTATTGTTCGCTTTCTGGAATTTAAACAGAGCTAGAGAAAATATGGAACAGTCTAAATCATGCAGAGATTATTGTAACATCTGTAATACAACGTTAACCATATCATAACATTTTTATAATTCGTGAAGTTACGGAAATACTTTCTACAGGAATTTTTTAATAAACTTCTTTATTCAAGCACATGTTACCATAAAAATCCTGTAAAATCTGACTAAATTTAGTCCTGTTATTATTATAAAGGAATGTACAAGATCAGGCTTTTATATGGCTCGGTAGTTCTAATGTTAAATTAAGGGTCGATGATTTCTCGCCAAGAGCTCAAAATAACGCACGAAACAAAATGGAACTTAAACGATCCGAAAAATCGATCGGCTCTTCATATGCATCAAATTGCATGCATCAACCATGAAACTGTGACACTCCCTTATGAAAGCAGGGCCCGCTGTAATCGCAGGATCGTTCATTTCCATCGCATTTCGAAACAAAAGCGTTCTGGATCGTGTGCCGGTAAAATAGGGGTCATAGTCGGCGTGACAGGCGATCGCCGAATAATTCGGCCGGGAAGGGTGCTGTCACATCGCTCGTGTAACCTATGCAAAAATATGCGTGAGCGTTCGTTGCGCGTGTACGCACGTGCGTGTCGTTTCGTTGCAACACGGTATCGATTGTCGTTGGAAAACTCGGACGCGTGGCGCGTTTGAATGGGCGCATAATGAGAGAGACGCGAGTCGGCGAGAGGGAAAAAGCCGTCCGGTGTCGTCTTTCAGCCGTTATGGATCACTTTTGCAGCGTCGATTTTCCACGACATAATAGCGACCGTAGCCGGGGAACGGCGGGGAACGGGGGAGACGACGGCGGGAACGCGTCCATGATTGAATGCCACCGACGAAAAATAAACCAGGTCGACGAGCATGAAACTGTGCAACGTGACACCATTGTCCGCCGAACAGTGGAGGGAATCGTCCGACCTCGTCGCGCCCGCGGTCCCCTGTCGGCCCCACCGTGAAAAATGCTCCCCGTTGACGCAAATAAACTTCCTCAACGGGTAATGGATACAACCCCGGTGGCAGGTTTCTCCCAGTGTCGTCCCAAATAATACCGGCCCCGGCAAGGACATCGTTTTCGTCTCTGCCCACGTGTCCACTCGGTCCACGGGATCCGCCATCAAGCTCAAAATGTTCGATTTTTCTCAAGAACGTCGCTCAAACGAGAGAAAAGACAATTTTCTACGTAGGAAAGGGTAGCGTCACGTAAAAGGATCAAACCTGTCCCTGCGCCAATTTTAATGCATATCGCACTGGGCTATAACTTGTCGAGAAGAAACACTTCATGTCAAAGTTCAACCATGCACCATAGATGAAGCTACATTTATCATGTTCATTGCCCCATAAATTATGTGAGCATCACGCATGTCTTGTCTGTTTCATTCATATAAACGAACAGATAGCCCTCCAAGCATTTTGTGATGCCAACAGCAACTCCGACTGGTAAACCGAAGCTCCAGACTCTAGAAAACCAAATATTTTATCCCGAGAAGATTGGAACTGCTTGTGAATTTTGTTACTTTGACTTCTTTCATTGGTTTGTTTTGTAACCGGTCCCGACAAGAACTCTGTTTTCGTCTCTGCCGCTATCAACTTCTATGGTGTACAGTTTTTCTCATGAATGCTGAAAAAATACGACAATAGACAATTTTCTTAGTTGGAAAAGATAGAACCACATAAAGGGATCAATCTGCCCATAAACCGATTTTGATGTATATTGCTCCGAGCAATAGTTTGCTAAGAAAAAACAGTTGTGGCGGCTACTTCCTGTGCTCGTCAACAGAGGGACATTCCGACAACACCTTTCCCGCTACTACCTGAATCTTACTCTGTTTGTATATATACCGTCCTAAACTGCCCTTACGACATCCCACCAGTGTCGCCAGATCAACCCAAAACTGGGTTGATTTTCCTCTCCTCCTTTTCCCCTTCCACTATCCCATTCCACTCCTGCGCACACTCCAACGTCCCCCACTAACACCGTAGACTGGTCACGTGACGTGCCGCACAACTTGTTACATATTACTCTGGTCATCAGAGAGGTGGTAAATTGTATTCCCCTCGATTTCAGCGATCTGACGACACTGCATCCCACGTCTAAGGCACCACGAGTCCGCTAGATAGCCTTACTGACGAGTCCTCTAGCGCGGGCCTAGGACAAAACGCTTCCTTCTCCTTTTTCCATCTTTTCATTAATTCAATGCCGCCAAACAGTTTATGCCAAGTTTCAACCCTAAAATCCAAATTCAAAACATCCGGATTATCCTCCATTTCCACTTCCACTTGTTTCTAAAAGTTCTAATAAAATCTGACACATTCCGGATTCCTAAGCACATCAGAGAATTTTTCCCATTCTTGGTTGCCATCTCCGGTTGCAAAAAATTAAAAAGAATTGAAAGTATGCAGATCTCTTACAAAAGTTGGGAAGGTACCACTTTGTATCTTAATTTCGTAACAAGATTCTGTCGTAAATTTTGTTGTTAATTTTTTCATATATTTTAGTAAGGTGCGCTGTACTTGTTTGACCTTGCAATGACCTTGAAAACGTTCAGCGGACATATATATGTAATATCTTTGCTCAGTTACCATTGCAAGTGATTCCAAGGCGTAAGTCGGCGATGAACAATTTGATGAAATTTTTCGAAATAAGAGAAACCACGTCGGCCACGTTTCTCGCTGATCTCCCGAGCATAGCACGCTGTTTTACGGTCTTTAATCATCCAGGTGGAGCGCGGTGGAAAATCTAAAGTTGCTGGCCGCAATGTGTCAGCGGTGCACGCTATGTAATTAGACCTTGTTAGGTGCTTTGCGGGAATCGTATATAATCAGTCGACGATCCCCTGGATCCGGGGTAATTTGCTGGCCAAGTGGAGACGGCCCTTCGAGCTCATCGAGCGTTCTTTTTGAGAGCGTGCTTCTGTGACGAATGACCATCCCGCGGAAACCCGGTGTTCTCGGTAATTGCGCGGACAGCCGAGTTTACTCTGGCGCTTATTGAAATTGGAAAATTTCTGCCCGATTTAATGTGCTACGCGAGCGATGATTAATCGAGGATCCCGTCTAGATTACCACCGTGTAATCCGATGAGTACAGACGATTTCCGCGATAATCTATTTTTAGGACTTTTCAGGACTCGGTCTGCTTCTAACATTTTATAATGTTTGTGCCTCCAATTGGAACGAGAATTTGGGCTATAAGGGATTGTTCCATGAGTGGAGTCAATCTTACAAGGAAAAGACACGGTCATGGGGTCTGATGACCAGAGTAATATGTGACACGCTGCGCGGCACGTCACGTGACCAGTCTACGGTCTTAGTGGGTGGGTGTGACACAACGTGTTTACAAACAAAAAATAAACAGATGCGGCCCGAAAATCCAGGAAATGGAATAACAGAAGAAACAAGCAGAGTTAACTCCTGTAGATAACTCTGATCATACATAGATAGGCTGAGCTTTCAATTTTCAAAGACATTTCCTGGATTTTCGGGCCGCATCTGTTTATTTTTTGTTTGTAAACACGTTGTGGAGATGAGAAGCGACAATACCACACACACCCACCCAGCGTTTCACACGCACCCAGTGTTTCTAAAAAGAAGGTTTCCGTTATGAAATTAACATTACCGATAGTTTTTTGCAAATTTCTCGAAAACTAAAAACGACCCCCCTATATTGGAAAAGAAAAAAGTTGTTCAAAATGTCGAAATCTATAATATATTAAAATTTCATCAAAATCGGAGTACGCAGACCTTTTCTACATAATTACCATTTATTTTTATTTAAATAATTATTTTCTGCTTTTTAATCTTGTGTGCGTGAAATTTTTCAATCGATTTTATAAGCAATAATTTCACTTAGTTTATAATAAATATGTAACTACCACTAAAAAAAATTCAGTCTAACGTTTTACTAATATTCTCAAAGTGTCAGTTGACTAAAACTGATACAGTTCAATTTTTAAACATATATAAGGATAGTACATGGCACTTCCCTAATATTATTCGAATCATCCCGCGTAATAGCGAAGGTCGGTAAGCCTGACATCTATAGGGAGAACGAGGAATGAAGTGCGAGAAACGAGTGTACAAAAGGTTAACCAAAGAAATCGGAATTATAGGAAGCTGTGATTAAAATAAATTGTAATTGTAAGAAATTGTAATTATAAGAAAGGAACAACAGAGTGAATAATAAACATTGACTGTTGTTTCTTTGATTTCCAGAGAAACAATCCAGTTTAATTATTTATAAACGTTCCCTAAAGAAAGATCATAATACATATTCAAATGGATGACTGCGTTGATGATATAATACTTACAACAAATTTTGTAACGTTTTCAAGAAAATATTTAACGCAAAATATGCAATGACATACCTGGTGATTTGGCGGCTTCCCTGTGAAAATCATTATTAACGAACTGCTCCTTTTTTTTCTAGACATTATTTCTGACACTTTCAAACACAGATTTTTGTTAATTTCTAACCTCGTACACAAAAGGCTTCATCTCCTACTTCTTGCACGTATAATTCAATCGATTTTAAACATTTTGATGAAATTATAACAGAAAGGTGTAACTGTTCTTTCACTTGGTAAACGAAGCGATGATGTACTACCGATCGTCTATAATATACTGAGCTCCGTCGGGGCGAAGTGGGTTCGTGGAGTGGGGACGAGTCAGAGTGCGTACGCATAGTAAAGTAGAGAGCGTTGTCGCGCGGAGTGGGGTTCGCTGAACGCGATGACCGCGGTTTAACGGTAATAACGGTAAAAATATTTAATTGTTATTTCTCTTAAACGGATAGACTTTAAAAAAATTTTTTTTTTAATACTGCATTGTCATCCAGTTCTGAGCTACGTTTCCAATTTCAAGTCTCTAGCTCATCGGGAAGTTAGTTTAAAATCAATTGCAAGATTTGTACCGAACAAACAAACAAACAAGAAAGCGAGCTAATAAAAACGTGGTAAAAAAGCATGGTGTATTTTCTGGATCGTATACGTCGTTGATCGATCGCCTGTTACCAACGGTGCTATCTGGAGTTGCATGGGTTGCCGTAGAGGCACGCTTGTCGCAACAACAAGAAAAAACGTATTCCCAGGCGATGTTTACGTGTTCTCTAGAGGTGTTGGTCGCTGAATCAGGGGAAGACAAATCCGATGGAGGTTTTTCCACTAGGGGAGAGAGTAAACTTTGATCGGACAGGAAAAACACAGGCGGACGCGGCTGAGCGGAAAGGGACGCGAGCGTGAAATGAATTCGCGACCACGTGAATCGGAGCGTTCGTCCCTGTGCTACCTAACATCATTGTAGCTGGCATCATTCACGTTCAGCTTCCTCTCAAAACATTCTATCCAGAAAAATGAACCTTGTGAAAATTCGTACCAAAAGTTAATTTATTCAAAATATTCACACAGTGAAAATGTGGTCTAATATTGTCTACTAGACAATCCCTTGTTAGTCTGGTTAGTAAATCATAGAGTAAACAGACATTGAAAATTAAACAAAAATATTGGATAGATTAGTGTAAAAGCACTGTCCTTAAGAAAGTAGAACTTCAATAGAAATCTGACACGTACGCGTTCGTATTTATAATTGGAGACATACTACACAGATAGGCTACTTTATTCACGCTTACAATGTTCCGCATTTTAATTTCGGACATGTATTATTACATATTACGTACGTGCTTGTGCTGCCATCTAATGTATCTGCTCGGTACTACTTAGACGATCTTCCGTGTACCACCTAGCAAATATACCAATGTGGCGACGCGTTAACCTGTCAAAAAGGCTTAAAAGTGCTCAACTTTGCACGCTTATAACTTCCGAACCAGTGAACTCTCGGCAATAAGACTTTTATGTTCGGCCTTTTTTCGTCTAAATCTATAAGACTGCATAAAAAAAGTTAAAAAAAAGGTTTAACCATAATTTTTGCTACCTTCTCGTGGACGAAGAATATAGGGTGTAATATCATCAGAAGCAGTTCCCGATCTTCGATATCCGGTGGACAAAGAAAGATCAGAGGCAGGCGGGTATAACTAATTTCTCAGCTCTGACGCGGGTCGCGCACGTGTCGACGCCGGCAGCGGATTTAATTATCGGGCTTTCGGTGACGTCGCGTCGCTGAATTATCTCGCTTAACCCAATGGAGCGTCCGTGACGGTGCTGGGAACGGCGCGGCGTTACGCGCGGCCCCGATTACCCAGTAATTAACGGTCTTGATTGAGCAAGGATTCGCGGGCTCGCGTGCTTGGAACCAGTGCGCGCGCGCGCAGGAAAACGTAGCCGATGGACGACGCGACGGTCGGGGCCTTTTCCAGCGGCCGGGGAAATTAATTAAAAAAGTTGACCGTGGCGCGATGACGGCGGGAGGTACCACCGGTTAATCGATACCCGTCGCGGTACACACACGGGTCAACGTAACTCCGGCACTCGTTTCAATTAAATCTTCATTCAGCCCGCGTCCCGAACCCTCCTGCCCGCAACGCTCGGCGAGTGTCTGTCGGGTGTCCTTCGGGTCATCGGATCGTGGTCGCATTCACGGGCCAATACCCCGCTGGCCAGTTTTTTAGCCATGTCTTCCCACCGGTCTCGTAATCGAGTCCACGCCGACCCGATAGACCCCAGCTCTTTCGAGAGGGAAATGCAATTCGCAGAGGAGACCCGGATTCTTTCCAATCCTGCAACTTCATCAGTTGAAACAGTGTTCGTTGCTTTGTCCGTGTTGACAAGGACTTGCATTGTATGTATACTGCGATAAGAGGACCGTCTACACTCTACAGGGTCACGGGAAAAAAAGTAACAGGCGTAAGTAACGAAAGTTTTCACTTATTTTCTGCTTTGTGTGGCACGAATGTCGAACTGATTTTCTGAAATCGACATGGTAAATTAAGTAGACTGTTGTGTTGCTATATCTTAAATAGTTCTAACCATTAAATTACGAGTCTCTCTAATGAAAAATGTATTAGATTGCAGATTTTATGGATTTATATTGTATACAGTTTGTGTTTGACAGTTTGCATTACACTGATGTCGAACTAGTTTTGTAAATAGTGGAAAGTCGACTTGGTAAATTCAGTACACTGTTGTTGTTTCGGATTCTAAGTATCGGGGCTCATGTGCCGCGTGGTCCGATCATGCTGGTCGTGGCGCGTTGTCTCGTGGCGCATGCGTTCAACCGCGAGCGACTTATCGATCGTAATCACGAGCGACTTATCGATCGTAATCACGAGCGACCTATCGATGGGTGTCGATCTATCGATAGTAAAATCGACTGCGCGTAGGATTATAAAACGCCGCCGATCGAGCGGCTCGTCCTCGTTGCTCGCCCGTTCGCTAGTTCGCTAATTCGAAATACAGCTTTCGTTACTTAGCGTTGCTACCACCACGTGGTACTTTCGTTAAGTCTCGCGCGTGCATTTTCACGCCGAATATTCAGAAGGGTAAAAGTTCGCGCCGCGAACAAGGAAATAACGCATTACTGCCCTCAAACCGCGTAAAATTTAATTTAGCACCCATTCACTCCGGTCCTTTTCAGAATAAAACGGCTATTCTTGGGTAGTCCATTCGTGTCATTAATTGACTCGGCCCGGCGAAAATTTGCCTACTAAACAGTTGTGTTGTTACTATTTTCGTCGCAATTCCGACCAATAGCAATTTATAGAAAAAATTATTTACACGCTATCTAGTAAACTAATCCGTCTAACATCTCAAAATAATTCTAGTTATTTGATCCAATTTTAAAAAAGTTGTTCGATTTCTGAAGGTATACGAATACTTTTTACATCCACCGTATATAAGACAAACAAACAAAAAATCTGTCATCATATTTCTTTATTCATTCCACACTTTGACCGTCTCATTTCATTTCACTATTAAATTCGTAAGAAACACAATCAATTCTGTAATCACTCCAATATCTCTAAAACTCAAACCACATAGAAATGATTTTTTCATACGCTTTGAGGGTATTAAGGTGACCCGATTCGCACGGCGCAGCCTGTATGCGATAAATGGAACAGACGTTCATCCCACAGTAATTGCATAGCTTCCCTCCAGCCTCGATGGTTAGATGTCAATAAAATAGATGTGGAGATTGCATTCTGTCGATTAGATATTGTTATATTCGTTAGTGTCACATGTCTCTCGATAATTCGCGAACAATAGCTCGGGATAGTTTCTGTGGAGACATGGCTATCGACAAGAATTATTGAGAGAGTGTCGCACACTCGTCTATGATTCTTGATAGCGCGGATATTTTGAGCCCCTTAACTGGATTGCAAATGGAACTGACAAACCTATCAGCACAGTAATCACAGATCAACTTCTTCATCTAACAAACATCCTGTCGATCAAACATTTCGACACAAATTACTATTTTAACGCTCTCTTCGGTGAGTTTCGTTTGCAAATAAAGATTTACAAACGGAGAATATATTCTTTTATTGCTACAGTAAACGTGGTAAACAATTCTGTAAACATATCATTGTTGATCCAATTCGTGTCGAAGTATAACGTGTCAAAACATACTGAATTTTTCTTTTCATCGATTTTTGAGGGAACAGACAAACTTTATTTGTGTCAGTAATACACCACAGTCACTCAGGTTAAGAGCAGTTTTATTAATGTGATTTTAAAGAATATTATAGGTACTCTGTTACACTTATGAAAAATATACATTAGATTATGACTATCAGCTGAAAGTTCAGAACAAATTTGTGAAAGAACAAAAAAATAGTTGCGCCTCCAATCGGTAAGTATAAGTAACTAAAAATAATGTAGGATCGCCGGATTCGCAGGTGTTCTGCGAGTTCACGAGCGTCTGCAGGTGGCCCGATACAGGCCTCCGTGTTTGTTTACTTTTTCGCGTAACGCTGTGGTTAAGAAAGAAAGAGAGAGCGAAGGAGTGAGAGAGAGTGTGTGAGGTGCAAGCGGGGAGTGCAAGCAGCGAAGTCGTAGCATTCCGGGAGTAGAGTTAGGACAGTGAAACAGTGATGGTATATGGTTTCGGTTTTCTCGCGCATGCGCGACGATTTTAGCGTCAGTAAAGTACAAAGTTGGGCTAAAATGGGGTACCTTGGTCACCCCACATAGTTTCGCAAATTTTGTTTTCGATTTTCAGATAGGAACGTTTAACATGCGTATGTTATATTAAAATTTTATGTGCATGTACATATAATATATAAATATATTTTGCACTCTTACTGTCCGGTTTCCCGCCAATAACAGTTCTCCCCTACTTTCCCCACAAACATAAGACGTACATACGTTCCTGCGTTTAGTCGCGCATGCGCGAAAAAACCGAGACCATATACCATCACTGCAGTGAAGTCGAGCAGTAGAGTTCAAAACAGCGAAGCCAAGCGTAGATTAAGAACGGCTAAGTCGAGCGAAGAAGTATATATCGTGCGAGATAAAGTCGTACCGCGTAGAGCATTAGATTATCCGATTTAGTTTAGTTATAAGTTTCGTTAAATAAAAAAGTTACGTCGAAGCTTGTTGTTCGCCAAATCTTCCAATCCCACAATAATTGTGTTCATTGATTAATGATCCAAAGTGCAACGAAGCAATTCAATAAAAATACTTCCAACCAAATATTTCATCAGCTGGCAGGGCAGATGTATTTCCTAAAAATCTGACTAATTAACCGGAATGCAAAGGACTCGTTACGAAGCTCCCACGAAAATTCACCATCGACGAGGGCGATGAACGGGCTTGTTCCGGGTCGAAATTCGCGTCGACTGATTTATGCAGCGGGACGTGTTCCTTTTTTTTTTTTCTTCGTCTTCGGATTTGTGCTGGCGCAGGTATTTCGGCGTTAACGAATCCGAACTCGCCGGGGAGTCTCGTGGAGGCGCAGGGCCGTGCGCCATTTCCGGTTGGCGAAATTGGGCGATTCATGGGCGCGAAACAACGTTAATTACCGTGGCCCTCGAGAAAATGCAATCAGCGCTTAATGTGACGCGGCCGTGTCAGCTAGTCACTCCCGGCAGGTGGCAAAACAAACGAACGTTCCTCGGCCTGTGCGAGCGATGCGCGAGTTAAATTGCCGGTATAATCGGGCTAAATCGGATAAGCAATTAGCACGATTCACTTGATACGCTCATTATATACGGGAAACAATGCCGGGAACGAGAATGATCGAGGAAACGTCGTGGAATGTGTGACGGTACAGGGTGTTCAGAATAAAGTGTCCAAGACGTTCATTACCATTGCCATGCATAAATGACGACTACAATTTTGTTCATTTCTATCATGAAATGTAAGTAGATCTAAATTTGTTACGTTATGTTAATGTTAACACTGATGTGCTAGCTGTACAAATTAGTACACCCAGTTGCCCTTTCTTCGTGAATTTATCGATTACTTACAGTGGCCCGAATTAATATTCGGACACTCTTTACACAATACAATAACTTCATTACCATTAAACTAAACGACTTCATGTTTTTGAGATGTTAGAAGGATCAGTTTACTAGGTACCGTGTAAATAATTATTTATAAAAATTGCTATTGCTCGAAATTGTAAAGAAAAAAGTAAAGGTCACGATTTTTAATTTTTTCATCTGTCCCTGTAATTATAATTTAAAATATAACTTTTGTAGATATCCGTAAGTTATACACATGCGCAATGTTTCATCGAAGTCGGTTAATGATGCTATGAGCTACGAACATTACAAGTTGAGAGCTTAAGGGTGCAAATGCTGATTTTCTGCATTTTCAGGGAATTTTGCCCTTTTGTGATTACCTTTAAATGTTTGTAACATACATATATGCATAATTTACCGAGGCCTACAAAAGGTGTCTTTTAAATTTTCATTACAGACACAGATAAAATGAAATTCGATCAGACCAAAGATGAAAGACTAAAATTCAAACATGAATTTTCGGATAAATCCAGGACAGACATGTTCCTGTGATGACAGTGGACACGTTGCTCGTAATATTTGCTCTCAACATTAAGGAGGCACATCTTATTTTAAAGGTTGTTTTTGACGGAATTTTTTTTAGAAAAATTATTGAGTCTTTTGGATTGTGATTTTGCACACGTATACAGGGTGTCCCACATAAATGGGAACACCTAAATATCTGTCGTATTTACAATCCTATCAGAAAACTTCAGAGGATAAAGTGACACTATTGCAGGGGGCAAATATAATGGTAAAGAAAAAAATTTTGTATCGTGTTTTTTAATAAAATTTCAAGGTCACCGATGTTTTTTTAAATGGAATAGTATATTTTTTTACGATAGCATGATAGACAATAAAAAACTGAATTTAGTGGATACCACCTTTTTGACCTTGAAATGACCTTGAGCAAGAATAAACATGTTGGACCGGATAAAATGTGAAAGTTTAAAACTTACGGGTTTCAGCAAAGATTACACGTTCTTCACGGCGGGTTGACCTTTACATATCATAATAAATGTTCGAAATGTTGACCATCCTCATTTATGCAATATTGCAATCTTGCATTAAATGATCTGTAGGTATTGTCGATTTCCTGAGATGTAATTGAAGCACATGCTGGAGTAATTATTACGATTTTTAGAACTTACACTACCGGTATTTTTAAATTGTTTTACCACAACGGAAAATGCGTGTAACGACGGACAAATACGATTCACAAATTTTTCACAATACAAATGTACTGCTTGCCTCAAAGATTGGTGGCTTTCGCCATAAGTGAAAACCATATCGATTCGTTCATGTACAGTATAACGCATTGTTATCACTTTCACGTTTCGAATTCGAATAATGCAGAAGGAGCAACGTACTTATTCTAACCGATTAACTTCCTGTTAACGATCTCAATGATACATACTCTAACATAAACATACGCTGTTTACTATGAAAAATATTTCAAACATTTATTGTGGTTTGTAAAGGTCAACCCGCCCTAAACAACGCGTAATCTTTGCTGAAACACGTAAATTTTAAACTTCCACATTTTATCCGCTTCAACATGATTATTCTTGCTCAAGGTCATTTCAAGGTCAAAAAGGTAGTATCCACTAAATTCAGTTTTTTATTGTCTATCATGCTATCGTAAAAAAATATACTATTCCATTTAAAAAAACATCGGTGACCTTGAAATTTCATTAAAAAACACGACATACAAAATTTTTTTCTTTACCATTATATTTGCCCCCTGCAATAGTGGCACTGTGTCCTCTGAAATTTTCTGATATGACTGTAAATACGACAGATATTTAGGTGTTCCCATTTATGTGTCTGTATACTGGTACTTGAGGTACATGTGTGATTTTTTTCAAAGTAATCAAAACTACATGAGTTATATGTTTTTTATTAGATGAAAAATCAGAATGCCTCTTAAGCAATAATTTATTTCAGTGTGCGCAATAGTATAAGAAACAATTGACGTAACCTAGACATCTTACTACGTCGAAGAGTTAGTCGCAGGATTGGACATTCGTTGATTGGACATTTTTCGCTCGTCACGCAGAGTACCATAAAGTTCGAGACCCGTCTTTTAGCAGCCTGTAGCTCGAGAGGCAAGAAGCCCACGACTTCCGTCGTCGTCTCGTTTTCTTCTTTTCGTTCTCTGTTCTAATTGAGATAGCAGGCGAGAAAGATTTATTTGCTCGAGTAAATTCGTAGATCGATCAGAGGTAATATTTACTGGGGTCGGCCGCCGGACTGAGCAAAATAAGTGAGTAAAATGTTTACGGACCGTCGCGGAATTAAAATCACGAAACACGAGTCGAGAATAAACGGGGAAGAATGTATTTACGGAGGATAGCAGGATATCGATGAACGTGATACACGTTGCTCGTTGTTTATCCCGATTCCGATTCGATTATTTTTCTGTAAATCGGACTCCGTACACGGAATCATAAACATCCGGGTAATAGGGGCGAGCACGGTTATACGAGCGTTGCGATAGAAGATCGAAACCGAATCTGAAAACGGATGAAAAGGGATATTCACGAAGTTTTGATATATTACTCGCCGCCACGGATTTGGTTAATAAACGTAGAATTATTCGATACGTTTATTGGGAGCCGCACGAGAACCCGAGTTTTCACCGTTCATGAAATTTAAATCGTGGACCACAATGGCGATCAGAACCGTTCGTTATGGCTTAAACCCTATCAGCTGGAAATTATTCCTTGCATATAATTCTTCTTGCGATTACCCGCTGATTTTTCATGCTTATTTGTAAATACAATAGCACCTCTCGTATCTAGATTAGTGGTTGTTCGAATGTCGTAGTATCTGACTGTTCTACTTTTACAAACAGTATAGCGTGGGCCATTTTTAATTTTCATGTTTTCAAGGTCATTCCAAGGTCAACTTTATTTTTTCAAATGGAAACATATATTTTTCATTACAGATTCTTAATCTACGACTTGAAACAAATAACTTTTATTTTCAAAGAAAAATACACAATGTCGTTTCAACGGAGAAAATCATTTCATTTATGATAAATGAAATGAATACCCAATTAAAATAGTATCAAATAAACTTGTAATCTAAATAAATAATTAAATAATAGCTAAATATTGAAACAGGCAAAACGATTAGATAAAACTTAGCAAAGAAATTCAATTTTTATTTGGTCCAGTTTCATAATTACCTGATCCTCTCCAAGCTAAACCATTTGAAACTCCAAAACATTTTCTCAAATAAGTTTTTCAGTCTACGAGAAAAAGATCCGAAAAATCACTTTTCTTCAGCTTCCAGTGCACGACTCCCCTTTCCCGTAATTGATGCAATTTTTATTTTGCAAAATGATCCGCCGTCTATTTACGAGTATCGGTGTGTCTCATAAAGTCAACGCGTTAATTCGCAATGCTGCCGAGATAGATAGAAGGAAGAGACGAGTAAAGTGGAGGAAGGAAGTTAATCTATCACAATCAGTTTCCCTAAGCACACAGCGTTCGGTGTGTACGCCCATTAAATCGTGCACAATGCTGGGCATTAGCGGTTAGCGAGAACCTGCAACGACAGGTGAAATCGACGGTACGCCCTTACAAGCGTCAGGTCGATAATAAGGGCGGGTCGTATACAACGATAACATCGTTGGCCGAGAAACCGCTGCGGCCGGGGAACGAGCTTTTCGCCGTCCCGGGGAAGAATGGTGTAGTTTCAAAAAGTAATGCAGCCAAGAATGGCCCTCTTAGCGGCGCAGTTACGGGGTTGATGCATAAAGCCGCCAACAAGACGCGATGCTGCCGGGAGAAGCCGGCCCGGCCCGAGACCCAAGGCTATCGTGTTGCCGCGGCTTTGAGGAACGACGAACGATAACTCCCCATCCCGATGTTATCGTAACCTCGCGAGCGTAACTGTTCGCGAATGGTCCCCTCACGATCGCCATCCACTAATGTATCCCGGAGTTTTCTCCGTTCGGCCGGAAAAAGTTCGTGTTTCCTTCCATTATCGGCGGCCGCCGTCGATTTATGGAATTCTCGCGCAACACACCGTTTGCCGAACCATAAAACGCTCAACCGATCTACAAGTTTCTCCTACACCAACTCCGCTTGCATTTTCAAACGCGTCCCGCCTTGGGATTCCTTGCGATTGCAAGCAGGAAAATAGATTTTAGATATCGAGTTAGGTGTTTTTTAATCCTTTCAATGCAGACTTCGAATCAATTTTAGTTAATCCTTTGACCTATAACGTCGCGAAGCGTTGTGTGAGACTCGGATGCTGTCGCACGCGGCTGTATGAATTTTCTGGGTTAGGCGAAGCGATGTTGTTTTATTTCCATGTTTTATTGGCCCGGCGCGTTATGGGGACAATATTTTTTCTGACCGATCGGATGTTTTTTGTTCAGTTTAGCAATACGGGGGTGATAAAATGGACGACGAGACACAGAAGCCGGACAGAGAAATTTCATTTGCCGGTGGGTATAATATGTCGATACACGAACGCGGGGGCCGAATAACTGGGCGTGCCCGCGATAATTATTTTCTAACAATCGACGCGGCAGCGGCGGCTCCCCGATATTCCGGGAATTGCGTTAAATATTTGCGATTAAATATTTACGATCATTATCGAGCGTTGCATCAGCGTTTACGAGCGGGTCGCACATCGCGCTTGCCGTGGCGCGGGCGCCATGTCGACCGGAAATTAATCGATACGCGATTTCGCCCGGAAAATTAATCGTCGCCACTGGAAATTATTAATCGGTATTAATTATGTACAGCTGCCCGTAAAAATGTGAGGATTGTTCAATGGCCGTGTCGTTTAATGGAGCGCGAAAACCGGCGATTGTACTGATACAGGAGATTTTCGCGCGATTCGAGATATACTCTTCGCGCATTCTCCACCGTGACAGATATTTCACGCATCCATTCATCGTTCACATTCTCTGCTCGCCGATATCGGCTAAACCGTTTCGATGATTGTCGGGTGATTTTTGATTTTCGAAACACTCGATTATATACTTCGATCTTTCTCATTTCTAATATTTAGTGGACGATATTGATTACTTCAATTCTTTTCTTTCACACTGGTGTGGTATTCTGATTTTCTAAATACTTTTTAAGTACTCAAATATTTCTCTTCTCTAATACTTACAAGGCGAAGGCGCGGTCATCGGATCTTAGATTTTGTCGAACTTTTGCATACGGAAATATGAAAACGGTCATTTGACCGCGGTAGGTTTAGTGTTAATAAAATATCATGTGTTAAATGTCAAGATTTTAGTAGGCAGATTGCGCCACGTTGCTAAGAAAAAAAAATTAGTGTGTGCTTAGACCACATGGCTGAAGTGAAACTTCTTTCTTTAATTTTTTTTCGAATTTTTATTAAGACTTTATGACAATTAATTTTCTATGATTCTATTATTGAAACAATTGGCTTGTGATAGCTAAAATATGATATAAATATTCTTGATTCAATTTTGTCTAAATGTCTTGCAAATACTGCATCGAGAGTTGTTCCTGATCTTATTGTCGCTTCGTTAGGATTATTTACCATTTCCAACCTTAATTTACTTCTAAAAAAATTCTATTAATCATTTTGAATTTTCCGATGCAAAGTTCACGTCGAAATCTCCACTTGGCATCGTCGGAATTTTATCATAATCTTTATTAAGCAATGCCGAACCCGCAACCGTATATGCTAATAGAATATAATTTCGTTTCATCGTTTCATCGCCAGATCGGTTTTACTCCTACCGCGTCGAGGTTTTACGTCTACCGCACCTAAAGAAGTTTCACTTCAAAAGTCGATCATATCTATACTGAAGTTGGCCACCCGTGGTTTAGAATACACCATATCGGTATGGTGATCATCATCGACAGACCCACCCCGTCCATTTTGAGTGTCGCTCGATTGACAGTGACGACCGAACGAACGACAGAACGATTGCGACGAACGCCACGGGGCAATCGAGCATAAGCAAATAGATGCAATTACGTGTCGGGGTAGAGAATTGAAATTAGCGTTCGCGCGCGGGCAGGCGTTTCGATGCACATGTCAATACGCTACAACGTCGGATAATTAGATCAAGTTTGGCCATTTATTAGTGCTATGCGTGCGACGGTCACGTCAATTACCCGGACTATATGCATACTAATCACCTTTATGTAAATACAATGAGTACGTAATCGTATTTCGAAAACGTTCCTCGTTAACCGGTGATCACTGGAAGTCGGAATCTTTAAGTGATCGTATGAACTATTTGAAAGAAGAACGTGAGTTTTAGAAATTTTTAAATTTAACATTTTCGAAGAAAAAAATCAGTGGACTCTAGTAGATAAACGATGGACTATTGTTAATGAAAATTCTATTCTTAATTCATAGAAACGAAAAATATAAATCTTGGAAAATCAATCTTTTGCGTTAAACGACTGCCATTATGTCAAAAATCCTTCGTTCATCTGATAGAGAAAATCAGCTTTGAAAAATCGTGATCGAAATTTTTGGAAGAACATCTGAGAAAGCGGCTGTTGTTCGAGTAGATTCTGCAGCGAAAACATTACTACAAGTGGTATAATACATGTATGTATAAATAAGGTAGGCGCTTAAAGACAAAGTCCACTAATTGTTCCAGAAGTCTAAAATCGCATGTTTCTCGTAATAATTAACTAGACGTGACACCGAGGATTATAACACGCTAGTTATGCCACTACAATTACAATCGTAGCGAACTGACCTAAAATTCTCTGATTCTGGGTGAGTGAAATCGGATGTAATTACCCAACTAAATTATACAACGTAACTGTTGAAAAGATCTATACCACCGCGGGCGGCCAACAGAAAACAGAATATGCCCAGCGGTTTAATAATTTAATATCGTAAATCCACTTAGGCGAGCACCGCGTTAAGCTGCGCGTCCATCGAAATCCACCGTCCTATCTAGAAGAACGAAATCGTCCGATCCATTGTTCAAACTTTTAACAACACATATAATAACGATCTATGAGACATTTTCACCGGTAGCAGCCTTTAATTGAGTTATACACTCGCTCGGGAGATATTAAGTACGAAGTTTCTTTATGTAACAGCCTATTAAATCTCGACGTGTGCCCTAGTGCGGTCTACATCATGGCCGGGGGGGAGAGTCCTTCCATAATTCCCATCCGATATGCAAAGAAGATTAATACCCCGGCCTGAACCAGTTACATCGTCGAACGATGTTACGTGGCTGGCCTGGGACTATAAAGAAAGTGCTGGAGAGCCCTCGGAAGTCGTTATTTCATTTCCACGAGCCCGTCATGTGAACGGGGCTTGCGAATCGATCCGCAAACCACGTCCGAAATTTCTTCGAAAATCCTTAAGAAATTATACAGTAAAAGTTGTAGCTTCGGGTCTCCCACTCGACATTCATAGAATAGGGACTGCATTTTTTCTAGCGTGCCGAACATAGAGAAGTATAGCGATTGAAAAAAAGAGGAACTGAGGTCCGGGCGTTAAAATTAAAAAATCGAAATTACTTATTTTTAGTTTTTCGTCAATGATACTTCTACCATTGTATTCGTCCCCTGTTTCTGATTCAAGAGACATCAAACACGATATAATTACGATCATAATTATTTGTATAACAAGCGATTAAAGTTCCGGACTTGACATTTACAGAATTTGTGTCTCTACCATAAATGTGAAGTTGAAACTAGAATAGCTTGTTTTACAAGCAATCATGATCGTAACTATATCGTGTTAGGGGGCCTTTTTAATTAGTAAAAATGACGAATACAAGGGTAACAGTTTCATAAAGAAAAAAAGAAAAAGTTAGAAAAGTTGCAATCTTTTGCTTCGCTTGCATTAGTGCGAGTCTCTCCAAGCACATAGCGTGTACTCGCTTGACTTGTTCCAAGGGCGAGCCCACCAGTGGTGGGGATACAATTTCGACATTCACGGCATAGATCTTTGCAAGATACACGGAGAGAATAGTGTAAAAGGCGATGTTAGAGGACATTAAAAAATGTTAATTTCTCATTAGAAATAGATGAAGAAACGGAGAAAACTTTAACAACTTTAACTTTAACAAAACTTCTCGAAATCTGTTACAGAATGAACTTTTCTCTTATGGATACTCTGATAAACGCAAAATTGTTTGGAACCATTTATACAATACTTGAAAATGGAACAGTCATGCAGTCTTACATGAACTATCTAACAGAATGAAAAGGAAACAAGCTTTTTAGTAATCAGCGTTGTTATCACAGGGAAGAGACTCTCTATTCCGATTCTTTGCGAATATACTCAAGGTACCACAGATAGTAATAACTCACGGTAGCAACTCACCAATTCTTCTTCAGTTACAATTACAAAATTATACAAATCCATTTTAATAATATTGTATCACTTTCCCCATTCATTTATTATACGTATACTTTGTCACCGTCCAATTTTAATGAAACTTCAACCTCACACATAAATATATTGCGTCCATAATATTGGTGTAATACATCATCATTACTGTTCAAAAGCAGCGTCGCTGAAATTGCGGAGCTAAGTAAAAATATTTGTTCCCCATTTTTGTACATTTCCCTATTAATGATGAACGTGCAATAAAAACAAATTATTATTATTACTGTTTCAGCTGGAGTTTCTACAAGAATAAACTTAAGGTTACCACAGATGATGACAACAACTGTCCTCTTCTTCGCATAACTAACAGTAGCAAGATAAATAGCTTCTCCAACCACCATCGTGCAATACCTCAAATTGAATTACGCTAACTTTGACCAAAGAATGAACCAAAGTCCCCTAAAACGATTGGTGGTTCCAAAGAGCTTCGCAGTTGACTTTCGAAGCAAATGGAACAATGATCTTGCGAAAGAATTTTCCCGGAAGCCCGGATATTTGACGAAGATCCTCGTGCAAGATCCACGTCTCCGAAGATTTTTGTCTTCTCCAGGACCGGTCCATGGTTAGAAGAATTAAGAAATACATCTCGGAGTCGAGCTACTCGCATTCACGTTGCAACGTCGCGATTCCCCGCGTGTGTTTCGCGAATGCAGCATGTCACGTCGCTTCAAGGGCCAACGAGCCGAGGTTATTTCGTGCCCCGAAAGTGGTTCTGGCAGCGAGGAGATAACCTCGTCCTAGGGAAAGGACATTTTCTCATCAACTGGAAGACGAATCGTCCCGGACAGCGACTCCGCGTCTCTGCCGGAAGCTTGCGGAGGCGGGCCTCGAATGCGCTTCGAGGATATTTCGTGCTGGTCGTACACGTACGCGGATGCAATTTCGCGGCGAAACAAAAGAATCCCTGGCGACGGGGTAATAAAGGCGAGTTATCCCAATTCTCACAAGCAGCGGCGACCTGGCTCGTGACTGGGCGACAAGGAAAATTATGGCGGAAGGCATTCGGGCCTGATCGGTGAGCACAATTTGTTATCTATCGGTCGATGCGATAACGTCAATTAGGCAAATTGTAAGTAGGCGGGGTCTCCTTTTGCTCCTGTTCAAGATACAGTTTCCTCAACGCAGAGAACTGTACACGGCTGAACAAATAAGTAGGGCAGAATAAGAGCAAGTGCAGAATTCTGCTCATAGTTTGATTCGTTGATATTATGAGAAAAATAGTGGCGGAAGGAATTGGGGTCTGGTTGGTAAGCACTAAGTGTTGGAATGTAATGATGCCATGTGTCCTTAGTATAAGTGCGTAGGCTTAACATTTTGTCCTACAACAACGAGTGAGACTCGTTGTAAGAAATTTGGGCCAAAAACAATAAGGACGAGCCTGTCTCGTGGTATTTCGTTCGGACCAAACGTAAACAACACGAGCTTGACTCGTGGTACTTCTTTCGGAACAAACGTAAACAACACGAGCCTGGCTCGTGGTACTTCGTTCGGACCAAACGTGAACAACGCGAGCCTGGCTCGTGGTATTTCATTCGTGACAAACGTAAACAACACTAACACGAAGATTACTAATTTTCTACGAATTTTCTCAAAACATTATTAATTTAAATTAAGTAATAATTAACAAATTGTTACTGACACATTATCGACTTTCAAATTATAAATCATTTTTGTTCACCGATGAATCAATCATAATTACTTTCCAGACATCTTAAAAGTATTAGTTGTGCCCAAACGTGTTTATTATTTCACAATTCCTTTCGTTGCGCCGAAATATACATGTCATAAGACGCATACATTTTGCGCAAGTTCGAGCACACGGCTAGACAGTTAAATGGCTCGACGCGTGACCGACCTTCTTGTTTATTATGGCCCGAGCAATCGGGAGTTAGCGGGTAGGACAAGGGGTTAAGGAAAGGTTTTCCCAGGGACGGAGGGTCCCAGGCGAGAGCGTAAAGTTAGGACCGTCGTCAGTCCCGCAATAGCAGCTAGCCTGAGCGGATCTTACAAAGTAGTTTTTTCACATACGGTTATACAGTCAAACTATATTTGCAGTATTATCATATTATAAATTAAACATTAAATACAGAATACATGGAAACACTGTTATGGATTTATTCATTTCCAACGCTAAGCAAATGTCGTTTTTCTCCTGCTCCTCCTTTCCTTCTGCTGCTGTGATGTTCAGAACACGGCTGAACAAGTAAATAGGGCAGAATAAGAGCAAGCGGAGAATTCTGCTCATAATTTGATTCGTAGACATTATGAGAAAAATGGTGATGGAGGGCGTTCACGTGGCAGTCACATTTTGTACTCGGTACGGTTAGTATTAACATTAACCGTTACAATCAGTTGCAATTTTAACGTAGTCTCATGCTATGAGGGTGTTTTTTTTGTCAGGAATACTTATCACTTTTAAAACAATGTTGCCATGACTCAAGTATGCTTCTAATCATATCTAGAATTCTCTTTTAATTTGAAGTATTCACTGCAACAAAGATAGCAGGGAGGAATGAGAATGATATAATGTAAGGTTCGAGAAAAAGTTATGGTATCTCCATAATAGAATACAGGTTTATCCTTTGACAATTTTATGACGTAGTATTATATGTTCGATGCTATGGAGCGTGTAGATTTACGATTTGTAATCCGATTGTAATTTATTGAGAGACCCTTCTAGCAACGGGGTTTCGAAATATGTAGAAAAAGATTAATATATTAATATGAATTTATTAGTACTTGGCGTTTTATCCTGAATAACGGCGCCGTACACTGAATATTATAATAAAGAAAGAGGATGATAATATAATTAAAATATGCATCGATATAAACAAGTACGCATATAATTGGTATGACCATAAATAATCCATATTAGTATTTATGCAAAGTCTCTTGTGTGTAGATGGCAGCGCACAAAATGAGAAAAAGAAGAAAATCATTTCACAGATTACGAGATTCCTTGTCAAGAAGACAACTTAATACTAGAATTACGAGATCCATCAAAATGGCGCATCCCAAATTTCTTACACTACAATTATTCATATTGCATAGTTGCATTTACGTAGAATTATTTAATTTTACTTCTCTGGACATCTGTATGTTCTGATAAAAATCGCTAAATATCTGATACAGCCTTGTCATTTTTATAAAATAATAAAAAATGTAACAAAATCGAATTGATATTTCGTAAAATTTTGTTTCATTAAATAATAGTGCCTTTCAGCGTTCCGTAGATCCAGTGTCAAGAAAATACTCATTCCACCAACAAAATAAGAAAGAAGTCGCCTCTACACACAAAAAACTTACCTGGCACCGCAAACGCAGTAGCAACCACAAATCCAATTTCCCACAAGCCAAACGATGCCTCGAAGAAGAACAATTCATGCTATACAACTCGAACGACACCGCACAATGCAGATGCGTTGTCATCTCGCGATCGGTTCGAGCTCAACATTTCCTCATCGTGCCTTTGTCCCGGGGTTATTATTAACCGCTAGACTTTCGCCGTTGAAAAAAAAGGAACTGGGACGTGGTCGAACAAGAGTGAAAGCGATTAAATCCCGGTGCCGTTGCGTCAACGCTGCGCCAGGTCGGCTACAAAATTGGCTCATTATTTTTTTCTCACGGGAAAAAGGAGCGAGAAGAACACGGGACCGGGATGACTGGTGAGATCGGCGAGGCACAATCGGTTTCGCGCGCGAATCGATCGGTTCCTACACGAAAGAAAGAAGAAGAGGGGCCCCATGGAGAAAGGGGGAACTACGGATGAAAAGGTGGTCGAGAAAGTAGACTGGTTTTTGCGTGGTGTGCCCCCGGTAATGCGCTTCTTTTCCCGAGAGGGTTAATAATCCGGTGAGGCGATTACGGTGATTAAGCGACTTGCGCGCGCGAGTGAGCGCGATTTCGGGCGAAAACCAGCCGAGCGAAGGAATCACTCGATGATGGACAAAATATCAGCAGCATCGTCTTACATGAATATATTACCGGATCCCGCTGTATTAATTTGTTAATGAACCACTCGGAGCGCCGAAACAATTTCGGGCTACTGCACCTACTGGCGTCGATCGGACACTTTCCTCTCTGTCCCTTCTGACAACGGTTAACGATGGTCCAGATATTAAAGCTATCGCGTTATTTTCGTACGGGAAAATTATGACCGTCGATTTCTTCGTCCGGCAAAAAGAAAGAATTTTGTTTGCGCTGAGAAATTGTCTTTCGGACAGGCGAAAAGTAGACCAGACCGGAGAAATATACGGAATAATTCCCAGCGTTCCAGTTTCTTGCGAAACTCATTTCACGTACGAGCAATTTGATTGCGGATGTTTAAGTACTTACAGTAAAACGAAAGTCACTCGGCTTCGTAAAAAACTTGCGAGAGCTCGGAGACACTTAATAGGTGTGTTCGCTAGCGGTGTTGTTTGGCAGAGATTTCATAATTAGTAGACTGGGTTTTATGCATTTATGACAAAAATGATCAAATACGAAACACTAAAAAGCTTCACAACAGATTAATTATTTACAAGTAAACATGTCACTCTAACCTTGAAATGTCTTTGGCACGACTTTGCAGTACACAATGAGCTGATAAATGATAAACAAATATTGACATGCGCAGAAACAACATTACTTTCCGGTCTCCCTAATATGTATATTAGGTTGTCTCAAAAGTTTTTATTGCAATATGTATGTTGTTTAATATGTTAAATAACACGAGTATATACAAACAAAATGATCATCTTTTTGTTAACGTTTTATCACTTCCTATATTTCCATTTACAAAGCCACGTAATTTGCTTTCTTAAAAAACAACGCTGAATTTAGGTGCATTAATCGAAAATTTTACCTTTGATTCGTTCAAGCCAATGGTGAAGTAAATCAAATTGTTGATGAGTTTTGCTTCACTCGCTCGACGCTTACCTGCAACAGAGAAAACAGATTTAATTAATGATATGTTATATTTAATCGTTGATGAATTTTAATCGATTCACAGTTTTCGTTAATGGGACACATCAATGGGCTGATGGGTGATTTAGCGTTCAATTAATAAAGTAGGGTCAACAACCCGCATCGTTCGTTTAAACTGTCTTATCTACGCCCTATCGTCCTGTCTATTCATCGGCAATCATGTCACGAATGAACCCCATGCTGCACAAACATTAACTAATTAACGTACGCTAATATAGATGCGCTAATAATAATCTCATTGATTGCATCGCATAGGTAAAAGCATACACAACAAGAACCCTAGACACCTATTCGAATGTGTGGTTCTCGTGTAAAATCTGTCCCAACATTCATTTAACAACATTTTGCTTTTTATTTTACCCAGTATGTTTTCACAGTGACTATTGAAACTTTTTGATGTTTGAAATAGTTCTTAATTTCTGAACACATTATCTACCTTAATATATCACTAAAGGTTGGGATTTGCAAAATGCATCTTAACATTTTAATAGTTATTCCATTAAAAAAATTGCTTCAATTTCCTAGAAATTTCGAGATTACTGATGTGGCAGCCAAAATATTGGGTGTAGTTCCTTTTAGCACTCACCTCCGATTGACTCCCAACTTACCCGACATATTGCCCATGCCCAGTAGAGTCATGTGGGTTGGTCACGTGACGCGGAAATGCTCTGCGCATGAGCAACAAACTTTTTGCGTTAATTACTTGTGTTTTAAATTTCGGCGCACAGGTTCGATGATTAATACAAAGAGGAATTTTACAAATTATAAACCTCTAAGGAACCTCAACGTTTCGACCCAGATGTGGGTCTTTCTCAAGAGATGAGATTTTTTGCGTCTGTAACATAATTTAATTATAATAACGTATTTAGTGTAACACTAGGTGTGCTGATTTCAGAAGAGAAATGAACTTTTTCATACTTGCTATAGCGGGAACTTAATAATTGGAATTATATGAAATTCCATGCAAAGGTTGTAATTTGACATACATAGGACAAACCTCTCGACATCTTGACACACGCATAACCGAGCATAAACGAAATATTTTTCTGTCTCCCTCACAACACACTAAATAATAAAGATAACCTTGGAAAGAAGCTTCGGAAAGGAAGCTGCGAGTTCGTAAAGCTTGTGTATCCATATTTTCACGATCAAAGTTAAAAATAGTCGATGGTCGTTAAATAGTGTCCCGTTCTAGACTTCCACCGTGAGAAAAGCGATGAAAATAGTTCGGGTTTGGTAGTCGACGGTCGGGGAAAGGAAAATCAAATCCGGTTGATCGGTTTTGGCGCAGACCACCGTTGTCGGCGTCCACAAAGTGATGAGGATATCCATTACTTGCCCATGGGCAGCCGCCCCCAGGTCAGAGGTGTCAATTAAACCGAAATGGTACGCTAATGAACAAAAG
This sequence comes from Sphecodes monilicornis, assembly GCA_913789915.3. NCBI lineage: Eukaryota > Metazoa > Arthropoda > Insecta > Hymenoptera > Halictidae > Sphecodes > Sphecodes monilicornis. Next base: position 12,458,843 of record OU565284.1, on the reverse strand, counting down.
CTCCGCGTAATCCGGTGCACGAGGACCTATTATTAGCGTGTCACGTAAGTGGTTTTCTTTCGGCTGGCATCCGGCCCAGGAGAGATAATAATTGGCCACGGGGCACGGGGAGAGACCACCGATGGGAATATCCCGACACCTAGGCTGCCGGCCAACTTACAGGCAGATTATTCTCACGATTTTCCTCCGGGGCGACGGACTTCTTTATTGTTCGTGGCGCCAGCTGCCGGATGGGGCCCCATTAACAGAAACATATGACAACACTGTCGACTTTATTCACTTTTCCTCCGCAAGTCGTCCGAGAGGACAGAAACAATTGAAGCAACTAGAGAACACAATATTTATTTTTGCTAAAAAAAGTTGGTATGTTTCTTAAGTGATTTGAGGTAAAATTCCTTTGAAGATGGAGCTCCATTAAAAGAAACGTGTGACAACAATGTCTGCTTTATTCACTTTTCCTCCGCGAGTCGTCCGAAAAAAAACAGAAACAATTGAAAAAGAAATTGGTCTGGAAAAGAAATTCTCAGAATTGAAATAACTGACACAAATCGTCCAAACGGATGTTTTAAGTTGTCAATATAGGTCCAGATAGACACGTTGAAAATGCAACTGTTTTCTACACGATTCTAACAAATTTCAATTCTTTAAACATTTCATTTATGCATCAGCCAGTAAACTAATCCGTAAAGCAGCTTTAGCCGTTTGGTTTAATTTAAAAAAAAACGATTCTAATTTAAAGAGTGACGAAATATAGATGTTGGCCACTGTCCGACTTCTATTGTAATTCAGTAAAATCGCAAGAAATTTCGATCGCGTGACAGGCCACTCTCAGTGCGATCGGATCGCCATTTATTGCTGATTTCGCGTACCCACGGTGACTTAGTGCCACTTACCAGTGACCCCCGAGTACCGTTCTTCGATTGCCAAACAGCGTTCAGGGCGTCGATATCGAATCTCGCATGTATACACCCACCGCCCACTATCTTTTTCTGTCGGTGCTCGGTTTCTTGCGAGGCCCGTGATCCTCAACGGCGATATGAAAACTGGAAATTGAAGAGAAACCTGGCCCAAGGCTGCCCCGGAGTTAACGGCCTTCCGGTGGACATGCGAATTAAACGTCGTAAACGATTTCCAACTCCGAGGAACCATAATATTCGCGGAACATTTCGGTTGGTTGCAATAGTAGTTCCGTTCGCGTGACCGGCCAAATAAATTTCGCGGCGCTCGCCGCAATCTATTTATAACGATTTCGCCGCAAGTCGCTTTTTGCTCGGATACGGTGAAAGCTCTGCTCCGCCGGCTAATCTGACCGATGAATCGGATAACCGAAGGTTTGCCAGCAATTTCTCACTACAAGCAGACAGAAAAACTCAATAACAATAACCTGCGATGCATCTGATACGGCTATGATCTTGTGAACACACGGTGCCGACGGTATGAGACCGTTTAACCCTCGTACGTCTTTCTGTCTTTCTTTTTCCAGTCTAATTTGTCTCTTGGTGGTAATTGACAGCAGTATATAATAGTAGAAGTAGCGGGAAATAAATGCGATGGGAAGCTAATGAAATAATATTATACAGGATGGAAATTATAAAGCTTTAGGGTGGAAATTATAAAGCATTAGGGGGGACACTCCAAGGTGAGGTGAAGGTCAACTTTCTTTTTTATCCACCATCAAATAGTGTGTTTTAAGATGAGTTCAATTACCTATGACTCAAGGTCATTCAAGGTCAAACTTGCAGGGAAATGCAGGGAAGTGTCTTCGAACTTTCACACCAAAACAATAACATGTGTTCAATATTACTCAGGACAACATCAAAGTCATTACCAATCAAATGAAAACAAACGTATTTATGTATTACTGTGCTCTTCTGCAAGATGGTCAGTTTACTTGCATTACTATTCATGGCTGCTAATTTGTATGCACAACGTTACCCAGATCGACCATCAAAATCGCATATGGCATTTAAAAGACTGGAACAGCTTTTTCTCCGTTCAGGTTCTGCGCTTAAAAACTGCATAATGTCCATTAAGCCTACGATGCGTGAAAACAAGAAAGTCAGAATATGCGAAGCTTGTGCTAAGATACACAAAGAATTGTTAAGTGTATTGAAATAAGAGGTAATCATTTTGAACACATACTAAACTGAAGTATAAATAATAACGATCACACCTTTCCTGCATTTCCCTGCAAGTTTGACCTTGAATGACCTTGAGTCATAGGTAATTGAACTCATCTTAAAACGCACTGTTTGACGGTGGATGAAAAAACAATCATACCATTTAAAAAGAAAAAGTGGACCTTCACCCCACCTTGGAGTGTCCACCGGGAAAAATAAAAGTTCTGAAACTGAAACATTTTTGAGTATAATATTTTTGGAGATATTCGTCTGTAACGCTTTATAATTTCCTCCCTGTATATTCGTACATTGGAAATATAGGGTAGTTCGCGCAATTGTTTCAGGCTATAACCTAGTTACAGGTACAGATACAGAAAAACATCAAAGCAAGGACGAATGGTTTAAGCAGTACTACATACGTGTAAAGAAAAATATAGTGTGCATTTGACAGACACACAAGAAGTAGTCCGATCATGCAACCCACTCGCGGTGCACCTTGGGTTATTCTAAGGCCGACAGCACACTTTCCATTCACAGCGGAATAACACGGCAATGAAAACTCGCACATCAACTTTTATGGCATCGTTGTAAAGAGAAAACTTATATAGGTAATATAAGTCACGACAAAAATTTTTCAACCTTCACAGTAACGTTTAAATCCAGTATATGTTAGACAAAACAAATATCGTTTTTCCTCCAATTTTTTTGTACAGCAATATTCTTTTAGAAAAAGGCAATTTAGGGTAATAAGCGCAATTACTTCGTCCTTCAAAATGAGCCTACTTAAACTGTAATTCGATTATTTTTCACGATGTTATAGCAAGTTAAAGATCGGCAATCCTTTTCCTGAGATTTGGCGATCTCTCGATTGCAATAATTAGTGAACTCGTTAATAAAAATCATTAAAGATCTTGAAAATAAAATTCGACACTTCTTATGGCTTTTTTTTGTCATAAATCCATAAAATCCGCAGTATCGTAATAAAGATTGTTTTCCAACATCCTACAACTTAAAAGCGATTAACTATTTTTTACCTGTCAAGCTCCTAAGTTCACACCTGTCGCGCACAATTAATTGAATCAGAGATGAGACAAGCGGACAGCAAATTCAAGTAGAAAGCCGAGCGTTCTTTCGAAACGCGAACGGCCGACACTTAATTACGTTCCCAGTGTTTCATCGAGCCGTGGCTACGCCGAAATGGTTAATTACTCACTTTGATCGAACGGCTGGATCCCCTGGTCCCGTCGGCCGGCCAGTTTTATTCATTACGACGCATTTATATTAACTATTGATCGCGGTAAGGAGCGCGCGCCGCCGGCAGAATGAAAATTTCGTACGTTCGCATTCGTCGGCGACGGTCATTTATGACTTCTCCATCGGATGGCCCGCGCATAAATGTGCGTATAAATAACTATGATTGGCCATTACGAGAAATTAAGTGGGTTCCTTTAAATGTCGGCAGAAATTAAGAGCGTGCAATTTTTCACCATAAATCCGAGCTACGTCTCCCGCGCGAGCGCGGGGTTTATATCGGACCGAATGATTTATAGCCACAAAATACCGAAACGATGTACCCGGTTTATTCGGCGCGTAACCGTTAAGTACCCGGGCCCGATGATGGCTTATTCTTTGGGTGTAAATCTAAGATACGGTCCCTCGTAGTTAACGCGCCGCATCTTCCGCATCGCGCCAAGCGATTTATCGAGCGCGTGCGCGCGTTGCTTTTCGCAGAACCGATGATCGTTGCTGATTCCTGTAGCGTGAGAATTGTGCGATGAGTATAATTGCTTCGACACAGATAATGGGACTAACGAAGTTAGCAAAAGCGCAACGGGGAACGATTTTTGAAAATCTGTACTCGTTGGACCTGTGGAAGACGCGCGAAGAGAGTTGTGGATTTCGTTCTGTAAATTTTCGTTTAGTAACCCTATGCACTCGGAGCTATTTTAACCCCTTGCCTTAAGATTTATTTTACGGTTTTAGTGATTAGAATTTCTTTGTAGATCATAATTTCTTAGAAAAAGGAGTTAATGTATATTTATTGCATGTCTATATGTTCTCCAATGGCTGTACATTAAGAACAACAAAATAGAATTACATTTCGGTTCAAAGGAAATTAAAAACATACATCTTTATTAGAATCTGTTCAGAATCTTCATTACGTCTCTTACATGATATTGTAAGCGAAGGGGTTAACTATAAAACCAATTTCTTTTTTCTAACTGAGAATATTTCCATTTTATACAATTCCTTCATTTTATGCATACGAAGCTGATTCAATTTGCTCGTACAATATAAGTATTATGGACATTTATAATGGACATTTAAGAATGTCCAGCAATTTATTAAATACAAATTTAATAATCGGAAAAATGTTTTGAATAATAGAGTAACAATTTTTAGTGCAAAGGATTAACACGTTGACTGTAAATAATATTAGTAACAATTCCTAGTTACTTAATAGTGAATTTTTCAGCTCAAACTATACGCGAGTTGATTTCGCCATTAATAAATTGATATTTAATGGCATTAATTTTATATTAATCCTTCTAAGTGTTTTCACAGCCCTGGTCACTGATCTGAACTGGCGTTCAACCTGTAAATCTCGTGGACGAAAATGATGTTTATACTGGCAAAATTGATTTATACGATTTTATAGGATCCTGAAAGCTCGTACGATCACCTGAAAGTTGATCGCTGGATCAGTTGTTACTAGATTGCGGATGCTTATGCATTTATGATATTTAGACAATTTTCAAGTATAAGAAAACGAGCAGTAATAACATTTTCACTCCGTTATTACTATGAGGAACTCCCTATTAGGCACATTGAACTTATTCGGCCTCCAGGTTGTTATGAAATTTTCTATGAAAATTGGGATTGTTACAAAGATCCGCAGCTTAATTATTACTAATGACTAGACTGCGGATTTTGTGCAGTTTTGGCAAACAATGAATAGGTGAAACCCACAAAGAAGGGATATCAGATGAATTTAATACTACATTATTTAAAATCAATTAAAGAGAATAGTATATTATTTAAAATCTATTAAAAATAATAATATATTATTTAAAATCTATTAAAAATAATAGTATATTATTTAAAATCTATTAAAAATAATAGTATATTATTTAAAATCTATTAAAAATGATAATATATTATTTCAAATCTACTAAAAATAATAAGAAAAAAAATTTTTAATTAATTAATAGTAATTAAAAATAATAGTATATTATTTAAAATCTATTAAAAATAATAGTATATTATTCAAAATCTATTAAAAATGATAATATATTATTTCAAATCTACTAAAAATAATAAGAAAAAAAATTTTTACGTAACTTCCTTTTCTTGTCACTGATACAAACAAATTTTATTTTGCATAAAGATCCGCGGTCTACTAATAATACACGAAATTGGTTACTTGAGACCATTTACTTCTTATACATGAACGGAAATAATTTAGATGTTCGATTTAAGAGGAACACCTTCTATAAGCACAAAATTTCGTGTTGATTCGCGGGCTGAGAGTCGAGCGATCTCGAGCTGCAATGACTATAGCGGGGCGAGGCTCATGAGGAATAAGAAGATCCGAGGCAAAGCGAAACCTTAGACCGGCTACGTCACCGGAGAACAGAATCCATATTGAATTTGAAGGAAGCCGGGCGTCGCGGCCATGTCCGGGGCGCGCACGGTATAGAGTTACTCTGGAAACAGTGGCTCTGTAACGATAATAAAGCTCCATGAATAATTCATAATTTTTCAGAGTCCCCCGCGAAATGTCTCGTCGGTAGGATAAGGAGCTGGAGGCAGGAGTGGGGGAAAGAGTCGGAAGAGAGGGTCGGTTTCAAAAATTCATAAACTGGCTGCCGCAGCGCGTCGCGTCGCACAGTGTGTTGAAAAATCCGTTTTTTGAACAAAATTCCATTACTCAGAATTTATAGATGATACGAAAAAAGTTATCAGACGAAAGTCATAGGATATATACGAGAGTGCATAATAATTATATTTGTTTGACATTTGCAGTAGCCATAAAAAGCTCTGTAGAGAATAAAATTGAAATTTTGTGTGGAAACCTACATTTTTGATTACATATTCTTGAAGGTGATACCAAGAAATTTTTAAAACACTCGAATACTTTTGTCTTTGCATAAACTATTATCGAGACATAAGCTTACATCGCGAAGTTGTTCAGTTGAACTTTGCACGGCATTGTTTTCCTCTTTGTCACGAATCTTTCTTCTGTAAATAGTTAACGAAACTAAAAGATTTAAAATATTTTTTAGTGTGTCATTTTTGGATTGTTCGAAAGTTATATATCCAAGATAGATTTATTCGTAATAGGTCGTCGCTGATATAAAAAATAGTTAAAAATTAACGATCAGGAAGAGCTTGCAACATCTTGTATCATTTTTTACAAGATATATACACTCATATTTCTGCCAAAAATCATAAAGGAGTTTTGAGGAGTACTTTTTAAAACCCGAATGATTTTATCAGGAGCGTTTAAATGTACATTATTAATTATATCTTAAGAAAATGGAGAAAACAACAAAATAACAAGTACACATCTCAAGTAACATACTTCATGTGGAAATAATGAAAAGTTTTCACTCTTATTAAACTTACATACTAGCATAATTGGTAAATTAATCATAATGGAAACCGTTCACTTGCAGGTGAAGTAACCAGGCACGGTTACTAGTTGTTTATTGGTTTTAATGTCATTACATACATGAAAGTTTTAGATACCAATATGAAAGTTCATTTTTTGATTTTTGGTCCCACGACAACGTACTAAAATAAAATGGTTAATTACGTTTAAGCATAACATTTTACATTATTAAATTTTACATGATTTTTTAATTTTTGTCCCACGACAACGCACTATGCGCCGCCGCGAACGGAATCTGTTTTTGATGCACCGACCTCGAATTCACCGGTGGATCGGCGAATAACGTGCCTCTCGTGCATCGGAAACTCTCGTTAACTATCCAGGATTCCAGAAAGTTATCCGAAATCAACACTGTTCATAGATACTAGGCGACTGCGCGGCCACCGTTCATACACAGAAACACATAAATCGTTCTCCGCATAACGGAGAAGTTGGGGCTCGGAAAGTTTCTCTCGTTACCGTCCAAATGGTTCTGCAACATTTTTTAAAATACCAACATATTCGAATTGCTACATTAATTGAGTTCTAGATAACTAGCCTTCCGGAAAAATGTCGATTAGAATGTTTAACTCTTGCGATACAGGATGATCCGCCAAACGGTCCAATTTGTAAATTCGATGCCAGATATTAGTTTCGCGTTTGAATTATTTTATCATAAGTAGACTGCGGATTTTTCTGCATCAATAACGAGAAATAGAAATCGAATGGAGAAATGAAATCAAAGCTATTTCATTTTGTGTGTATGAAACTGATATAGTACCTTATATGTATAATATTTAACACTAAACCTAGCACAGCCGGTCCGATGACCGGATTCAGATTTTTGATTTTCAATTTATTGAAGTTATAAAGAAGACTCATGGGAATTGATTCAGTAAATTTCCTTACTAAAGCATATGTTATAATCAAAATCACACAAAGTCTAAATAAATTTAATCTTGTTATTTTTATAAAACAATACATACCTACTAGCCAATTTTAATGCTTGGTAGGTTTAGTAATTTATTATATACAAATTTAATAATGTAGACAATGTTTTGAATAATGGCATAGCAATTTTTAACAGTAACATACTGATATTCTTAAATTCTTTGAATCATCCTACTATTTTAAATGCCACCTACTCAATTTTGTCATACATGCATCAAATCCGATTTCTATGTAAAATAACGTAACGTTTAATACAAGATAAAATAGTTCTGTTGCTAAATAAATAGTCGTTATTTCTATACATAAAAGTGATTTATGGTAGATGGAACTTTTAAAAAATAAAAGAAATGGAATGATGTGGTAATGATGATACTCATTGGGAAAATGATGCAGAAACTCAACATGGCGGCAAGGGGTAGCGTAAAGATGGCCGTCACCTTTGGGACATGCATCGAAGATGAACACAATTTTGTTATTTGTTCTTTGAGTAATGAAACAATGTAATCAAATGCAATACAATAACAACATCAAAGAATTTAAAAACACTGTTGCATTACTTCCAACCGATTAAGATGATTGAGAAACGAAATACATAATTGTCTATGTAGCTCCTGTATTTTGCAATCAAAACAATTTTCATTTTGTATAAAAATCCACAGTCTAATAATAACTATAGAACAAATATATCAAATATATTTAAAATATCCGAACTTCGGCTTGCAGAGATTAAGTTATCCTAAATTCGAGTTAAACAAGTAAAATAATTGCATCTGATCATACAGTGGATGATTGAAGTTAACGTTTTATTTTGACCTGTAGAGGTTCTCGCAGCAGGGCGTAAGGGAATAAACAAAACTGTTGTCTCACAGAGATTGTCGTTCTATATAAAGGTTCAAGTTATCGAGGTTCGACCGTGTTCTTGTTTGCAAGTTTTCAAGCATTTTTCCAGCAATTGTTCCCAAGATTGAAATGCAAAGGAAACGTACCGCAGGATTCGGTGATGTAGAGTCAGCATACACTTGGCTCTGCTTACTCACGTGGCTACATGGTGCTCCTGTCACGAGGATTCTTTTCTGTTTGCTTTATCTTTGATCCCAGCGGCGAAGCTAACAAGACCCCGACCCCGGCAAGACGCGCGCGCACACCGGACAATTCTGAGGATCTCCCCCGATTCGGCCAGTCATTACAACTATTACAACGGGACCTTCAATTTGACCCCTCGAGTAGATTAACGACTTCATCTTGCCTGACGGGAACACTCTGTCGCGTGCACGCTCTGCCTCGTTCGTGCCCATCAGCGCGATTGTTCGCTGATTCGACCGTGGGTTTGCGCTGTCAGGCGAGCAGCGCTATTACCAACGGATGGAATCTTCGATCGGAATGGCGAGATTTATGTCAAACGTCCTTTCCGACGCGCCTTTGCCCTGTCGCGGCCTCCCGTAATAAAGCCGCTTACCTACTCAGGGAAATTATTAATTACCATTTTAAAAGACTACCGTCTAGCCGGAGATAACCCTTCAAGCACCAAGGGACTCGGAGGATTCTCGAAGCTGTCGAGTGACAAGTGGCTAGTGATGGGCACCATCGACTAAAAACTCTCGACTAAGTCGATAGTAACTAACTACTAATTTCAGTCGACTATTTTTTTGAACCATCAAACTATCGACCAAACTCAGTTGTCTGAAGCTGTCGCTTGAACCATCGGACTATCCTCTAAATTCAGTTGTCTGAAGCTGTTGCTTGAACCATCGATGTATCGAGCTATTGACTGAATTATACAATGCTGGAGCTGCCGATCAACTGAATTTAAGCGGCGGGACGTTTGAATGAGTTTTACTATTAAATAGATTCATTCGTTAGCGGGTATCGAGTAATTAATTCATTAAGCATGTGTATATTCGATTATGCACAACGCAAACTAATGCAAATATACTATAATTATACAATTATTGGTCTAATGCTGTAATATAGCAACATCAATCGATTATAATGAAATTTTCAAACAGGGGCGGGATAGTATTTCTACCAATAACAAAAGAATCATTCTTCAATTCATTTACGAAGTTTTATATATTTTATTATATATAAAATTTAAAAGATATTAGTAATATTATTGTAAGAAGGAAGAATAATAATGCAAATGAATAAGATGTAAATATTTCTAATGTTGTATCTGTATCAATAATTTTAAGGAACACTGTTGATGTTCGCTAGCTAACAAGCTTGAAGTAATTTATGACGGTCGTAGCATCACACTGTCGAGGACTCGTTTTTGTGATACTATTCTTTCTATACTCTTCGTTGTAATTTTCTAACATTATTTCATTAATTATATTTTCAGGAGTACATTAATGTCTTGTATTAATATTGCAGTACTATTAAAGCATACATAATACTTTATACATTTTATTCATGGCTCCATGGACACACAAGTGGACGGACAAGTTGTGTCTGAAAGAAGAAATAGAATATCTGCAAAAAATTTGGATAAAATAATATTTTTAAATTGCAATCTGGAATAACTTACTACAGTCAAACTTTTTTTAGATGAAATTCTCTTATTCTTAAATTCCTAATATAGCAATATTTCTATCTACTCTAGGAGAATGAGGAGAAATGGCAACATTAAACACTATCGAAAATTTCAATTGTTTTATGTCAAAACCGGTCCAATTTAATGTGCACAATGCAAAAGCAGATTACACGGAACGAAAATGTTATTAGTTGAAAGCGATGTCTAGATTTTGGAATTAAATCTGCTTCAAGTGCAAAGAGTTATTTGTTAGAACAGAGACCAGCTTTGTATTACAGTTTATAGTTTCATTAAAAATGTTCGTAACAAATAGGGATATTTGAAATCTGAATCTGTAGATCTATTCCTAATAAACAATTACACAACTTTGCCTCTTTAAACTAGTCATCTAACTGTACTAGTTTCCAACATACTCGATAAAATATGTCAATTCACAAATGTGAAATGATTCTTTTCCCAATTGTTACAACAAAGCACTGGTACATACAATTTTCCTAAGATTTACTGGATAAATTCTAAGTGACGATTGTTTCGTCACAGTTCTCCATATGCAAACATTTTATTATTCGCTACCGGTGTCGACAAATTCAACATAAAATCCGTTTGCATTCGGCGCCAGGAGTTCTTCAAAATTCTCCTCTCGAAGAAAAAATTCCAAAGCGACAATACATTTGAAACATTTCCAGCATCAAACTTAAAAAGCGACTAGTCTGCCAATTCTCCTAATGAACGTTTATTGAAAATTCTATATGTATTTCGAAAAGATATAAATATTTCAAATTTGCGATTCCAATAAACGAGATACATATTACGCTCCATCGGTCGGCCATAGTGTAAATACATTCCGTGTTCGGTGTAAATATAAGCGAGCAAAAACGCGAATCGCGACAGAATATCGGAAACTTATTTCTGTCGCCATCAAGTCTATTTAGTCGCGGGGCTTATCGCGCTGGACAACAAACGTAAACTGGTGTAATTGTTCGCGGATTATCGCCCGGAGTGGAAATACCAGAAAATAATCGCGCGCGCTGCGAACGGTATGCAAATAGAGGGAGCTGCGCGCTGTTGGACATCGTTCCGACGCCGCTAAAACATTGAAACTTCGCGTGACGCAGTCAGAACTGTTTAATTGGTTCCGGTTTTGGATTCCAGTCGACTGCGAACAGACAGAGAGACCGACGCGACGTGACACGGTGTTGGGACGTGCTCGTGTTTCAACTGAAAAATAGACGTTTTTCAGCGACACTGAAAACTACGAGATAACCGCCTGCTGTTACCAGGGGCCGATCCAGCTCTTCCGCCGCTCTGGGCAAAAATGATTTTTGCCGCCCTACACATTTATGTATGAGGTGTTACAGTAACCCCCCGATTTAAGTCCAACGGAACATTGCGATCTATGTTCCTTGGTCTACTCCTTCCACTGCGGGGTATCCCCGGAAGGGCCGTGCAGCTCCAACTTGCTTCGGTCGCCGAGCAGTGTAAACATGTCGTCTAATCTGATCCTGGCTCGGGTATATCGGTGTGAATCACTACTAATCCAATTACAAAACTTCTTTATTTTTTATTATTTTTTCATAGAACTTTCACGAACATATTCGTGGCATTTTTCTAATGAAAATGATACCAAATATGATATAACTCTGATGATATTAACTTGTGCAATGAACGATGGAAGTTTTTTATTGGCATTACATTGTGCGGACACGCGGGCCTTTGAACTGTGCCGGCGACTGCGACTCTCCGCGTCTCTTTCTTTCCCATACGCTGACCTTCTTTACATTCAAAACTTTCATCGTTTATTGCATAGGTAACTATCATCGGATTTATATCATATTTGGTATCATTTTCATTAGAAAAATGTCAGGAATATATTGGTAAAATGTCATTAAAAATAAGTAAAAAATAAAGAAGTTTTATTATTAGACTAGTATTGCCTCACAGATACGCTATTTTCTGTTGCGCCTTCTGCTGCGCTGTCCTTTTCTACGTTCGGCGCGGTCGACGCGGTCACAAAAGAATAGTGTCCCTTCACGATCTACGTCCCGGCAGAGAACCGAAAAAGGATTTAGATCGCGGAGTTACTGTATATGTGTTCGTTGAATAATAAAAGTCTTTTGTTTTATGAAAAATTTAGTATCCATAAAGAGCAGTAACAAAACAAAATATAAAATATATATGATAAAATGTATGTATAGGTAAAAGATAAGTACCTATTTTTACGTTACCGTTGTACTCGAACCCTAATATGTTTTCTCATACCTAGTGGTCACCGGCGAGCTGGTCTCTGACCACTGGTCGACAGTGCGTAACGGCCCTTTTAGTCTCGGCGTGTGACGATAACTCGGCTGATTTGTATTTGCGGGCAATTGCGGGTTTTCGCGCTTCCGTGCTGAAATTGCATCGATCCCGGCGATAAAGTTCCACTGAATGAGCGTGCAATATTGAAACGTTGCGCCGCGCGCGGCGAAAATTAGTTCCGCCGTTATGAAAATCATACCTTCAGTTTCATTTCAACGGAATCAAAGTACATTTAGACGACCGAATCAGAATAAATATCTGAATGGAGCAGCCCCGGTAAATCTCGCGGCGACCACGGCGATCCCCCGCGGGCGAATACGCAATATTTCAGTTAATCATCAGCATTGCCTTATTCTGTCTCAATTAAGGGCCGCAGAATGGAGTGTTGTAGAAACGAGCTATTCCATTTCCGCGGAATGACTTCTTGCAGTGGCGTGTAACGCCACGGAAAATCTCACAAAAGGGTCATTAAAATTTTCAAACGACTTTACCACAACGGGCGTTACACACAATCGCTCAAAGCATCGAACGACTGTACAGCTGTACAGAATTCTTGCTCATGAATTCTTCATACACGCGGGATCAACAATATGTATAAATTCCTACGTCTCGGCCTTTTAAAAGTAGTTTTAAACGTGAAGCAGTTGGTCGGCGGACGCGGGTGGCGTCGTCACAATGAGAGCCTTCGAACTCGCATCTATTCTGCCGGTTTAACAAAATTACTGGCGTCCATCCATCATTCGTTGCTCCCCACAATAGGTGTCAGCGCTAGGTGCGATACGGTTGTAACAGCTACGCGGGAACATTGCCATTGAACGGTAGAGGCCAACAATTTTCTCCGCCATTAGGTCATCCGAGAAGAGAAGCGCAGCCGGAGGGCCATCATTGTTCTATCCATCGAAAACGACCGACAGATGTTGAGAGGCATCTTCGGCAACAGCTTCAGCGAATGGTAATGGCCCGGGGAAACGGCCATAGTCGGCCAACTACGAAACTGTCTTTAACTTATGGGACGCATTCGAGTTACACAAGCTGGTTTCGGGGAAAGTGTTTTATGTTTCTTAAAAATTAGAAGAATCTTAATCTTTGTAGTTTCAACCCTAGGTCAAGCTATTTACTAAAAATAATAATCAATCCATGTCAGAATTTCGAATACAATTTTCACTTAACGCGTAACTACTTTCCAGGCAAATATTGTCATCGCATTTTAATAGTACTTCAACTACACATACAATAATATTTGATACAATAGATAGATTACGATTAAATTTAGATGGCGCCGGTTGGCAGGTGTTAACCGGATATGACAAAATATTTTGTCATGCCAGGAAGACAACCCCAATAGGCATGACGACTTTTTTCGTCACGGAAATTTTTAAAAGTAATACTTGGAGCGTATATGGTATATGTCATATGGTAACACTGCGAATTTGCACAGTTTAGTTTCAAAAGGCACTATAACGGTTTTTTTTTATAAATGGTACGTTGTACATTCTGTCATATGCATTGAACAAAAATTAATTCCCCGGCTAACAGATTCAAGTATTTTAATCTTTCCACTGTTTTATATTGCACGTGCTCATTTTTGTCATAAATGCATAATAATATCACGAACAAGTTCTTCGAAGAACAGAAATCGATACCTGGCACATCAAGAAGAGAACAAGTGGCCATCTCAAGAATAAAAATTGAACACTCGAGAATAACACACTCCTACATAATCTCCAAAAACCCACTCCCTAAGTGTGAGAAATGCGATACTATAATATCCATGGAACACCTAATTCTTCAATGTAAGAAATATGACCTGCTCCGTAATAAATACCAACTGGAATCTACACTCAAGGACAATATAAAAGAGGGAAAAATACAGGATCTACTTGAAAGTTTATCAAGGAAACGAAACTAATTAATCAGATAATGTAATCGACTCCTATATGTTCTCTATGATGTCGCTAATAACCTTGTAGTTGATACGACATAAATTATAAATTGAAAAAAAAAAGATCTCAGTTTAATCGCCCAAAAAGTGCTGAACTGTTCTAAGTTTGCCATATATTGTGCTCGAATATTTAAACTATAACATAAAAGAATGCGATAAAGATTGGAGAAAAACAATTTTTAGAGTAGCCCCCGTTTAATTTTTTTTTCAATTTTCTCTGTTGTGCTAAGTTGTGCTAAAATTGTGCCAAAGTGTTACTTTAAAAAAATAACAAAATAAAGTATGATAAATAAAAGTTTCCGATATGCAATTTATATTAGCACGTTTACGTTAGCGTTCGGTATCCAAATAGCATATAATTGTATATCTGAGGTGTGCTAGCCTAGCACAAGTCAGCACAACTGCCGATTTCTCCAATACAACGATATTAACACTAGGTTTACGGAGCACTAAAATTGATTATTTTACATTGCTTTATAAAAATAATAAAATTGTATTTACTTAGATTTTCACCGACTTTTATTGTAATATGTACACAAAAAAAATAAATCTATTTAATAATTCCTCACGAATGCCTCCTTACACTCTTAATAATCGTAAATTAAAAATGTTTGAATCCGTCATTTTGACGGGCCCCGTAAATCTAGTGTTAAGAACACTTTACTCTTGTGCGCGGACCTTTGCGCGTAGATTCTATACCTATAATTGAACTTTCGTATCATCCGACAATGATGGCTTAGTACAACCGAGACATACAATTCTGTCTTTGTCGGATGATTGGAAAGTCCAAATATACGTGTATAATCCAAGCGCAAAGGGCCGTGAACAAGAGCAAAGTGCCCTTAATATACTTGTGCTGTGGAAATTGGCAGTTATGCTGACTTGTGCTAGGCTAGCATAACTCAGTTATACAATTATATGATATTTGGATAACGGATGCTAACATAAACGTGCTAACACAAACTGCATGTCGAAAAGTCGAAGTAACACTTTTGCACAATGTTAACACAACTTAGCACAACAGAGAAAATTGAAAAAAAAATGAAAAGTGGGGACAACTCTAAAAATTGTTTTTCTCCAGTTTTTATCGCATTTCTTATATTATAGATTTAATAATCGAGCACAATGTAGCACAAAATTTGCACAATTCGAAACAACTATTGAAATTGTATAATATTACAAGTGGGGGGGCTAAATTCTAGGAGGTGTTTTCAAATTATTTTCGATAATTTTCGCTCAATTCACTTGAACCTCCCCAGCTTACCAGTGAATTGACAACGCATCGGAGCGGTCACTGGCCATCATAGAGCCACGTAGCCAGTCTTCTCTCAGCACGGTTCAAAGGGTGAGGGGGCTCGGAGAGGGCTAAGAGGCTCCCCCATAAATTTGTAATCTTGATTCGGCGTTTCCAGGACTCCAAAGCGTATGTATCGCCGAGTGGTAGGTGCCCCCAGGAATTTCGACCCGGCGATTTATGCTCAAGGAGCCCGGTGCCGTTTGTGCGCTGCCGCCCCGGGCATTGCGCGCATAATTTCAATATCGTCTCGCGGTCAGTTCGCCGGCTACCCGGCGAAACGTGTCGAGTCACGAGGTACGCTCGGACCCAACCGATTTGCTCACTACCCGCCTCTCGGTGTGTCTCGGATTCATTTTTCAACGGCCGCTCTCGCCGCGGGTTCATAGAACGCACGCCAGTTCTACGACCTTTTGTTTTAGCCGGCGCGGCGCGGCGTACAGTGGGCCACTTCTACAGAATGAGTGGAATTAATTAAAACATTCTCATAACATAAAATATGTCAAAACCAGACTTCTGTATGATCTCATTTGTTAAATAAATAATAATCAAGCATCAGTAAGCTTTGCTCGCGTCTCGAGTGTTAATGCCACGTCCTGTTCCTAAGCGAATTTTTTCTTGCCAATTAAGAATGAATTCTTATAGTACAGGCATTTATCTGTTTTTACTATAAAAAGCTTTTATATTTCTACCACCTGCTAAAGTCGTAATTTATTATTACACTGACAGAAAATAATATTCGATATTCTTTATATTAGACTAACATATGGGGAATCTACTTTTAAAAAAATATTGTTCCATAATTACGTTTACGAAATACTACTGTAGAGATTAAATTAATATACAGGGTGGTCCTAATTATTGTCCTAGTTATGAAGGATGAAAAAGTTGCGTGGACCACCCTGTATAGCAGTAGCAACTTGCCGTTGTAACTGTAAGACAATTTTTTGTTTTAGGAAGTAATTTCGTAACAAGTAGAAGAGAATTGTTTAATGAGTTGGGAGAAGAGGGTGTGATGCAACTAATAATAATTTAATAACAATTTCAATGCTAACTTTGGTTCAAATTATATTTTTTGTACCTCTAAGTCTCTGTTCGTTTCAACTCCAGTTGGGATAATTTAGCACAGGTGGTACCAACAAATGCAGGAATCCACGGAAAGTGTTCATGTCTCGTTCATGTGTCAGTACACTTGTGTGTAGTGGAAGCTCCAGATAGTCTTTCATTTGTCTAAAATTATTTCAGCTTTGTATTAGACTGTTGCGTATGAAATGACCTATTTTAGAGTACAATAAACGTAGTGAAGTCTTTTGAACCAGAAGTTCGAATATGGTCTACATCCGTGATGGGCACGGTAGGGGCCCCTCAAACGCCTGCTTCTCCCACCAACCTCTCTTTCATGCGCGAGGCATGCGCACTATTCGCGACGGGCGAACCACTTCCTTCCTGTATGGTAACGGCCGATGATGGTGTGAAGCAGTAGTCACTATGGCGGGGACGGATATGTCTCAATTCGGACAAAACTGCCCATCCCTGGTCTACATGTTTATTATATACTATTTTAAGATACAATGCTGACCTATAAGTTCCTATCTCCAGCTTTTATTCAAGTATTTAATTTTAAATTTAAATCAATAATTTATTACAATACAAATCAATGTGATTATTATCTTATTCTTTTTATGCGAGTTGAGAAATAAACATATCGACCATAGCATTATATGATTATTGTTCAAAATATGATGTTATACGAGCGTACTATTCACCAATGCTTGAAAGAACTTAAAAATGGACATTATAATCTTGTAAATGATGAGAAATTTGTGACTCGTTGATAGAATATGTTGATTACAATGGGGCCTATCTTCATCAATAAATTTAATGAAGAAAAAAAGTTCGTTTAACGTTACACGTTAAAAATCAGACATTTTATATGGAACAACCTAATAATTTCGTCCGCTGCATCGTCGGCAACGTGGAAGGCAGGGTTGCCTGTGAGCGAACGATAAACACATCGTGCGCGAGATTAAAATGGACGACGATGAAGGTGGACCGCGTCGCGGAGGCAACCTGCTGCAACTTTCCGTACGTGCAAAGCCGGTCAAACGGAAGAAAAAGATGACCAGCTCTCCTCTCTGCCCCTCTGCATGCCCGTTTGCTCCGGTGGTTGGTTTTTGCCGTGTTCGACCGGCAAAACCGCGTTACAAATTATCTAACCGCGTATACGGACGCGTACGAAAGGTCAGGCATGCGCCGCGGCCAGGTTCTCGGTTTCTTTTTGAACCGGCTGCGGCCGTGCGCAGGAAAAGGAGAAAGCAGAGAAACGCGTCGCAATTACGAATCGCATTGCCGCGAGAACTGGATTTGTTCCGTCTTTTTTCACTACGTTCCCGTCCTTTTCTTACTCGTTTCGCGCATTTTATTTTTCAACGACCACGAGAGTCACGGGCGACACCATTTTCCGAACGTCGTGCTATAACTTTGGACGTCCACCGTGCGTTTCCGGTGGAACAGTCAATCTTAAATCACGCTAAATTTATATTATACTCAAGTGCGCCGATTCTTCTTCTTTATTGCGCGCATTAATGCTGAGAAATAGTACGGTATTTTATCGATAACTGTCCACAACACCAGGCCAGGTATACTATTCTTTGACTTTTGCCAAACGTAGAAAACCACGACGAAGCTCGAGAGGCCTCAGTCACCCAGAAGTGTAATAAAGAAGTGTAAATGTTTCGGAAAATTATTGTAAATATGATCCGAATTATAACGTGTTTGGTATTATTTTAATCAGAGAAATGCCACAAATATGTTGGTAACAGTCTCATAAAAAATATTAGTAATAATAAAAAAGTTTTTTTATTGGCATTGCATTGTGAAGACTTGAAGACACGTGGGCCTTTGAACTGTGCCGGCGACCGCGACTCACCGCGTCTTTTTCTCTTTCCCATACGCTGTCCTTCCTTGTGCCCGAACCTTTAATCGTACATTACACAAGTAAATATCATCGCAATTATATCTTATTTGGTATCATTTTCATTAGAAAAATGTCACGAATATATTGGTAAAATGTCATTAAAAATAAGTAAAAAATAAAGAACTTTTATTATTAGACTAGTATTGTCTCACCGATACGCTATTTTTTGTTGTGCCTTCTGCTGCGCGGTCTGTATTTGCATGCTGTCCTTTTCTACGTTCCATAAAAAAATAATAAAAAATGAAGAAGTTTTGTCATTAGATTAGTAGTGGTCTCCGGAAGCCCATTAATCGGCTTTTCAATAAATGTGCTGTGCCAAATGCAAGCGTAAAAATCTTCTTTTACATAATAGTCCCCAATGAAATTATTAAATTTCCTAATAACGTGACGGTGAGTTGTTGGTTTCTAATTGATGTTTCTGTTGTTGAAAAATCCTCAGTCATGGGCTATAGACTTTAAAAAATTATGGATTAATCACCGGTAAATGATCTGTTAAGGGTCTATACCAGGCATGGGCACGGGTGGAGCCCCTAAAACGCTTGCTTCTCCCACCAACCTATCTTTCATGCGCGAGGCCTGCGCACTGTTCGCGACGGGCGAAGCACTTCTTTCCTCTATGGTAATAGCGGATGCTGGTGGGGGATAGTGAGGACGGTTTTGTCTCAATTGAGACAAAACGCCCATCCCTGGTCTATACTTTTGAAGAATACAATAAAAGAATCGATTTTGTTACCCGTTTAGATGACACAGCCCACTTTAACACTAAAACGACCAAGCCATAAACGAGATCGATGTATACTTCTTTGTAAAAATAACCGGAATGCAGTTGTTTCGATTTCTTAAGATTTTTATTATAATAATCTCATAATAAAAAATTTCTGTAACTTCATGAATTGTAAAAGAAAAAATTTGAAATCCGTCATTTTGACGTGCCCGGTAGTTCCAGTGTTTTTTGTTTTTTTTTTTATTGTACAGTTGTAATCTCCGATAGGAGGTTATTCTGCAGTCTGTATTACATACATAATATTACAATAATAAGCTGGCTCCAGTGTTAAAGCGAATGCCACGCAAGGGTTAGGCACCATCCCTCCGTTATTGCTATGACGCGCGAATATCGCGAATATGACGCGGGTCAGAATCGACGCGACAGCGGGCGTTCCGCGATTAAATTGTAATTTTTACTATACCGGTGCCGAGCGAGCGAACGCGCGCTGCCGGTTTCGAAAAAATATAATTTTCAGCTCTGCCGATGGCTGAGAAATTCTATTTGAACCCTGTGCGTTGCCAGGCCTCGCCGGTCACCGCGCAATTGCCATTGAATGAAATGACGAGATATCAACATTTTTCCGTTTCGGCGACGTTTTAATTGAAACCCGTGACACCGGAAAACTTTCGCACGCTCGAAATGGCATTTTCGATGCGACACCGCTCGGACGCGGAACAATTTTTTATGTCGATACTTACATCTGTGTTTCAGCTTTTTTTTATTAACGCTGGATACGCGGAATCTTCCAATCCGATGCTATTTTTCAGTTCATGTTTTTAGTCCGTGATGGAAATTCTAATTTAACCATCGCCATTACTATCATATCTCAAACATTTCTGTGGTTGCAAGGAAAAACGACGCATGTAGTATATGACTTACGTATTTACCAGAAAAAAGTCATGAAAATGAATCCGAAAGGCTCAACAAAATAATGATACTTAACCGATCTCCTATGTCAAAGCATTAGTGATTAAAACTTTAAACGGTAATATCTCGAAAGTGAAAGTATGTGACATGTTCTTCCTGACAGCTATATGTTTAATTTTAATACACATTATTGTAGGATCGCCTGATTCGCAGGTGTTCAGCGAGTTCACGAGCGTCTGCAGGTGGCCCGATACAGGCCTCCGTGTTTGTTTACCTTTTCGCGTAACGCTGTGGTGAAGAAAGAAAGAGAGAGCGAAGGAGTGAGAGAGTGACTGTGTGAGGTGCAAGTGGGGAGTGCAAGCAGCGAAGTCGAAGCATTCCGGGTTTGGAGTTAGGATAGTGAAGTCGGACAGTGAAGTCAAAAACAGCGAAGTCTAGCGTAGAAGTAGTGTATACCGTGCGAGATAAAGTCGTACCGCGTAGAACATTAGATTATACGATTAGTTTAGTTATAAGTTTGTTAAATAAATACGTTACGTCGAAGCTTGTTCTTGCCAAACCTTCCAATCCCACATTATCGTGTTTAATACTATTACACATGATCGCATTCTCATTTCTTCGATGCATCATGTAATGCTCTTGTATACAGTCTGATCTTTTTATTTTCTTTATTTTCAGTCTCATTAACACTAGAACTACCGGACAAGTCAAAATGACTGGTTTCTAAATTTTTCTTTCACAAATATTGACATTATAAAAATGTTTTCCGGAGTAATGTTTTAGTCAACTTCTCTATTAGAGAACATATTTAAACAAAAGTTGTACGGAAGTTGAATAAATGCATTCTTGTAGTTATTAGAAGGCAATATACACCAGTCGCGTTTAGCGCTCGGTAGTTCTAGTGTTAGATGCACAATTGAATGTACGTCTACTAGAAGGGCATATGTTACATTTAATGAAATTTACAGGACGACGTGAAAACAATTCTTTGTATGACATAGAACTGAAAAAATCGAAAAATAGTGTAACTTAACGTCCTGGTTCCACTTTAAGAGCTGAAAATTTCAGTTGTGACACTAACCGATTCTTTCAGTGCTATGTTAGACAACGAATTGTTTTCACGTCTTCCTGTGTTCAGGAAATGTAACGTACAGTCTTCTACTAGACACCCATTCAATTATGCTTAGAAATTCAAACAATGGGTCAGCTCATCCAAAAGGGGAGCCGAATGAAAAAGACTTCGGAGTCAAGAAGATTGATAAATTATAAATTGTGTCGATATTTAAGCGAGTTATAGATTTCTTCTAACAAATTATTAAAGCTGAACTAGATCTCAGGAAGATGGGTACGAATGATGTCATGAAGTAAGTATTGAAGTAAGTTGTAGGAAGTTTCTAGCCTATTTTATAGAAACAAGAAGAAAAGAAAAATTAGTTTAACTAAAAAGTACCTTATTGTTATGTACCAAGACTGTTATGTACCTTACAAATTAACGAACGTCATAAATAGGCTGCGGAGTTTATGAATTTATGGCAAAAATGGTCGGAAACAAAACTGTAACAACGTTAAAGGAATTCAAGGTAATTATTTACAAAGTGAGTCTGTTCTCCGATTTTTATGAAATTTAATTTAGTTTCTGAGATAGTCGCAAGAAACTGTACCTAGTAACATTGAATATTCCGTACCCGTGCATGCTCCGTGGCAACGTTTGCGTCAACCTGGTCCGACCATTTGTTTACTGTTTCTATAAACACGTTGCGGTGACCGTAGATGAAACTATATAACGGGTGGACCTTTTAGAACAAATAATGAAATTTGGCTTCTTACACTAGAACTAGTCGATTATTAATTTGCCAGGCTAAGGGAATTAACCAAGACCTAACCCAGAATTAACCTTTGCTTATAACGTTCAAAGCATTTTAGAAAACCTTCTAAAAAATCTATAAATTTGTAATAATTCGAATAAATACTATTGTGAGTCTAGGTTGGGTCTAGGTTAATTTGGTCTAGGTCTCTTAAGCGACCAAATTAACAATAACTGAGTAGGTCTAGTTTTTCAAAACCTAAACTGTTATTATGTATTTTAAAAAGTACGCCCGTTATATAGACTGCTTAGCGAACTCCACGACATGTTTATAAAAACAGTGAACAAACCGCCGCACCGAGTTGACGCGTACGATGTCACGAAGCGTGCTGTATACACAACATACAATGTAGCAGTAGCCACAATTTTTTGCGAATATCTCAAAAACTAAAACTGATTGCCTTTTATACAGGGTGTCCCACGCAACTGTAACAGGCTGTACCTCCTAAACGGTTGGGAATAGAGGAAAATGTTATAAGAAAAAATTGAATGGCATCAGACGGTGCATAATACGCAACTAGTTTTATGCACTTTTGTGCATCGGTGCATCAGAAAAATGCAACTGCACTTTTTTTTAAAATGGAAACCTACATTTTTGACTGCACCAATCGATGCAGTTTGTCGTGCTCTACATAAAAGTAGTACATACTTATGCTCTAAACTTATTCGTTAGGACGTTATCGTAACTAAAAGTTACAAATATTATAATGGAGCACTACGTGATACTCTAAAACACTTGCCGACAGAGCGAAATCATTCACAAATCTACAACAATCTTAACTACGATAACTTCCGAACGAATAAGTTTAGGACATAAGTATGTTAGTACTTTTATGTAGAGCACAACAAATTACATCGATTGGTGCAGTCAAATATGTAGGTTTCCACTTTAAAAAAAGTGCAGTTGCTTTTTTCTGATGCACCGATGCACAAAAGTGCATAAAATTAGTTGCGTATTATGCACCGTCTGTTGCTATTCAACTTTTTCTTGTAACAGTTTCCTCTAGTCCCAACCGTTTAGGAGGTACAGCCTGTTCCAGTTCGTGGGACACCCTGTATAACCTCATCAAAAAGATAGCCAAGTAATAGGAAAAAGTGACTTAAATGGTGGAGGTCTATAACATATTTAAATTTCATTAAAATCGAAAAACAGAACCACTTCGTAAATAATTACCGATTTAAGAATATTGTCACCTTCTCTTCGACTTACTAAAATTATTAAAAAAGAAATTATATTTTAATCCCACTTCTATTTCTGACGATCTACTTGGAAACTTTTTATTTTGGATACTGATCCGCAGTCCAAGAATAAACATATAGAAATCCACCATCTTTACAATCGTACAATCCACATACCGTAACTTCGATTTGCTCCTAGTGTACAGTAGCTTTGAAGCTTAAAAATCAGCTTGCAAATCCACTTTGCTCGCAAACAATTTTCCATGGCATTTCTAAAAGCACTCTTCGAAAACAAGGGGAGACCGTGGTTTTGAAACGTCTCGAATCGGAACAGCATTTGTTACCCGGCAACAGCGTTAGCTTATCGAGTAGCAGGGATCAAAGACGCATCCGGGAAACTGTGATCATGGGACGGAGGGTATGGAACTTCTTGAACTCGTCGGAGATAAGGTGACGAGCGTCTGGTTATCGAACACCGTAATTTACCGGATCAGCTTTAATTAGTCGCTATCCCTAACAGCGAGGCGTTCGCGGAAGCTCCGACTAATTATACCGTCGGCTGAGCAGACTGTATCGAGCGAACAGCTTTCCGTTTTTCGAATTTCATTCCCGGCGAACTATACACGTTCAACCCTGGGTTACTCCATCATCGCTGACGCGGAATCCAGTACCACTTATTAGTAAATTTTCCGTATAAATGATTTTCCGATGCTTCAAAGGTTATGTTGCGAAAGCAAAAGTTGCTAACAATTTATCAGACAGAATTTTCGTTGCATTCAATCCACTCTTTTTCGAGTTCATTTCGTATAAGAAACCTGTGTACAGTGACCGGCATATGCGTACACTTAAAAAGACGATAACTGTTCTAAAATCCTTTAATATATATATTACTATTTTTAATGTATTTGTTAACGATTTTTAACTTAATTCTCCATTCAATGTTTGAATTTAAGTTTCGCAAGTTATTGTTATTGCTACAGTATTTCATTGATAATCGTCGCCACCACGGATCCGGCCGGCGACAATTAACGTTCAGATGATACTATTCTTTGACTTGTGCCGAACGTCGCCGAGAAGTGTAACATAATACGGTGCGAAAACAACAATTAAACCAGCGACAAAACTTCTTTATTTTTTATTATTTTTTAATGGAACCTTCGCCAACATATTTGTGGCAGCGAGTTACACGACTCCCAAACACCCGCCATATTGTTTCATTTTTAATTTTATGTAGCCACACTGTCACTCGCGGAAACAAGACAAAAACGATACCTCGTTTGTTAAAATCTATCCAGCCGTTTATGCTATAAGAGGGAATAAAGAATCAAACGTATATAAATACCCACACGCTAAACACATTACTCTTTTTTTGCTTGCACAGTCGGTTAAAAATCAGCTACCGTGCGTCGCGCCGCGAAAACTCGCCGAAATTTTCGCGTCGCGAGGAGGATCCTTCTATTCGTTGATCGCGTAAACGACGCGTTTCCCAGACTTCCGTGTACTCTATTTCTCCGGGATGATTTCCCTATTTCGCTATTTCGCCACAAAAGCGAACGACACTGGTTCAATCGCGACACTCGGAAACTCGGTCACTCGTTACGAGCGAAACAGAGAGACGAGAGAGAAAGAGATAAAGATGGAGGGAAAGAAAGGGAGAAGCGGAGACAGAGATCACGTGAAACGAGAGACCCGGCAATGCTTTATTGAATTTTACAACCGCAACCTTGCCCGCGATTCCCCGGAGAAATACATTGGGCACTTGACCTTTTCGTTCGGCGCCGCGCCGCCACGCCACGGATTTTTGCTGAAGGCTCCGCGCGAACTACTTCGTCTCCGAATTTGTTTTTCTCGCTCGTTATTAA
Organism: Sphecodes monilicornis; assembly: GCA_913789915.3. NCBI lineage: Eukaryota > Metazoa > Arthropoda > Insecta > Hymenoptera > Halictidae > Sphecodes > Sphecodes monilicornis. The sequence goes on along the minus strand of OU565284.1, from coordinate 12,433,536 downwards.
AACGTAACTCCGGTTTGCACGAGTGTGTTCCGTTTGCTCGAGCGCGTTGCATTTGCTCGTCCTCCACGGATGATGTGCCACGAGAGATTTACCGAGTCCAGTCACGCACGCTGCGTGCAACTTAAATTGTGATTTTTAATCGCTGATTGCAACAACTTTGTTCTTGTTTTCGCGACCTCGTTAATTCATTGTGGAATTAACGGCAGTCTGTTAACGAGGAGCTGCGCGAGTTCATTTGTCGTGTTCCTTGCCAGGCTGGTGAACATAATATAGTGTAATTATAAGAAAGTCGATGGATATATTTAATGGAACGGGAATCAGAGGTCGAGACGTGTCGTGGCAAGTGGTAGATTAATGGTTTTAAAGATTCAATTAGAATTTATGATGTACAGTTTTGAAGATTAATCAATGTTCTAATAGCGGAGGTAATTTTATCTGTGGATAAATAAGTTATCCCCAGTAGCGAAATTTAATCGTTTAAAAAATTATTTTTAATCTCCTTTCTAATATAGCATAGACATTGAAAATACTATTCTATGTCTTAATAAATGTTCTTCTTAAGAAGAATATTAAACCTATGTTCTAAATTTGTGAAAGATTTCACTAAGCTGAAATTTATTAGGTAACATTTGCTGTAAACATAAGAAGCTTTGTAAGGATTGCTTTTATAAGTAATCCTATTACTTTATAAGTAACTCTATAAACATAAGTAATATTCTAAAGTAATGCACTAATATGTTAAGTAATATACCGGGTGGTCCATTTATCTTAAGACAGTTCGATATTCTTGTAAACAATACATTTTTTCTAAAAATGTATCGGATAAAAGTTGTTGAGTTTCGAGGGAGTTATAGGAAGATCACATTGAGTTTTCTGATGGTGGAAGCCTAAAGGTCATATAGAGTACAACTTGATGGTTTTAAATGTGCATCCCCCACCCTTTGTTGTTGCATTGTATTCGCAGGAGAACAGTACGCAACTTCTGTCCTAAACATTATTTCGCCAGCCATTAACTTTCCGAGATAAACAACGAGAAAAAAATGTGTTGTTTACTAGATGTTGTCCTGTCTCGAGATAAACGCACCACCCTGTATAACATAAATAGATTGCGGAACATTAAGTATTTATGGCATGTGCATGTTTGTAAAATGCAAAAAGTCTTCTTATTTAAGGAATCTTCTATACGATATAAGACGCTTTTCTCTCTTCAGATTTTTATAAAAGAATTCGTGGAAATTAGAATTTGCATAAAGATCCGCAGTCTAAGCACAATATGGCAAATAATGTTCATTACGAAATCAGATGGCAATCGAGATTAATCTTCAGCAGACTTTCATAAAGATCAAATCACCTGTACCAGTGTACAATTTTCTTGCACCGGCGCGTCGATCCCACTGCACTTTTTGGCTCGCATCAGCTGCGCTTTACGAAATCCCCTGGAGTTGTTCCCACTAACACCAGTAAATGATTTCCAATCCGCCTATTTCTACTTACACCGGGGGGTCGTTCTACGAAGAACTGCAGTTTTTGCATGCGGACGGCCTGATTTATCATGTGCATTACAAAAACCGTACTACACCGTTCTACCTTCAATTTGCCGCGAGCTGACGGCGTTATTATTTTCCCATCAGTTTTCCATCAATGCCGGCTACCACGAAATACCCCGGGCCTACCCCCCGATCATCTTTATCGTTTCATCGTGATTCGCTGGATCGTCAACCAGTGTGTATCATGAATTCTGTTAGCGAACAGCGGATCGAAATGAAAATCGCGGACAAGACGGTGGTTGTCTCGGGGCTCGTGTTTAGGGGTTTTTTCCCGATGTGGGGATTCGGTCTCGTCGACGAGCGACGTTGAATGTGTATGGGGACGTATAACCTCGTAGCACGGCACCATGGATATCTTATTATTCCGAGGGTGTCGCCCGCGGGTACCTTAAACCTAGCATGTCAAACACGCTGCTTTCCCGACGAAAGCTACTTTCTCTATCTTCGCGGACGACGACGCCACTTATTCTCGGGCTGGGCGGCACGATCGCACGCTGGAGAACTGTTATCCGCTGTTATTTGCTCGAGACAGTCCCGCGATTCTTTCCCTCGACAAATGTCTCGTTACTTGGAACTGGCAGAAGCTAATAACGCGATGACAGGATATCTGTGTCTTTACGCAGCGAGCAGCAAAATTGACACAATATAAACATTCTCTCAGAAAATCATTATTGCTGTGTTAACACATTATCCACCGGCGATTATTCCATAATTTTTTGTAGTCTATGGCCCATTGCTGAGGATGTTTTAATAGATCCTTCTGCAGCAGCAGACACTTCAATTATAAACCAACAACTCGCTCAAAATAACGTAATCCAATAATTTCATTTGGGATTACAGTATTTCATCGATGATAGTCGCCACCACGGGTACGATCGGCGACAATTAATGTTCAGATAATACTATTCGTTGTATGTTACACTTCTCGGCAACCGAGAGGCCTCTCGAGCTTCACGGATCCTCACGGGGTATACTCCGCGGAAAGAGGAATTGTTTTGCGACGATTATTGTTCAGAATTTCACGACCATTAACGATGAAATAATGTATTGGGTAAATGAAGATTTTTAAGCTTCAATTTGGTACAGCACAATTTTTGAAAAGTCTCTTAATAGGTTTCCGGCAGATAATGCATTAAAACGGGATCACAAAAACTCAAAGGGATCTTGATTTGACATCAATTTATAGTTGTGGAACGATTAATATTTGAATTCCGTTACACCCAATTTGGTAGTTACAGTGTTTCATTCCTGACTCGATTTTGAGACGGAATTTAACAGAGTTAGAATATTAATCGTTTCTTAAGCGAAAATAAATGTAACTGCTTCTAGACACTTTAGGGACTCTGTATTAACAAATACACGAGTAATTATTTTATGAAGAAATACCTTCATTTGTTCCATTATGCTCATGACAATACCTGTTCGCGTGAATTCTAATAATCGTAACGTCTCGCAGAAGCGATCGAATTATTACAATCACAATATGAAAAATACATACAATTCTTACCCACCTGATAAATAATCCTTTCTATAGTACCGCCGAATGTACATTTGCCATTTTCAAATATTAACAATTTGCACAAACATGATAAGGATTCAGCGTACTTAAACATTCACTTGAAAAGTATACCTAGAATCTCATTCAGAATTTGATTGTTTTATTTTGCTAACCGAGTGATTTTTCGTACCAACGTAAGAAAAGTAGTCTAATAATCGTCTGAAGCTATACTTTTTGTAATATGTACACGGAATTATAATTTAGTTTAGACTGTCACGAATATTGTGACATCGTTTAATGTAAGAAACTCTGGGTAAAAGAATATTAGAAATCAGCTGAAAGGAAACATACTTGTTATCCTGATTTCCTAAAATTTAAAGAAAAGTATCTAACACGAAAATAATTAATAGTTTGCAGATTTTACGCATTTATGACAAAACTGAATTGAAAAAATACAAAACTGTTTTCTATTTAATTTCTGTTGTTTACAATCGGTTTAGAAACGATTTATCCTGCATAAAAACTCGCAGTCTAATAATTAGAAATACAGAAGTTGCAGGAATAATAGCAAAACGAACGAAATAAAGCTCAAAGAATGTAAATATCGAGTCAGTCGATGTCCAATGTCGTACAGATGATCGACAGGTTGTAAAAAGACTGCTACAAGAAAATATCAATCAATCCTTCAAAGAAAGTATCGTATCTTTCAATCTACATAACAACCAGCTCATAATTACTAACTCTTTTTAATTGCCTCGAGGAGGCCATGCTCCAAAATAGATCCACTTTATATAGAACATTTGAAATCGCTTTAGATTACGATGTTCCGAGTAAAATTGTGAAACTCTAAAAATTTCGCGGTAGTGGTAACTCGTTATTGGGTCATTCTATGTCAAATCGATCACTTGTTGCGGGCACCATCGTCGATTTTGTTCTAAATGTCTTGTAGTCCATGTGAAATTAGGGGGGTTTAATACTAAACCTACCAACCATTAAAACTATCGGTGAATGTTGACTTCTAAAAATGGCAACTCTAGTTTTATTCAAATTGTCCCTAATTTCCAGTATAATGGATGCTTGAACAAGGAAATTTATTCCACTATTTTACATAAACGAATTTTTAGAATTTCAATAATTGCAAAATATAAAACCGGTCATGTGACCGTGGTAGGTTTAGTGTTAAGTCATCATTCTGCCGGTTTCGAATTTTTTTAGAAATGACAGGTCTTCGAAATTTGCAATTTTTACCCGTTTTCACCAAAATGGGCATGGAATGACCCTATTGCATTTCTTATCGAACAGGCTCTCGAAATTTGTCCACTGCAGGATCAATGGAGACCGATTCCAATGTAGCAAAATCAGCCAGCATGCACAGGTTCAAAGGAACCGGAAAGCAGCAGCTTGTTTACAAACATCCGCCGCTAATGGCACACGAAAACGCTTGTTGTTCGCTTTGAAATAGCATCGGGCCTGTTTGATGTCCAAACACTGCGCCGAACGACTCCGAGATTACGAGATCGCTTTTGTTCCCCAATTTATAGATCACGCACGAATGAAACGAAACAATCTACGGGGTTATTGGCAGATCCGACGTATTCATGTTTTCCACCGTATTCCGTGATCGTTCCTCTGTGAACTGTATTTCTGCGCGGGATCGGGAGCCGATATCTCACGTCGATTTCACGTTCTCTGAACGTCGGAATTCGATCCAGATAACGTTTATCTATTATCCCGTTACTCTTCCCCGGCCCGGAAATTAATTCTACCGTTTCCTCTACTCCTTTTATTCCATTCTCGCTTTTAACTTTCGTTTACGGTCGTTTTTGTTCGCGAAAAATGTGCATCAAAAGTTCTAGGTACGAAGACTTCCTTTCTGAGCACAGTGGAAAGTTTTTGTTATAGGTTATACTGTCTTCGTGTGAACACTATCGACGGAGTTTTTATTATCCTTTTACATTGTTCAGGAAATTGCAACGTTTATATTTCGGGAATTAAATAGTGTTACGGTTGATATAGAATTCTAGTGCAATGTACACAAATAGTGGACATTCAACTGACTCGTTTAGCAAGAAAAATTACAATTAACATTAGAAGTATGGTTTTTAGTGAAATTGATCCGAGCAATGCACAAAAATGCACAACAACCGTGATATATCTTACATAAGCTTAAGAATTCAGGCGTCATTTGCAAGAAGGGTGTAAGTGTCAAAATGCTACTCGCAAGAAAACAGTCTTCACAGATTTTTTCGTTAATAACTGTTGAAATAAAGTAGTCACAGTGTAAGTAAAACTCACATCCGGGAATGTCGGGACGTCGGCGCGGCGTCGCTTTGGCTGTTACAATGTAACAACTCGAAAAAAGGCTAATGGAGTGTGTGTCATAAGTCGAAATGACGATCGGCACGAGACGAGAGTGGGGAAGACGTTAGTTGCACGTCTGCCCAGTGATGCCAGAATCGTGGAACCGAGGAACTTGCCCCTCCGGTGGATCCTCCGGCTGAACCCCCCACTCTGGCGTACCGTCGTCGCCTTACGTTGTTTCTTACTGCGCACGCGCTACACACAAGCGTACCTCGACGGCGTCGAGTTGCGTCGAGTCGAATAGGCAGCTCACACGGACAGACTAGAGGTACGCTTGTGTGTAGCGCGTGCGCAGTAAGAAACAACGTAAGGCGACGACGGTACGTCAGAGTGGGGGGTCCAGCCGGAGGATCCACCGGAGGGGCAAGTTCCTCGGTTCCACGATTCTGGCATCACTGCGTCCGCCCAATGTTCAGTTCGACAGAAGAGTCGGTATGGGCAGGACATACCTGGTATATATATATATATATATATATATATATATACATATATATATATATATATATACATATATACATATATACAGAACCAAAAAATATCAGTTGCAGAACTGCAAAACCGATATGAGACCGATACGGGACACATTATAGGTTCTGAAGTCTGAAGAACCGAAACCGAAACCGAAATCCAGAACCTGAAAATAACAGTTATAGAACCGTTATAATATCGGTTATCAAGAACTGTAACCGTAACCGATATAAGCGAGAACCGATATTCTCATAACAGTTACAACATCAATTCGGTTCTGCATAACTGTTTCAGTCAGAACCGATATATAACTGTTTCAAACAGTTATTTTCAGAATCTTTTCAACCCCTGCTATTAAGTAGCCGTTGGCAAGTAAGTCAATAGTACAGAATCTGCAATCCGTAATGAAAACAAAAAAAAAACTGCAAATTCCATATGCAGGTTCTCGAAAGTAATTCACAAAGGTCACAGAAATAAATGAAGAAAGTTCGACTACCGTTTCGAAACGTCGACGACCATAGATCGGGAAAATGGCTGACAACCAGTGAATCGGGACCAAGGCCCGATTAATCATGAGACAAGCGATTCGTTAGGCCAGTGCGCGGCAGAATGTTCGCCATGGAAAACATTCGAATCGGCAAAATTTTTCGACACGGATCAGCCAATATTTTGATTATTGCCGGTCGCAATGGTGTCATTAGCGGGCCGGGCCGAGAGTAATAACAAACATCGCGACAGCGAAACGAAGTCGCCGCTCTACGTTCGACGAATTGTCACATTAACGAGCCGATTCAGGCGTTAACCGCTTAATCAGCCACGCATTTATGCCGCGCGACTCTCTGTTTAATTGCTATCGCGCTCGGCCGCGACAGCTATTACATGCTGGCACTGTGGTGGGGGTAATTTTCAGTCACGCGACCTCTTCTCGCAATTCCTCCGTCAGCCGTTTCGATTCGAACATCGTCGAACCGTTCTCGCTGTCATTCGATTCTGTTAGCGGCTGTTGCCTTGGTGTTGTCGCATTCCTGCAGAAGACTGTCACGATGCGGCGAAGCGCGTACAATGGCCGATGATTGTGCACGGGAAAGCTAATAGCAATCTTAATAGCAAACACTTGTATGTTACATGGTGTTTCTCTAATAAGAATATTTTTTGTTACTTTTAGTATTCTCGCCGGGTCGAACTTGGACTTACGGAATTGAACAATGAGCAATTAGATAATTTTTGCAAAAGGGAACTCGTACAGAGATCATGACAGATGTGCATAATTACTGTGAATTAATTCTTGGATGCTAGACTGTTTGAATGTTAGAAGTGGGGAGTAGACAATGAGGCTGTTGGTGTATTATAGGTATTTGTTGAACGGTGGATTAAGAGAATTCCAAATTTTTTTTATTCCTAATATTTGTTTCGCGTCGTCTAGAAAAATTCTACTCGAAATATCTTCTACGTTTGTTGTGGAATCTTTTGGAATCCACTCGTGATTTTGTTTCTTAATTAATACTGGGATTGTATTATCCCTTTGCACTCGAATGATGATTCCAAGGCACCAGTAAAAATTGCTATACCATTATTCAAAACTGTTTTCGTATTATTAAATTAGTCTGTATTCTATAAATTACTGAAACTTCAAATGTTGCAAAAAAGATTACACATGATGAAAACGTTCTTGGTTGAAAGAGATGTCTAGATTTAGGAGTTAAAATTGCTCCGGGTGCAAAGGGTTAAATTTCTTGTCTAGTTTCCAATTTTTCAAGGATCGCTCGACAAGTTCAACGGCCAACTTATTGGTCAACTCATTATTGTTGATCGAATCTTGATGTCTAAATCAAGGTATGCCAGATTGATGAACTCGTCTCGACATCAGCAACATCAGCACGAAAAAATTAAAACTACCTGGTATCACTTAAAACCACACATAGACTGCTTTGAAATAATCTTAGAATAAATGACTTTAAAAACATATTGTCCTACATCGAGAACAAATGACACAAATCGAGGCTGCCTGATGCTACCAATATTCAGAATAAGAAGAAAGCTCAATTCCTCTAATGTCTTTAGAGTTTTGTATTGGGCCAATTAATTTTTGCCATAAATGTACAAAATTATAGACTTATTATAGTCGCTGCCGTTTCAACTTTCCTATACTTTATAGGTCCTGACGGGATTGTGATTTACTCTGCCTACCACCGTACGAATTAGTGTTGGAATCTAATCAAGAAATTATATCAATCATAGGTAGGTACATGGCATTGGTTTCTTTCCAACAAATTCCTAAAAATTGCTAAAAAAAAAATAAGCCGCTTATAGGAACTTCTCTCCTCTTAAATCTCGGCGGAAGGTTCGGCAATTTTGAGAACGTTTCGTCGATCACGTGACGCATTTGGGGACTTTTTGCGCGGGTTATTCCTTCCGCAGGTTATAGGGGGCGAGATCCAGCTTCGTTTCGGCCGATAGGACATCCCGACTCCGTTGAAAACGAAGCGGAGGCCTCTAGAGAGGTGTTTCCGAGCCAGAAACGTCTGTGATCTGTGAGCGATGACCCGTAACTTGGACGATGTCGAGCGCGGAGGAAAGAACTCGCGTTTCCGGTGGCACGGCCTGATATTGCACCCGGTCGGGTAGAGCGGGTCGCTGATCTGACGAGCCAGCCAAGGATAGTAATCAGTACTCGCCGATAAATCACGACAGCTGATTACGTATTTGAAATGTGATCGAAAACTGGTTGATCTACGGCGTCATAACTCCGCGGCCACGATTCGACGACGGGGCCGCCGCGCCGGGCTTATCGGGAAAATTTTGCGCGGCCAGCGACAGTAGAACCGCACAACCTATCGTTTGAAGCTCGCCTGTTGGCGCAGAATCGGTGCAAAAATGTGCAAAGTAATACTGTTAGAGCCGGCGATGTGCCGCACCGATTCCATGATGGCCTAAAGCCCTGGGCTCATTGCTAGGTTAGTATTAGTACATCAACTCTGCCGAACGCTAAAAGAGAATGGCATGTGTTGTTTTGGAAGAATGGCAAGATTGACTTTATCTAGACTTTCTGTCATTTTTATTATAGAATACAAAAAATACAAGCAATTACAGTTTAAAATGACAGTTCTGTTATGTCATGGTCAGTGCTGAAACTGCAATTAGTGAGCTACTGACAAACACACCTCAAACAGAGGTGGTCAACACAATAAAAAGAGTAGTCGGGTTTCCGGATAACTGTACAACTTTAATGAACGATGTGAAGCACCTCGTGGATGATGAACATAGTTTTCAATAATAAAACCTCCCTTGTGGAGGTGAACATTCCCTCCGCCAAATACAAAATAGTGCGCCCTTAGCCAACAACACATTTTTAGGTTTCAAAACGCCCGTAGACGAAATACGACGACGCCATGATGTCGCCAAGTAACGACTCTCAATTCCTTGTATTCTTTGGAACCTATAAATTAGGTTTAGGGACAAAGGCTCCTGGCACTACATATGGGCCTACGCTACTACTTTCACAAGGAAGTTGGCTAATACATAGTTTCAAACTGTACCCGAGTCATGAAGCAATAAATTCGTCAAAGAGAAACTAGACAGACTCTCAAAAATGTCATCGTCCAAAATCAACCGCAGGGTAGATCCAAACCGAAATGCGAGCCGGCCACACAATAAGCACGTCTCACCAAGTTTTATTAACCAATGATATGGTCACCACCATTTTCTACAACTGTCACCCAACGTTACACAACCATTTACATAGAAACTGTGTGGTACTCCTTCAAAAAGGGTCTTCACTTCAGGTCTCTGTGCAGGATTTTTCACAAACGTCCAACATAATATACAGTGTTTCAAAACAAGGGCATGTAGAATCATCCCCTCCACATTTATACCATGTTAGGACACCCAGTAGACACATGATATAAAATAGTTTACGAAACTTTAAAGCAGTTTTTTATGAAAATGGTTGACTTGAGACCCATGGTTTCTTTGAGACTTTTGCTCCTCGCGACGAGTACTATACGATGAAATAAAAAAAAATGTTGACATTGAAAAAGGGGTCAAGGTCAATTCTGCGGATCATTTTTTTAATAGAATCGATCCAGAGTCATAGAATCCCGCTAAGCGTGACACATAATTTTTATACAACCTGTACATGTGCTTAAAACGATGTAATACATCAGTGGTCGCTAATAGGATAAATGCTGATGCGACTTTAAATAAACAAATAAAAAAAATGATAGGTATTTTTGGCAGCTTCGACTATTTTTTCTCGATACTCCGAGGCCAGGAAACGAGAAACGACATCCGATTGCCAAACGTCGGATCCCCAAATCGAGAATCTGGGTATGATTCGATTCCAACTCGAACTCGAAGATTGATGCTTTGGCCTGGCCACGAACGTATTATTTACACGGAACCCGGACGCCGATCTTGTCTACCTTCCAATAATACGGTGCCTCCGTTCGCGTTTGGTAACCGATTTATTTCCAACTGCGCCCCACACCTTGCCGAACTTGTCCTTCGATGAACGTGATGATTGCACACTGGCTTCGTTTCCTGTTTCATTCGCTCTTTTTTATTCCCATTCGGAGAATTCGCAAGATTTCTGCTCTTCGTTTGAAATTATACACTTTTCTACCTACTGTTTGGCGATTTCGAGAATCGGAGAGGCATTTGTGCTATACAGGACGAAAGGAACCGGAGATCGAAATATTTGAAATTATGGCTTTGTATTAAATGTTTCAAACTGTTCCTGCATCTCCCTGGAATCGTTTAAATGTTTTTTAATGTATCGAAGGTATTTCATGCTGTTGTAAGTTTCATAGAATTTTGAAGCCCCCTCGAGGTAGTACGAGCGTGAAGAATATGTTTAAACAAATACGTCAAACCGACAGGTTTTCTACAAAGATAAAAACTGTAGTATACACTGCTGTGCCTCCATTTCTTACACACACCATGGCCTAGTAGAGAGGTTTTAGAGCAGCAGAACCAATTATGCGAAATCATGCATTGAGTTCTCCACTATGTTTTAATACATAAATAATTTTAGCGTTGCTGAACTAATACGTTTGCTTTAAACTAATACTGTACACGAAAGCATTTAAAATAGAGTAAAAAATGTTGAAGAAAGATTTACATCACTTGAAATAGTTATGATCTATCCGCAAAGAACGTCTTGAACACTGACACAAGAACTATGAAGTGGTAGACATAGCAACTGATTTTCAACTCTGTACAAATGCAAACATGTGCGTCCGAACGCCTCACTCGATACTCATTTTTCTTTCTTCTCAAATGAAAAAAAATGAAAGATCGCATCGTACGTGCGCGATCAGGCGCATAGCAGGAAGTTACGACGAATGGACTATGGGGCCGCGAAACGCTGCGTCTGGACGTACCAAGGAAATCCTACCCTTAGTCTCGAGGACGTCCTTCTTTGCAGAATAGCATGCTCTACAATTTATAACTCCCCGACCCCCGCGAAACGTTCCCTAAGAGAGGGAAAACGTGTCGACGAAATTCACACGACCCGTCTCAAACGTCTGACGTTTCTGATTTTCTAACAAATGGCAGGAAAGAATTGCTGGTCCAAAGAAAAAACTTTTCAGTTAATTTCTCGGTGGGAGTGCTTACTTGAACTCTGGAACGTTAAAGGTGAGGATCATTGTAACAAAATCAGAAAACAAAACGCATTAGAAAGTCTGTCGATTGAATTAAATCAGCGATGTTAAAACATCTGTAATATTTCTCTTGATGAGTATTAAAATTATTGCAGATTTTTATGTTCTTGGACGGCCATAGATTAATTCACATTTGAGTCATGACAATATGCATCGAAACTATAAAATGTTATCATCATTACAGATTATCGAAAATTTTGGTTATTGACAGAAGGGTTAAATTACACCTGTTCATTGTTGCCTCATTGTGCTCATTGTTGTTAAAATACGTAATATCGGCAGTTTCATAGTAGAATTGTACGAAACTGTAGCAAATTCTGAAATGAAATTGTACAAATTGGAAGAAGAGATAGAAATCAAAATGAAAAGACACTGACAAGATCAAATGTGCTTTTAAATGAACATGGCATGGCCTGTGACTGATCTCTGAACCAATCAGAGGTCCATGTTTGGCGATTGTCTGCCACGAATCTGGAAGTATCGGTGAAGAGGGTGTCGGGAGGAGGATCGACCGCGATTGGCGTTCGGTCGAAATTGTTTTTGCGCGGTTTTTGCACCACTACCAATACGCTTTGTGGTGAATGTCAGCGGGAGAGAAACTGGCACTCCTATTGGCGGGCGATCCTGCAAACGATTCGTTTCCCGTTTTTCCCGAGATAAATCGCGAAGCTGACCAATAGGATAGTGGTTCTTACATGCTCTTTCTCTCTTTCTCTCTCTCTCTCTCTCTCTCTCTCTCTCTCTCTCTCTCTCTTTCCACAGTCGCTTAGATCGGTTCAATCATTCCCGAAGAGTCATCGAGGATCTGGATAGAAGTTGGCTCGCTGAAACTTCGCAAACAATGTGTCATGTCCTAATTCGATGGGTCCGTGAAAGAATAACGATTGTAGTAAATCCTGTGTATACTTCAGTTATAACCGATAATAAAATGGTTCCTTTAGTATTTCGGTTGGGGGAAGAGGGGTGAAGGAAACCAAACGTTTATGGCTCCCGATGTTTGCACTGCGAGAAATCTGATGGAATTTATGACGAATTGAGTGCAGATAAAAGTTACGACCGATGGGATTACTGTTGCACGAATTTATAATCGGATGCTACGAGGATTCTCTCGAGGGGCGTTTATGCCTCATTTTTTAAAATATTTGTTGAGTTAGATAGGAGGTTCGTTAGAGTGCTTAAAGTAGATACAATAGCAAGTAACAGATTAGTATGTTTCTAAATATAATTATAGTTTGTATTTTAAATATTGTGTTCCTATTGTATTAGGTTGTCTAAAAAGCCTTTTTGGCAATGAGCACGTTTAACTATTATATGTTGGTTAATTTTTGATTAGTTCCTAAGCTTCCTCCTGGTTGAGTAACCAGGTCATTTATCTTCTTAAAAAGCTATTCTGATTTCGCATTGTGTGCATCACATGAAAGCAAACGGAACTTTCAGGACAACTTAGTCTTTCAATTTTTTTCAATATGAAACAATACGTTTAACAAGTATGAATTTTCCAAACGAAATAAATAAAACTGGATTTGAAGGCAAACATTTTGTTTCACTATAATTTTTGCGTAAGACCTTGCACGCGATGGTGCGTTTGGATCAAACGTACGAATACTGATTCGTCCCCCACTCCGATAAAATTGAAATTCAAACGAGCATTTGTCTATGCTCGTTAAAGTAATTGCCGAACGTTCTCAATATAAACAGATGCTACCCACTCTCTGTCATTGCCGTATTAGTCACGTGACATTGATCAGTGTGCACTACAGGGACGAAACGCGTCACGTGATTGGTTCGTGCTGGAAGCGTGGGGATACTCATTGTCGCAGAATGGGGGAGTGGAATCGTAAAAGCCATCATAGAAGCGTCAAAATTTACATATTTGTGAGATAAAGGAGGTGGATCGCTTAGAAGCGCAAAGGGTTAACAACTTGAACAAAATTTACCAAACATCATAAACATTTACAAAAAATCATGTATAGTCGATCAGAGTGTCCGCGATGCTCCATCAGCCTGGCATTCGATTCAAGTATTATAATAGCAGAACCAAATTCTCTGGGGCCAAACGTAGTCGCTAAGACGAAAGGGTTCAAAGATGAGGACCAAGGCCCGGTCCATTGGACGCAGGAATTTCGGCGGAACGCGGGCGTGGACGGTTCAAAGGAGCCGAGGATAAGCGTTCGGTAAAGTGACGGTAATTCGCGGGGGAGAAGCAGCTATTAGTCAATCAAAGCGTGGCACGACACGTAGCTGTAATGCGCGACGATGGAAACGAGAGGATAGAGACGGATGGCAAAGGAGACTGGAGTGCGTGCGAAACAGCCAGACAAAGGGAAACAGAGAGAGTCAGAGAGAAGGGGGGGGCGCAGGCAGGAAGCGTGTTAATGGTTCTCATTCTCTTGCGAAATGCAACGAGCATTCAGCCGGCTGCCTCGACGCCTGTCGATGGCGCCTCACCTGCATATCAATGCATCTTTCCGGCTCCCTCATTTGCATACTCGACCTCTTGGTCCGTCGGAACCACGGCCCGACACCTTCCGCGATAGTCGTACTTCTTGCTGGATACATCACCGGAGAGGACTCTCTCTCGGCGGAAAGAGAGAAGATTTTCCGTAGACGATGACGTTACCGTTGGCTGGCTATGTACCCGGGCCTCGATAGCCGGAGCAAAGACTTGTGTCGACTAAGATTGAATTTAAATGCTCGTTCAGAGAGGAACAGACAGAGAAAGAGGGAGGATCTCAGAGCGTGTGTACACAGGTTAGTCCGGAATACACAAACACCGAACCCTCTGCCAGGATCCTCTCTATCTCTTTGTCTTCGTCTCTCTCTCTCTCTCTCGCTCTCTCTCTCGCTCTCTCTCTCCTATCTGTCTTTGTTTCTCTCTCTCCCTTGCGCGCGCGCGATGCTCTGGCTTTCCAGCGTTCCAGGACCGGCGACGACGGAAAACCGGAAAACAGTCGGCGATAGAGCCACGCCCGTTCGTCGTCGACTCGAATTGGCCCGGATCGCCGAGGAAAATTAATTAGATGGAATTTCGTCGGGATGCCTGTTTCCTCTCGCCTGCTCCTCGCCTGGATGGACAGCAGACTTAGGGGATTGAGATCTATAACCTCGTTACCCTTTTCGATGATTGTCACCTGCGATGTTCTCCCAGACTCCGGGAGACTGTGCAGAGGGATTCTTTTCGGACGAGCTCGGGGAAGAGAGCACGGGTGTAAGTAGTTGGTGATTTAGAATTGATGGAAGAAGTTGCTTCACGTTGGACCCTTGGGATCCCTTGGTATAGTGCTGAGAGAAATTGTGATTGATCATTGTCCGTCTCTTGCGTCGATGAGATGTATTTTTTTGTACGCGATGTACATGGGTTTTTGGAATTAATGGTGAAAGTTGGTTTTTCTTACGTGGTGTTCTTGGTTTAGAAAGGAGAGAAATGGTAATGATTTTCGGTTGCCCCTTGTGTTGATTATATTTTTTGAATTCAATGTAGCTACTTCTTGACCAGGGCTAGTATGATTGCGGAAAAATACTTGTTAGGAGACGACGGATTTTATGCATTTATGACAAAAATGGTTGGGTATAACTTCAAACAATACGAAGATTAACCCCTTTGCACTCACAAGGAGAAGACGCGGTCATCGGATCTTAGATTTTGTCGAAATTATAATTATTTTTCTATGACATCAATTTCCCAGTATTGTACCAATTTGATATCAATGAGAAAATGATAAAGAAAATAATTAAAATTAATATAGTTTAAAGAGAGGATAATTAAAATTGTACAATCTGTGAGACAATGAAATGAGAACATATAGAATAGGTTGTTAAAAACAAACTTAGTACCATACAAACTAAGAAACTTAGAAAATAAGAGCAGTGGATTTATAGGGTAGTCCAAAATAAGAAAAATTATATTATCTCATTAATTTTTAATTGTTCTTCAACGTCAGTTAATTTAGTGATTGTGCTATATCTAAAGGAAGCTTAATAAAAGTCTTCTAAATAACAATTCTAAAAGAAATGATTAAACTGCATTGCTCGAGATAAATTGTTGGTTGCCGACGGAAATTGTTGTCACTGAATGCTTGTTCAGAAGCCCTCAATTATTAGACTTTCATTTTTAATGTTTACTAAGTATGTTACCTCTTTGAAAAATATGTTATAAAGACCTCATCTTTAATACTTGGTTTTAAAAGGACTAGTGCACGTTCGCAGCCCCATGACTCATGTATGAATAAAATCGTACGTAATTATTCGACTGCGGATCTCCATGCAAAATAAAAATTGTCTGCATTAATTACAAAATACTGAAGCTATTATATAAATTTATTTCATCTATTAATCGTTTTCAGAAGTCGGAAATAATAAAACAGTATTTTTAAATTCTTGGCATATTTTCGCTGTTTTAAATTTGTGTAAAATAATCATCATCGACGCTTAGGTTGGTAACCCTAGGATATAGTTTTTGGAACGACGAATGTATGTGTATGTGTGTGTATGACTTGTACATAGATGGAAACGTATTCTAACGATTAACGACCTAAGACCGCGTGTTCGACAAGTTTATATTAACAAGTGTGTTTATTCATTAAACCATCCTTATACATTAAATGAAAGTTATTACACCCTCTAGAAACAACGTGCTTTTCAACAAAGTTTGATCTACTAATTTTTGCCATAAAAATATAAGATTTGCAGTCTAGAAATTATAAATTACAAGCTCCGCATATAAAGCACTGCATTGTTGTACAAATTTGAAAGAGGCTGCGAAGTTAATCTACTTAAGAGAAGACTTATCATTAACTTGTCATTAACATCTGTATTTGTCCTTAAATGGTTGAACTTTGCACATGTTAAAATATTAAAAGGTGGAACTATTACAAATAGTGTCGCCAGATCGCTGAAATCGAAGGGAATACAATTTACCACCTCTCTGATGACCAGAGTAATATGTAACACGTTGCGCGGCACGTCACGTGACCAGTCTGTGGTCTTAGTGGGGAACGTTGGAGCGTGCGCAGGAGTGGAATGAGATAGTAGAAGGGGAAAAGGAGGAGAGGAAAATCAATCCAGTTTTGGGTTGATCTGGCGACACTGATTACAAACTCCGAGTTCAGTATACATTATTTTCCAGGCATGAAGCTGATATTTAAGGTTCCGACTTCTGTTTTTATTGGAATACTTAATTCTCTCCGAGTCAGAAATATTTTAGGTCGAGTTAAAAATCCGAAAATTTGTAATTTGTAATTTGCACTTCAACTCATAAATGACTGACTAAATCAAACAACCGTCTACTGCGACATCAATTATGAAGTGCAGAGGTCTTCTTCTGAACAATGAAAGTGAGAGTCGAACACAAAATTCAAATTTACTGTAAACTATTGACCATCAAAAAATACATTCATGTAATGTCGAATATATTTGACAAAAACAGAGAGAGGGTAAATTTTACTTTTAAATAAATTACATTTCAATGTAACTTAAAGCGGTTGACGTGCAGTCTTTTTATATGAATGGAGAAACAACATATTAAAGGCAGCACTATGTGAGGCTTGGTCAAAATGTGCTGATTGAACAACGCGTTATAATAAATTAAACTACAAAATGGAGATGACAATCTTATAAATAAAGAACGTAAACGACCAGAAAATTCAATTTCTACCGTAACACAGGCGATAAACTTGTAATCCATTGACAGAGTTTGTTGCTCAGAATGGTTCTCGCTTGGATCAATAAGTTTATTTAGAAAAAAACTGTGCTTTTTAACGTTACGGTTAAAAATCGGAAATTTCATGTGCAACAACCTAATACGTTCGTTACCAAGAGCCGACTCATCGATGTTTCGTTATCAATGATCAATTAGACTCAATCATTTGGAATCGTTTGCAACGAAATTATTTTGTCGTGCTGCTAAAGGTGAGTGGCTGATTCATGATTGAAATTCTTATCTGTATTGAACAATGTACTAATATATACTTGTAGTTGTGAAACTTAGTGTAGGTAACGTGTAAATTACTGATTTCTCGTATTTATAATAAAAATGAGTACCTCAGATGCAAAAATGAAAAGACATTAGAATAATTGAAACATATAGTTACACTATACAATACAGTAATGGTACGATAATGGAAGAAAAGAATTATCAAGAAACTGTGGTACTGATCGACAGCCAGCCACAATAGACTCGGTATCGATACGCAGGACAGAATTCTTAAAAAAAGAAATCGAATTGATCTCGCGACTAAAATCTTGATCTCAAAGAGCGTCGCGTCACAGCATCGTCGGATCAATGCATAAAAATGCTCGCACAAAGATGCCAGTCAGTGGAAGGCCAATGGTGTTGAATTGCGAGGAATCCGCGCAAAAACCAGCAAAAAACCGAGCACGTAGAGATCCAGAATTCCCTGCGAGAGTCTGCCATGCCGGGGCCCGAAATAGCTCGCCGAGCCATCGAGCGATACTGTTCCGCCGATTCTTTGTTAAGAGGCTCTCGAGTTTGCTCGTGGATCCGCAACAGGCGGAACGTCGTTTCAACCCTGGAGGATATTTTAGCGGAAAAAAGGGGTTCGGAAGAGAGGCTTACCCCTTTTCGCGTTTCCGTCGCCGGCGATTTTTCCTTAGGGCCGCTCCATCCCGTCGTCCGCGGCACCCTTTCAAGCTTTTCTTCCCGCGGTGGCTGCTTGTCAGCCTTATTTCCGCGCGGGAAAACGTCAAGGATAATGCAGAACAGCATCGCCTGACCGCGTATGATTTAATCATCTGGGCTACTCGTTTCCAAGCGGGCCACAGTAACTTTCCTTGAAAGGCGTACCCGCGCCGCGCGCGGCCAGAAAAAATGCTCGCCCGGGCTAGGATTTTGCCACTCCGCCAAGTGGAACGAACGGAATAAGTTATTATCCTTTTTTGAGCGAAGCCGAGCACCGCGCGCTTTTTAGTTCTTCGATTCGGGTCAAGAATTTACACCAGCGGCGCGCCGGATTATCTCGAAAATCACAGCAACACAAATTCTTTCCAATTTTAGAAATTACGTGTTAATGAAACTTTTCCTCGTGCTGCTTTATGCTTATGCTGCACAGGCGAATTCCGTGGAGTCGTAAGTTCTCATTTCAGATCTCGCGAAACCACGGGTCCCCCCAGACGATGATGGAGATACAGATGAAATTGAGAAAAATTCTTACGGAGTTTCGACGATTCTGCGTGAGAAGCTTTTCTGGAAAACACCGGGATCTGGAGCCCCTGAGCGTTATACCGTGAAAGTTCGGACATACGTTCCCGTTCATAAATCTAAATGTGAGTTATTTGTAGATCTAGGTAGATACGGTTATCCGGACGCTCCAGGGACCGGACTTTCTTCTCGACAATCTGACAAACTTGATGTGCACAGTAATACCTTTCCGCGGGATATTATTTGTTGAATTGGAAACAAGTATGCGGGCCCGCCGCGTCGTGGAACTTCGAATCGAGTTCGAAACTGAATAAACGCGGTTGTCACGGGCTGTCCGGGTGTCAAGATCAACCTGAAAAATCGGAGAGGGCAAGAACACATGACAGTAGATTTTTATCCTTTATCATCGCTCCTCGTATTCTTCTGCATACGCTTTTACTGGTGTTATAAATATAGTGGGCATCTTCAGCGCCCACTCCAGTGGTTACGTCGGCACGAACAAACAGACAAGTTGCCAGCCCTTAAGATTTATATATATTTTTTAAATAAAGCCAAAATGGCGCCCCTAAATTTTGGCGCCTCGGACAAATGTCCGAGTTGTCCAACCCTAGAGCGGGCCCTGGAATCTTCCGGTGCTGGATTAATGAATAAGCAAAGTTAGCGCATCAAAAGAAGGGGGCACCATAGAAACTTTCGGAACTTTACGTCTTTTACATAGTAATAATTAAACTGTGGACTTGTATGCAAAATAAAAATTCTCTACCTCGATTGCAACGAACTGGTGCAAAATAGAAATTGATTTCCTTTTTGGTTGAGAAGAAAACTGAAAATCGTGAGTGGTCTGAATTTTATGGTCAGTGGCTGTATAATTAGGCTGTGGATTTTTATACAAATGCACATCTTTTGAGATAATTAACTAATTGTAACTTGTAAAAAATGTCTTTGACTTTTATAAGTAATTATTTTTAAAATTATTTTTATTATATTCTTATTCAGTTTATATTCAATTTTCGCTCATAAAACAGGAAAATATATAAAAACGTAAAAATTGCTATGTATTTTCTTTAATGACTTATTAATCTTAAAAATAAGTCATTTTGACCCCTCTGGTAGAAGTAAGCATACGTCAATCGTCGGTTGTTCTAGTGTTAAAAGACTGCGGATTTTATACACTTATGGCAAACATGGATGAATGTAATCTCAATCAGTAAAAAAGTTACAAGAATTGAAGAGTATCAACACATTTCCTACAGCGTCACAAAACTATTAAAGAGAAAAATAAATTCCTATTTGGTTCCTATACCATGCAATTAACGCAAACAATTTTTATTTTTCATAAAGATCAACTGTGTACAAATTAGTGTGTTTTGAAGGCCCATACAAAAAATGTTCTCAGTTAAACTCGATTTAATACTGTATTTCTGTGGGTTCGGTAACGGCTTCTCGTGGCAAATGAAATGTTAAAAAGGTCGACACACTTGCCCAACGATACCTAAATTATGTCTCCTTATCTGCATGTTCACGCAACGTTCCGTTCATATAGACTCGCTCGCGTAATACGATGTTTGCGGGATCAGAGTGGTGGAAGCAATGAAAGCCAAGTGGAAGAACCAATGTAGATAGAGTTGAGAGAAGTTCTCTAGGCCTTCGAAGCTTACGTTGGATATCTACCAGTGTCGTGTACGGCGAATATTGGACGACGATCAGATTTATTAGTCCGGAAAAATAGTTTCTTCACTCAACAGCGAACACCGCAATTGTAGTCAACGAGAGCCGGCTATCGACGGGAAACCTGGACTTTGAAATTCATTTTACCGTGTCGAAAGGAGCATGTGAGACATATCTGACATTTATATCGCTAATATCTCATTATGAAATATGCTTTGTACCATTATGAGTGGAGTATGACATCCCAATAATTTTACCTCTGCCCGACACCGAGAATTATGCCAAATGCTAATCATTTCTTCGTATAATACTACCGGAATTTGAATAATTTATCAATACTACAAATCCCCGAATTGTCGGGTTCGATGTTCGATTTATTCGCAGCTGAAGAACGCGAATTTTTGTTCGACATTCAACTGGTATAAAACTATTACAGTATTTCATCGATAATCGTCGCCACCACGGGTCCGGCCGGCGACAATTAACGTTCAGATAATACTATTCTTTGACTTGTGCCGAACGTAGAAAAGGACAGCGAAGCTCGAGAGGCCTCGGTCGCCGAGAAGTGTAACATAATACGGTTCTCGAGCTTCACGGCCCCTGACGAGATATACCCCGCGGAAGGAGGGATTGTTTTGTGACAATTATCGTTCAGAGTTTCACGACAATTAACGATGAAATACTGTAATCATTGCCTAATTAAATGTACCATTACCAGACTTGGGATTTATATGCATTTATGACAAAAATGGAACGTCTAATATGAAACTGAAAAAATATTAGAAAAATGCAAATATATTGTTGCAATATCTTCGACTCTTTAAATTCATTAAAAAAGAATATATACTTTTATTTAACTTCTTCTAACTCTTCTAACTCAAGATAAAAATGGTCTAACACTGATTACAAAACACTAAAGAATTGAAATACCGGATACATACACATTTATTTCTTTGTCTTGATCATCTCAATAAGTCAAAAATAATATATTTTCAAATTCTTGGAATACTTTCATAGTTTTCACTCATTTTTGTCATAAATGCATGAAGTCCGCAACCTGGTCATCACGTTCTCTTAACATGCAATAAAATTTTCTTTCTCTGTTAATCGATATGTAGCCATCAGAGAAAATGTAAGCATGAAACAGTTAACAAATTTTCTTCTTCTTATAGAAAACTCACTCTACGATGCACAGTATGCATACTTGAAAAGATATCTATAGATATCTCGAAGAAAAAAATTCGATCATCTACAAAAACAATGCGCAATAATTCCAGTAGAAACAACTATTTCAAGTTCGTACTGATAAGTATTTTAATTAATAGATTGCGTGTGTTCATGCAAAATAAAAATTGTCTTCATCAATTGCAAGTCACAAGAGCCAAATACAAATTTCTTCTTTTCCCTAAAAATTGTATAAAGCTGAAAATAATATATCGACACCCTTCAATTGTTTTATTCTATCGACTATTTCAAATTACACCGACTCATTTTCTCTATAAATGCATAAAATCCACAATCTAGTAATTAAAATCTATATTACAGATCCTCGTAAGAACATATAAATGTTTCCACGAATACGAAAGTAAAAATTCACCAATTTAAGACAGTTCAGTCCCTAAAAATATTTGTATGTTTCGCTTGAAATGTTATTTCACCCTAGACCAAATGCATCGTTGTCTTCTAACCGAATCTGTGTGATCGAAGATCCTCGACCCGGGACAGTAAGGATGTTTGCTGTCTGTCCATTGTTTGCGCTGTATAGACACCGAGAGACCCACAAGCCTGACGAGAGAGGATCGATCAATGAGCCGGAGCAATTAGGCGAACGAGACCGAAAGCACCGCGACGGCAATCGATCTTCCGTTAGCCGCCGCGAAAAAGCTTGATCACTCGAACGTGCTTTTCCCCTGCTTTGCGGGCCGGGAGCTCCTGAACGTCGTCTCCTCGGACGACGGATCGACGCCGGGGAAACATTTTCATGGAAATAGATTTGTTTTTGCTATTTTCCCTGGATTGAAAAGTCGTCCGGGGCGGAGGCTTTCGGACCGTGAATTGGATCCCAACGAACTTTGATCCTCTCAGACTTGTCCTCCTCTCGAACTCCCTCCAGGAATCATGCCTCTCACGAAAAGAAACGCCGGGCTGACCACTCCCTTCCTCCTGCGACGTCATTTATTAATTCGCTTCCGACAACTTCCGCCCTTGCTCCCCTTTTACCCTCTACTCTCCTTACTTCTACCATCTACCGCGTCTCGTGACTTGTATTAATTTACTCTATGGACCATGGATGACGAGAGCAGCTCCATTCTTCGTTCTCTCGGTGCACAGGTCGAGATAACGTCGAGGAGACGTCGTTAAACAATAAACTGAACGTCGGACTTGTCAGGTACCGAAGCACATCGTTTGTCACCTATTAATTTGGGTGCTTTGACATTTTATGGTTACTGATGAATGGTCCGCGAAGGCTAGACTAAATATTTAAGGCTAAATATTTAAGTTACACTATCTTAGTGTAACTGGTCCAAAAATTCAATTTTTCTATATTGTATTTTAGAAAAGTGTAGTACTTTGTAAATGCTTTTCTAAAATTTTATATTGAAATTCGTTGATATGACAAACCCATGACTAAACTGCGGATCTTCATTCAAAATATGAACTGTCGGTATTAATTTCCAGCTACTGGAGCTATAATAGAATTTAATCTCTTTTTTTAATAATTGTAATAAGCTGGGAATAATACAACACACGTTTTAACCCTTTGCGGACGCGTGTCTGCTGACAGTCGCCCAAACAATTTTACCGTTCTGCGACTGTGAATAATTTTGAAAGCAGTTAATACTCCCGAAAAGTATGAAACAAATTTTTACTGAACACAACACGATTCCCTTCATTTAATTCATACACCAAACTCCTCGGCAAACAATTTTGTTTCACAAAGAAAATTTATTCGACCCATCAAAAACCATGCTAAAAATAATTCCCGTCCGCTAAGGGTTAAATATTAAATTATATAAGTGTTCTTCGTCTTGTCGGTCAATGAAAAGCTGGTTTACAGTGGCTCTACCTTTTTGCGGATCCGGCGATTACTCAATTTCTCATGCAACAGATATACGCATAGCATTCTGCGCGAATGTTATGTAACGAGCCGCGCCGCGCCGGCTCAGGATGTATGGAGCGGATCGCCGCGACCAAATCGGCAAACCAATAATTTCAGTTCACATAAATGTTTACGAACGCGGATAGGTAAACTGCATTAAATCTTGCCAAGCCTGATGCGGTAACCCGCGAGTGTGACGTTGCTATCCGGTGCCAGATAATAATTCGATGTTGGCAAAGTTAAGGGCGCTGTCTCATGTAAACGCTGAAAAATTGAGCAACGAATTTTTTTCAAAGAGACGCTACGTCTTGTGTTATCAATCTTTTTCGTAATTGATTTAGCTACTCTTTCGTCATACAGAACAATTTTTTATATAACGTTAATTACTTGTTTCTTGGTTCTAGCTCGTCCACAATAAATGCATGTTTAACCCTTAGCACTCGAATAGCGACTCTGAGGCGCCACTACAAGTTGCTACACCATTATTCAGAATATTGTTTACATGTTTAAATTTGTTCATATGTAATAAATTACTAATCATTTAAATATTGTATGAGGTACTATATCAGTTTCGTACGCATATAATGAAAGAAACTTATGTACGATGGAAATATTTTAGGTTAGAAGAAATGTTTGGTTTTTTAGTTGAAATAGCTCCGAGTGCAAAGGGTTAAAAGTCGTATCTTGCTAGCGTAGATGAATCGAAATCTCAGGTTGGACTAAAACAAAAAATCAAGATGATTCCGAATCAGTATGGTTGTCATTATCGTTCCTATCAAAAGAAATAATATAATTTTGAAAATTGGCAAAGTAGCAAATGCTCAAAGTGCATATTTCGAGATTTCACACATTTTCGGTAATTATTTAAGAAGAATAGTATGATAAATTCAATGTAAAAATATAATTTTGTTACAGGCAATAGCGAGTAGTATGTAGAGCGGCTTGTTCAAATTTCAGAGCAATCGGTCATGTAGGTTTGGAGATTGCATCTATGCCAGCTAAAGATATTTTGGGAAAATATTTCAAAGGTTATTATTGGAATATGGGTTTATAATAAACTGCACTTTATATCTGCACAATAGAGTTTATTCTGTAATTCGTTTTAAACACACGTTGCAAGCAGGTCAGGAAAAACAATTAAGTTACGATATAATGAAGAGGACAATCTATATACGATGTGTACATAGTTCAAGAGTCAAATAATAGATTAAATTTTGTCCTTAATTTATAAATAAATTCCAACTGTTTTATACTTTTAAAAAATTCAATAAAAGCTCCCTTAAATAGCAACTGCTCGCGGATCACGTAGTTGTACTTGAGGAACGCTTTGAATCCCTTTCGAGTGCCCGTCACACGGTTAACTCGCCCGTGAAAAATCCTGGAAAATTATTTTCAAGCTCGTGTTCCTCCGACGAGGACGGAAAATCCTTGAGAAACGAATAACTGAAATATTAGGCGCAGAGAATCGTGGTCTACGAAGAAATCGATCTGAATTCTTTGAGTCGAGCGAATAAATTGAGAAAATGAATGCATGCGAATCATGAGCAAGTGTATTGATATTTCTTTCATGGTAATTGCTAGACTGCGGAACTTGATGCAAAATAAAATTTTTAAGCATCTATTGCAGGCTACAGAAGATAAATACAAATTTATTCTCCTCACTTGTAATTCGAATGTGTTGAAAATAGTATATCATTTTTACTGTTTCAAATTGCACCTACTCACTTTTATCATAAATGCATCAAATCCACAGTCTAGTAATGACTGTCTTACTTGTACCTTTACGGTTGCAGCGATTAGAACTTCTTTATAATTCATAATTTCCAAGAAGAAGAAAATGTATGTCTTTCGTGTGCTTATATATTCTCCAATGATTCTACTACAACGACAAAATAAAATTCCAGTTCAAAGGAAATTAATAAAATACATATTTATTGGACTCTGTTAATGATCCATTTAATCTTGAATCAAATGATCGGATACAAGAAAGATCGTTGATAATTGTTCTAACATAGTGGTCACCAAAGGTGTACTTTAAAAATCCATTCATTTAGTATTGCATCAAATTAATGATAAAAAGTAAGATTGTTGGTATTTATTGTGCCGTAATGACTACAAATTATGCTCCTAAAAAATGGATTTATTTAATATTGAACGAAGTGACTCGACAAAAGAAAATAAATGTAAGCAAATGAGTAAATAAAATTATTGATATACCACTTAAAAGTATATTGTATATATGCATATATTATTAGTATGGTTTCTATATCAAATTATTTTTGTAAAGTTTTTTCATAGTTTTAACCAAATAGTATGAATATTATTATACGCTTTGAATCATAATCTTTTTGATAGGATGAAAAAATTGCTTGAGCCTTTGTCGAAAAATCACACATCGATGGTTTATAATCTTATTACTAGGAAAAATCTTCCGAGTAGAATTTCCAATAGAACGTCGGAACGAGAAACCACCATAGATGCGATCGGTGGTCGTGACAATTGATTACGGATTAAATAAAAATACGAGGACCGATCGCAGCAAGAAGAGGAACATGCTGACCCAATGCGTCAGGTGTTAGAAGATTCATGGCCGACCGTTT
This sequence comes from Sphecodes monilicornis, assembly GCA_913789915.3. NCBI lineage: Eukaryota > Metazoa > Arthropoda > Insecta > Hymenoptera > Halictidae > Sphecodes > Sphecodes monilicornis. The sequence continues at coordinate 12,407,475 of OU565284.1, read as the reverse complement.
GTTCACAAATGATGTCGTTACATACATAAGTACACCCTTACCGTACCCACTTTGGAGGATGAAAGGCACCCTTCAGCTACGGTGTAATGGACACAATCTTTCTATACAGTCGTTTGAATTTACCTCTGGGACTCAGTTCAACCAATGATTTACGCTGAGTCAAGAGACCCAAAAAAAATTATTTTTAGAAATTTTTTCCTCAAAAGCTATTAGACTATATCTACAAAATATTTCCACATTTGAAATGGATTATTTTAGATAATAACCATAATTTTTTTTATTTAAAAATATCTATCGAATACGAAGTTATGGGTCATCATCTCCCAATGGACCTGTCAAAAAGGCGTTTACCTTCTGATTTGATATTGTAATGTACTGAAATGGCAAGAGCAGCATAAAAGGATAGAGCAGTCCAAATACAATGAAAGATACAAGTACATAAGAGTGGCAGAATTACGAGGGACATTACGACAACACCTTTCCCGCTACTACCTGAATCTTCCTCTGTTTGTATATATACCGTCCTAAACTGTCCTTACGACATCCCGCGTCTAAGGCACGGGTCCGCTAGATAGCCTTACCGATGAGTCCTCTAGCGGGCTTAGGACGAAACGCTTCCTTCTCCTTTTTCCTCCTCTCACACACTTTACAGCCGCCATATAAGGAGGGTAGAGGGGACAGTCAAAATAACCCTGATTGGAAGGACCCAATGCGTAGGGTTAGCCAATCAGGGTGTTTACGTATTTTACCAGGGCAAACTCGGGATAAAAGACGAAGCTGGGAGGAGTTCGAAAAGATACGCCGAAGAGTCGAGTTCAGCGGAGTCGACATAAACAATTTGTACATTCTCATTAAAGACATCAACCACGCATACAAGTGAGATTTATTGAACTAAAACCACGAACGACAACGCCTTTTTATGAATTCCTAAGACAAATAAAAGGTCTGAATAATCCAAACTTAATTTTAGACGATAAAACCAGGGTTAGTCTAATTGCAAACAGAATTCCATAAAAAATCTTGAAGTCAGTCAAGAAATGGTTTTGTCTATAACCCCATCCAGAGAGTCTCTATCGTCCAGCGGTGCAACGAGCGCTGCATATCTCCTCCTAATTTAACAAAAATACAACAAAAAAATTTATTACATATTCTAAAATTGAGCTATAATAATGCTGAAAAATTCCGTCTCCCAATTAACGTACAGCCTCGTCTAAAATAATTCATGAAGATCACTTTGAGGGAGGGTTGATGACTGTGGAGAATCCTCGATGTTCCGCTGAAAGATCACTGCTCGCTCGTCGATCGAAGATCAGCGAACGCAGGATCGACACCCTTAGGAACTCTCTGACACGTGTTCTAATGCGATAGGGGCGGTCGGGGCCCGTTAGGATCGACAGCTATTTAGGGTATTCGCCTCGAGCATTCTTAGACACTCCATCGACCTTGTTGAATTGAAGACTCCATAGATCACAAGAGGGGCTGCCTTATTGGAGCCTTCGAATACCACTGGCAGATAATCTTCGCGATCGGTAATCGGAAACTATGTTCTTTGCAATTTGCAGCATCGGTACTCGGCTATCATACTGGCTACGAATGCGCGATTCCGTCGCCGGTCATCGAATTATTTTTTCGTTAATCCATACACGCGACACTCGATGGTAATCAGAAAGAGGTACATCTGCTCTACAAACTTATCTGCTTCAATTTTTCGAATTAATTAATTTTAATCAATTTTCAGGCTTTTGAAATGGAAGTTCCAGGAGGCAAAAAAATTCATTTTCGACATCTGTTCTACAATATTTTGCCTTTCGTCGAGGTCAAAAAGCTACAGAAGCAGCTCGCAACATTTGTGACCTGTATGCAGTAGATGCTATTATATTCTCGCGTCACAAATGTCGCGAGCTGCTTCCGTAGCTTTTTGACCACGACGAAAGGTAAAACACTGTAGAGCAGATATCGAAAATGAATTTTCTTGCCTCTTGGAACTTCCATTTCAAAAGCCTGAAAATTAATAAAAATTAATTAATTCGAAAAATTGAAGCAGATAGGTCTGTAGAGCAAGAAAAGGACTCGCGAATGCATATACAGGGTGTTCAGGCTATTACTAGCCAGCATTTTTTTTGTAAATAGTAAATATTGGAAAAAAATGATAGAGGCAAAAGTAATACTGTTTTTTATATGCAACAAATTGACACATGCAATTTTGTTGTATTTACATTATTTTGATAGAAACGAAGTTGACCTCCAATTTTTTAAATGGAATGCTGCATACTTTTTTATGTCGTATGAAAGCGTGTGTCAAGACGAATTCATCCATCTACTACACAATGACTTTCAAGGTCATGCAAGGTCAGCAATGGAAGAAATGGAAGAAACAATTTGAATATTGCGTACCAATGTGTTTACAAGTAATTTTTATTAATGAGGCTAAAACAAATGTTCAAAATGGCTTCCTTGCGCATGAATACACATTTCGGCTCTATTAATTACGTTTTTGGTAGCTGCTTCTAATGTGGTCCGAGTTATTAATCTACATGCTTGTGTTATTTTGTTTTTCAAGTCGTTTATATCACTGGGCAGTGTCTCACAAACTAGTTCTTTAATAGTACCCCATAAATAAAAGTCCAGAGGTGATAGATCTGGAGATCTTGCAGGCCACTTGACAGGTCCGTATGTTTCAATTCATCGGTTTTGAAACTTGTTGTTAAGATAATTTCGTACAATTCTACTGTTATGTGGTGGGTCCCCATCTTGTTAGAAGTACACACCTTGCGTAATGGATAGTGGCAGATCTTCCCAATAGTCTCTAAATTGCTTATTTAAAAACACTAAATTTGGTATGCGAAAAACATTGATACGCAATATTCAAATTGTTTCTTCCATTTCTTCTATTTCTGACCTTGCATGACCTTGAAAGTCATTGTGTAGTAGATGGATGAATTCGTCTTGACACACGCTTTCATGCGACATAAAAAAGTATGCAGCATTTCATTTAAAAAATTGGAGGTCAACTTCGTTTCTATCAAAATAATGTAAATACAACGAAAATACATATGTCAATTTGTTGCGTATAAAAAACAGTACTACTTTTCCCTCTGTCATTTTTTTCTAATATTTACTATTTACAAAAAAATGCTGGCTAGTAACAGCCTGAACACCCTGTATACATACTTTACCTAACAAATCACAAAATTGCGGGAAAAAATAAAATACAAAAAACGCGGGAATTTATTACACAACCCAATTCAAAGAAAAAACTTAAAAATCTACTTTCCAGAAATAATACAGAAAGAAACAATTAGATTTTCTTCTAAAGTGTGCTCATTGGTTCATAACCAATATTGCTACTGTTGTTAAATAATTCCTTAAGAAATTCTCAGCTGTGAATCACTACCGTTTAACCCTTTCGTTACGGCAGTCCGCTCCGCCGCAGTAATGCCACTGAATGGGGCACCGTACCGAAAAGTGTGCACATTGCACGTCGGCTCTCGTATACACAGGTCGTTGCGGGCCGACTATAGTCGGCGCTCATATACACAGGTCATCGGATGAATGCCGACTATAGTCGACGTTCGTAACGAAAGGGTTAAAGTGCCTTGGGGACGCCGAGATCGAAAAGTCCGAAGACTAGGTACATTCTCGGAATGGGCATAGCAACAATTTACAAGCAACAAAAGAAGAAGGTAGTCGAACTTGGTAAGTTGGTAGTAAGCCGAAAGGAGTGGGAGGGAGGTGAAATTTTGTCGGAAAGCCAGTTATTCGAGAAGTTTTCAGTGGACCGAAGTGAGTCAGGTTCGCTCATCAGCCTCCAAGTATTCCGTGAGAGGGAACCGGCCAAGTCATATTCACCGTCGACAATCGGCGAAACAATTTTCTCGCACCTTCGGCCGAAAGACAAAGGAAACAGCTATTTCATCGAAGGGAAATAGGGGTGGAAGTTTCGGCTTTGTGACGCGCGAATTCTTCCGGGCGGGCGCGAATGCACGCGTGATTTAAACGCGAGAACGAACTACGCGGTGAATCGAACGGGAATTCCTGGGGACCAGAGCATTTTCTCTTTCTCGCCTTTGTTTCTATTTTAGCCGGCGGAATTGCTCGACTTTCGACTAGTCGCGCCGAAAAGGACTAGCCACGACTGCATTTTACTCGCGTCGATTTTCTTAATCGCCGTCGAGAAGAAATTATTTTTACACGAGCAGTGATTGCGATACGCCGCTGAGAGTTTCTTGTGTCATTGTTGCACCTTATATTTAGGGCAGTTCTCCTAACACCTAACACACAATGTACTCTTTCTCAAATACACTCGCGTCGGTATTTATGTTGACGAGATAATATTATAGGTAAGTGCAACATTCTGTCCTTGTAGTGTAATTTCTTTGTAGTCCTCCGACGCTGTGATGTTTGTTTACATTGCTCGTGAGTAGTGGCGTTCAGTTTACCCCCCAGCAGTGATGCTATATGGCAGTGGTGGGCACGGGTGGAGCCCCTCAAATGCCTGCTTCTCCCACCAACCTCTCTTTCATGCAGCGCGCATGTTCGTTGCGTACGCTGATGTCTCGTGTCTTCGTTGCCCCATTGTACCGCGCTTGCTGGAAGGGGACAACAGAGGGCGCTACGGTGTGGACGGTTATACCTCAATTGAAGCAAAATTGCCCATCGCTGGTATATGGTCTCGGTTTTTTCGCGCATGCGCGACTAAATACAAGAACGTATGTGCGTCTTATGTTTGTGGGGAAAGTAGGGGAGAACTGTTATTGGCGGTAAACCGGACAGAACTGTACAAGATATATTTATATATTATATGTACATACGCATAAAATTTTAATATCACTTACGCATGTTAAACATTCCTATCTGAAAATCGAAAAAAAAATTTGCGAAACTGTGCGGGGTGACCAAGGTACCCCATTTTAGCCCAACGTTGTACTTTACTGACGCTAAAATCGTCGCGCATGCGCGAGAAAACGGAGACCATATACCATCACTGCCCTCAAGTGGTAAACGTGGTGTAATTTGTTAGAGCAATAAGTTTGTGATAGTTGTCAGTTGAACCAGGCCGGAAAGTAAGTTGACGTATAGAAATTTTTATTTTAAGAATTGAATTTTGTAATTAAACTTGTATTTACATAACACTAATATATTTAACAGTTTGTAAAACAATTTCCTGAAAAAGTGAATTGAAATAAAGCAAGCGAAAATCAATAATGCCGAAAACAAGGGAATTGGAGGCTTAAGAGCGAATACAAATTTATGAAAGAAGAATGGATGGAAAATCCTAACAAACGATTGCTGTTGAGTTTGGAATTTCGAAAGAAGGCGTTCGAAAAATTTGTAAAAAAATACAAATGACAGGGAAACCCGAAAATTGTGTTAGATCAGGAAGGAAAAGAAAAACATCAATTCTTCAAGATCGAGACATTGTGAAGCAAGCCTAAAAAAATCCATCCATCACAGCTAAAGAAATAAAAGAAAATTTGTCATTGCCAATAGGGACCACACAAATTAAATGTCGTTTGTCTGAGGCTGATTTACACGGCAGGATATCTAGGAAAAGACCCCACATTTCTCAAGTAAATGCAAACGTTTACTGTTCGCCAAAGAACATTATAAGAAACCAATATCGTTTTGGAAAAGCATCATCTGGAGTGATGAATCGAAGTTCGAGTTAAAGGCAAATAAAAGAAGAAAATATGTACGCTTTTGTAGTGGAATGGGATAGTGGAACGGGAAAAGGAGGAGAGGAAAATCCACCAAGTTTTGGGTGTCTCTGGCGACACTGCATGGGACTACTAGTATGTTTGTAAAAAAATCAGTATTGAACCTTTTTGAACATACCGTGTATACCAGCCCGGGGGGGTTTAATTTGGAGGGGAGTGCGCAATCGAATAAACTTGTCCATAAGCTCCGAGCGAGTTCCAAACTATTCTCGATGACCATAACGTTAATTTTTAAGCGAAGCAGCTTCGCGTGACTCGACGATCGAGGAAGGATGCGCGCGTGCTCGTGAAATCGATGGAAGAATCGGCACCCATTCCCGATCATAGCCTCGCGGAAAGGAATAAAAGCGGCGAACAATAGCGTCGTAAAGCGCTCCCGTATCTCCGCGCCATCGGCGGACAATGAAATTTTAATTGTCGCATAAAAACAGCTTGATTTTCGAAGAGAAAGACAGAGAGAGAGAGAGAGAGAGAGAGAGAGAGAGAGAGAGAGAGAGAGAGAGAGAGAGAGAGAGAGAGAGAGAGGGAGACAGACAGAAGGAGAAAGAGAGAAAGAAGGAGACAGAGGAAGAGGTCTCCGCGAGAGATGCAACGACGACCTGCAGAGAAAAAAGAACACCGAACCGGGATAACAGTTGTTGCAACCTGCCTCTCGTCAGACGGTGAGTTATTTGCATTGAGCAACAGGCCAAAAGTTAACATTATTTTTTTGCTTAAAATGCAAATTGTTTGTTTCTCCTATTTTAGTATGAACATTTATGTATCTATATATCTAGTAATTTTTCTTATGTGTGTGATGATTAAGAGGTGCAAAAATCTGCTATTGAGCTTTTATTATACACATACCAAAAATTGGAAAATGAAGTTGTGTCTTTCGCACACTTAAACATATAATATTGAAATAGTTTTATTAACCGAAAATTTCCTCCTACGTTTTTGGTATTCTTAATGCATAGACACTACTTTATAAAAGCATTACAAATGTATTACAAGTGTCGATAGGTGCTTAAGCTGGATACTTTCACAATTTGATGTGAGAAGAAAATGTTTTCACGTTACATCAAAAATTGTTCATAAAACATATTATGTTAACCAGGCGATCAAATTGATGAGATTAAGATTATCGTAGGACATGATTGAATGAATTCAGTAAATCAAACGTATACTATAATACAATAAAAATAGTAAAAGTCGAGATAAATTGAATCTTGTCATTTTTGTAAACCATACATACCAGTCACTTTTTATGCTTGGTAGGTTCAATGTGAAATCATTAAAAAATACATTGTATCACGATTACATGTAATAAAACAATAAAACACTTCAAAATATATCGGTCAATAAATTAAAATACTTTTGGGCATTTCCGATAATGTGACAAAAAAATGTTTCCAACAAAAGATAATCTGCATTCGTTCTAATTTTTTCAAAATATTAGAAAAAATTTATTTTGTGTTTAAACAATGATAGTTACTTTGATTTGTTAAATATCACTATGCATTTTTGACCGCATATTGTTGTACCTGATGTCAAGACGAATTCAATGGCCTACTACACTACGGCTGTAAGTATTAAAAGAATGCTGAAATAATTTTGGTCAACATTTCGAGGGAAATGCCCCACTGCGCCGTTATGACCGGCTCCATAACTCGCGACACGGTTTTACGTCGAAGTAGCCCGTGTCACCGACGAGATTTTGCGTCAAAGTGCCACTCTGACGTTCGATAATGCCTCTTGAAACCGCCGTTAATTAGAAATTCTGCGGCCAGACCACGATACACCCGGATTTTCACGAGAATGACGCGGTCGTTCCGTCTTCGAGGAATTTCTTTCATGCACGTAGAGAGGCGCCGCATAATTCGCATCCCATACTAAATTTTATATTTTGTGACGATCGTCGAATTCATTAGAAATCGCAGTTGACAAACGGAAAGAAAGGGGAGTTAAAGAGAATTCTATTTTCTGGAAATACAGCTTCTTTATGCGAAAAATTAATTAAAAGTATAACAAATCTTGTATGTTAATGATTTTCTATATTTTTGGAAGCTTAAAATATCCACTGACTTCTTGCCTAATTTTTACAGAGTTAAACACAGAGTTATTAAACGATCTTGGATTCTTACGAAAAATTCTTATTGGTCTAGACTATTTTGCACAATGAGAATGTTGAAAAAATTATTTCCGTTGACTAAAAAATTCTTCATGAAGAAAATGACGTACAGTACCAACATTTCTTAGCATAAACAATTTCTTCCATTTTAATCGTTTTAAAAGAATCTCAAAATGACCGTTTCTCATTATGGTAAAAAATTAATAGCACCAATTTCTTAAGGTCAGAATACGGAAAACAATTGATTAAAAAGTTCTTCACGAAGAATATAGAACGTAGCATCGATATTTGTTAGCGCGAACATTCTCTTCCATTTCAACCGATCTAAAAGAACCCTAAATGCATGCCATTTTCCATCTGCTACTCGATTGAACCCTATCCCATCAAAGTTCGAGAATCGAGTCTTTTATAACCTTTTTTACAGGTGCGGCCATCGTAAAGGCTTAACTGTATCCATTTTACAAAATCAAAATGTTGAAAGGATTGATTTTCATTGACTAAGAAATTCTTTGCGTAGGAAATGGAGCACAGCATCGATACTGATCAGTCTCTTCCATTCGGACCGATTTAAAGGAATCTACTAAAGTTTGGTGATCGAGTCTTTAATAACCTTTTTTTAAACGAGTGATCATCGTAAAGGATTAATAGATTCTCGAACTGTAACAATTGAATGACCGTTCTTAAAGGGAGGAGTTCCTGTTCCCATATCCAGCGATACATATCACGGTGCCCCGTTAAATGGGAAACGCGTAAAAAGAGAACGAACGCAGGGCGTAATGGGCGATTCGGAGTTTGTCTTATGCGGTGATCGATCGCTTTCGATTAACCCGGGTTTTGGACGTTGAAAATGAAATTGGAAAACGCGACTGATCTCGCGCTGCGAGACGCCATTTCTTTAATTCGATGACACACGGAGTGAAACGAAAATTTAGAGGTCACTTTAACACTTCAGAAAAATCGTAAAACGTTTCTTGGAGACTGTAATCTCTTCATATTTTATTTGCAAGATTTTGTATAAGGTGTCAAGCTCTTGACCAGTTAGATCGATACATGTATCCTGCGGCTTATGCTTTAAGCGCAATTTTATCATGAAAATAAACTTTTTTTTATGTGTCATGTTTATCACCATTTTAGAGCTCCACTCTCTCTGTGCTAAATGCATCTTGAATTTTGCAATGCGATAAACCTACACACGCTCCTTAGATACAGTCGCATAAAATGTCCACCCACAATTTTCATTTGTTTTCGTTTTATTATTTAGTGTGACTGTTTTATTCATAAACTTATGTTGTAACCCTTTACGCTGGAAGCTATTCTACCTCCAGAAAAATATTTAACCCTCATACTTTCCTCAGGGTGAAAATTCACACATTTATCATTTTTATATACTGAAAAATGATTGATCTCATTCTGTATATGTTATGAGACGTACTTCTTTATAATGCGACGTTTTAAATAAAATATAATTTGTTGACTTCAAGTGTCGAGCAAAAATGAGCGGATTATTATATTATTATTATTACATTATATTATATATTATTATTATTATATTATATTTTATATTATTATATTATATTATATATTATTATATTATATTATATAATATTATATTATATTATATAATATTATTATATTATGTTATATGCGGGGCGATTTATTATATTATTATTATTAGATTATATTACTTATTGTCAGTGCCAGTGCCACAGTGCCAGTGTCAGTGTCAGGGCGATTTATTATATTATTATTATTCCATTATATTATATGTTATTATTACTATTGTTATATTATATATTACTATTATATTATATTACTTATTGTCAGTGCCAGTGCCACAGTGCCACAGTGCCAGTGTCAGTGTCAGGGCGAATTATTATATTATTATTATTACATTATATTATATATTATTATTATATTATATTACATATTATTACTATTATATTATATATTATTATTGTTATATTATATTACTTATTGTCAGTGCCACAGTGCCAGTGCCACAGTGCCGGTGCCACAGTGCCAGTGTCAGTGTCAGGGCGAATCATTATATTATTATTATTACATTATATTATATATTATTATTATTACATTATATTATATATTATTATTATAATATATTTTATATTATTATATTATTATTATATTATATTACATATTATTATTATATTATATATTATTATTATTACATTATATATTACTAATTGTCAGTGCCAAAGCGCCAGTGCCAGAGTGCCAGTGTCAGGTCAAATTATTATATTATTATTATTACATTATATTATATATTATTATATTATATTATATTTTTTATTATTATATTATATACTATTATTATATTATATTTTATATTATTATATTATATTTTATACTATTATATTATATTTTATATTATTATATTATATTTTATACTATTATATTATATTTTATATTATTATATTATATATTATTATTATATTATGTTACATATTATTATTATATTATATTACATATTGTTGCTGTCGTTATGTCGTTATGTCGTTATGTCGTTTTGTCGTTTTGTCGTTTTGTCGTTATGTCGTTACGTTGTTATGATGTTGATGTTGCGGTTGCAGTTAGGTCTGGATTGACGTTGATGTTGTGTTGTGTAGTGTTGTGTTATGTTATGTTATTCCTGCTGATGTCAAGACGAATTCAATGGACTACTATACCTACTATAATCTTAAACCATGAAATGACGGTAAACTAATGATAGTATGAAGAAACAGGTTTCCAGCCCACTGTGAGCTTTAGTCGAATTTTCGTCCACACGTTATAATGTTATGGGACACCCTGTATACCGCGACCCCAGCCACGTTCACCGACGAATTAACTAACGTCGCGAATTTAACGAACCGCGGGTATAATTTATAAAGCGACAGGACCGGACGTGCCTACGCCGAAAGCTTTAGTCGCAGATCGACGGTTATAATCCCGGCGAAGTTGCCGCGGAATGGGCGGTATTTGAATTTGATATACCTTTATGACGTGATAACGCAACCACAACTGCGACCTCGGAACGGAAAGAGCACGAAAATAATCGTCGCATTGGCGTTCATTTCGTAATTGAATCTCGACGATGTTTACTGCATTTCCTCTTTACTGTCGCGTCGCGCTGACATCTTTAGCACTGTTATCTACCCCTATTGTTCATTGAGAACTCTGACGGAATAATACGATACCCTTTGAAAATATTGTATTGCTGCAAGAAGCGAAAACAACAGCGCGATATATTATGCCATTCATGCAGAACTTCCGTTGCGTCCATCGAAAAATTATTGAATGAGTGTGGACTGACGGTAGTATCGAGAATTATTGAATAGAATAGCAATAATTGAGGGAGATAATAGTAACTAAGAATTTGAATTCGATGAGTGGTCATTACTAGACTGTGGGTTTTATGCATTTGTGATTACTAGACAGCGGATTTTATGCATTTATGACAAAAATGGGTAGGCGCAATTTAAAACAGTAATCGCATTAGAAGAATTTAAAAATTTTCAAGTTATTAAATATACTAAGAAAGAAAATCGACTAAATCGACTAAAAACAAATCGTAGATCACATTTTAAACATTCGTTGTACAGGGGAAGCTTAAATCTTCGAGCCTACGAATAATTCATTTGTGAACAAAATTTTTCAATATTTCTACATACGTTTCAATATGTAACATTTTGAGTCAAAATAGCGTCTGAAGTTTCCCAGTCTCTGTATCATGCAAAAATATCTTAGACAAAACTGATCAACGATCTGTGAAAGTATTCAGCTTGAAGCTGTAAAATCAGTCGAAACGTATCATAGTACTTATTTTGTAACCACGTTATCACAATTTAAGAATTCTTCGAAAATGGGAAATTAAGTGTTGAAATACTTTTTGGATCCACAGTACATATTGTAGTTGCCGATTGAATGTACAAAGTATCAATTTTTTAAAAAGCACTCGATGTAATAAACAACGCGAACCGTGACAAAATATACGGCCGCGGATCCGGGCGGGATTTAAAATGACCACTGGTCGTAACTAAAAGCATCAGGATATCCCATTATCGAAACCCCGAAAGCGTGTTTCGAAGCAAACAAAGAACCGACCGACACCGCAGCAGCGGCGATTATCGGTGCCTCGAAATGCACAGATCCACGATACCGAATGACAAACTCTCGGCTTTGTCAGAGGGTTAGCAGTTTAGCAGGCAGCTCGCGGGGCTTCGCCGACTCCCAGGAACAACAATTTTATTCCCATTAACTGGGATAATGTCGCATTCGTTCGTACGCAACCAAGCCTAATGCTTTCGGATGATTATGCCGCGATACCGATAACACGATCAACGGCCCCAATCATCGAGGCCCAAGCGTCTCCTAATTAATTATTAGTCAGCCGCCGCCACCGCCGTCACTGTTCACTGTTTTGCCAACTCGCGACATGGTCGAGCGATGATCGTTATCGACACAAGGACCGGGGCCGCGATATTTGCGAATTATGTTGCCGATGACGGAGCCGAATATCCTCGACATAATTCGTTCTCGAACGCAACAATATTACGACCTATCGTTTTTAACACTAGGTTACGCAGCACTAAACGTGACTACTTTACAATACTTTATAAAAGTAACGAGAGTGTGTATGAAAATTTTCAACTATTTTCTAAATGTTAATTTTAATTCGAATACCTAAATTATTTCCGGTACTATTAAAAGTAAGAAAAAATAACTAAATAGGATGTACATGGTTTTGAGGCGTGCATCAGATGGTAATAAAAAAATTCCATTGTAGGTCATTTTAATGGTTTTTTCAAGGTCACCGTATTTTTTTGCATAGTAACATGTATTTTTCATAATGCAATGTGGTAGTCGGCGTCAAGATGAGTTCAACGACCTACACACCATGACCTTGAAGTGACCTTGAACGCGAAAAAATCAGTTTCAGTTTAAAGAATACAAAAGTAATAAAACAAAAAGGGTAATATTACCTTATTTTATTAGTTACTGAAAATGCTGGCCGTCCCTTTCTCGTGAATAAATCTTCAGTAGCTTTCAAGATAGAAGTCTCCACTTTGCAATGACACAAAAAAAACTTGGTGTACGATGTTTCTTAATCATTTAATTAACGTTTAAATGACAGGTACACCACGAGGGCTCTACACCAGCAAACTTGGCTCTCATTTTTGTTCCATGAAACAGTGAAAAAAAAAATTTACATGAATGTTTAAGATATCGTGATAAAGGAGAAGCTTCAATCTTCAAACCTGTTGAAGATTCATTCACGACAAAGATTTTTTAATGTTTTCACAGAGGTTTCAATTTATAGCATTTTTTAGGAAAAATGGGTCTTCATTTGATCATCTGCTGGATCATGTAAAAATATCTGAGAGGCAAATGAATAACGGTGTGCAAATAACAACAGGTTAAATATGTCGTTCAATTTGTCGACAATCAGAAATTTCTTGCTGAAATAATTTTTGGATCCGCTGTAGGTTCGGTGGCTCACAAAAGTATTCGCTTGCCTTTTAAATCAGAATAACTTCCTTAAAATTTCATCAAACTACTTGACGTTTTTCGAGCAATTAGAAGCAATGATTTAGTAAATCACGTACAAAAATGATTTTTTAAATATTGCAATTAGTGGAAATTACACGAAGAGATAAAAATGGCATTTTTTAAAACTTCTTTATTTTAGCACACAATTAAAATTTAAAATATGCCTTTTGTAGATATATGTTAGTTATACGTATGCTGAAAATTTCATCGAAATCGGTTGACGCAGAAAAAAACGACGCGCATCGAAAGATGTAAGAAATTATGGATTTTAAGCAGAAACTGACCAAAAGTCGTGAAAAACTGCGATTATCACCACTTTCAATCGCTTGTAGCTCATATGTTCGTTAGCTGATTTCGATGAAATTGTCAGCATATGTGTAAATAACGTAGATCTACAAAACGTATATTTTGAATTTTCATTACGGGCTGAAATAATAACGTTTTAAAAAGTGCCATTTTTATTTTTTCACGTAATTCCTACTAATTGCAATTTCTTCAAAATCTTTTTTGCACGTGATTTATTAAATCAATATTTCTAATTGCTAAAAAAAAGTCATGTGGTTTGGTCAAATTTTAAGAAAGTTATTCTGATTTAAAGGGCGAGCGAATACTTTTGTGAGCCACTGAACATATCTCAGAATTTATACAGTTAAGTTTTCATTACTATTCTTGCACGACTTTTTGGGAAACATATCTACCGTGTAAAAAAAGAGTTGAGTGTATATCCAGCGGATAGTTTGAGCGACACGTGCGTGATGTTATCCTACTTAATTAGCTGTAGTTCCTGAGGAAACGAGTGCTCGTCCGAGCATTTTTCGATTGAAAGGCGAGCGAGCGGGCAACTTTGTAACCAGAATTTTTGCGACGTAGCTTGACGACGCGGCGGTTGCTTGTTAAACGCTTGACGGTACATTGGTGAAAGGAGCACAATTGCTTCAAATTGCTATCCACTCGTTTTGCCCGGGCTTTTTTTCCGTCGTGCTCTTCTAGAGGCGGTGGGAACGCTGTTCAATTTCTATTACGCACACTTTTTCGAGGATATTCGGGACCGATAGTCGTCCACTTTCGACTCGAAACTCGTTACTATGAAAAGCTTTTGTAGAAACCTAGCTTTTAAAGCATCACCGAACATATTCGTACCAAGCTCTATGTTTTCAGAGCAGTGCCCACTTTCGTAACGGCGAAAAAATAGATCAAATAACCTATTTTTCGCGTGCAGTTTCCTTTTCGAGCAAATGGACGATAAAAATTGTTTGATTCGCGTACAAACTTGTTCAAACCAGGTACTATTCACGATTCAGCGTTGACTACACATATCTTCGACTACTCTCCCATTCCACATGAGTTGGGTTTTTAAGCACAACAGCGTTTGATCGGGTTTTTCCATTCAAACGGCTACAATTAGTGGAAACATAATGAATTTCGACACAAAGTACATGTTTTTCAAATAAAAAATTCTATTTTCATAGTTTCATAGAAAAATCGATGTTGTGAGATACTGCCATGCTCCTACTATCTTATACCTGTCCTAGAGTCAGCTTCCTTAACAATAAGGACCTGGCTGTCATACGTATACCACATTGCAGCGAATCCTATCGTCGACTGAATTGTAACATTGACCTTATTTTTCCAAACTCGTGGTTTTCCCCGCTCACAAAACCCAACCGTTCTCTCCACTGTCTTTTCTCTCATTCAGCTCTCTTATTAGAATCGTATCGCAAACCTCTCGGAATATGTTAACAATCTCAATAATTCCAAAAGATAAAATACATTTGACTCGTGTGGCAGTTCCAGTGTTAATTAACACTATATTTTACATACCCCGTACATTTTCAAGCATTCTCCAGTTCCTTTCGTCGAATTTTTGAAACGTTCGATTCAAATCCCACTTCGATTCGAGCCCTCCCACCGCCCGTATATTGTTGGTGGACTCGAAAAGTTAAGTTCGAACGGGAACAGTTCGGAACTAAGAATTTCTATCAGGAAAATCGGTTAAACTTCGCCGACGTGGGCCAAAGTTGCCGTAGAGAGCGTGCAGAACGATTTTGAAATGGGAGCTGCTCGCAGCTCGAAGAAAAGAGCCTGAGGATAGCAATGGCGCCGAGCGAGAGTGAACAAGAGAAACAGAGAGATGGGGGGGGGGGAGAGTGTGGAGAGAGAGAGAGAGAGAGAGAGAGAGAGAGAGGGAGTGAGAGAGAGAGAGAGAGAGAAAGAGAGAGGGAGTGAGAGAGAGAGAGAGCTGCGGATCGCGAATTTTCAATCTGCGGTGCGAATTAGTCGGGGCCCGAAGTTTGCCGAGCGGTTGGCAGCGTTGTCGCTTTGCCACCGGCCTGTGAACTATGCAACGTGATTAGCGTAAACTTCGGCGACTGTGATTGTACCTCAGCGCCTTCGGGCTGGACACCCCTGACCCGCTTGCCTTTGCCATAACAGGACTTTGGTCATTAATTAGCGTACTTCTGACTGATGGCGTGATGCACTGCGGAAAACTGGCTCTCGATTTTCCCTTACCTTCGCCGCGGATTAATGGGGGCTTCTTTTGTAACGACAGAAAAAACAAGTGGTTTTTAAGAATTTTTTTGAAAATTCAATATCCCAAACACGGTATACGCATACGCCATATTGAATCCGCTACTTTCTTTTTTTGCAATTTTGACATCAGATTCGTAATCAGCGACCCAAAAAAACCCAGGGAGTGAATTTTGAAATAAATTGGAGTACTCCTTCTTATTTTGACCATGATTCAGGGACTTTCGACCACTGTGCAGCGTGACAGCCTATTCTACTGTGCGGTAGCGTTGTTGTCGCGCCGTGTTCGAATCACGAGCAAAAAAAGGAGTAACAATTTATATAAATAAAATTCGGATATTCTGCCGTATTACTCACGATTCGAGTACGACGTGGCAACAACGCTACCGTTCAGTAGAATCAGCCGCTGCGCCGAGTAGGAATCTGTCAGCTGTAGCTGCGGTGTGGTTGGCCCGCGTTTTTCGTTAATAGCATTCAATCGATAAATATCACAACCACGGGTCCGGCCAGTGACACTTCGTGTTCAGGCATACTATTCTTTCACTTGTGCCGAATGTCCTCGGTCGCCGAGAAATGTAACATAATAAGGGTCGAGTATGTCGGTGTGAAAACAACACCTAACCCACTGACAAAAATTCTTTATTTTTTCTTATTTTTTTATGAAACTTTCACGAACATATTCGTGGCATTTTCTAATAAAAATGATACCAAATAAGATATAATAGCGATGATATTTACTTGTGTAATGGACGATGAAAGTTTCGGAAAATTAATGTAAATGTGATCCGAATAATATCTTAATTGATATCATTTTCATTAGAAAAATACCACGAATACGTTGGTGAAAGTTTCATAAAAAAATAATAAAAAATAAAGAAGTTTTGTCATCAGTAGTGGTCTCACCGATATACCCGACTCGTATGTCATACTTTTCAGCGAACGAGGCCTCTCGAGCTCCACGTCCCCTCACGGGGTATACCCCGCAGGAGTGGGGATTGTTTTGGGACACTTCTTGTTCAGAATTTTGTGACACTTATCGATTAAATACTGTAACTCGAAAACGAAGCCGCGTATTACATTTTCGCAAAGGAAAAAGCTTCTTACAATAATCCCAGGAATCATCCCTTCCAAGGAACTCGAATATTTGTGGAACAGCCTGTATGGTTTCAAGGGGAAATAGCGGCGACGGAAACATTGTCAAGAAAGTCACTGCCGGTCAAGTAGAATGAACATAATCAAACTCGCCATCGGTCCGCCTCCCGCACACGTCATTCGAAATTCAATAAAAAAACTTTCGATCCGTCAGGACGAGACTCTGTAGTCACGAAATTGTGAACTGTGCCAAATAGATCGCAACCGAGCGGAATTTCAACGACTTTGACAACCCTACACCGGTTGCGCTGCGCGAAATTATAGGGTTATCTGTACCTACAGGTAGACACGGGGGAAAAAACTTGAAAATGTATTATTCGGCTAGAACTCGCTGGAATCGTTGAACAGATGGAAATGTTATTTGTGTTTATCAAGGTACACTGTTCCGCAGGTAACAAAAGATTATTATTCCCTACACAGTGTAGACCGGGAAACAAACTAAATTTCACAAAGTGCTAACCGATTTGCATATTAATGCTACGCATGAATCCCAGATAAACCGTCTGTGTCCTCAACAGTACACCTGCTTCTAGCACCTGTCTACTGGAACTACGGTGATCCGTGAAGACCGTTTGCTATGATTCATTGTTTCAAAATTTCCACGGTTCTCTGCGAACTGATTTTCTTTGCGAGTGACATGTTAAATCCAATAGTCCATTTAGAAGAAAATGGTTAATTTTGTACTGCACCGAAGCTTAAAAATCTTTTTTTACACAATAATCTCGCGCAAAATTATTAGATAAAGTTATTAAAATTGGTTTATGGTTAAAGTTTGCTCTGGAAGAATCTATTACAAATTCCTCAGCCATGGTCCATAGACGTCCAAAAATGATGGAATAATCGCCGATAGACAATGCGTTAATAAACATTGAATTGATTTAAACTTTGTGCGGTTCTTATTGTAATATGCGATCTACCAAAGATATTTGTTCGATCATTTCTTGTGAACGCATCTTTACAATTTCAACAATTGCAAAATAACAAATTTGGTACCGGTCATCTTGACCGGTGGTGGTAGGTTCAGTGCAGGCATGGGCAGAAGTTGCTCGATCGGAGGCGACTTTCAAGCGCTACCCCCACGCCACCCGACCACGCGTCTCGCTCCCCGTGATGGTCCGAGTTCTCGAGGCACCTCAGGCCAGTGTCGTCAGAAAGCACCTAAACGGATGCTTCTTCCTCTCCTCCTTTTCCTCTTCCACTATCCCATTCCATTACCATGCGCACACTCCAACGTCCCCCACTAAGACCGTAGACTGTTCACGTGACGTGCCGCGCGCGACGTTGCGTCCCCGTCGCGCACGCGTCACATATTACTCTGGTCATCAGAGAGGGGGTAAATTATATTCCCCTCGATTTCCTCGATTTGGCTACATTGCCTCAGGCCCGTACCGTATGAATTAGGACCGTCACGAGGAGCGAAACGCGCGGGCGGGTGGAGTGGGGGTAACGCTTGAAAATCGTCTCCGATCGAGTAACTTCTGCTCATGCCTGCTTTAGTGTTAAGATACGTCAGTAGACTGTGGATCTTTATGCTTTTATGACAAAAACCAACAGGGGAAATATAAAACATTGGTTGGTAGGATTTAACAATATAGGTGCATTATTTTCAACTTATGTGTCTTGCAATTGATAAGGAACATTTTTATTTTACATAAAGATCCGCAGTCTACCTATCAATGATCAGTCTCTCCGCTTCATTGAAATTCGACTGGTCCACGAAATTCCCCAAATTTCTGTAGCACTATTGCAGCACTGTTTTCGAATAGGTGGGAGCTTTGCACCTAATAAACAAAACACCTGGACAATCGAGCAGCTGTGAGAGGGATTCAAGAATCCAATCGAACGGTCACTGTTGATAAGCGCGCTCGCTCGGACAGAAATGAAATACGATCGACTTCGCGCTCAAAATATCGAAAGCTCGAAATCAAGCAGGAACCAGCTCGAAAACAAATAATCCGTTGGGTTGCAAGAGGGAACGAGGAGCAAGCGGGTGAATCTATCGAGCCACTTGACCAAAATCGAACCTCGTCGGACTCCGAGTTCATTGGCGTTAAAGCGGCACTGTCTGATCGAGAACTGCAACTCGATCCTGGTTCTTCCGGTACGCTCGTGCCCTGAACCCCGTGCAAACGGTCAAACTCTGTGTTCTTATCGAATTAAAACCTTTCCGATAAGAGCTCTTCATCGAGTTTTATTGGATAGATTTTAATCGCTTCTTAACGAAAGTCGCCAAGGATTTAAGGATCCTTCCGAGGATGTTTCAACGGATCGATCAACCTTTTCGCTCGGCGCATTAAACGCGACAAAACCGAGTATTCTGGATTCAAAAACACTAGAAATTTTGACATTTCACCCTGTAGAATCTGTGAAGTTTTATTACTTGTTATTTTTAATTTGATCAGATTTTTAGGCTGCTCTTCAAAGAAAGGTGTTGAGATCTTTATGTATTTGTACTGCACACCGATTTACAATTTGCGAAAAATTGGAAAGCCTTATTTCTAAACATGCAAAACCTCATTTTTATTATATTTAGTAAAAGAGTCTTCATAGTTAATCGTCTACCATTTCTTTGTACAGATTTTTCACCATTGTGTCAATTTGACACAAAGGAACACATTCACTTGACGAAATGAAGGATGGCTGAGAGTTAAGTTGTCATAATTTCTTAATGCTCAACCCAATCTAAATGCATGAAATCCGCTGTCGGAGTATAAATTACTACTGGCTACGAATATTTGTAAACGCTAATATATAATTTATGTAGCGGTACGAAAAACGGTCATAGTGCTTAGAGTGAAATGGTTTGTACAATAAAAAAGCGAATCATAATGTTTTAAACAGAGTTATCAGAGCTATAAGGATCGCGCGATTCTGGTCGGTGGTTCTGTAACGATGGCTCCGGAGTGATATTTTAAAGATTTTCAGTTTAATGGCCGCGCGTCGGCATTGTTCACCGCATCTAGCTCGATCAACGCGATCCGAATGGCTCGCTGGCAATCCGGTTGGAAAACGTGCCGCGACTTTCGATCCGACATTATCCGATTAGGTATAAGCCATCCCTAGGCGCGGTGAGTGTATCATGCGACAACGATCAGCTTCTATTAAAGTTATTCACGCCGGCGGAGGCGGGACGGAGAAAACCAGACTGAAGAAGTCTCGCCGGTCTGACCGTAGCCGGCGACAGAAGGTAAAAACCTGTCAGATTTACTTACTGCCAATGCTAAATCTTGTTATTGTATATACGCCCAGGAAGAACACTGAATCTCGCCTTTGCCTTACCTGTAACAAAGAAAAAAATTTTTAATTATTAGAGGAGTGTTCATAAGATACTTAATGTCAGGTAAAGGCACCAGTAGTTGACCAGTTAAAAGAAGTTTTCCACGCGAACAATAGTAACCACTTGCTCTTTCATCAAATAGCGAGAGTCGGTACTTTCATCATTACCGGGTTACGGGTTAGTTACGGTGCATGCGTAGACGAAACTGGTGTATTGGGTGCGCGCATCACGTCACGTGACCGATTTGTGGCGTGATCGTGGGATGCTCGCCACTGGGGAATGGGGGAATGGCGTCGTAGAAGAGGTAAGATAGAGCAGGAGACAAGTCTTGATCTGACGAGACTGGATCTATTATTCAGAGCTCACAGAAGGCATCCAGGGATTTTGCGGGGCAAGGGGAACAAGTGACATCCCCGCCTGTCCCTACTTTCCACGTTTCTGCCTAAAGGGGACCTAACCCAGACGATCAATAATATTGTCAATGTAGGTTGAACAATAATATCGAAGCTCCCGTCAATACGCTTCAATAATCTCGTCAATCTAGCTATCAATACGGCGACTACGCACTGTTGTTTCGAAAAACAGTTGTGTACTCTGCCAGCCATTTTGCCTGTACGATCAGTACGACGTCCGAGTCGAGAATGACGAAATATTGACAACTGAACCTCCTAAACGTCAATGCACGCATCAATATGGCTCCCGTCCATGCGCTTCAATCAAACTTTCTATCAATATTCTTCAATATGCCCTTTCAATGCGCCTCGTCAATATTATTCATGGGCGTATTGACAATATTATTGATTGTCTAGGGGCCCCTTAAGGAACCGATGTCCAATCTTGACTGCCGGGAGTTAAACGCCCTTCATACGGTACGTGCCTGAGGTGGCTCCAGAACTAGGACCATCACGGGGAGCGTGACGCTCGAGTGGGGGTAACGCTTGAAAATCGCCTCCGATCGAGCAACTTCTGTCCATGCCTTTTCTAGATCAATATCTACGCTTATGGATTATCGATCGCGGTGCTCTTTCTCACTCGGTCTTGCGCACCTTAGTCTTTATCGCACGAGTATTTCTGGCCGTCTAGGGCAGCGGTGTCCAGCGTAGGGGCTCCTCACGCTCCTGCTTCCCCTTTGTATTGTCAGTTTGCGCAGGCGCAGTGTGTTCTCACTCCGCCGGCCAACAAACCGAGTAACCGACCCGCGTGTCATAAAACAATCGACGATCACTTTTTTAACGCGGGAAGCGAGCCTATTGGTAACCGGTTCGCCGCGTCACGGCGCTATGGAAACGGCGAACGGTGGTGGGGACGGCGTTTAGCGGTAAATATTTACATTAGGGGCTCCCTCATCGATTTTGATGACGTTGAAATATGTTGTCGAGGTCATCATTCTGAACAACTTTTTCCTATACATGTTACCGCCGCTCAGCTTTAGTCTCCGAGATATTCGCAGAAAAGTTTCAACATCTCGAAAAGTGATCAGAGTAGGTGTGGGTTAGATTTGAAATTGTGACCGCCAATAACGCTTCCACGGTCACAACTGAAAACGACTTCAATCAGTTGAGACCCACTGTCTTGTCTGTTTATGTTTACCAACTGAAACGTGAAATGAATCGTGTTGAATGCGAACTCATTTCATTGTCAGCTGTGTTAGTGAATTCTTGGATATCTACAACAATCAAGAAAATGTATAATGACCCAGTATATAAATATATAAATATGTTCGCGATCGCGCGAATTCAAACGGGCTGTTGACGCGACGCGCCCTCTTCGCCCCGTCGTGACGTCACCCCCCGATCGCGATCTCCTGCGAAGCCGTTACGCGACTCGCGTTACCGCGTCGTTCCTCGACAGGATCACGCGATGACGGTGACCCAATCAGCGGGCACCCCATCATCGGGTAATCCTCGAGAACCAATCCCCATAAATCTATTGTGCGGAATCTCTCGATTCCCCGAAATTTCGTCACTTCGCGCTCATTATACGCATAAATCAGTTGTTGTCTCTCTCGTTGTCCTTTCTCAACTACGCGCCGATTTCTCTCTCGTACGCGAGATACTCTTTATATTCAAATCGATCTCGTTTCACCGTATTCATTTATTATTCATATCTTGTTTATTCTTGTACTACATTTTCATCCTCAAATCAAATACAGTCCACTTTGTTCTCGTAAGAAACAGTGTTTGTCGTGTCGCTACAGTTTTTTCACCTTCGCGCACAGCGCTGTGCGTTTCCCGCCTATTCCTTCGCTAACAGAATACGTGACCGTCGGTCAATTCCACTACAAAATATATAAATAATATATAAATAACCCAGACCAAACCCAGACCTAACCCAGACCTATTCCGATCACTTTTTGAGATGTTGAAACTTTTTTGCGAATATCTCGGAAACTAAAGCTGAGCGGCGGTAAAATGTATAGGAAAAAGTTGTTCAGAATGATGACCTTGACAACATATTTCAGTAAATAATTATCCGTTCAGCTCCCGGAGCCGAGTTTGGACATCGCTGGTCTAGGGCAATAGTAAGATAACATTGAAAATGCGTGAGAGACGAGGGAGGTAGAGCTACGCGTTACCGCCAATTCTACTCGCATTCTTTACAGGCGCCTCCTCATAAGCTCTGAATGATACCTAATATAACACCTCTGAAAATATTTTCGAATTTTGAAACAACAAAGAGAGAACAAGAGGAGTGATTTGGTGATGAAAATAGCAAACTTGTGATTAATCGCTATGTAATCGCAGGCGATTTCTGTGAAACGATCGCAAACGATCCTTTCCCCTTCGATTGGTAGAAAGTTCGCGGTGACAGAGACACGCAGGACGGAACGGCACGCGAGCTCGCGAAACCCTTGGCGTAGTAAAAGGAGGCGGAATATGTGAAGCTTTCAGCTGCTGCCACGAATGTACGCATTGAAACGAATAACTTTTGCGGCGCGACGCTATCATCCGCAGACGATGTATAACTCACCGAGAGTTCGGTAGACTGCGGACTTTTCTCACGCATTCACTCGGCAAAACGGAAGAAATGAGCCGGAGCTGTAGTTTACCGAGCCGAAACCATATTCGATATTTCTGCCGATTCGTTCGTCGACAATGGCACCGCACGGATCTCTGGATTCGGAGATGATTAGATCTGCAATCGACGTAGACGATGTTCGACCCCTTTGAACAGTCCGTATTTCTGCGATCTCTTCCTTTGTTAACCTTCGACTATCGTTTGTAGGGTATAGACAATTTTTATCGGAAAGTCTTACTGTAGTATCGTCGAGTCATCGGATTTATGAATCACATGAACCATTAAGAGATCTATGAATCCGAATTATTACAAAAACTATTTCTTTTAATTTTTTCAGCTCGCTAAACGTGGAAAAAAACAAAAATTGATATTCAAAAATTCAAAGTGCTGTCATTTTGAAAATTTTCACTATTTTTTTTTCATTCTGGTTATAGCCATAATCGTACCAAACAAGAACACATTGGCTTTCTCAATTCGGATAAACAGAATGGCTGGAATCGTGTTATCCAGTAAGATACTTATTTTTTTAAAGGGACCGTATTGAATGACGTATAATTCAGACAATTTTAACTGTTTTTACTTCAACAAAATTGTAAACATTCCCAAAACATAAACAAATATGTTTATTTTGACATTTGCTTGTTTTTATAAAGTGATTCTTAATTTTTTTCAAGAGTTTTATTTAATATATTTTATATGTCAACGATTTTGAATTTTGTGACTTTTGCTATTGGTTTTCGTTTGTACGAGTGTTTTCGTTTATTTAAACTGCTGAGCTAAGAAACCTATGCATTCTTTATGAAAAAAAATTCCTAAGAAAGCCTAAAAAATGGTGCTCTTAGATTAAAATATCTCTTTAAAGCGTCGAACAACGACAGATCTTGTCGGATGAGAAAGGAAATATAGTTTGTATGAGTTTATTTCTACAATTGTGTCGCTAGGTTAATATTAATGTTAATATCCTCCCAATTTTATAAGCAGCGATAGGCTCGCGTGACGTGAGTTACCAATCGTGGCAGAGTGTTAGTCGTAATTACAGCCGATCGATCGTTTGCGACGCGCCGTCCTATCATTACGTACTTATCAATTCTTCCTTCGCATCCCCATTAATTGCATGTTTTTCTGCACGCGTGCCCTCGAAAGCCCGAGCGGCTCAACGTAATTGCAAGGTTTCGAGAGCCTTGGGGTCGTGGTTTCGATGGATTCCCTGCCCATTGATGGTTGTTTAGGGCTCGGATAGCAACCGAGACGTTCCTCGACTGTCGCTGATACGCCCGGCAGAAAAAACGAAATTGCTGCTGAACACGAATCACTTGAACAAATGATCGCATCACTGTGTAATCAGTTCGTAAGTAAATCCGTAAGTTTCTGACGCAGGTTCAAATATATTTGAATTTCAGAAAATTTCTATTTAAGTATTTCTTTTATTTGTAAAAAATGTAGCTATGGAACGTGTGGATGTGTGTGTTGTGAAATGAGAGATGAATGTATGGGCCATTTATTTTGAGTGTTGTGTCCATTTTTTGAAATAGTTGAGAAAACGAAAAATTTAGACATAATTGAATGTGAACATGTTATCTATAAAACATTTATGATATGCATCCGAAAATACTGGTTCGTTATGACAAATTGAAATTTCTAGTAAAATGCTTTATTTTCAAAATAAATGGTCCATATCAAGAAGCCATATTGTAATCCATTCAATGGTACTAAACTATTCCAAACTATTGGTATAATTGTTCATTCGCACTTACATATTTTCAAAATTTTTGCCCATACCTTTAGCTGCAGTCGGGGACAAAATTAACTGGACATATTTTAAAAATTAATAACTCCTTTAAAATTGGATTAGTTTACTAGACAATGTGTAAGAAGCTTTGTTTGCAGCTGCTATTGCACGGAATTTCGAAGAAAATAATGGAGGCCTCGATTTTTAACTCTTTTTTATCGGTGCTTATAATGAAAATTTAAAATATGCCTTTTGTAGATCAAAGTAAGTAGTACAGACGCACAAAATTTTATCAAAATCAATTGAAAGAAATAAGAAACTTTAATTTTCTAAATTGCAGTTTCTCACAATTTCTACAATCAGTCTTGATGTAACATTATCCATGTATTTAATTTATTTAGATCTACAAGAGGCATATTTTAAATTTTCGATACAGGCACAAATAGAGGAGTTAAAAATCAAATTTGGTGTTGGACAGTGTAATTTGTATGAATCCTCCAATTCCGTAAAGGCAAGTACTGCCACCGTGAACAAAACTGTATCCCCTGCCCAGGACATGAATACTTGTTACGACAGGCGCTTAATTTCTCCGGTGAGTTGCTTTTAAGGGCAGCACGAACTCGGCACGGTGGTCTGGCCGCAAGGAAGTTTTCTCTCGGGCACTTTTCAGCTAAACGGATTATGAGAGGCCATCGACGAGACTCCGCCGTCGATTCGCCAAAGTTCGGAGGAGTCTCTGGCCGTGCACAGCGGAATCTCGTTTAACAAACTGGCTCGAAATTCGCAGTCGGCCGACAAACGGCCGGATTTATCGCATATCACGAAGTTAGTTTACATGCGGCGGCCGCGGAAGAAACTTGCACGTGTCGCGGGGCCTTGCCGTGCCGGTGACACGTGCGTTGAATTAGAGTGCCACGTGTCCGGGCCGTTTCGTATGCGAGCCGCAACTACACGTTTCCTTCGACTAGCGGCTTTCGGGTGAAGCTAGTCCGCGGGACTGTAAACGGGAAATGCGTCCCGCTCAAGAGATTCTCGAAAAGAAAACTACCCGTCCAGGCCGAAGAAAACTGCGCCCGTAAAACGATCGTTTCCAAAACTCGAATTGCAGAAATAAACCTCCGGCTTGATCGTAAACCTGGGAGCCATCGCTAAGTTTCGCAGCGATCCTCGACATCGCGGAATTAAAGGAACGATGACTGAAATTTCCCCGACCGAAGCGTAAACTCTTTTTATTTACCGCTTTAGCGACTTTGGAAAAATAGATTTCCTAATTTGTATTCTTCTACGGTTTGGGAATATCGTGTACAGCCGATCGATTTTTGAACCTGACGAATCTGCTGGCTGTGCACTATGTGGCGGCTGTCGCACGTTTCACGGCAACACTTGAAACTTTAAACGCATTTTTCGCGAGAACCAGTAGCCAGATTTTCGTCAAACTCGGCGGGTGTCTTCGGGTGATGTCCCACTTTCGACTTGGCTAAAACTGGGTCGATGTTTGAAAGATTCTATTTTTGCGAGCTAGACATTTTTTTATTGTTTCCTGTGTGTTCTAGTTTCAACGACTAGTCGCCACACTCGTACAAATTCCAAATATTTTCCGTTCCATTTTGTTCAAAATCTTTTCGTTCGCCTCGACACGCGACTGCACGGCTATTTCTAGTTAAAATTTCTTATAACGCTTCTTGCCCGATACACCTGGGTCTCGGCATAAGAACCACCAGCCACGGTAGTTTTTCTGCCTCGCACCGTGCTCAGCTGTTAGCGTTCGATGCCGAAATCCAGGTGAACGACCACGGATGTAAACCGCTCGGCGGAGCGTGTTTACATGCCGATGCGTATCTGTCTCGCGGGCCATCGTTCCTATATTTCATATGCCAAATCAACTGCGTATTTTCCGTTGTCTCCTTAGACGCGCCGGCCGTTAGGGCATTGCCCTCATGCTCTAACAAACGGTCGGTGCTGTCGTCCTTGCAATTTCAAACTTCCCACTCCTTATCCTTTCCTAACCGATGGCCCAAAAGCATTATTAGGGTCTCTGCACATCCATCCGGGACGGGCCCCGGAGAGTTTTTTTTACATAGCTTTGGTATAGGCAGGGCTCTCCGAGATTTCTGATCCGGTGTGGTTCCGATTCTTTCCTCACGCGACCGAAAGGCCATAATTCTTGCATTTTCGAGCGCGCGTTGACAGTTCTCTCTGTGCATGGCACAAAAAAATGTTTTCACGGGCTCCACAGCTCCTTAAAGTAAACTATCTAAACTAACTAGCTAAATCCCGATCCGGCCCGTCCCGGATGGGTGTGCAGAGACCCTAAATAGGCCGACGACAACCGCTCCCATCCATGTCTCTCCTTGTCTAGTACAAATCTCGATCGACTGATCATGCGCTTTCTCTACGTTTTTCTAAACTTCTGTGGGCTTCACAGAAGCGTTCTGTTCGTACATTCGCGGGCTTCGCGACTGTTCATCATCCTTCTCTCACGTCATCTCTTCTCATTTCTGTTCTTTCCTTTCACGTCTATTTACCTATTTATCTGTATATTTCACCTTCTGTTCTGTATATATTTCTGTTATAATATAGTATATATTTTCATTTACATCTCTACACCTTTCTTCACCGTACACTTACCTACCTCAAGCTACCTATCTCTATATGCCTAATTCTCTGTCCTTTTCATCCTCATCGTTTCTCTGTTTCCACGACGTGGAAACTTCCACAAACACATGGCTAGATTCGTCACACATTTTATTGCTACCATCGATGATATTGTCCGATTTCATGACAAAACGTGAACACGCGTTCTTTTCTAAAGCATTATGATTGAAACGATGTAACTTTGGATATAACGGCTATTTTTACGCTTAATAAATTGTCTCGTATTCCCGAAAGGTCAATGAAGGTTCCTGCACAGTTTGGAATTGACATGTTCATTACGTTTGTTTCGAAAAATTCCTAAAGGTGAAGAGGCTGCTCAACTCCGATGATTTTCCATTAATGTTCGCGATACAAGGTCAGCAGGTTGAAGAACTATGTGGAACCCGGTTTATCCATTCGAGCGTTTCAACGGTACCCTCTCGTGCGGGTACATCGGGTACTTAAATTTTACGTTTAAGTACATACCTCGGAATCTTCGTCGTGGTTCTATCTCGCCCTCCCCCCCCCCCCCCCCATTCTCCGTTCCAATGGAACAGTTAATGAAAAATAATAATTCCCGGGAAGATATATTTATTATGCTCCTTAGAGCCGGTTTTACAACTAGAAAAGTTTACACACAAACCCGAGTTTATAGCTAATTTCCTGGGCCACCGTACTTCAAAGTGGAAGTTAACTACTTCGAACTCGTGGTAAATTACACGCCGGACATTAAGTGCCAAAGAACGTTTGCCACAGTTTTATCGCCGCTCTATATATCCTTGCCGCTTATCTCGACGGATATTAATTTTTCCAGGACTCTGGCGCAATCCGATGTCTGGCCACTCGCGCAAGCAATTCGGCGTGAACAAAGAAAACGGAAATTCGAACGCCATGTTCGTCAAACGAATTAATAAAAACGATCGAACCGACGCGTAAATTATCCTGTGAATTGTCTATTAGATGCTGAATAACTGGATTTACTGGGAAATCCACCTGAATTGTCCGCCGCAGTTTAAATTGTGTCGCGCGCGCGCGCACACACACACACACACACACGACAGCGATGATATAACGAGATGTAAATTACCACGGAAACATTATAATCTCGCCATTATTTTCCAGTTTTATATTCCGAGGACCGAGTCGGCATTATGTGTAAATAATTCGTTTCGTCGAGGCTTCTATCACGAACGGGGCTTGTAACCTCTTGGAAACTGAGATGACTTGATTAAACCGAACGTGTACTCTCCGCGAAATCATAATGATATATCTCTATTTGTATCATTACACTTATGCGTAACGAACGAAATTAATTCAGTTTAGAATTCAACGTAATGGTACTGACCGATTCTATGCATTTACTATTATGGATGTTCAATGTTCAGCTAACTTTGTACACATCAAGCCGGTATTTATAACCTGTTTTCGAGAAACTATTTAGGGAAATCGCGTTTATCGTGTATTGATTATTATTATTATTATTATTAACGTGTATTATTAGACAAAAGGATAAAACTCATTTGATCCGCGTACTATAGTCGAAATTTCTATCTAGTCGAAAATTCTATACTACAGTATTTCATCGGTAATTGTCCCAAATGTCTCCGACATAATTGTACCTGAGATATCCCCACTAGTGCGGGGTGTACCCCCTTGAGGGGCCGTGAAGCTCGAGAGGCCTCGGTCGCCGAGAAATATGACACCATGCGGCTCGGGTATATCGGTGAGACCATACTAATCCGAATTTCCATCTTCTTTATTATTCATTATTTTTTTATGGGACTTCGATGACAATATTTGTGGCATTTTTCTAATAAAAATGATACCAAATATGATATAATTCCGATGATATTTACTTGTGTAATAGACAATTAAAGACTGCGACTTTCCGCATCTCTTTCTTTCCCATACGATATCCTTCCTCGCGCCCGAAACTTTAATTATCGATTACACAAGCAAATATCATCGGAATTATATCATATTTGGTATCATTTTTATTAGAAAAATGCCAAAAATATGGTCATCGAAGTCCCATAAAAAAATAATGATTAATAAAGAAGTTGGAAATTCGGATTAGGTATGTTTACATTTCTCGGTGACCGAGGCCTCTCGAGCTCGGCTGTCCTTCTCTACGTTCGGCAAACTTCAAACAATGATATCCCTCGCGCATAATTGTCCCTCCGCAGACCCGTGTTGTGGACAATTATCGATGAAATACTGTAATGGTTAGGGGAAAAAGTTTCTTCGTATCTTCCCGATAGATGTCGTATCATGTCATAACTCTGTTAATATTAATCGGATCTGGCATTACTCAAGTGCGTTTGAAAGGTGATATATAGATTAATTAAAAACAATAAAATTGTGATATTTATTCATTTAGTCAAAAGTTATTACGTCTAGAAAATGAGTAAAATAAAGAAGAAATTCGATACATTTTGAAATTTTATTACAAACAAGGTAAGAATGCGAGTCAAGCTGCTAAAAAAGCTTGCGATGTTTATGGACGTGATACAGTATCAGTACGTGTGGCACAAAGCTTGTTCGAGCGTTTTCAATCTGGAAATTTTGATGTCAAAGGTACACCTCGTTCTGGTCGACCAGTCATTCAAAAAGTCGATGAAATCATGCATACAGTTGAACAAGACCGGTTTTACCTCAAAAATGGCGAAAGGTGGTCGATCAAAACGGTACATACTTGATTTAATAAACTTCATTTAAAATTTGAAAAAACTTGATTTATTTCTGCATTAAAATACGAAGAAACTTTCTCCCCAACCCAATATTAGACATACAGATCGCAACGACACGTTTGTGCATAGTGCCAGTTGGAAGTAAATAAAAAAGAATTTTCCATTCATGGAAAAGACAAGCGTACCATTTATTCAAGAAGAAAAATGTAAAAAATACATTTCGCAATAAAGCGGCGCAGAATATGAGTGACCTCGTGGATATTTCAGTGGGTAACTAGACTGCGCATGTGTATACATATTTATACAATCGAGGTTTATTCACAAAAAAGAAAATTTAACAAAAAATCCACTATGGTATATTATATTAAGTTGAATACAAATGAAAAATTTCGTGGATTTTATAAATACTTCCGTGTTCCATCAATGCGTACACTAAATTAGATATTGCAAGAAATAAATAGCGAGTCTTTACGAAAATTTCCATTTTTGTAGATTGTTGCGTGGAAATCCAATTTCAAGGAAAACTTTGTTTCACCTACTAAATTTGTTACCTTAAAAATGGAGTAATGGAGTCCAGCAATCTTTTATTTAAGTTTACTGTTTACTTGTTTCCCAGTAGGTAACACTTATTTTACGAATTAAGTAATATAAACGTTCGTTTTTTCTCTTTTGTAAATTCTATAGTTTTCGTAAGGACTTGATTATAGAACATCGAATATAGAAACTTTATCTTAGGTAAAATATTTAAGGTAAAATTTAAGGTACTTAAATATTTAGTTTTGTATTAGATACCACTTTTCCGAACAGCCTGTGTGTGAATTTTTATAAACTTAATGAATTAAGCACAATTATATATTTCTTCCTTCGTCCTTTCACACAAGCTTTATTAAAAATAACAAAGTCCTATAGATTCGACAAGCTCTTGAAATTAGTTGTACCATATTGTTAATTTTTATCCTAAATCGTTGTACGACCAGTCCCAACTGAATCTCGTATAAAAATGAAACTAACGAAAGTGATGGAACGTCAACGAAACAATTACTTGAATCACCAACTCTCTCAAACAACCACAAACGAAGACCTGACGACTGACGACCAACTGTGCAGAACCATTAGAGCTGGTAGCAGATCGTAAGCCCAATTCCCATTGATCCGCTTCAAAAAATGTCAGTTGTAAAAACTGATTGTACAGTAACGAAACAACTTCAAGAATCGCAAACTAACTCAATCAACTTCAAACGTATACTCGCAGACCAACTCTGCAGAACTATTAGATCTCATAGCCGCATTCCCATCGACTCGCTTCAACAAATGGCAATTGCGAAAAACTGATTATTAGACTACTCATTTTATGCATGTATGAGGAAAATGAGTAAGTGCAATTTAATGCAGAGGACAGATTAAGACAATTTCAAAATATTAATGTATTAGTTCGAGCTGATTAAAATCATCAAATAAAGAATGAAATTTCTATTTCGCTACTGTTTTGTATAATTTATACAGGCCATATTTATTTTGCATAAAGATCCGCAGTCTGCTGATTATGCATCAACGAAACAATGTCACAAATCGCCAACTTTCTCAAACAACCTCAAACGAAGGTAGGAAAACTAACTCTGCAGAACCATTGGTGTTGGTAGCAGATAGTAAGCACAATTCCCATTGACTCGCCAAAAACTGATTGTACATTAACAAAACAATTCCATGAATCGGCAACTGTTTCAGACAATCTGAAACGAAAATCCGAAGAACCAAAGCTTGCAGAACCATTAGAGCTGGTAGCAGATGAAGGCGGTTCGACTTGTCGCGATTGCGATCGTTCCCAGATAAAAGGCGAGTTCGGCGGTGGCGATAATGCGATGATGCATGGCGTAGCCCAACCTACAACGCGCCTAACACCTAAAATATGGCGTAGGTAAGGCGCGAGTCCGGTCCAACCCACATCCGCGCGGCGAACTTGCGGAAGTCGGTGCTTCCAACTGCAACTGGCGGCAGGAAAGAAGCCTAGACTATGCTCAGGAAGAACAGATGGAGGAGAACAAGAAGGATAAGAAAGGGTTAAGGGAGACAAGGAAGGAAGGGAAGGATTCGCGAGCTCGCGCGCGCTCGAGCAAGCGAGCGTTGAAGAGGAAGAAGAAGAGGAAGGCGGAGATGGAGTCGTGTGGGTACCCGGATCCGATGGCGCATGCGGTTCGTGGAACCGATCGAGAACCGGTTTTAGGACGTGTTTCGCGCCGTATATGCAGCCGGGATCGTCGATAATGGACGGAAGAGCTGTCCGGTCGACGGTGCCTCTCGTCTCTTTTTTTAAAACGACGCATAGCGACTCGTAATAATCCGCAGACGCGGCGAGAATTCGATCCCCCGTGAGCTTTGACTCCCTGTCTCGTCCTGTTTCTCTCTCCTGTCTTATCCTGAGTGAAAGGTGACTCATCCTGCAGACCCATTTCGCGTCTAGCGAGCGCATAGGATCGCAACTGTTTATGCCTGACTCGACACCCGATGACGCAACTCCGGCTCTGACCCATTACTTCAGCATCCTACTACAGAATTTCAACCGTTGCTCACTCTACTGACTTCACTCGGCAATCTGGGCCAGCTACTATATGGATTTTAGGATACACAGGGTGTCCCATTTTAATTGAACGCATCGTATGCAGTAGAAGTTTTATTTGAAGCACAGTCATCAGAGGCAAAATTTATCCTTGCGAACTATGTACTGCCTTATATACAGGGTGCCTCACAGACAAGGTAAGGTAATGTTGTATACCAGTGGTGGGCACGGGTGGAGCCCCTCAAACGCCTGCTTCTCCCACCAACCTCTCTTTCATGCAGCGCGCACGTTCGTTGCGTACGCTGTGGTACGCTGATGTCTCGTGTCTTCGTTGCCCCATTGTACCGCGCTTGCTGGAAGGGGACAGAGGGCGCTACGGTGTGAACGGTTTTGCCTCAATTGAGGCAAAATTGCCCATCGCTGTTGTATACCAACGTCATTTCATTCTACACAGATACTCGGCTTCCTGTTTTCCACCCAAAATACTACACAAACTCATGATTTCTCAAACTCTGCCTCATCCTCGACCTCTGTCCTTGCCGCATCATATTCGAACCTTTGCCTGGCCACGTCACCTTCAACTCTGACCTAATCATTCTAGCCCTTAATATTCCTAAAACCCCCACCACTCAAGTTAGAACTTATATACAGGGTGTTCACGCTATCACTAGCCAGCGTTCTTCTTGCAAGTAATAAAGATTAGAAAAAAATGATAGAGGAAAAAGTAATACTGTTTTTGGTAAGTAACATAATGGCGTATGTAATTTTCTTGTGTTTGCACTATTTTCTTAGGAATGAAGGTGACCTTCAATTTTTTAAATGAAATGCTATATATTATTTTATAGCATATGAAAGCGTGTGTCAAGACAAAATTTATTCGTATACAACACAATGACCTTCAAGGTCATACAAGGTCAGAAATGGCAGGAAAACTTTGACTATTTCGCACGTAATATTTCGTAAAGATATTCACGATACAGAGATTTTTCGAATTACTCGAATATATTCGAATGGATCTTTAATTTTCGAGTTACCCGTAAAAATTCGAATTTTTACGAGTAACTCGAAAGTTGAAGATCCGTTCGAATATATTCGAGTAATTCGAAAAATTTCGACCCGAAAATTCATTTTCGAATAAATCGAAGTTTCGCGAGGGCTCGAATATTCGAGCCGGTTGATTTTTTCAAATAGCTCGCATTCTTTTCAAGCGGTTCGTCGATTTCAAGTAGCTCGGAAAATTCAAATGCTTGACTCGGCTCGACAGACCGATCATTACTCGACTCGAAATTCGAATACTCGAATAAGTCGAGTACTCGCACACCTCTAAAAATTATGTGGACCGGAGTTTCGAATAAAACTGTTACAAAAAGTCAAAGCGAGTTGTTATTATTAGTTTAACGACATTCTTGGCTTTAAGGCAATTATCTAAAGCCGGATCTGGAAGTATGTATGGTCTAAGGCTTGGACTATCGTATAACGCGTCGCCAGCGGAGCACGCGTCCGGACTGAGCCAGGTTCAACGCTCCTTTCATCTGCTTTCGTTTATCGACGGGAAACGCTCCGAGAGCAGATTGTTTGGAGACCGACGGATACATGGGGATCTTAATGGGATGCCTGTGCACGTCGTGGCTTGTTACCAGCGATTCTGCTCGGATCTTCTGGGTGCGAACTGTTTTGATTTGTTTCTACACAAACGATCGGCTGTGGTCGACCATGGACCTGGCTACGTGTGACCACCGAAGAAGCTGCGCTCGAGAAGACGCTCTTTGCTTGTCTATCCAGAACGGAGACGTGTTGCGGATATACGAGCAGATTGACTGACTCGGTTATGACGGAAAGGAGCTGACAGGACTCTTCGTTTATGATTTGTTTGGTGGGCTTAGTGACGTAGCACGTCGGTGGTACTTTATTAGCGAGCAAGACGATCGTATGTTTCTTGTGTCTATTTGTTGTAAACAGTGTTCCTTCTCAGTTTATACGGGCTGGATATTATTCATACCTTTACGAACTTATCGGTTTCAACTCAGACCTTTGCGCTTTAAAGTGTTCCATCTTTTTCAGTTCAGAACTTGCTACAACATCATATGATTCAATTTCAATCACATATTTTATTCACATATTTTTATTATTTATTTAGGACAGTTTACAATTATTCCTACTTGACAGTTTATCTACCGGAAGCCTATTGATAGGCTTTTCAGTAGTTGTGCTGTACATACAATAATCTTAAACGAAATGATCAGATTACGTTGTTGAGGGTGTTTTTGGTTTGTCATTGAAGTTTTTGTTGCTGGTAAAGGATTTATTCAAAAAAATTTACAAGTCTGTACTTCTAAAACTTGTGAAATGATCGCCGATAGATAATGTATTTATTGTATACTTGCATCTTAATGCTCCATAGAATATTTCATAAAAGTAACACTGTTCAGCTACATGTACACAGTGCAACAGAGATCTTTCATATAAAAGTAGTTTGTTTGAATTGTAAACTTGTCAATTTATGCACCGAAATCTAATATCTTCATCACCTATTGTACGTTCCATGGGATTGTGGTACTGATGATGAAAGCATTGTAAATTAGTAAAACGTGGCTCGACGTAGGACCCAGAAAGGGTTAAGCTTTTGTTGGCATAATGGGTCGCTAAGTGTCAGGCAAATTCCCATTTTGTCATAACTTTCCATCAAATTTTGAATACCAATGTAGGAAGGTTCAAACATTTGACTGAAGTACCACTTGCACGCTGAATCAGAGAGTAGAACAAGAACCGCAGAATTTGTTTAGAATTTTTAAAAGCCTATAATAATAAGAAATCAGGTCAGGGAATGAAAGACTCGTTATGCGGACCACGTTAGTCAGAACCATATTGCCGGTGGAGGGATAAAATATGCAGCACAAGTACACCATAACTCGACAGTATGCAACAAGGGCGTAATTCTTTGCAAGCTACTTCAATTCCAACGAATGAATTACTAATTCAGGAAAAGGAAAATACGCTCCACGACGATATTCAGTTACTAAAAAGTTTGGCTTTTAACTCTTTGCACTCGAGTGGTGACTATAAGACACCACTAAAAATTGTCATACTGTTATTCAAAATAACGTTTATATTATTCAATTTGTACTTAATCATTTATTGAACATTTAAGTATTCTACGTGCAAATTGGAACAAATTCATATGCGTAAAATAAAAAAAATCGTATAAAAGACAAATATTCTATGTCAGAAAAAAAGAGTTTAGTTTTGGAATTCAAATGCCGTCTAAGAGAATTCGAAGCAGCAAATGCAATTACAGCTGAATGTGCGAGATTGATTTAAATAAATTGTTAATCCTTATCTTGCTCACGATTCGAGCACGGCGCGACAATATCGCTACCGCACAGTAGAATCGGCCGCCGCGCTGCGGTGGAATTCGTCAGTTGCAGCTGCGCTCTAATTGGCCCGTGTTTTTCGTTAACACTAAACCTACCACGGTCAAATGACCGGTTTTTTATTTTCCAATTGTTGACATTACTAATTGACATTACTAGTTGAAATTACTAAAAATTAATTAATGGAAAATTATGGAATAAATTTCCTTATCCAAGCAGCTGTTATATTGAAAATTACATACAATCTCAATAAATTTAGTGTTGCCATTTTTGTAGGGCAACATTCACCAGATACTTTTAATGCTTGGTAGGTTTAGTGTTAATAACTTGAAAACAAAGCCGCATATGACAATTTTGAAAGGAAAAAAGCTTCTTAGAATAACCGCGGGAATCATCCCTTTCAAGGAACTCGAACATTTTTTGGACACCCTGCAATCCTAAAGGTATCCAAGGAACTTAGCAATTAAAATGTTAACCCTTATAACTCGAGTGACGACAATGTGGCGCTACTGAAAATTGCTATATCGTTATGCAAAATATTTTGTACACTGTTAACCATTTAAGTTTTTTAATTTATAATGTACATCGAGGAGAGAACAAATGGTCATCTCAAGAATGAAAATTGGACGCTCGAGAATTACACACTCGCACATAATCTCCAAAAACCCACTCCCCAAGTGTGAGAAGTTATTGTACGACTAAATTACAGCAGTTTCATAAGTATAAGAATTTTACAAATCATATAGATTGGGAAGATTCTAGGTCGGAAGAAATGTTTGGTTTACGAGTTCAAATAGTTTCGAGCGCAAAGGGTTAATTGCACCAAGGATCCGAAAAAATCCACCATGGATCCGACCATCTGTTTCCAGGTGCATCATTACCAATCCGCGGATCACGTGGATGTCTGTAGCCTAGACATTCATCGCAGCCGTCCTCGAATGATTATCTCATTACAGAGAAATAATAGTTACAAAAACATAGCTGGAAGTGTGCTCGAGCCCGATATCCGCAGCATCGCCGCGAATCTAGGACACCGTTCGAGGAAGGATATTCATCTCGAGACCCATTTCTCGAAGGTATAATACTTACCGCAACATTAGCCGCGGCTATAAATTAATCCGCACTCGCTATCCTCGGTTTTATAAATTTCCCCGGGAATCCCGCGCGTCGAGACAATGAAGGATTATAATTTTCTGGAGGCCCGGAACTGCTCATGGGGCTAGCACTCGGAACATTTATTATCACAATCCACGGAAACGTAATTACGCCGGCAAATGAAACGCGAAAGAAACTATTTTGATACCGGCGCGGCGCACATCGTTCGTTTCGGTTCGGTTTTCGTTGCCGCGTACGAAAACATTTCTCGCGGGCGGTGGCACTCCTCGATGCCGAAAAATGCAGTTCATTTGTTCATCCCGCTCGGTGCTCGATGGTGAAATATTTTATCAAAACAGAAAAACGTTTACGGTACACCGGCGCCGTGGCTGCGGAATATTTTGTAAATTTTCGCGAGTCGCCGCGGCGAATTTGGGAACGGATTTTATCGATTATTCGCGACCAGCGAACGACGCGCTCCCATAGTCGTCGGCCAGAATCACAAAAACCTGGACGAAATTCATGTTTCTGTTAGATACAGGGTAGCTGCACCTAATATGGAACACTGTAATATTTCAGTAAATTTAGTCGTAAAACCAATTGGCAACAATATTAAATGTTTCGTTGGTAAATATTACGTTTAGGGGAGGCACTTCGGATGTCCTTGACCTTGGCATGTGTTGTCAAGATCACCTTACTGAGTAACCCCCAAGAGGTTTCTGACGGCGCTCGTTGTTTATTAAAAAGTTATAAACAAAACAAGTTTTCAAAAAATAGCAGTTATTTTAAGTATTGAAAGCTAAAACAATATGCTGTATTGACATATTTTATCAACGTCACCTTTCTATGTAACTCCCAAGAGGTTTTGCCGTCGCTCGTTTTTTATTAAAAAGTTATGAACAAAAATATACCGATACTACTATATTGCAATTGCCCGTATTTAAATGAATGTGATTTTGGATTGGACATATTTTATCGAAGACAATCTAGGAAATTGGACGACCTCAAGATGGTGTTAGGTCTGGGTTAGGTCTGGTAATCTAACCAAGCATAACCCAGACCTAACCCAGATTTAACACCATCTTGAGTGTTTAGCCGTCGCTCCTTTTCTATAAAAAAGTTAACAAATCAACTTGGACTATGTCTCCTTTTGACAGCTTGTACGAGAATGAAATGTACTTACAACCAAAATTTAACGAAGGTTTTTTGCAATTATTTCGGAAACTAAGTCCGAGCGACGGGTATATGTATAGAGGAAAGTTGTTCAGAATGTTGTCCTTGAAAACATATGGAAAGGTCAAGGTCATCCGAGGTGCCTCCCCTAAACGTAATATTTACCATTTCGTTAAAAGCAATGAACGATTATATTCACATTTGCGTATCAGTCAGGAAGTCTGTTGCCGAATGCGAAGGTGATTGTTGAAGGCGTATCAGTTTTTGTTAGGGAAGTTACATAGTGAAAACTTTTAACTAAGGCAAGTTCAAAAAATGTCACTGTCACATGATTCGCCACTAAACATGTTTGTTTTTGAGTATTCATTTAAAATCTGTTAGATTTATTTTCTTCGATATATAATACCGTATTATTAATACGTGCCCAGAAGGGCGTATGTGACATTCACAAACTTTAGAAAACGACGTAAAAACAAACTATTGCGCACGCCCATTTTTCAATCAGAAAATAAAAATAATAATCCATAATAGTGAGGTAGTAACAATGTATTAATTGCGAACACTGTGTCACAGACGTACACTTATAGACAGAATTCAATGATCTAGTATGAAAGATTTTTTGCCAATATCTCGGCAAAGGTCGTATTTCCTAGACGCGTCCTGACGTAGCGTTTTGCGATTCATATTCCATTCGTCGTAACTTCCTGTTGTACGCGCGTTTTCGGACGTACAGTCGCATGCGATCACGTCTGACGAAGTTTGACGAATAAATTGCCCAAAGTTCGCGGTACGCGTCTATAGGAAATCCGATCTTAACTTGTAATTTCCGCCAGAAGCGAAAGTCATATTCGTATTCAGCATATTGGAACGAGTAAAAGACCGTATAACAGGTGCCAAAAGCTTAGGGGGAAATTCGAAAGTCTGACAACGGGAAGATCTAATTTGAACGTACATATTTCATGACGTGAACATTTTTGGATTAATTCCGACTGTTTTAAAGGAACAGCTCAGAGCGCAGCGTTTCCAATCTCGCAGTTCTTCGAATTTAGGTCCTCCCCGCAGCGAGTTCTCGTTCTATAATGCAACGATAAAACCTGATTACAGGCCGTTACGTCGTACGCAACGGGCGACAACAATGTACC
The DNA here is from genome assembly GCA_913789915.3 of Sphecodes monilicornis. Lineage (NCBI taxonomy): Eukaryota > Metazoa > Arthropoda > Insecta > Hymenoptera > Halictidae > Sphecodes > Sphecodes monilicornis. Next base: position 12,367,737 of record OU565284.1, on the reverse strand, counting down.
CCGGGGGTGCTCGGCCTGGAAAACTTTCGGAGCGCGGGCTCTTCTTTTCGAATGTTCCTTAAAAAGCTCGGGAACTGCTCGGCGCGCAGTTTATTTCAGGGCTAGGACGGTCTTCTTGGCTCGCATCGCGACGGTAAACTTCGCTTTAACTGTCGTCATTCCGCGCTTTTATGCTCGCTGCTCTGCATTAGCCCGCGCGAACCCGAATTTTTTCCTAGACTGGTCGATTTATATACGACGTGCTCCTGGTTATGGGGTTCGAACAACGAAAAAACCTTCCGCTCCGGCGATACGGAAGCGTTACAGGATATTTCGTTCGACGTCGGATTGACGGGAGGCTGTTAACGGCTGAGTGTCACGGATCTTCGCGAAAATCTGCGTGGAAAGCCGTGGTCGCGCCATCTTTTAACATACCTACCATCATCGTACAAATTGACTGGCTCCAGATTTTTTATTTTACTGTCATTGAAGTTATAAAGACGCTTTACGTGGGAAATGATTAAATTAATACATTTAATGGAGCACACATTCTAATAAGAACCGCACTGTTCCGGAACAGAACGGAACTTCTCTTTATTTCTTTAATCTGTATTCAGTAGAGTGGACCTTATTTTTCGACTAACGAATTTTGTTCACGACCCCCCCTAGAATTGTGCCACTGGACGAAAAAATAATATGTGCGAAATTTGAAATTGATCGAATAACGGGAAATCGTGCCGCGTCGGCTTTGAAATTTTTATAATTTTGTAACTCGTTTTTCTCCACTGCAGTATATTATCAGTATATATGCTTATATATCGTTGAATTTGTCTTTTTACGCACTATATCAATATAGAAACAAAATGTAATATTGATTTAAAAAAAAATTCGTGACCTTGAAATCTCAAAAATTGACATTCAGAATATTTATTTTTCTTTTGCATTATATTTAATTTATTAAATAGTACAACTTTTGTCTAAGAAATTTGTTTATATTTTTATAAGTAGCAAAGATATATATACATATTCTCATACATAATACATATTTTTATAGCAATAAAAAAAGATCCTTTAAGAAAATTTCGTTGAAATATTTTATGTGTCTCTTAAGGATTGTTTCGAAAATGGAACGAAAAGAACAGCAACCAAGAGAAGATTATAAAGAATTTTTGGAGCTAATAATTATTTTCCTGTGTGGGACTCCACCAAGAAATATAAGATTTCGGGCCCCAGGAGCTTTCCACCACGCTCGTTGGATGGCGAAAGCTTTATATTCTTTAAAAATATATTTATTTAAAAATCAATTTATGTTAAATGTCTACGAAGAAAATGGAAAATGGGACATTTCATATGCAACGATCGAATACATACGTATCTATTTTTTTCTTGAACAGTGCTATTTGAAAATCGTGTAAAAAGGAGTTGGGTGTAAATGATTTTTATTTCCGTCAAAGGTCTGCAGTCTGTCCACAGTCTGCCCACCTTTGTTGTCCCACGGTTAATTAACATTTGCGCTGGTGTAAAAATGTCTGGGAAAAGAAAGCGCGCCGCGTGGCGCTGAAGAGGTCGTGAAACCCGCAAAGCTGACCGATCCGCGTCGAAACAGAGTCTCGACCGCGTCGAGCGAAACTAATGCCCGCGATAAAACCAGGCGCCGAGTGGCGCACGCTTCCGACTTCCCGCGGCTTCAAAAAATACGTGATGCACGCCGACTATCCACCATCCACCATCTACCATCCGGCTGCTGATGGATAGCGTACCGCAACCACTGCGCCCGCTTATTCTCTCGAGAAACTTCGGCGTTCCTTCCTTCCACCCGAGTTTCTAGGACACTCGGCTGCGAAAACGTCACCGAAAGATGAAGAGGCAATCCTCCTTGCGCAATTTCCACTTGCAGATTAATGACATAATAGGTTCTCGCGACTTATCCACCAACTGTTCCAGAAAGCCTCTCGAGATGCCACCGGATACCGCATATCTTTTATCGAATCCCATAGAAGCTGTACAATATGCTTCACACACATCGTATTATATTTTATATTAATTTTTGATCATTATATGTGTCACATTTTTAAAATATGAGAAAGTTAAGTGGACACTCTTTAAAAACCAACAACTTTATAATGTTTTCTTGTTGTTTGGACTTCCACCTTTAATTAGTAAACAAAATTGTATCGATTAGTTATGTAGTTACGTTTTTATCTCAATTTAAAAATGGAAGAACAAAACGCGCATTTCAGACATATTTTATTATTATTTCCGAAAAAGCAGGAACGCATCGCAAGCATGCAAGAAGTTATGTGCCGTATATGGGGATGAAGCCTTGAAAGAAAGGCAGTGTCAAAATTGGTTTGCCAAATTTTTTTTTTTTTTAGTTTTATGAACATGGAATTATGACACCGCCTGAAAGGTGGCAAAAGGTCATCAACAAAAACGGACAATACCTAATTTAATAAAGTTATATTTTCAAGTAAACATTTTGAATTTTCTTTTTAAAATTCGCAATCACTTAGTTGCGAACCCAATATTTTCCAAACGTAGTGGAATCAGTTTTCGCGTGTACACATAGTCTTCGCTATATCAAATTTGAAACATTTGAGAAGTGTATTTCAAAGGATTTTTAAAGTTTTGAAGCATGAAACGAACAAGTAGCTTTGCTGTCACCGGTGTTCATTATTAAACACCGAATAAAACTCCATCATCCAGACATGATACGCGCCACCGGAGACACGATAGCATATTCCAGAGACGCCGAAAAGTGAAACTGCTCTGAAGAGTCCTAGAGGTTTAGAGGATCACAAATCGTCGAAGTTAGAAGTCCGTCCTCCCCCCTGAGACTCCCGGCAACCTCAAGACATTAGAAACCACTAAATCCTTGAGAGTTTCGAAGGCTCTAAACATCTTCGGATCTCTGCAACACGTAGGATCCTCGGATTCTCTCAGGTTCCTGTGGATATTTCGGGACTCTAGGGAATATTAAATGCTTCAAACATTCCGGAAGCTTGTAAAGCACTAAATTCCTTGTACACCGGTAACTTTCGCATGTCTACGGGTTTGATAGAAATTGCCAATGTCCTGCTTATTCCTCTTCCACATTTTTCAGATCGTCACACAGTGTGCCAAATGGCCATTTTAGCTGGATAAAACTCTAAATCGCCAATTTTTTTTATACTTATCAATTACTATGTTTGAATAATTATTACATTTTTATAACAGTTAGTTGGTTGTTGTTAATTAAATATAAAATACAACAAAGTTAGTAATGGACCTATGTAGCACAGAATTATTTAACAAATAGTAGATATTATTAAAGTAGACGTCATTTTTAATTATGGACCAAGAGAATGTAAATATAATTTACTAATTTATTTTTTGTTGACTGAGACATATTCTAACGGAAAAGAATTATTCTTTGGTTTAGTATACGGTTTCAATTTATAAATAACAAATGTATCTGCTTCATATTATAGTTTATTATTTTTATAAAAATATAATAACATAAAAATACAGAGCTATAATAAGATCAATAATAGAAAGAATTTGCTGTGTCATTGCTCAATTGTATTCAACGATTTTCAAGATCGTCAGCACTAAATGTTGATAACACGAACTTGCTTTAAATTGTCACAATAAGGATGTGAATGGTAATACAAAGAAGAAAGTGTGCTGCATAAATCCTCGCAATAAGAACACAACTAATAATACAAAGAATTAAGTCTATATAATACCGTTATAATGCCAGCCACCGCGTTAATGAACCGGAGGAAACAGCTAAGCCAGTGCACACGCCACAACATACGGAAAGCAATAATCTTGATATGTTGCGCTATAATCCGAAACTTTCGAAACCTACCTGTCTCAAACGAGGATTACCACAATGAGGCCCAAGTAAAAGAAATGAAACGCAATACCGATAAAAAATCATCTTTATCATGAACCGACAATAAAAAAGCAAACCAAAAAAGAGAAAGGTACAGAGAAGCTCGAAGATATTAATTTTACGCCAACATATAACGAATTTAATGGAATCAAATTAAGACAAGTTTAATGGTATCCTTCTCCGAGGACCGATTACCGAGGTGCAGCTTAAATAAAAGGAATGAACAGTAATCACCATAAAAAATCGTCTTTATTTCACGCATGTAATCGTCGGCACGTAAACGAAAAATTAGAGAGCTCGAGAATCATGACGATTTAGCGTGGCTCGATAGCGCAATAGTAAGTCTCGAGACTTTCGCGTCGAGTTTATCTGTATCGCGTTTTCATATCCACAGTTAATCGCTACGCTGGAAGTTTCAAAACGGCAACAAGATTCGTAGCAAACTAGCCTAACTGCATAAAACCGGGCTAATGTTTAACGAAGGTACAACACACCGAATACCTCGCAACCGACAGGCACACAGGCGAAGAGTATGATTACCATTCACGAGATTTGTCATCTACAATCACGGGGCACTCTCTTTCTCTCTCTCTCCCTCCCTGTCTTCTCTCTGTGTGTCTCGCGGAGCAGCATCCCACACAATCTCGACATCAGAAATGCAATCCTGATTACACGACCGCGAGCTCGAAACAAATACACGCTCGGAGATAATGAGTCAGCGATATCGTCGGATCTAGCCGAAGTCGTTCGTGTCCCGATATTCCGAGGCCCGGAGAGTATTCCGGCAGATTAATTCTCGAATTGATAACAGGACAGAATAATACCGGCTTAGCTGTGCCGGGAATGACAGTCAGAGGGGGCCAAACGAATTTTCCGTTCTTACCAGTTTGCCGAGCGGCTTCGGCTGACAAATGTTAACAAGTGAACTAGGCGCGGGCAGCCGTGCGTCCGCGCGCGCCTACGAGACAACGTGTATCATTAACCACAAAAGACCGGCTTAACCGTGCGCTGCGAGCAGGTGCGCCCATAGCGTATTTAGGTTAATCGTCCTGCCGGCTAATCGTTAAATGTAAACCGTTTGCGAGAACAGGCGGGGCCTCGTGAGCCCTGCTCGACAGAGGGCTCGATGGAATGAAGAGACGTCATCGATCTCCAGTGCTGAATTAACCAATAAGCAAAGGAATCACGCGCTTAGGACAGCAAGAGGAGGGCACCAGAAAAATTTTCTGAATTTTATATCTTTTACGTACAGTGGCGTGCAGAAGTATCCGGACACCCTTTAAAATCGAATAACATTTTCAAAATTAGCTCAAACGGCTTGAGTTTTTTTGAGATGTTAGAAGGATTAGTTTACTCGGTAGTGTGTAAATAATTATTTATACAAATTGCTAATGGTCGAAATTGTGAAGAATATAGTAAGTCATGATTTTTAACTTTTTTATCAGTGCCTGTAATGAAAATTTAAAATATACCTTTTGTAAATCTCCATAGGTTATGTACATGCGCAAAGTTTCATCGAAGTCGGTTAATGTTGTTATAAACTACGAACATTGCAAGATGGTAGCTTATGGGTGAAAGTCGCAGATTTTCGGTCTTTCCAGGGAATTTTGTCCTTATGTAATCGACGTTAACCGATTTCGATGAAACTTTGTACATGTACATAACTTACTTAGACCTATAAAACGCGTGTTTTAAATGTTTGTTACAGGCACAGATTAAATAGTTAAAAATCGTGACCTTTACTATTTTCGTCGCAATTGCGACCAATAGCAATTTTTAGAAAAAACGATTTACACGCTACCTAGTAAACTAATGCGTCTAACATCTCAAAAAAAACTCAAGCCGTTTGAACTAATTTTGAAAAGTTATTCGTTTTTAAAGAGTGTCCGGACACTTTTGCACGCCACTGTAGTAATCATATTGTTGAGCGAAGCGCTAATTTCTGTTAACACTGGGTTTACCGGACGCGTCGAAATGATGCGTTCTAATATTTTTAATATACAATTATTGAAATTGTAATGCATCTATTAGGAATTACAGTATGTAATCGATAAATGTCACAACCACGGGTCTTTTTTTAATATAGGATTATTGAAATAGTAATGCATCTATTAGGAATTACAGTATTTAATCGATAAATGTCACAACCACGAGTCAGTGACACTTCGTGTTCAGGTATACTATTTTTTGACTTGTTCTGAACGTAGAAAAGGACAGCCAAGCTCGAGTGGCCTCGGTCGCCGAGAAATGTAACATAATACGGGTCGAGTATGTAGGTGTGAAAACAACACCTAACCAGTGCCAAATTTCTTTATTTTTTATTATTTTTTAGTGAACCTTTCACCAACATACTCGTGGCATTTTTCTAGTGAAAATGATACCAAATAAGATATAATTGCGATGATATTTACTTGTGTAATGGATGATGAAAGTTTAACCAATTCGAATATCATTTCTTTCAGATTTTCTTTATGATATTGCCAAGTAGTTACTCCCAAAATCATTTCGCAACAATTAATGCAATAAAGCACCGTTAGCCAGCTTTTTCTCATAAGCTCGAGTGTCAGCCGAGAATTTCGGTTTTGAACGATCGATCTGGAGCTCGGTCGTTCGGGGGATTAACTCCGAAATGGTCGCATAAAAGTTTATAACTTAATTGGACGCGTACAGGACAGTTAATGGGAAAGAATCGGTGTCTCGATGTCCGTTGCACACTCCGATAATGTTTCTCATTAGAATTCCGAGTAGCAGCGACACGGAGCAATTCGGATCGAAGTCCTCCGAGTAATATCTTCATTTATCCCCCGGCATTTATCCAAATTTTGCGGCTCGTGTAAACAGGTTCCTATAATCGCTTATGATTAAGATAGCGAGAAGACGGTCGATGTGAACTCGATCCGAGATCGATACAACTATTTCTTTTCCTTAAGCATTCTGGTTTTGAACTTTCAAGAAATCAATTTCATTCGCATGTTCTTCAAGCATGTTCTTAAACATATGTACAAAAGCATTTGTTCCGATCCGTAAAATTAATTTAATCATGGACACATTGGCTCGACTGCGTTTTGGAGAACTCCGTGTTCTTAACTTTTTTAAACTTTTTTTTATGTGATCCCGTAAATATCGACGAAGACGATGAAGAAGTATGTGTATCACCTAGCAAATATATCAATATGGCGGCGCTTTAAACTGTCAAAAAGGCTTAAAAGTGTTCAACTTTATACGCGTATAACTTTTTAACCAATGAATTCCGCGCAATAAGATTTTCATTTTCGGTGTTTTCTCGTCGAAATCTATAAGATTGTATAAACAAAACTTGAAAAAAAGAGTTCTCCAAAACGCAGTTGAACCGACACATTTTTCTTAAAACATGCTTTACAAAAAAAATACATAACCAGCGTAATTTTGATTGTTACTATTTTAAGAAAAAAGCTGATGTATTACAAATACTGATCAATGAGTGAGCAAAATCTTTATTCGAAAGGTGTAATAGTTCAGTTGAAGAAAATCTTTCAAAAATTGGTAAATTCAAAAGCAGACTAATACCTTAGCGACCGGGACACGTTCGCTAGGTTTCTCGGAACACCGGCGATACCTGATCGCCGCGTTAATGCACGGTTTGGTAGTAAAAGCAGCGGGGCTTTGTGTTATCTGGTAGCGGAAGTAGAAAGTCAACCGTCTACAAATTGGTATTACCGGTTCGCTCGCCGTGCCGGAGGAAGATTAAAGTGAGTGGTTGTCCGGCCTCTACAAATAGGATTTCGTCGACACACGCGACGATAAGAATTGGTTCGAAGGGAATTTTCTCGGGGAAGAGATTTAATAAGTCGTTACCCGATGGAGTGCAACCACCTTTGGACCCTCCTGTCCTTTCGATAACGTCCCGGAATGGTACCAGCACACCGTTATCGACAAATATTCCCTCACGAAACTCGAAGAACATTACCGGGGGAAAAAAAGAAATGACCGATTCAGCTTTTATTATTTTGCACAAGATAAAACATCCTCCTCTTTTTCAATGTTCCGAATAAAAATTGATTCTTTTCTTGCCACACGGTTTGACGAGAGTACGCGAGAAAGTTTCTGACACAATCTATAGTAACCGAGTTATTTTAGTTAGTATTGCTTATTGACATACCCTGTATACTTCCTCGAAAGCAAATAAATTTAAAGGGAGTAAAGAAAGCCTGGAATTAATTGGGCCAAATATCAATAATAATAATAAAAATGTAAACAATAACAACAACAACAACAACATAAATAACACAGATTCCACCAATAATTCGCAAAACGATGACATTCCCCCCCGAGACATCCAACCTAAAACAACACAACAAATCAGTAATACTAACACAGCAAACAAAAGAGCCCACTCCACCTCAACAGAATCAAGAATAGAGGACACCACTACTAAAAATTAGACAATACAAATCACCAATCTAACTTGGGCCAAAACCGGCACAAACGACGCGATTCCATAAGAAAAAAAGAACAACACGTCTGTATTAACCCTTTGCGGACGGAAATTATTTTTAGCGTACTTATCGACGGACCGAATGCACACAATTTTCCTCGTGAAATGAAATTGTAGACCGACAGCTAAGTACGAGAATTCAGTAAAAATTTGTTTCGTGTGTTTTGAGATTAATCATTTTTAGAAAAATGATTTGCAGCAACGAATTAGCAATTTTCCTTGGGCGACCGTCTGCAGACACTCGTCCGCAAAGGGTTAATCGCAGACAGAAAGCTTAATTTTCAGTCGAACAATCCACAACTAACCCAGACCTATAAGGATCAAGTTATTTTAACTAGTGTTGATTATTGATTCACCTTGTACACTTCATCGAAAGTAAATGATTTCGAAGGGAATAAAACAAACGACGGGATCCGATGAGAAAAAAGGAATAAAAATTCTGTATCGACGGGAGATAGGAGGCTTAATCCTCGACCGAACAACGTGATCAACGTACGTCAATTTCCCACAGTGGATCGGCCGGGAATCTATTTTCGACCGCGTATTTCCCACAGGCCTGGTCCAGATTTTTTTCGGGAGCTGCCAATATGGATAGGGGCACGCGCACCAAGTGAAAATTGATGGTTCCGAATCAGACAGGAAGATTTTTCCACGGTTCGCCGGTTATCGAGCCGAAGTGATAAGCAACGAGGAGAGCATGGGATAGTGCCGGCGGCCCATGACCACCGGACCGTATAATTTCCATCGAACCATGCCTTTCCACGTAGCCGATCCTGCCGATGCATCGGTGAAATGTATATGCTCATGCATCCACGCATCTGCCGTATCTTAAGATACGTGTCCATCTGACAAAGAGTAAATCTATCGCGAGTTTTTCTGGATAGTATTTCCTGCAAACAGACGCTGAGTTTCAAAGTTAAGGTGCGTATACACTAGCAAGTAATCTGTGACATTTTTTGAGAGAGCATCTTGCAGAATCCACCTAACCCAGACCATACTTCCGATTTTTTTTTGTGATGATCTGATTATGAATATGATAGCGATAATTGGCGTAAATATTAGTTTCATTGCGGAAACCATGAAAAAACCATAAAATTAATAGTTTTTTCCATTTATTTCCGTAAATAATAGGAATTTTGAAAAATACTTCAGATAAAAGTTGTATACCTCATCAAAATACAAATTTTATGTCGCATTGATTTTTATCATAAAGATAATACTTTCTGAGAAAAATGATAGGTAATTATTGACTTATAGGAAACCACTCTCGATTTCAATGTCCCTTACATATGTTATCGAAGTATAAAAAATATCCATGTAGAATAGAACACACATGGGGGGGGGGGTGCAAGTGGGGCTGCCGAAGTGTTTATTTTTTGGCTTATATGAGGTCATTTCTTCTATAACGAACAGTCGTTTAACTTAATGTTTAAGTTTAAGTTTAAGTTTAGGTTTAGGTTTAGCTTAGGTAAGGTTAGGTTATTACTTTTGGGGATGAAGCTTCCCGCAGAGGGTGGATCTCACTATGCGTGGAAAGTTAAAAATTCAATGATACAGAAAAAACGTGGGCGAGGGAGGAGCTATGTTCTATCCCTTTTTAGTATTAACTAATGAAATTAACAATAAAACTTGATTTGTGTTGGATGAATTATACGGAGTTTTGAACAGTTAATATCGTTTTTCTCAAAAGCTATTGTCTTCATGACCTACAACTTTTATTTGAAGTATTTTTAAAAATTACCATTATTTACGGAAATAAATGGAAAAACTATGATTTTTATGGTTTTTTCGTGGTTTCCGTTATGAAAATAACATTTGCGCCAATCTTCACTATCATATTCGTAATCAGTACGTCAAAATACGTAAGAGTCCAGAGTACAAAAAAAATCGGAGGTGTGGTCTTTTCGGAAGTTTATTCAACGCTATAAATGGAACCCATTATAAAATGAATGGTTTTTCGTGTCTCGACTCGCAAGATCTTTGGGTTAAGAATCGGTTTCACCATTGAACGCGGACTTCCCGTTACAAGCACGCATAGTTTTCGTTTCACGTAAGACGCAGCAACGCGAGTGGGGCGAGAGGATAGCATAGGATGGTTCATTGTCTTTCGAGAGGCTGTAAAACGCGATATGCGCGTGTGGCCCCCTATGTGACGTCACTTCCGCCGCCCCCGGCCACAGTCTCCTCGAAAACCGGTATACAGTGGTCTTTCCTCTTCTGTTTGCCCGTTGGCCCCGACTCTCTTTCCTCCCTTTCTCTTTCTCCTTCTCTCTCTTTCTCTTTTCCAGCATCGAGTTCTCTCGCGAGGGAACGGAGCGCTGCGAGCACGGTGTACGCGAGAAAATCTCGATGCAGTGGGGCTCGCGTGGGCGGCGTTTCACCGCTTCGGGGATTAGATTCACGAAGAAGCGCATACCGGTCATGCTCTCCTCACCCTTATCCGCTGCATTACGAGCACGTAAGTGCCGAGCTCTCGTTTCCTGGAACATGTACCCGCCGCAAACCCGCTGAAAACACCCGACGATTTATTCCCGTACACGGGCCCTAAGTGTATCGAATCGCGGATTGCAGCGGTTCCTTACCGACGGCTTGCTCTTCTTAATTTTTCGCCGAGCTAATTACGATAGTGCACGGTCAAACGGTGCAGGCAGAGAAGGCAGGCAAAAATGCATTTGAACCAGATTAAATGACGCGTGAATTCGATAGGGCATCGAGAAGAAACATGCTGTATTTAACTTTAGCTTTACAGGGTGTCCCATAAATAATGAAAATCCTTGAAATAGGCGGTTCCTGAGGTTATATGGCAGTGGTAGGCACGGGTGGAGCCCCTCGAATGCTTGCTTCTCCCACCAACCTCTGTTTCATGCAGCGCGCACGTTCGTTGCGTACGCTGTGGTACGCTGATGTCTCGTGTCTTCGTTGCTCCATTGCACCGCGCTTGCTGGAAGGGAACAGAGGGCGCTACGGTGTGGACGGTTTTGCCTCAATTGAGGCAAAATTGCCCATCGCTGTTGTATACCAACGTCATTTCATTCTACACAGATACTCGGCTTCCTGTTTTCCACCCAAAATACTACACAAACTCATGATTTCTCAATCTCTGCCTCATCCTCGACCTCTGTCCTTGCCGCATCATATTCGAACCTCTCATAACTCTTTCCTTTACAAAAATGGCCGCCTCGGCTTTGTTAAGGAGTTATTAACGAAAATCACGGGCCAATCAGAGCGCGGCTACGGCAGACACATTCTGGCTCGGCCACCTGTAACGACATATGAATGGTCCGTGTTTTTCGTTAATAATTCCGTAACAAAGCCGAGGTAGAAAACTGAAAAAAGTTACTTTCAATAACCTCAGGAACCACCCATTTTAAGGATTTTCACTATTTTAGGGACACCCTGTATATTTTGGCTGCAAGGGTAGTTATGAAGGAAAAAGAAAAAATGAGTTATTGACCTGTTTTCCCTATCTAGTCATGTGAGAAGATTCTGAAAAAAACTTAACGGATGTCAAATACCCAAATACACATAAAGCAATTAATTCGGATTTTCCAATTGAAAATCGTGGTTGTGTAAAACCAAAAACCTAAAAAAAAATTGGAAAAATGCTGATTTCACATTGAAGTTTAAAAACAATGTCATTTATATTTATACAGTATCATTGTCTAGGTATAAGTATTGTTCATGATTTTTCTCAGAATTTTTGGTGACTTCTGCCGTGATAAAAAAGAATAAAAACTCTTCTTTTCGACGTTTTTCCCCTGAAGAACTAATGTAAAATCAAAGAATTTACATTTCATGTATTCCGTATGTGTATTAGCACCTTTAAACATTTATCAATTCACAAAAACCATTACACAGCAAAATCAACATAATCTGTGAAATTTATATCGTGAACATCACATTAATTGAACATTTAGAATACGATAAGGTAGTAATGTAATTGTATATTGTTATTTACAGTAACATTGATGACTCACAAAATATTCTAAATAAAGGCACTGTGATGTTATTTTGTTATTTTATTCACTGACTAGCATTCTGTGGTTACTTACTGGTACATCTGCTTTAATTACAATTTCAGTATTTTACTAATTTCTAATTGACAGTAGAAATAAAATGACAATAAAGGCACTGTGTTGTTACTTAGTTATTTTATTCACTGACTAGCATTCTGTGGTTACTTACTGGTACGTCTGCTTTAATTACAATTTCAGTATTTTACTAATTTCTAATTGACAGTAGAAATAAAATGACAACTATATAAGAAAATGGAAGGTGCAAGGTAAGAAGCGTTATTTATTTAATTGTACGAATAGGCAACAAGCTATAAATAATTCTAGCATGATCTGACTCTTAACCTGTCATTTACTAGTACATTCACCCTACGTTGCATTTAATGAAGGTAAGCAGTGAGACATCAAATATTTAACCCTCATACACGTTTCTCGGAGTGAAACTTCACCCGTTTACTATTTCCACATACTGTAAAATGATTGTTATCTATGTGTCTACGTTGTGAGATGTATTTATTTAAAATGTGACGTTATAAATGCAACAGAATTTGTTGATTTAAAGTGTCAATTAAAAATGAATGTATTATTGTACTAGGATATTTAATGCGACTATTTCTGAGGAACGGACGAGGGTTGAACAACATTTCTGCATATAACTTGGAAACTAAAGCCGAACGGTGGTAGCTGATAGAGAAAAGTCGTCAAGTAATCCTGGCAATATGTTTGAAGCTCGTCGGGAATCGCTAATGCAAATAATTACCTTCACGAAACACGATCAATGGGTTAATGCGAAGGAGGTGGCTTGTCTCGGGACACGTTCATCGGTTCCGGTAAATTATAGCACTACTCTTTCGGACAATTAATGGTATCGATACATCGATGCAACACGCGCTGCTGCTACTGCTCTGTATGCACCTAATAAATGGTACGTAAACGCGATAAATTTCGGCAGCGTGCTGGAGCGCGTCGTGGACCGTTCTTTCGGTTGCTCGTATAATATAGCACGGAGCTGGAGACTGTTAGGGTCTCGAGGATCACGGATTTGTTGTCAGTGGATGATACTTTCCAACCCCTTACCGTATAAAAACAAGTCAGACTCGTAAGGATCACTTCAAGCTAAATCTACTTAAAATGAATGCTATGCCTTTCTTTTAGAACGAAATAAAATTCTGCCGTTTTTCAACCAATATTTAAGTACTAAATTAATTGTTGATATACAAGAAATGTAAATCTTCTTTCATACATCCGCGAAATTATTAACGACAAATAAGTTCTAATCATTGACTGTCTTTTTTGGCAAGATTCTGAATAAAATAAATTTTTTAGCAAACAAAAGTCGTTTGTTTCTTATTCTGATAATATTCTAACAATTTGAATATAATGCATTGATATTGCTAACAATATATTTAGTAAAACAGCAGTATATTCAATATGTCTTTACTGTGATACAAATTCTCTGAACTTTCCAACGGCATGCTGCACAAAGAAGAAGTTTCATAACATAAAAACAAAGACGGAACAATAATTAAATAAAATATCAACGCTTCTTTCGAATCGAGTAAAGTTATAGAAATGCATCGCCGAGCAAAGGTTTGGAACGCAGACGCGGTGATTGACGACAATTACATACTCCGTAATGAGAATCTTCTGAGAAAATTTATAATAATATTGTCCATTTCTCTCGTCCACATCAGCTTGCTGTCAAATAACTACGTATAAACACATTACTTACGCGCGACTGCGAATACTGCCGGTGAATCCGAGTCGCTCACAGAACAACGCGCTTCGTCAGCTCTTTTTCCTTTTTCATTGCAGAAGACAGTCCATTACGATCGCTTTATCCCCGCCCCGAGACATTCCTTTACGTCTTTCATTACAGATATCTATATACCCGGTGTGCTCCTTTGTCTTCCAACGGCCTTTTGTCTGGCAGATTCGCGTACGCGGAATAATCCCGGTAAGATGTTTAATCGGTTATGAAATTTGCACCTTGCCGGCAGCGAACAACCGACAAAGAAACTTCATTTCCTGCGGACTTATTAAAAGAGATTCGCGAGGTGGCCAGATTCTCCGGTTTCGGGAGAAAATCTTCGTCTTCGGAGAAATACTTTGCAACTTGTACACAGGACAATGCTCGGTAGCTATCACTTTGTTCGAGTCCGTATTATTTTCTATTCTCCTATCACAACCAAAAATAATACTGATAGGTCAGATATCGCAAACATGATCAAACGGCCAGCAATCTAGGGCTCTTGGATGTCTACAACCGAAAATAATGATGATAGCTCAGATATCGCAAACATGATCAAACGGCTGCAATCTAGGGCTCTTTTCTCATCTTCAATATTCGGCAATGATTTGAGACTCACTGTTTGAGTTAGAACTATTTTTTACTCTCCTATCACAACCAAAAATAATACTGATAGCTCAGATATCGCAAACATGATCAAACGATTGAAACCTGGGATTCTTAGGTGGATACACTTCACATTTTCAATATTCGGCAATGATTTGAGTATCACTATTTGAGTTAGAACTATTTTTTACTCTCCTATCACAACCAAAAAATTTTCAATATTCGGTAATGATTTCAGAATCACTATTTGAGTTAGCAATATTCATATTCTCCTATCACGGCCATACACTGTGCAGATAACTCATATATCGCAAACATGCTCAAACGGCTGCAATCTGGGGCTCTTGGGTGTCTACACTTCACATTTTCAATATTCGGCAAGGATTTGAGACTCACTATATGAGTTAGCACTATTTTTTACTCTCCTATCGCAACCAAAAATAATATTGATCGCTCAGATATCGCAAATTTGATCGAACAGCTGAAATCTGGGGTTCTTAGATGTCAACATTTTAAATTTTTAATGTTTGAAAACGTTTTGAGAATCACTATTACTCTCCTACATACACCTAGACGAGCAGAACACGTTGACTTTGAAATAATCAAGACATAGACGAACCATTTCTAACTCGAAAAAATAATTCGTTGTGACCTGACTTATTTAAGCACGATCGAGTTGATACTCGTGCAAACACATACTATATTTCTTTTATTGAGCAATCGATTTAAGAACAGTCCATACCACATCGGTTCATCGACCACAGCTTTTGAAACTGCCAGACAAATATGATGTTTTTAAACATTCATAGTATTGAACCTGAACATCATCAAACACAACTTTGACTGCGAATCTCTTGCTGTGTGATTTCTTTCACAACAATGCTGCTTAGAGCTGCTTACGCCAAAAAGAAGAAGAAAATGTATATTTCTTACATGCCTACAAAATACTAGAATTTCATTTCTATTCAAATGAGTAACATCAATATTATCTATGTAGGATCTTAGGGAAAGGAGGGTACCGACCACACCGGGAACAGTGATGGTATATGGTCTCGGTTTTCTCGCGCATGCGCGACGCTTTTAGCGTCAGTAAAGTACAAAGTTGGGATAAAATGGGGTACCTTAGTCACCCCGCATAGTTTCGCAAATTTTTTTTTCTATTTTCAAATATAAATTGACAAGTAGCTCCTTCTCCAATACTAGTTGCCATTATGAAATCGAATATATTATATTAACATTAACTTTCCCCCTACTTTCCCCACAAACATAAGACGTACGGTACGTTCCTGCACTTAGTCGCGCATGTGCGAAAAAACCGAGACCATATACCATCACTGACCGGGAATCGAACCCGGGCCGCGCGATTTGTAACTGATCAGCTCCTGCACATACCCACGGAACCCTCCATCTTTTCCCTATCTCCATACGGCATTTGGTCTGGGGGTTCCTGATCCCACATCTATTCGAAATCCTCATGGTGAGTGTTTCACGATATCGCACAGTAACGGGTTGAACGAACATTTAGCTGTCACAAACAGGGCGAACTGCATCACAGATGACGTTTAACTATGTATCTCTGTATAACAGAGCTACGACCTGTATTACAATGTACGCTGGAAGAAAAACAAGCTGTTTGTGGGGCTGCAATAAAAAACAACAATGCCTAACTTCACCCGGCAATTTTATAGAGAACTTTCGCTATAGAGGAGAGCGAATCACAAAAAGCTCAGCGAACGTGGTCTATCCAAATAGCAGCGCCAGCTAAGCCGAACTATTTTCGGGACGAAATCAAATGAAAACCTAGTAGTGGTGCTTTGAGAACGGAAGTGGAGGCATTCCTTTTGTATGCGCCGAGTAAATTGCACTTCATCGTCCGGAACACTCGACAACGAGGAAATGGCGCACACAAAGGAAGCTGCAGTTAACAGACAATTGGCTTGTCTGACCAGGTACGGTGAAATTAAATATTCAAGCTGTTGAAGCTGGCCGAGTGTGCAATAATAATAACTCCCAAATTGATCTGTCACAGAGTTAACGTTTCGTTTGTAGCCACGACATTAGGGAAAAGCAGAAACTCGCCGGTCGCCGGACCGGACCCGGCGTTTCGTTATCCATTTCGAAACGGAACAAACCATCCGAAACGCGAACGGATAGTAATATCGCCGCGTAATTACTGGCATACACTGTTCCACCGACGTTTCTATCGCGTCCGGACGCATGTATATCTGAAACGTAATACAAGCCCCGTAATAAACTGTTCTGGAAAAATTCACACATGCGAACAATGGATATTTATGCAGCTCGAACAGAGGTGTTCGCTCTGTCCCAGCCACTTTATATTACGCTTGTACCGTTTATTTGTATTCGCGGATCATAGACGACGTGGCGTTTGCGCGCCAGAGAATGCAGGACGTAATTAATATGCGCTGCGTTCGGAGATTTCAATGCGCGACGCAGCGATGTCGTCGATGTCCGACGATCATAGTCCTATCTCGGTTATAGGAATTCGCGATGTGCGTTCAACACTTCAATTAAATCTTTCTATCCACTTCTTATTGCAAAAGCTCCCTTGTACTGGGGCCATTATATATAGGTGACATTCGGGAATTTTTTAAAGAAAAAGTGTTGAAAGTATTCAATCGAAACTTTGTGGATTTACCAACGATTACGTTAAGAGTAAGTTAAAATTTGTTGAGATAAAATTATCGGTTTATGTGGAAGTTATAGTAATTGTAATTATAATCTCGATTATATTTTGATGTGAAAGATAAAGCTGTGAGAAAGAGGTACAACATTTTTCTGTTATCTCTCGATGTTGTTAGGAACCTCATCGAGCCTCGTAAGGAGCGCCAATAAAACGTCTGGAATCGTATCAGCCAATGAAACACTTGCTTTATACGCCCCTCTTCGAGGAAACATAATTTTCACAATTTTAAGTACTTCGACTTCGACAAATTATATTGAGATTGAGAGATAAAATCATTTTATACTGAACTGTTGCTTCTTGACATCGATACAGAAACTGTTTTTTTGATATTAAGGACATCAGTTTATCAATGATCTTTTACCTTATAGTTTGAATGCATACTTTTATGCCCCGATCCGAGAACATAAAAAACCACATCAATTTTGCTATCCGTCAACAAGAATATTAACTCTTAAGTGGACCTTTAATATGTATTTTGAAAATGCAATGGTTCAATTAAATTATATTTAATATCTATCTATATGGAAATGGTAAACATTTATTATTTGTTTATCGCAGCCTCAAGGCTATGAAATGGACTTGGTTCATACTTTCCCAATTATTACAATTCTATCTTAACCGAAATGGTAAATAGAAACGTAGCGACATAATAAAGTTTCATCGAAGTCCGCAAGTAGTCACATTATTAATATTGGAGCCACATCGTTACGGTGATTAGTGGTTCTTTGTCGCTCATAATTTCCCAGATGAAAATTAATATTTATATTTATCACATGTCTGCATTTTCTTCAATGGCTAGATGTATACCAACAACAACAATATAGAATTTTATTCCGGTTTAAAGAAATTCATAACACGTATTTAATAGATTCTGTTCGAAATCCTCATCACGAGCCAGACTCGATATTATACAGGTTGTCCAAAACATGTATTTCGTTGAGAAAAGTGACTCCTAAGGTCATTTGAAATAACTTTTTCCTTTGCGAAAATGTTCTCCGTGGCTTTGTTAGGGAGTTATTAACGAGAAACACGGTCCAATCGGAACACGGCTACAGCTGAGCGTGGCGTTAGCATTGGCTGAGCTGGAACCCCTCCACTGTAGCCGCGTTCCGATTGGCCCGTATTTTTCGTTAATAACTCCTTAACAAAGCCACGGCGAACATTTTCGCAAAGGAAAAAGTTACTTCAAATGACCTCAGGAATCATCCTTTTCAACGAAGCACAACATTTTCGGGACACACTGTAGTGCAAGTGGTTGAAGAAGTTTCAGAAAAGAAATGTGCTTATCCCGGTGCCGGTTATTGCCCTAAGGGTCAACGTTGCGATGATTGCACGGGACGTTGTATTTCTACCGAGGTTTCGCTTATGTTTTCCTCATACTCTCTCCGTGCTTTGAGGGTGGCGATGCGTTGTGTAATTTGCCAAGACATGGCGCTTAAATGACGCGGAGAGGAACGACACGGAGCGGTTTCGGGACATTATGGATTCATGATGGAAATTCGTACGCAGGGCACGCGTGAACGCATGTTTTACAGCGCGACGATCCTCGCCCGGCATCTCGTTGGCTGCGTTACGTGACTTGTAATTATATGCCGAATGTGACGAACGTTGTTGTCCTGGTGCCGCTTATGGCGTTGCAAGGAATTCCGTTCGCGCGCCAACGAATACGATCTCGCGGATTATCGTTCGACGGATTTTGCGAGTGCCGCAACCCAGACGCAAATGGCGGCACCGAACCGTCGGATCGATTCGAAAAATGTCGGACCTCGGCACGTTGTACTAGAACGATCCGAGGCTTTTCCACACCTGGTACATTATGCACCGTTTTATAGTTTCGTACGACCTATAAGGATAGACTATACGATAGAGTAAATATTTGTGTTTATTATAACTAGACCTGTACGGTGATAAATAAAGGGCGAACCGGTTTCTTACCTTATGAATCAATTAGTGACCGGTTTGTATGTTTACACGTCCTCTTCATTAGTCATTAAGAACACTTATACGTTTGGTACTTTATGTCTTCGGACAGGTTGGTGCTTGGCCGATATTATTATTCTACTTTGTTACTGTTTTCTTTTTACTTTTAATTGGAGTCTGAGCACATCTTTTTGTGTTGTTTACAAGATGAAATACGCGTAATGAAGTGACAGAAACAATTATTGATTCAGTCACTAAAATGAAACAAAATACAAATGAACTTCGTGCAGTAATAAATTACATTTTCTGGCGCAGTCAATCGTGTATTCCTAAACGCGATGGCCATTTTGAAATGGAAAATTAGTTACCCGTTACATCTACGAATTTAGTATTAACAATAAACCTGCCACGGTCAAATGACTGGTCTTATATTTTGCAATGAAATTGAAATTATAAAAATTCATTTATGAAAAATAATGGAATAAATTTCCTGATGTAAGCATCTTTTATATTGAAAATTACGGACAATCTCAATATATATAGTGTTCCTTTTTTAAAATGGCAACATTTACCAATACTTTTAATGCTTGGTAGGTTTAGCGTTAAGATTAATATCAGTATAAATAATTGGTATTAAACAAAAATTAGTATTAATTTAATGACTCCAGATAGTAAACACAGCCCGCATAAAACTGCATGTATGTATTTGAATATCGCTTAAATGTTCCTTTCGCATTCTGTGTTTTTATGTATAACTATTCCATTAAGCGTTGAACAACCTGTGTATATATAACATTTCTCTCTTGAGTAGACTGATGGAATATACTAACAAACTGTGGCATTTTAAATCTGTGCGGACGCGTGTCTGCAGAGTCGTACAAGTAAAATTGTTAAATCGTGACTGCAAATAATTTTCAAAAATATGATTATTCTCAGTAAAGATCAAACAAATTTTTTCTAAACACAACACTTGTTCCAGCATTTAATTCTTATACTCAGCTGTCAGTGCACAATTTCATTTCGCAAGGAGAATTGTAGATTCGATCCGTCGATAAGTAGTTTAAAAATAATTCCCGTTCGCAAAGGGTTAAACCTGGGACACCCTGTATAATATTCAGCACATTCGGGTCCGAAAGCAGTGTGTTCAAAGCTTAGACATCGGAGTGGAGGAGATGGATAAAGGAGAATTATCAAAGAAATGGTAAGCTAAAAGAGAATAACAGGATTGATCAACGATCTGCTGAACATCTCATTCGCGGACAAACGAATTACGCTCGCGAAGCACTTCGTTCCGAAGTTACAAGAGACAGTTCCCTGGACTTTCGTCTACAACGCAGAACAGTGCCAAAGCCAGCTATTAATGCAAACGTAATTAAACCGGACGAAACGGGTAACGATGCTCCGGTAATAAAAACGGGACGAAATAATTCCTGTTGGCTGCTTTGATGTTCCCGAAACTCACGAGAAAACGTAACGGAAGCATCTCGGATGTTTTCTCTTCAATTTTTCCGTGGAGCACGGCACTCCCGTGCGATCCCCTCGATCCTCCCCTGTAAATAATTAAGTTTATGGACTCGGGGAAGAAGTCCTTTCTGTAAGTTTCGATTCTGGCGGGCTACCGTTCTGCGGCGATAACGCTCGCTTTTAGTCGACGATACTATCAACGACCTCGCAATTTCGAGTTCGCTTTTCTAGCGTGTTCGCCGCCTGTAAAGAAGAGCAAACGTTCCCGAGAATATGTTGCGGCCAACTCGCGTTTAGGTTTACTGTTGCGGTTGTTCTCTCTCGTGACCCATTTCTCCACACCCGCCTACCGATAGTTATGTGCCCGCGATCGAAAATCTTCAACGCTGATAACCGCAAACACTGCGAAACGCTGAGCTAGAAACGTCGGTCTGAAGGAAAATAAACGCTTCGACCGAACCACACGATTACATCTGCTCTAAAAGGGTTTTCGTTTAAGTACACGGTCGAAATATTGCTACGTGGACGATCTCGTACTTCAGCCATGACATAAAAAAAAAAATATTCGCTTTATTATCGGATGAGGAGCACCAGGGTGAACGGTTGTAATTTATAAATGCAAATTAGAGTACATTATGTATTACACGGGGTGCCTAAAAAATGTTCGACATTCTTGAAAGGGCTGATTCCTGGGCTTATTCTAAGAAGCTTTTTCCTTTGCGCAAATGTCGTACGCGGTTTCGTTTTCGAGTTATTAACGAAAAACACGGGCTAACTAGAGCGCAGCTACATCTGACAGATTCCGGCTCGACGCGGCGCGTTGACTGATTCTATTAAGCGGTAGCAATGATGTCGAGCCGTGCTCGAATCGTGAACAAGAGAAGGAGTAACAATTTACTTAAAGAAACCCCGCATATTCAGCCGTAAATGCATTTGCTGCTTCGAATTCTCTTATAAGGCAATACCGGATTATTTTTATCTAAGACCGAACAATAATCGCACGCGTGCTGACTCGATTGTATTGTTCACGACTATGTGGAAATAATGAAAAGTTTTCACTTTTATTAAACGTACACACTAGCACAATTGGTAAATGGATTCTAATGGAAACCTTTCACTTACAAGTGAAGTATCCAGGCATAGTTAATAATTGTTTATTGGTTTTAATATCATTATTTACCTTTGTAATAGATATCTGGGAACGCTTCTGTGAAGGTTTCAAATGCCAACATCAACAATGATTTTTCTCCATTGCCAGCGCACTGTGACGTCGTTGCGATACAACGATGGAGACAAAACTCAGCTGGTTGATGTATGTACTGAACGGTTACGAACCGCTGCTTAAATATTGTGCTAGAATTAACAGGGGCGTGTCGGGCTCTAACGGACCGGCTAGAGCGCAAAGAGGCCACGGTACTTACACCGAACAATACACCGGCAAACTTGAAAGGCTACATATTGTCGTAAGTAATTACGGGAATGTTTACCTGAAACACGGTTGTTATCGCCACGCGATCGAAGTTTCCACGCTCGCCCGAATATTCTGCGCGCGAGCAACTTCGCCAATTCGCGCGACCCGCTGCCGAAATTTTGCTAATTTTCGAAGAATAGAACCATGCCGAGCAAGTCGAACTAATCGGGGATCGTGATGGGATACTTGGCTTCGTTCGTGTTCGACGGCCGCGGTAAGATTGCTTTCTCCTTCCTCGTATACTAATCCTTGAACGTCGCGTCGGGATTGTCTTGCCATTGAGACAGGTGTGCGCGAATGCATGCAACTTTATGGCGTCTTCAATTCTAATCGCGTCAACTCTCCGCTGAGCAAATTCTAATCAGCGGAGACGGGTGATCAATATTTTCATCTGTTTATCCATCGCGGCCGCAATTATGCTTATTTATGCTGCTTTGTCCCCGCACGTAGTCGCCATTGTGTTTCCTTGACACTTTTTTAACTTCGAGAACCGAAACGACGGAATTTATTTCAGGTATTCTAATTAGGGGGAGAGTACGATTTCCGTGTCCTCTCGTTTTGAGGTTATATTTGTGTTCTTGGGGTTATTTTAAAAAAAGATGTATATATAACATGGTGTTAAATTGGCCTGGTTTAGCCGGTAAAGTAGATTTCCTGTTTTTTATAAATTTGCAAATATCTGGGTAACTATACGAAATATGGCAATATATCAAGAGACTTTTTTGTAGAAACTGAAATTTTATTCGCATGATCTTTGCATTGTAGCTGTCATTCAGAATTTGAACTAGTAATGGAAAAATCATGTGAATAGAATGAGTTGTGGTTAGGTCGTGGGGTGTAAAGTAGATTTCCTGTTTTTTATAAATTTGCAAATATCTCGGTAACTATGCGAAATATGGCAATATATCAAGAGACTTTTTTGTAGAAACTGAAATTTTATTCGCATGATCTTTGCATTGTAGCTGTCATTCAGAATTTGAACTAGTAATGGAAAAATCATGTGAATAGAATGAGTCGTGGTTAGGTCGTGGAGGGGGCGGAAATCGTACGAGGGGTCACGGAAATCGTACTCGTGCCCTAATTAGAGTTGCTACTTTTACTTGTTTAATGCGTCAGCAATAGATACCATCTTTTTCCAATTGTTCTTCAATAGAAAATATTTTTAAACTTCCTGAAGGAGTGCATTAATATGTTTGTGATTCACACTATGAACATGAAAAGCCTATATGAATTAAAATACGATATACATAGCGTTGATAGATTACTATTTTTTGAAACACATCTAGACCATCTTAAACAAACATGTTCTTAGAAAGGATATACATGACATACTTCAGACGATACGTTTCTTTTCTACCGACTCGACGTTTCTAGCACAGCGTTCCACAGTGTTTGATTAATATATTAGCAACAGATACTGTTTTATTTGATTATACTGAAATTATTTTTACATAGCTCAATCGAGTATACGAGTGCGTACAATTGTTTCTATTATAAACAACCAAGTTAAATCTTGTGATTCAAACATTGAACGCATAAATAAATTAAAATACCAAGGTTTCCCTCGATACGAGTATTTCTCTAGTTTTGAAATCGAAAGATTGTCAAACTTTCACGGGTTGATTGTAATCCTCAAGAGTGAATTTTTACAGCAGAAAAAGAAATCGAGCGATTCTCTTCTTCTATTATTCAGTGAAATCGGCAACCTTTTCAAGATACATAAAACATCAACTAAATGTTGCTCATTCTATCTTCAGTGTGGACCATATATACAAACGCATAATTTTATTTGTTGAATCCCGTATGTGGTGTCGAATCGGTCACCTTGAAATAGGCGACTTGCATCCAACAGGATTTACGAAGAAGGGGTGTGAAATCCAACTCCGGGGAACAAACTTGTTTATTTCAGTTAGATTTAACATAAGCTAGGCTCGGCTATACTTAGAAGATGTCGCTAGGTCGGTGGTGGTCGAGAAACTTCTGATTTTGCGGAGTCGCGTAAGATTTTAGGAAAGCTCGGATGTAGGTGCTGTCTTGGAAAATTGCATATGATTGGTTGTAGGGTGTGTCGGGAAAAGTGGTGGAGATGGCGAAAAATCAGAGTGGGAATGGAGAAAAATTGAGATGGAGTAGGAGTAGAGTACGCAGAGTCTCAAAAGGTATAGTTATTAATTGTCGTAGCTATACGTGGTACAGGGACACAAAACCGTCCTCACCATAGCGTCCACTGTCCCCCACCAGCATCCGCCGTTAGAGTGGCATAGAGGAAAGAAGTGCTTCGTCCGTCGCGAACAGTGCGCGGGCCTCGCGCATGAAAGAGGTTGGTGGGAGAAGCAGGCGTTTGAGGGGCTCCACCCGTGCCCATGCCTGAATTACACAATTGAATTACATTGTATTTCAATTACACAGTAATTCAACTACGTCGTAACTGAATTGCATAATTCAAACCTTTCAATTAATTCAATTACTAATTATTTTAATCAGATGTGTAATTGAAATACAATATAACTCAATTGTGTAATTTATGGTTTGAAATTTAAAAAATGTGTAACGCAGAAGTTATTTCTGTTCAGATATTATAAATTTATATATAATGAATTCCTTCTGTTTGAAACCTACACATGGATTTTTCAACCTCTTATTACCTATTACTTTATTATTCTTTAATTCTTAATTTTAATTTAACTACATCGTAATTCGTAAGTAATGTAATTTAATTACATAGTATGTTATAATTGTACTCCAATGGCAATTACGAATTACATTGTAATTTAATTCAATGAAGATCTGAATTACAAATTACAATATGACCGAATTACAATGTAATTCAATTACTTTGTAATTATAATCCCTGGAGTAATTCAATTCAAATTCTGCACAACTCTAGTCTATGGCATTTATGGTCGGTATGTAGCCAGGTAGTTTACCCGATCTCGGTCGCGCGATCGTCCCAAGAGCACGGAGGGTTCTACGATGGAACACCGTAAATACAGCGAAATGATACTCAGTGTTGGGATATGGTGCAAGATTTCACGCGCATGCGCGGCCAAAACAGTAATGTATCATATCATGATGACAGAGGTAGTGGAACCCTGAGACAGTTATATTGACGGGAAGGTATCGAAACAATCTGTTCCGGACAAAAAGACTTCAGGACGTGTCGCACGAGTTACAAAATATACACAAATACAAAATTATACATTCATTTTTCAGAATCAAATCATACCAATTTTTTAAAATTCTAATGGGTACTCGAGGTACCCCATTTTATCGAGAATCTTACTTTACCGAGGCTGAAATCGCCGCGCATGCGCGTGAAATCTTGCACCATATCCCAACACTGATGATACTGTCCAGAAATGATCAAGTAAAAGCGAACTAGCTAGTTCAAAGAGCCAATCGAAACTAAACGAATCTACAGTAACATTTTCAACAAAAAAAGAAACTCCAACACTTCAGAACAGACTCGACAACTCTAAGCATTGAGAGCTCTAAGCGAACGAAGCTACGCGAAATAGACATCATCGTCGAGAACGAGTTAGCAGTTCGGGATTCATATGATGCTGAGCGCTCGCAGAGATGCAGCAAGGGAAACAGAACTCATATTTCAGGTGTTCGAGCTCGTCGCGATAAATACTCCGCTTTATCCATTCCGCGACCGGAAGATATTGCAGGGACGGGTCGTTAGGACGTTTCGCATTCGACGTTTCTAAAGCGCCATTCACACGTTTCCCTTTTTCGTCGCTTACGCAGCGGTGCCGGTCGTAAAAGACAGACGCCACGGGAATCAAAGAGGCGGGAAAAGGGGAGGGGGCTGAAGCAGAAGGAAACTGTACCGAGCAAAAAGTCGCTACGATTGTTCTTCCCACCTGACTGAGGAAAGAAAGCCGGGTGAAACTTCGCTGACAATACCAGAAATTCCAGCGGCACAATAGCGGGCTGCAGCGGATGGCGTTGGTCGAGGGGAGGGACTCACTGGAGGAACATTGGAAGCTGGAAAGATCGTCTTTGACGCGCGAACCCCATCGACGACGTCGTCCGTCACGACACCGCCGCCGCGAGAAAGTAACGAGAAGCGAATTAAAGGAACAATTCTTGCCAACGACCGAACCCTCCGCAGAGAGATCCGCAAAGGTTGACTCGAGCTTCCTACGCGCCGCTTGAAACTATCTGAAGGGGATATCCCGGTGTAACAGGTCCTAAACTCCAATTTTTGTTTGCATACGTAGAAAATACAGGATTTAAAAACTATGCTTCTAAAAGCTTATAATCGTGTTCGGGGAAGTAAAGAAATTATAGCTCGTTTAGTGTGAACGGTAAACTGACGAGACGTCTTTTTCCGAGAATAGATTGAAACTTTAAAGTTGTTGGAAAATTTCTTACGTGACTAAAACTACCACGGATTTGAAGATTGAAACATCTTCACAACGATCCTTTCAAAATCCATGCACGATTTTTTTGAGGCGTTCTATTGACCTTGGAATGTAAAGTGCACTATTTACTTTATACACTATGAGAAAAACAGAAGACGCATTTTTCCTTGGAAATTAATTGAAACGTCTCTGATATTATTGAGAATGTGTTTAAGTGATTGAGACTACCATAGAATTGAAGATCGATGTGTCACCTTCACAAATACCGCTTAAAATTCATGTACGAGTTTTTTAGACGTCTTATTGAACTTTAAGGGTCTCGTATTTACTCTGCTATTTTAGAACACTATGAAAAGTTTATCGTTTCATAAAACCGACAAAAAAAATCGTACTTCAATTTTGGGGGGTTGCTGCAGAAATGCAGATTCAAGTTTTACATCTATATTAGGTTCAGCGAAGAAAAACAATTGTTAATGATTTTATAAACGTTTACAATTTACAGCATTTGTGAGAAAAGAATGTGTTGAGACTTATTGCTGTAGAAATCTTTTGTAAGAAATTATAATAGTCCAAGTGTCGACAATTTTACAGAAATGTAGTGTTCCAATACTTTTTGATACGACTGTATTTTAATGTATATTTAATGTATCGGTCTCATTGCGTAATATTTACTCATTATAATATAAACGACAAAATAATTTATGTCCAATTTATTTTAAATGAGATAATAAATAACACGTTGTCGTAATAAATACATGTTCCTAATTAATTTTAGAACGTTAATAACGCAAGAAATTTAAACATTAATGTGCCGAATATTCGAGAAGTTCAGTAAATTTTGTATTTATCGCTGGCATACGTAAATATACTAAAATCCGTCAAAACGAAGTTGATAATGCGATAACTCGTCACAGTTTATTTATGAATGAAATAAATACATATATGGTTTATAATTTCCTTTTCCAAAATGGCACTTTCTGTTCTACAAAATATATTTTGTGTCTACTGTGGACTATAATGTGAATGCACCAGCAAGATTACATTCTATAATCTATCTACATATAATATACAGCTATGTGCTTCTTGATGAAAAAATTGTATAACAATGGTAATTTCAATGGTGAACCAAGAAAACACCTAGAGTAAAAAATGATATAATTCCGTTCAGAATGACTACTTAAAAAAAGGCCTTCTTTAATTAATACATACAACACAGGCAATAAAATGTTTCAGTAACAATTTCATTGGCATACTAATCTGATAGTTTCTTTCAAGAGCACTATTTTAAAAAAGGCTTTTAAGCTTCTCTGTGATAAGAATAATCAAAATTGGCTTTTAATAGGAAGAGTAGGAGAAAGTTGCAAAGTACCAGAGAACACGAAAAACCGAACAATTAGAACTTGTGCTGATACTAATTCCGAAACAACTGAAAGATCTGTACAGTCGGTCATTACACGTTTTAGGAAATGTATCACCGTAGAAGGACACCATTTTGACCATCTCTGGAGATGTGAGAAAGTGAGTGTTATCTTAACACATTTGATGATCGATATTTCTAGTCTGATAAAAAATACATATTTTTTCGCATTCACAGGTTCAGGAGTCTTGGCCAAAGATGTTCGACATACGTTTGACGTAAAACTTTAATTTTCGCACATCAAGGTCATTTCAAGGTCATGATATTATACATATCGAAACGTATTTTTCGATCAACTACACGATGCAATAATAAAAAAATGTAGTCATGTAGTCAAAAGACACCGATGACCTTGATAACTCCGAAAAAAATGACCTTGGGAAAAAATATTCTTGTCAGATATTGGCCCTTTAACACCATGCACATTACGAAGAAAATATTTTTTGCATCACAACAAGCTATAGTGTTCTTAATTGAGATGAGGAAGGCGTGCAATTGCAATTGCAAGGTGCAATCGCAGGAGTGGGTATTATCGATAGCAACACGGTATGGTGAATCTCACACTTTAATACCACGCAATATTTACAATATATACAACTTAATTGACGTACGAATAAAATCGAAGACGCACGATCGACGACAAGCAATCGCGAGTGCGGTGGATAGAAAGAAAGATAGAAATTGTAGAAATAACGAACGGTTGACTCTTAAGAAGGTAAGAAGCGCACCGATAATAACGCGTTTTGACAAGCGGTCAGGGAACAACGAGAGCGCGAGCGAATTCGGCGAGCCTAATTATACTTGTCTGTGGCTACCGGTTGCGAGAGATTGAGGAGGCGATTTTTGAAAATGTGAGGAGCCGCCAGCACCTAACGTTCGTTTGCAATCGGGGCATTGCCCTAACGACCGGTGCGGCGAGGAAGACAATGGAAATATTAGCAGTGGATTTGACATTATCGAATATCGGTTTGGTGGCTCACGAGACAAGTACGGAGCGAAAAGTAAACATACGGCGCCACGCGGTTTACAGTAGCGTTCGTTCAACTCGGTGCAGGTGTCGAGCTCGTCAGCTGAGCTCGACGAGGTGTACAAAAACTAAAGCGACGCGAAATTCTTATACATAGGCCGGCGTTGTCGCGGACTCGAAATCGACATAAGAAGTGATGGCGAAAGAAATCGGCTGGCTCGAAATAGCTCGCGTTGCGTAACGAAATGCAAGATGTTTGAATCTTGTACATATAGAGATATTTAGGTGGCCTTACTTAAAAGGACCACCCTGTATAATATGACAGATCGTAGGTGCACGTTTTCGCGACAAAGTGGCTGGTAGGTAACGTCCGGGATGGTTCCGAGTGCAAAGGGTTAACAGATATCTCAATGTGGTACAATTTATAAGACCGATACGTATATGACAACTCTCCCCTATTAACAAGAACGAAACAAACGTACACAATCATCCAACTATTAAAAATACAGAAACTTTGAAACACGTCTACAAATATCCTTCAAATCAACGGTCGCAGCAAAGCTCTGTAGATCGAGTAACAGCGTGAAACCGCGTGGCGTTCGCGGATTACGAAAACGAAAACACATTCCCCGGATAGCAGGGTAAGCACGGTTCCCATTTAAATTCAAATGTACCGCTCCCCGCCCAATCTCTCGCGCCTGCGTCAAGTCTCTCGAAAAAACACAACGTCGGAATAAAAAAGCAACACACCGAGCGCACATAAAATATCAGCCCGTTGCGTAAGCCGTTCGTCTTCGAGCCACGGAATCGATACTATCGTACGATATTGCGAGAACGCGGGGTCCGGGGGGAGCCAGACGAAACGATTTTCGAGGAGAATAAAAACATCGCGTTTGTCGATAGAGGTAATTTAGAGTTGGCGCGCGGCGATCGTTATACCTGGTATAATTCACAAGCCGCTACGAATATATCGGTGCTCGCGCGGCACTCGTCGGCTAAATTGGATTTTCGCCGATGAAGCAGAGGCCCCCTCTGTATAATCCTTCAGAGAACAATCTGGTCCCCTAAATCTCCAGGAACAACCTCCTCTTTCTGCTATGAGTCCATCAACGAATCTGTTAATTACACTCCGTCGGGTTTAATTAATTCGTTAAAGACCCACCCGTCGCACTTGTTAACGCGGAAACCTTGCGCGCGAATCCGCCAGCGCACAGTGGGACGAAACGGCCGATTTTTGGGAAAGAACCTGTTGGGGATCAATACCATTTATAATTGGTACCGAACCTCACACATTTTTTAGCGCTGAATCGAATGAGACCAACACTATGTTGATACGAATAACCGTTTCAAAGGTACAGCGGCGTTTAGGTTATATAACCGTTGATTTTTGAACATTTTCATCTATATTTTTTTAAATTTATTTTTCTCAATGTCAAAAATGTTTTTACGTTCAATGTTTGAACCGATCGTTATTCTTGTGACAAAACCTTACCGCTGTCCTCCTCATTCGAAACTGAATAAAAGAATAACTACTGTTAAATGCGGCTACGAAATCTTCAGGGCAGTTAGAGTAGTGTATTAGCTCTCAGAAAAAAATAATTTCAAATCGTAGGAAATGGAAGCTTGGTTTATTTTATTTTTCCAATGTATCAACAACAACTCGCTCGAGTTTGAAGTGTTCATTTACGAAAATAAAAACATAGGAATACAAGAAAGTTTTTGCTGGAAAATGCCTTATCTTAACAATTGAGAGGAATGACCTTGAATACAACTCTTATGTTCAAAATAAATAGAAAATCCTAAACATTCTACTAAAACAAAAAATTGTAATATTTTGTGGTATTTTCACTTCTGTCTTAAGTGTCATTTAACTGTGAAACATCCGGTATAAAATCTCTTGACTTTTGACGAAGTCCAGGCTTTTTGTAAGTACACAAATAATAAAAAGAATACCGGTACATTGATCCTCGAATACGCAACACTAAACCTATCAAGCACAAAACATATAAAAGTAAAACGCCTTAAAGAAGTGAGTAGATCGAATTTAGTTTAAACTTTGTACCGTTTCTATTACAATATGTGCTTAAATAAAGAAGTCAATTCAGTAATTTCCTATTAAATCGTTTTCCTAATTTCAGTAATTGTAAAATAGAAAACCGGTTATTTTGACCGTGGTAGGTTTAGTGTTAACTATCCCGAGAAACAAAATTTCTATAGCATAGAATCAATTTTTATAATCCGGCTTTTGTCCGGCTAGATCGAGCAAATGCCTCACTACGCGGCGTTCCAGCGCCATTGTTCACGGACATTCTTCGAATGCCCTTCGTAATGGATCACCGGCCTTATCGCAGCGAGTCCTACGAATCGTGGCGGATCTAGGCTCTAACTCGCCTCTTGCCGTGTCGCGGAAAAAGGAGAACGAATCAGTTTCTGGATACCGGGGTCGAATGGGGCAGAGGTGAACTATTTCCGGATACCGATACGTCTCGTTTAAATTACCCGGATCCCCTGTACACAGAGTGATGCCCTTAGGAAAGGTTGTAGTCAATGGTCAGGTGCCGAGTCATCAATAATTTTGATGGAGTACACGTGTTTTTAGATGCTGTAACGTCAGCTTTAACACATAACCTACCGGCGATTATTTCATCATTTTAGAAAGTCTATGATCCGTAAAGTATATTCATTAATTCGCTGTGATCAAGTTTGCTTACATTATAATTGGCTTATAAGAACGTTTAACAAAACTAAATCTTGACTGGCAACGGATGACGTTAAGTGATCTTCAGAAACCAACATACTATAGACCAATGAATCCATATCAATATGAGTTACACAGCTACCTAAATAAAACCATGCAGTTCCGTGTAAAAAAAAGCAAGGTCACCTTGAAATCTCAGAAGCACATCCACATAGAGAAGACCTGCGAAACCGGAGACGTCTCCATTAAAACAGGGTAGATTTTACTTGAAACGAGCAGCAGTTTCGGAAATAATTTCGCGCCTACCTGCAAATGGGACACTGCATACGTGTGTAGATGCAAGTATGAGGGTATGCGTATGCACAGGTATATGTATGGGTCGCCTTAATAATTGAGTAACGCTCACCGCGACGTCCGCCGGCGACAAAGTGGACAGCGGGGCGCGGGACACAACGCGTTAGCTTGTTTACCGGAAAACGCGTCGGAGGTGACGCGACACGGTCCCGCACCCTTGCAAACTAGGCGTGGCAGTTTTCTACGGTGATCAGAGTTTAACCGTATTTTCCTGGCGGTGGTGAACGGGTAAACCGCGATCGTTAGTCGATCGTCCGGCGACGTCGTTTGCCTCCAACGAACCGACGAATGTGGCCCGCTAACGAGCAACTGGTGCACACACCCTCAACCCCTGTGTCCGTCCCGTTTCCTGCCGGTGTATCTTTGAACCAGTAGGACACGGTGGCGGTTCCGAAACAAGCCCCGGATTGAAAAAAATTGATTTTATTTGCCAACTATGAACACGCGCTGATAAAATCTAATTTGGAACGAATTTCTTGATTAAAAGGTCGATCGTTCCTGTTGTGGTCGCTTGAACACGTTTTCGCACATCTTTTAGCGTGCTATGATCAAATTTTTTGATAGATTGCATAAATTATTTAAACAATATTACGAAGGGAATAAATCGCTTGAACGAGTTGCGGAAAAAAAGAGATGATACTACGAGTTATGTAGCGTAATTTCTAGTGCAAAATGATTTAAAAAATTAATACGAATCTGTTGTAATTACTGATGATGGTTGACGATGTTGTTGACATGAACAAGAAAAGATGCTTAAAACTTGAAATAACAATTGAAGTTGAACTGAAATACGACATTCTATGTAGAATAAAAATTGTCTAGGTTAATTCCATGGTGCAGGAGCTATATGTATTCGTCTCCTTTATTTGTTTAGCAGGTTGAAAATGATACAATAGTATTTTGAAATTCTTTAAATGTTTTTACTGTTTCGAGTTTGATCTTTATATTTTTGCCATGATTGCATAAAATTCGCAGTCTGGCAATTATTTCTAGTCTTTCGACTAAAATAAAAATATATAGTTTTGAACAGAAAACAGAAAGATCACCTTAAAAAGTACGTCTACCCTCGAGAAGATCTGTAATCACCATAAAATGTCTTCGAAGAAGTCAGCAAATTGGAAGTGCAACTTCTGAGATGATAAAACTAGCATCTAGGTATAAAATAAGTTCAATCAATGTAGTAATATCCAAAGTTGCTTTGAACAATGCCAACAGCAATGCTCTTAAATGACCTTCAACAAAGTCAGAGGATGAAGGTCAGTAGGTGTAATTACTATGCAGGAATAGATTAAATCAATACGACAATGAATGACAATGAATGACGAATATCCATCACAGACTAACATATTATAGTCCAATGAATTCATCGTGACACAGGCTATCTGTCTACCCAAACAAAAACATACAATTCCGAACAAAATAGAAAACCATGATCACCTTGTGTTAAGCTGGGATGATAGAGCAACTGCTTGGTTTGCTTCGTAATAATTAATTCCAGTAGAACTTCATTTATATGAACTTGTCGGGAGACCAGTTGGTACACATAATCGGGTGGTTTATGGACCACCAATAGGAATTCACCTGTATCCCACCGCTGACTATGAGTTTTCATTCATTTAATAGGAGCTCACGTTCGTGTAAGAGGATTTTGTTCAGCCAGAGTTCAGTTAACCAGGCACTGCTAGGATTTCGTTCATATAAATGGAGTTCATACAAACAGAGTTCCATTGTAAATACAAGTACAACTACTAGTCTTTCGCATAATTTCGAGCTTGATTTGTTTAACTCCATCAGTTCTCAAAGTGCCAAATCATTTTTTGGTCTGCCCTGTGCAAAAGAAATAAAACGAAGGCCCGTGATAAAAAGCAGATTTCAGATCTTGAATTAAACAGCAACTTGTCCAGTCGTACAACCGCAAAGTATGACGAATGTAGTTCCTACCAGTTGCTGAAATCGCGTACAAAATCGAGCGATCTGCACGCGGCGAACATAGTCGGAACACGTAACCGTGAATCCGTCGTGGAACCGCGAACGACGATAACTGGCACGGCGCGGCGGTCGGGCTTCAAACACGAAGGCAATACACCCGCGTCTT
Organism: Sphecodes monilicornis; assembly: GCA_913789915.3. Taxonomy (NCBI): domain Eukaryota; kingdom Metazoa; phylum Arthropoda; class Insecta; order Hymenoptera; family Halictidae; genus Sphecodes; species Sphecodes monilicornis. Next base: position 12,333,569 of record OU565284.1, on the reverse strand, counting down.
ATGAATATTTACACCGGTTGAATATGCATACCACTGATAATGTATTGTTTTTGCTTCGCGAGAGATCGATACAGCGCTCTCTCGGGCGCCGACGAATGTGTGTCGCGCACGAACTGTGCGTATTCGATGCACATAGAGCCTTGCCACGACAAGTTTAGGGTAAAAACAATACAACAGTCCGCAACTACTGGCCAAATAATACGTAAGCTCATCTTGTATGTAAGAATGAAATTTTCATAAAATTTCTTAGAACCGGACCTACAGTGTCGAACAAAAGTATTGGCTTTAACATGTTCACTGCCGAGCAATCATTCCCCAAAAATTTCACAATATCATAAAGTAATTTAATCGTTGCCATCAAAATTGACGTTCCGTTCAAGCAACTGTATTATGAACGAAATTAATTTTTAACACGTTCGCTGCCTCCCTCCTTGGGCATAATTCGTTACCGCGTGCTAGGCTTTTTTGTGACATAGAAAACTGGTAATCAACATACGAGTATACTCGTAGCTGGCAGCAAACGTGTTAAAAAGAAATAATTTTTTATAAACTGAATCAAACGATTGGAATTGTTTTTAAATATTAGAAGAGTTAGTTTACTAGGTAATGTGAAAATTTTTATTTTTATTTACTATTAATCAGAATTGCGAAACAAAAAGTGAACAAATGTATATAACATGTAGTATGATCCAAATTGTACCGTGTTTGATATCATTTTAATTAGAAAAATGTCATGAATGTGTTGATAAAAGTTTCATGACATTAATAATATTAAACAAAAAAGTTTTGTCAATGAATTCGTATTGGCTCACCGATATAGCTTGACCGAGCTTCTCGGCCCTTCGAGGGGTATACTCCGCAGTAGTGGGGATCCTTTTATTGCACTTGTCGTGAACATACTTGTAACTTTTATCGCGACAGTACTGTAGATGAAAATAATAGGGCAATGATCTTTAATTCCTTGCCGCATTTTAACGCGTCAGACTCGTGATAAAGATTTTAAACAAAGTCTAACAAATATGAATGTCACGGCTTCCTTTTCAGACGAAATAAAATTGTATTCTTTTGTGATCAATATTTAAGCATCGAATCAAATGCAGCCATACAAAAAATATAAATTTTCCTTTCTCTTCTGTGACATTTTCGGGGATAAACACATTGTAATCACTGTAACCGTAAAGAAAATGGTACGGCAAGTTCTCTGATGATTTTACTGTTTTAAGTTGGATTTGCTAATTCTTCTTATAAATGCATAAAATCTGCAGTCTACTAATAACGTACAGTAAAGTCTTAAATCTAAATACATAGCACGAAGATATGCGGTCTCTGTCAGCTCATCTACCCCCTCCACTGGGGAGCATACCCCGCGAGGAGCCAACGAGCTCGAGCTGCCTCAGTCGCCGAGTAGTGTAAACATGCCGCGCAATCCGATACCGGTCGAGTATGGATATCGGTGTGAACCACTACCAATCCAATCACAAAACTTCTTTATTTTTCAATCTTTTCATATAGGACTTTCACCAACTTATTTGTGGCATTTTTCTGATTAAAATCACAGTAAACACGATATAGTTTGTACTGTATTTAGTTGTTTAATTGACAGTATGTACAGTGACTTCTGGACGAAGAAAAGGATAGCGGCCCGTGTTTACATGCTGTCCTTCTCTACGTTCAGTGCGGTCGTTGAGGTAAAAAAATAGTAGCGTTACGGAATCTATGTCCGAGCCATAGACTTACAGAGATAGACTGCGCGGCCTGTATGAAGCGCTGAAGCCGGGACAGGTCAGAGAGAGAGAGAGAGAGAGAGAGAGAGAGAGAGAGAGAGAGAGTGTGAGAGAGAGAGAGAGCAGTAGCAAGAGTGGTGCTCTCTCTTTCTAATTAGCAGTTAATGCGACGTTAAAAATAATAAAATCAATCAAATCTCTTTCTAATTGACGAGTTGGTGGGGAGAGATTCTGCTTATCCTACTAGCTTCTATTTATATAGCACAGAGTACTAGAGCCCCCACCAACTATCGGTGTGCGAGTGATATAGCACGACCCCGCGCCGCCATTGCTGACTTCAACGCGCACGTAAGACGGCTCAGTCTATCTCTATAAGTTTATGACCTGAGAATCGGACTTTTCGATCACGACTTAACTATACTACCAAAATGAAAGAACTGTTTCTGCGAAGAATACTTCTCTTCCCCCAAAGTATGAAAATCTGAAACTATTTGCAGACACGCACGAGTCTGAATCAAATTTATGTGGCTACACCAAACTCTGTCAATTAGAGAACATTATGGGCAGCTTATCAATTCACGCAATCGTCGCCAGTGAAATTTATGTATCATATAAAATTTCGTACACATTCCCACGATTGTTGACACAGAAAATATTCTCATCGACGAGCTGGAAGTCTCCGATCTGCTCGAACACATTCGCGTTCCGTTCTGGTGCGGATGAATGGTAATATGTAAAATGGCAACACCTCGAATGGTACGGGTGAACGACGGAAACTTGTCGAACGTGACTGAATTGCGGATGATGTCCAGTGCATTCTTTTTCGCCAACTTCCTCGGCCGATGTATATTTTATCGTGCAAAATGTTGGACTGGAATCGAAACGTCAAGCAGCACGATTTATGGTGGTGCACCGAGAGCCGCGCCTCGTTTCTGCCGGTCATTAGTAAATAGATCGCGGGAGAAAAAAACCTGGTCCCCGGTCGCGATACTCATCGGAGCACCGAGTCATTAGCATCACGGTTATATTAATTAAGCCGGTGTCTGACGAACGGGAATCACGGACGAGCCGACTCGACGAGATTTTAAAAGATACTACGGCGATACTGAAATCCTGATTGCCTTCGAGAAAAACTAGTTTCCCGAAGGCTTGCTTCGGCACATTCATTGCCAATTTTGACAGAGCTTTTAACTGCTTGCTGTGGGTGATTGAATCGGTTGAGTCATAGGACGGAAAATTCATTTTTCAACCACTTTAATTGGTGTGATGTCTTTCACACACGTGACCATTTCGGTCACTTCACAATCGTAATCATTAGACAAGCAAGAGAGTAAAAAATCCGCAACAGGCAAAGAACACAAACGACGAGTCAACAAACAACTCTGGAACAGGACCAATCATCCTAAATCCGAGAAGACTCTCGCGAAATAACCATTAAGCGCCATGACACGCGATTTTTGGACACTTCAGTCCGAGAGTGAAATTTAATGCGTGTCCGTGAAAAGAAAAACGAATCTCCGCGAATTTCATAATTCAATTAAAACCGCCGGGTCGGTATTTAATGGTCCGCGATGCTGTAACTTCGTTTTGGACCGGTGCCACGTAGTATTGTGGATGTAAAGGGTGAAACGTGTATTTTTTCCCCTCGCTAACCCTCGATCGATCAATGCCGGCGACCGGAAAGATGCGGAACAGTGCAGCGCTACCAACCCGGAAAAAAGACGCGTCTCACGGACACGCCTCCCCCCTCCCCTCCTCACCCTCTCTCTCTCTCCCTATACCTGATTTTTTCTCTCTCCGTCGTCGCCAAAGAATGCATCGAAGCTAGGATCACGGACTCGAGCAATTTCAAAGTATTGTTACGCTCGATTCTCCTTCCGGAGGTCGAAAGGGGTGGTTCTGTAGAATCACGCTTGTTCCGCTGCTCCCGCGTTGTGTTCCCTCGGAAATGCAATTGTCTTGAAATGACTTCTTGACAGGCTCATGACTTCGAGTGAATTAAAATGCTTTCTGTCGACTTACAGACACAACAATGGGGTTGCATTTCTTCCACAGGATCTTATAAAATCAGCATGATCCGATACACCGATTTACTCAAGTAAATACCATCGAAATTATATCTTATTTGGTATCATTTTCAACGTTACATAAAAAATAATAAAAAATAAAGAATGTCTGTCACTGGGTTAGGTGTTGTTTTCACACCGACATACTCGACCCGTATTATGTTACACTTCTCAGCGTCCGAGGCCTCTCGAGCTTGGCTGTCCTTTTCTGCATTCGGCACAAGTCAAATAATAGTATTATCTGAACGTTAATTGTCGCCGGCCGGACCGTGGTGGCGACGATTATCGATGAAATACTGTATTGCCAACGTATTTCCGATTAAGTTCCGTTGTATCTTACGAATAAAATATTAATTAACGGAATAAAACAACGTAGTAAAACGTCTCAAATCTAGAACAGTACAGGTTCGCAGACGATGTGCCGTGAAATATTCGCGGCGAATGTGGGCCTCGAGAAATGTTGAAGTCGGTGCGAAATGAATTTAAATTACGGGCCGACTGGAACGCGCGGTCCGCGCAAAAACTTGCTCGTAAAAAGGTTAGTATGCAAATCGCGGGTCCAACAGCCGGATGTTTAATGCGCTCGATGCTCGTCAAAAGGCGTCCGGGGTTTAAATAAACATTTACATCGACGCGGCGATTGATTCTGGCCTGGTTTTAAATTCAAATCTCTCATTAACGGATATTTCACGGAGGAATGAGATTCCCTCGCTTTATACATATCAGCTCGCGGTTCCAGAGAACGCGTGCGAAATCTTGAGAAGCTTGCAGACAAAAGAGAATAATTATAGAAGCAGCGGAGTATGGAAACGCGGAGACTTTTCGTTCAAATAAATTTGTTCGTGAGAGGAGATATACTAGTTCGTACAAAGTATTCATCAACTTAATCATCATTGTTTTTATAGAACATTTTATCATCAGGATGCCCAGTATTATCTTCACATGATCACGTAACAGGTATTATAGTTGCAATGTTGATTGTTAAATCTTTGCAGTCTATGATACTCTCGTAATTTTCTCTGTGCTATACTCGCAATTTTTTCGTACTCGGTGTTAACCTTGTTAGTCATATACGATAATACTATATTTAATCATAGTAATTATGAGAAACATTCCCGGAATACAATAGTGTCACTTCCAAGCTCTCATGTCTAGTCACATTCAATATTGAACTTGTTGGATCGAAATATAATGTCCATCAAGATTTTAAAGTTGAACTTCTCAAATTGCTTGATTAGATACAACTTAAGACATCGCATTAAATATTATTAGGCTAAAGGTAAAAACAATGCGACATTAGAAACTTATTTATATAAAGTAAGGGGCAAGGAAAGGATCCACACAAATGTATTGTATAGAGAGGAAAGTAACCTGTCAACCCTAGATTCTAAGTGATCTTTGTAATGTTAGTATAATACTAATAATCCCGTGTGGGGTTTTATAGCTTAATAAAAAAAAAATATGTTATTAGGCTAGCATGATATCCTGCAATATCTATTTTTGACACACTCGTAGCGTTCTCTATTAGAAGTGTCTTTTAATAAAAATTGTAAGAGGGTAGACGATGAAGTAAATTTTTGTTTCACTCCTATTCCTTGTAATTAATGAAAAAAATTTGTTTTGGTAAAGGTCCGCAGTGCAGTTACGCCTACCGAATAAAAAGGGGTGGAATTGATTTGTAATCTCTATGTTACGAACTCTTCGGATCTTTCAAGAGGCTGAAAGATTTCCGTCAGTCGATTGAACAGAGACTGCTTCGATCGGCCGTTAGCACGATCGCTCCTGTCGCCCGTCCCCCGAGCGGCCCGCGAGAACCACAAGCTGCTGGATCCACCAGGGAACTCGCGGGGCCGCGGGAGGGGACTCAGGATCGACGTCGCGCACGCGATACATTTCGTTTGTTGTAGTCGTTGGACAGACATACATATAAAATAACGGGGTTTGACGGAATTTTTAACCCGATCCGGCTCCTCGCGATTTCTAATCGGAATCGCGAATTAAATCCCAAACACTCTGAGAGATGGAGGAACGCCATTCGATTCCATCGAACCGCCGCGCCGTGTCATTACACAGATGAATCTGTTATTGCGGAGGATTAAACGAGATCTCACGGAGAAGTTAAATATTGACGCAGCACGTACGCTGGTTCGCCGAGCTTCCTTTTTATCCTGACATTTAATCTTGAGTCTGTTAGAAAGTCTGCTAGGATTTCCGGAGCTTCTAACATGTTCCTCGAATGACGTTGGATAAACGAAGAGATGGAGGCAAGAACTCGGCAGTAAAAGTTGTTACTCGTGAACTGTCGTTGCTATTCCGGGCTGTTAACTTTATTCAATAATTTGAGCCTACTATTTTTCGTTCCACTACTAGACAATTAACACGTTATTGTTCACTCGTGCGGGTGATGTGTCAGTAACATCGAGCGGCTATAACCTTAGACTGCGGCTCTTTATGCGCTCATGACAGGAGATCGATAAAGAATAAAATGAAAGCACACAGGGTGAGTCGCCTAAGATGTTCACCTCATATATCTCCTTTGTTTTTAGCGTTACCAGAAAATATCTGATTCAAAGAGCTATTATTGCGATAGAAGAGATCTTTTTCTGATGGTCATATTTCCCGAAATTTCAAGGCCACTGTTGATTATTTAAATGGGATGACGTATTTTGATTGGTATAATGTTATAGCTGATGAAAAGAACAAATTTAACCATGTGTGATATGTTGACCTCCAAATGACCTTCGGAAGAGTTATTCTTCAGAGGTTCAAAGTTTACATCAATGGAATCTTATTTAAATACGATGAGTTCAATACCGTATTCGTATTTTAAATAATACTTTTGAAGAATCACTTCTCTGAAATATTATTTACAGAAAATCAATGTAAGTGTCGAAGGATTCAAACATTGTTTACACTAGACCATTGTACGAGTCGAAGGATTCAAAATAATTTACACATTCCGCAGGAACATCGAAAACAACGATCTTCCACCCAGAAAAACTGAATAATAAACAGAGCTGAACTCTTACCTTCATTGTCGATGTTGAAGATCCCGATCCCATCGCCGCCCCGAATGCTGTATCCAATCCTCGAGTCTCCTCCAGGATGATCTGCGTCCTTGGCGCGCACAGTGGCCACCAGAGTGCCCACGGGTTGGTTCTCGAACACACTCGCGGACATGACGAAATCATCGAAGACCGGGGGATGCAGATTCTCGTTCACATCAACGACTTCGATGATGACCATGGTCTCGGTGCTCAGGGACGGTTCCCCCCGATCCTTCGCGACGATCGTGAGCGTGTGCACCTGACGCTCTTCAAAGTCAAGGCTCTGAGTAGTCCTGATCGTGCCGGACACTTTATCGACCTTGAAGTATCCCTCGCTCTCCATGGCGTCGGAGAGGAAGTACTCGATATCGCCGCCGGCGCCCTCATCCGGATCAGTGGCGTCAACGACGGCAACCACTGTCCAAACCGGCACATCCTCCCGGATCTTAACGGTATAGCTGGACAACGCGAACGTCGGCGCATTGTCGTTGACATCGTCCACTGTGACTCTGACCAGGGCGTCCGAGTACAATGGCGGCATGTCTGTCCCCTTGCCGCCGTTGTCTTGCGCCCTAATCCTCAGCTCGTAGATCTCCTGGCGTTCCCTGTCCAGACGTCCGAACACGCTCAGCACTCCTGTTACGGGATCCACGCGGAAGTCGTTGGTCTCGGTAACCAGGGAATAAGTGACACGCGCGTTTTCCCCAAGGTCAACGTCGGTGGCATTCGCGCGCCACACGTTCGTCCCGTTTAGCGCGGTTTCCGAGATCCTGAAGCTGGCCAGGGACTTTTCGAACTTCGGCACGTTATCGTTCACGTCCAAGATCGTCACCGGCAGCATCTTGGACGTGGACTTCTGCGGCTTGCCCAGATCGTACACGCTTATATTCAAAAAGTACTCGCTCTCTCGTTCCCGGTCCAGGTAGCCTATCACGTTCAGATCACCGGTATCCGGGTCAACGCCAAACACCGAGTCCCTATCACCACTTGAAATACAAAACACCAGCTTCCCATTATAGTCCAAGTCCTTGTCCCTGGCCCGTAGCTTCACAAGCGACGTCCCAACTTTCACGGACTCGTTCACCTTGATCTCGCTGGGAAAATCGATGAACTCCGGTGTGTGCATGTTTTCGCCGTATCGGCTCGGAGTTAGGGTATACTCGTCGTCCTTCGAAGGCATGTTGTTCCTCTCGGCCGCAGCGATGGCTTCCGTTAGCCTCCTGGCGACTCCGGTGTCGTGGCACTCGAACGCTCCTCCTTGGTCCGACAGGATTCTCCCTTGGGATCCCAGGTTCCTCTTCGCGTTCACCAGGTGCATGTGCACGGGGTTCACGTCCGCGAAGTGTGTCCCATCGGTGGCAGTGACGTTTATCACTCTTTCCGAGGATTTGACGTCGGTGAGATTACAAGCGACGGACAAGATTCCGCTGGCCGAGTCCAAGGCGAAGCAGTCATCCTCGTTCCCGGAGACGATGCGATAGCTGATGATGTTGCCAGCGTCGAAGTCGATCGCCGAGACTATGATCACCTCGGAGCCGATGGGCAGGTATCGCGGCACGTGGCCGACGCAGTCGATCCTCTCGAACTGCGGCCGATTGTCGTTCACGTCGCGCAGCTTCACGCGCAGTTGCATCTCCGCCTGACGCCGGTACGGCAGGCCCCAGTCGCTGACCCTCACGTGCAGCAGGTACTCTCTCTTCATAGTCTCGTAGTCCAGCACCTGTTTAGTCCTCACGACCCCGGAGAAGTGGTCTATCTCGAACGGCACCTTCTGAATGTTGTCGATGCTGTACGAGATGTAGGCGTTTTCGCCGGAGTCACGATCCTTGGCGGTGATCTTGACGACGTAGGCACCCGCTGGCTCGTTCTCGTCGATCGACACCTCCATGGACGCCTGCTCGAACGTCGGGTCGTTGTCGTTCGTGTCCATCACGTTGATCTTCACCTTCGCCGACGACTGTTTCCTCATCCCCGCGTTCCCCTGGTCCACCGCGGACACGGTCAATGTGTAGAACGCCTTCTTCTCGGCATCCAGGTTCACGGCCGTGTAGAGGACGCCTGTCTCCGCGTTCACGTAGAATTCACCACCTTCGTTGCCGCCTACGATCTCCAGGAACACCAGCGCGTTTCGACCCTCGTCCGCGTCAGTTACCTTCAGTCTTATCACCGGCGTGTTGATAGGCGCCGTCTCCGGGACCTTCACCTCGTAGATCTCCCGGCTGAACACCGGCGCGTTGTCGTTCATATCCGCCAGGTGCACCGGCACGAATTTGTAGCTGAACCTCTGCGGCACTCCTCGATCCATCGCCCTCAACGTCAGATTGTACCCTTGCACCGCCGTCTCCCGGTCCAGCAGGTGTAACACCTCGATGTTGTATTCGCCAGAGTGCGCACCACCCGCGGGTCGTACCCTGAAGTGACCGGCCGGGTCACCACCTACTATGTCCAAACTCGCGATCTCACCGTGCACGCCTTCGTCCTGGTCTACTACTCGAACAATCGCGTAGATGTCGGCGTTGGAATGTTCGACGATGTCGGGTAAGTGATGCACGTAAATATCAGGCGCGTGCAGGTTCACCTGGCGCACTCTGATCGTCACTTTTGCAGTGCTGGGTCGACTGGCGCTCCGGATTACTGCTCCTCGGTCCTTCGCCAGGACCACCAGCTCGTGGATCGCTCTTTCTGAGTACCTGCGAGAACATGAACAAGTTGGCTTTAGATTTATTGATTCATTCGTTGATGCACAGCTTGGTGGAGGACCTTCCGAAGATTTTGGAGGGCGCGAAGCGTGCTAACTGATCCTTATTTTAGAGGTCCCTATTTCACGTGCATGTAAATATACGTGTATCGTGGTTTGTTGAGAAGACGTCCCTGACAGAAATGCGATGACGTAGGCCAGACATGTCCAGAAGTAGCTCACTTGGAGGCAAATTCGAGGGAGACGCCTACTTCTCCCGCCTGCGCGTCTCGCTCCCCGTGGCGGCCGTAATCCCCCGAGCTCCTCAGACCCGTGCCTACCGCTTGCGGTATGTACTTTTGTGGCGCTTTGGGGCGATTCTCATACCCATAGGTTTCTATTCGGTACTATGGTCAATGCGTTTTTTTTCGTCAGTGCTATCCCCTATAGCCCTATTCCACTGCGTCGCACGATAATTTCGAAAAAATAAATTTGGAAAATATTAGCATTAAAATAGAGCAACGTACACTGCTGAGCGATTCCTCGCTATCATCTTTGATGCGGATATCGACGTCCAATCTCCCTTTCGAAATTTCGGATTTGCCAAGCAGTACTAGTGAAAATGCGCAATAGTCAACCTTTGAATAGCGCAGTAAGCAAGCTTTCCTAATTGTCAGTAAAATTTTGACAGTATAATAAAAACTATTTTCCAAATTTATTATTTCGAAATTATCGTGCGACGCAGTGGAATAGACTTATAGGAGATAGCACTGACAAAAAAAAACGCATTGACCATAGTACCTCATGGGTGATGTGGAAACTTATGGGTATGAGAGTCGCCCCAAAGCGCCACACGCAGTACATACCGCAAGCGATAGGCACGGGTCTGAAGAACTCGGGCGACTTTGGCCGCCACGGGGAGCGAGACGCGCGGGCGGGAGAAGTAGGCATCTCCCTCGAATTTGCCTCCAAGTGAGCTACTTCTCGACATGCCTGACGTAGGCTAAGAATGCGCGGCGGATTGGTCAGTGTTTCGGATGAAACGAACTATTGGCTTCTTAGCTTCTCGCACACTACGTAGCGCGTAACGCGGATTGAATGCGAGCGAAGTCCCTCTTTGCCCCCTGTGCCGGCCGAGGGCTCTTCTTCTCATCACACTACCGTACACATGTATTTACATTACCCGTGTATATTTTAATATACGATGATATAGCGTCGAACAATAGAGCGTTAACTTACTTCTGTCTCGCTTGCGTCTCACTTCTAACATCAACAGTCGAAAAGGGTATGATTTAAAAACAAAAACGGATAAGTTGACGGGACTCGAACGTGCCGGACTGGTCCGTGTACAAAAATACATGGATCCCTATATCCGTGTACATGAAGAATAGAATACATAATTACACGTGCATTAAGAACACGAATACTTAATTCGCAAATATACGGCTTACGGATTCTGGGTACACGTGTCCCTTCAGTACACGTCCAAAATCGTAAACTCTACTACAAACAGTCGTACACGTTCTGTCCAAATAAAAGGTGCCCCGTTCTCCATTGTAAACTCTGTTTGCACGAGCTTCGTTCAAAGGTATGTATGTACATCTTTGTTTTAGATTATAACTATACTGCGGATTTTTATGCTAAATAAAAATTGTTTGCCTCAATTACATGGAAGAGGAGCCAAGTGAAAATTCCTTTCTTTTTTTAACAATGTTAATAAGCTGCAATCGATAGATTAATATTATTAAATATGTTTAATCTGTCCACTGTTTTAAATTCCACTTGCTCATTTTTGTCTAAAATACATAAAATCCGTAGTCCAATTATAACGTTTACGATAGGAGTATAATAAAGGAATTTAGTCATTGTAATGTTAAATGTAAGAAACTGTTTGTATAATATACACTGGACCACCCACAATTTTCAATGGTTCTCGTATTTTTAGTAACATCGTTAGACTTGGGGGGAATTTAATTGCTAATTTTAGCTAACTATTAATATATCAATGTATTTCACACACACACGATTAAACGGCGAATTTGAATGCAAAATGAAAATTGTTTGCATAGATTACAGGATTCAAGAGCTACATAGTTGCGTATTTATTTTTCTTAAGAATTTCCTTTTTCTTCTTCTAAGAATTTTAAATTCTTTAAATGTGTTTACTGTTTTACTCGTTTTTGTCATAAACGCTTAAAATTCTTGATCCAATGATGATTCTTTTATAGAACAGAAAAATTGTAATCAGAGGATAGAAAGATTGTGTAAACTAACAAATTGTCATATTAATTTAGGCGCATTTGAAATTGCAATTCTGTGCTAATGTGACGATATATCAACGTTCATGATTACGACTTAAATATTATTCAAACCATTAATTTTGATTAGAGACGTGAATAATATTAAGAATCATGAGTGGTCCTAATTACTTGGCCTGGAGCTGTACTATTTGTGATATAAATATATGTATCAGCTAATTTCGTAGTCATTTTAATCGAGTTATAAAAAAATGGTTCCTTGAATTAAACGTCATTTCTGACACAATGAATGTAACCATCTCAACGAACCTCAATGAACAGGATCATTCACCTAGGATAATGAAAGTATCATGTATGGAAATGAAAATGTCAAATAAAAATACAAATATAATTAAACTATTTTTACTTAACAACGAAGATATGTTACCTTATAAAAAAACAGAATACATGAAATGGTAAATTTAATACTGAAGTATCAACTGGAACATTTGGTAAATTGCTAATTTTTTTTTAAAGGATAATTGTCCAGAGTTAAATTATGACCTCATAAATAAGCATAGAGTGCTGCTGAACACATGATTAGAACAATATGATTCTGATAGCGCTTCTTAGAGATTATTAACAAGATTGACTGACAAAGAGATCCATATCATATGAAAAATTATATATATATATACGACCTCATTAAAAAATGTCTGAATAAATGTCAGGATCTCTGCTTATTTATGTATTTTCCGAGTTCGCAAACAAATCGGCAAACTCCTGTCGAGACACCTTTTATTTATCCCAGGAATATGCCTGCAGAGCCTGGTCACGTTTTGTCCAACAAAGTTCTGAAGTGTAGGCATTTGTTTTCGGAGCGGGACTGTGTTTCGAATACTTTCTCGACTGTATTTGCTCTATTACAATCGCCGTCTACCGCATTCTCGTTCACGGGCAATTTACTCGGGAACAATAAATTCAAGCAAGCGCGTGTACCGCGGGGGCGTGCCGAACGAACGTCCGTTTACACGAAAGAATCCGAAACGTTTGTGGAATTTTTTTGAGTGTAGACTATCTTGTGCAAGGAATTCAGTCCCGACTGACAATTTGACAAGACAAACACCGTCAGGTAACGTTCGAACATTCTACAAGCTCAGTTTTCTCAGTCAAGTAATTCCTACGTAATTCTATCAAGGACATACATATAGCAATTACATAAAACTCTTGTAATAACGTTTCCCGGTCCTCGGTGCATTCAACGCGTTTACTGCTGAATTAAATTCAACAGGAATTCCACCAAATTGCTAGGCTTTGCCTAAGAAACGTAGAATTTGATTTAGAAGTTTTATAACTTCACATTTTCATGATATAATAATTATTTCCTGAAACATCAAACTTCAGATTGAAATGATTATTATTTTCTGAAAAATCCAAAACTAACAGCTAGGATAAAAATGTGCTACAAGAGAATTTTTTTTCATTTCTTTCAAATAAAAGATGTAGAAGTTTCTGCATTGGTTACCTGCTGACGTTATCTGCCATATCAGATTTGCCACTACGGTATCAAAAATTTTAAGTTCAGATTCGTGATCAGCGGCTAAACTACATCTACTGTATCCATTTTTATCCACAGTGAAATGCGTTTTGAGGTTTTGGGCCACAATTTCGCGATTTTTTAACACTCTGAACGGTGCTAGACCGTTCGAAACACTCCGAAATCCAAAGCGAGCCGCGTCAAGGAGCTCCGGTATGTCGGTCAACCGTGCATGAAAATTAGAAAGATCGTTAAACCAGCTATTGGGGCGTTAACAGCCGCTTCGCGTCCCCGTGGCGCATCAAGATAAAATCCTAAAGAAGGAGGAGTATACCGGGGGATCCGGACAAATTGCTTGGAGATTCGCTGGCGAGATGTCGAGAGCTCGTAAACGTTTAGCGACTCGGCCTCGGTTCAGCTCGAGGGTATACGAGATGAGAAGACGAGACGAGACGAGAGGAGAGGGAGAGCTTACGTAGAAGAAGCAAGCCGAGCCGATCCGAGCCAAGTCGGGTCTGCTCATCAAACGAAACAGGAGAATTCTATTACGTCGACCTACCTGAGCGGCCTGGTGAGCGTTATTACCCCACTGACCGGGTGAACGGCGAACTGATCGGTCTCCTCGGCGAAGCTATAATAAATCTCGCCGTTCCTGCCGAGATCGGCATCCTCGGCGATTACCCTGAGTATGTTTCGGTGCAGGGGCGTGTCCTCGGTGATGGTCACCTCGTACTCGGTCGGATAGAACAGTGGGTTCAGATCGTTCGTGTCCAGGATGGTCACGACGACGCTCGTGTCCGCCTCGAGGGCGGTGGCCGGCCTGTTCTTGCCTGGCTCGCTTATGGTCGCGGTGGCGCGCACTTCGAGTACATAGCGGTCCTTCCGCTCGCGGTTCAACACGTCCACGTTCCCGGTTCGAGTCCGAATCAACAGGAAACAAAAATCGCCGACGGTACGCTCCTCGGCCTTGAAGTACTTGTCACGGTCGCCGCTCATGATCTTGAACCTGATGTCGAGATTCGCGTCCGGGGAGGCGAGTTTGATGCCCATACGCTCCTCGGGGACCACGTACGTCTTTCCGATCGAGTTCTCCGGGATCGAGACATTGTAGACCGGCTGCGTGAACCGGAAGTCCCGATTCAATGGGAACGAGAAATCCTCCGTCACCGAGGAGGACGTCGACGTAGGGATCACCTGACTGAACGGCTTGGTCACCGAGCTGCTGCTACTGCTGCTGCTGCTGCTGCTGACGATGCCGAAGCCGCTCCCAACCCCCGCCGACGAAGAGAACGTGGTCGACGAGAACGTATCGGAAGACGGGGAACCCGCTGTGGCCGCGAACAGCCACAGCCACAACCATGGCCAGGCGAGCAGCACGCGCTGCTTCATCCTCCGCATCGTGTCGCTAGCTCATCGTCAGTGATTTTTGAGGGAGAAATCCGTCGTTGTCCCGGCAGAACGAGGGGACAAGGTCTGATCGTCTCTCCGCGATTCTATGCTTGCTGGATCACGGCCGGCTGGAACAAAACGGAAACGCAAATCAGTTTGGCTACCTTCGAAACGGGACACTGTGTTGTATTTTCGGGTTACAGTGGGGGAATATTTTTTTTTTTTTTTTTTTTAATTGAAAGCTTAAGTGGAACTCCCCGTGGGGGTTATAAAGCTATACATTAGGATTAATATAATGTCTGATATACAATTGGTTATACATATACATCTTACAGTCATATATTAGTAGTGTAGGTACAGTAGAATAGAACGCATTAAGTACATAACTTTAAATCTTTAAATTACATTGCTTGAAATAATTAAAAAGAACATGACATGCCTGGATATTCGTTATAGGGGAAATTGTTGTGAACATATAAGTGAACATGTAAAGTTTCTAAGTTTCTAAGTCGCATAGTGATTACTTGATCTTTTCTGTGGCTAATTTCTGGGGTGAGGGGTTATTATAGATGTATTTCATTATTTGAAATAATTTGGCAGGACGTAAGTTAGTCCATTTTTTATTCCAGCAATTTTTATTTCTTATCTTAACCCTCATACATTCCTCGGAATAAAAATTTAACCTTTTACTATTTTTACATAGTGTCAAATTGATGTAAAATAATTGATCACTTTGAGGCTGTAGTGTGAGATATATTTCATTAAAATATGACGTTATAAATGAAACATAATTGGTTCATTTAAAGTGCAGAACAAAAATGGGTGAATTATTATCCTAGTCTTTTTCATGCATCTATTTTTGAGGAGCGTATGAGGGTTAAGCTCTCTAATTAAGTCGTTGTGGGAGAGGTGTTAATAATTTATATCGACGAATACGTATATTTTGAAGAAATATGGCCACTCCAAAAATGAAACGCAGTATTCGAAAATGGGTATCGTAAACGAAATTGAATCTTGCCCCGTTGTACCACGAAAATATCACACTGCCCGATGGTCGAATCGATTCGGCAGAGGCGAGTGCAATGTTAAAGCCGAGTTATCCTTGACGACAGCCACCGGCTTACGCTCGATCGAGCGTGATCGGCGCACCACTTAGCCGAAGAGGTTAAGGAAAGGCTACTGACAGGCCCTGCGCAGGGCGAGTCTATAGACTAACCGCTGTACGCAACGTTAAATCGATGCGATCGCGTTATGCAATAGAAAGTGGCCGATCGGCGCGAACCGTCGCGTCGTTCGCAAATGATTCTCTGGAAGATGACATTTGCGAATGGATCCACCTGAACCCGATCGTGTTAGACTATACAAAGTGTAACAGAACATGTCCGACTTCTAGACTCGATTCTACAACTAAACGATTTTATAAACTGAATTTTAAAAATAGTTTCCTGACAGTTCCAGTCTACTGGGCTCTATCCCTTGTAAAATATTGTAGCTATCTGTGAGTGATTGTACAGATGCACAGTTTTTGACGTTCAACCTGCTTTCTATTGTACACTAATGTAAAAATGTTTCGGTTGTTTACAATCAATTGCAAAAATTAAGATTAAAAAGGACTGGAAGCAGACGTGGACCACGGTCAACAGAACCAAAATCCTCAGAGTGGTGAAACATTTTTATCAACAGAACAGGACACACCAAAATCACCCATGAATACATCATCAAGTAGACGGAACCATGCTGCAACACCTGCTGTAGACCCACAACAATCCATCACCTTCTATACGACTGCAGGTAGTTCGACCTCCAACGGCAGGTAGTTCGACCTCTACCGGCAGGCACACGGCATGAACCCGGACAGCCTTAACAACCCAGAAACACGTTAAAAACAAAATCAACTATTTAATCGACACGAACGTTTTCAATAAAATCTAAACGGTACTGAACCTCTTCGCGAATGACTCAGCTGTCGATGCGACTCTAACCTCTAATTCTAAGAAGAAAAATTAAATTGTTGTTATAACATTGTGAATTGTTATTTGTGTGTTTACTCTCGTGTGTAACGTAGTCTTCTGCTGAAGACTAATCTTCTTCTTACTGATGAATTTTTTTTTTTATTGAAAACTTAAATGGAACTCCCCATGGGAGGTTATAAAGCTATACGTTAGGATTAACTATGTCTTGTTTACACTTGTTCAATGTCTGATATACAGTTGGTTAATATGACTTCTTACAGTTATGCATTAGTAGTGTAGGTACAGTAGAATAGATCGCGTTAAGTACATAATTTTAAATCTTTAAATTACATTGCTTGAAAAAATTAAAAAGAAAATGACATGGCTGGATATTCGGTTTATAAAGTAATGGTACTGATGAATTACTAGAAAGAACTCTTGAAATTGTCTATCAACTTCTGGGGTAATCATTTATACTGAATTATACGTACATCGAGAATGAAGAAGAACGATTGACTTTCCTTGGATTGAGTGCAATTTCAAATATATTTATTAGGTTAATGCATAGGAAATGTCCAATTTTAGAATGCAAATGTTATAAATCGTTTCGATCAAGAAATACTACTACAATCTACAGGTTTATTATATTGTAGATCACTTCAAGCAATGTTGCTGATCCTTAAAATTCTATCTTCAATTTTAATTTAAATGTCTAATTTTACTTGTAAATATATATTTAACTTCAACATTAATTAATGCTATTGTAGTGCACTCGTTTCATTTGGGTGGGAAAACAACATATTGACATAGCACTATGTAAATTTTGTGCATTTCAAAACATTCAAAGTGCTTTAATAAAAAAAAAAAGAAACTGTAAAATGGATATGACAATCTTGAAGATGCAGAAGGTGAATGACCAAAAAATTCAATTTCTACCGCAGTACAATAAAAAAACTTGAAATTCATTGACACAATACGTTGCTTACAATGGTGTTGACTCTTATCAATAAATCTATTTAAACAAAAATTGCATTTGCTTCACTTTGCAAAATCGGACATTTCGTATACAATAACCTAATACACGAGCAATTTTCAATATTTTTAGGCGTATAACAACCAAAGTCGGTTCCACAATTTCCGTTGCATCCTGTACAGTCTCGGATCGATATGTAGTACGTACTTCAACACGTCATAATTCTTCTTCCGAGCCGGCGAACGATAAAATTTACAATTTCAATATTCGACGAATAATTAATACCAATCGAAAACGCATTGGGGAAACGAAATTTGTTTAACACGTGGAAAATAACGTTGCGATTCCCAGCGATAGCGGTGTCCATTAAACCCGGTGAAAAGTAAATCTGGTGCAGCCGCGATACGGGATCGCGTTAAATTGCGAATGATCTTCCGCGAATGGTCGACTCCGGGCTCGGTGTCCGCGTTATTTTTCGCGTTGGTGTCCGCGCGCTCGTTCACGACAATCCTGGAATTATGCTCGTTGTTACAATTCCCCAATTCTAGCGGGAGTTATGCGTAGCCGCTGTCCCCCGAACGGCACGTATTTTGGCTTTCGAACGCGCCGACCGCACGCAAAAGTTATGAAACGCGGTAATTAAGCACGCCGTGGGCAATAAATCTGATTACTCGTGTGAAAAACTGTCTGGATAAAATCCAAGAAATACAAAAACAGATTTATTTGACTTCTGTCGCTTTAGACGATCAAATCAGTGGATGAAAAGTGATAAATATACAGTATTTCATCGTAATTGTTGTGAAATTCTAAACTATTATCAGAACATGTCACAAATCATTAAACAATAGAATTAAAAACTATTTTTAAAATTCATCTTATAAATTTATTTTTTTAATTAATTTTCTACAGCTATTGTCCGAAATTATCGTGTGACATAGTGGAATAGGCCTACAGGGGATACCACTAATAAAAAAAACGCATTGACAATAGTACCTTGATGGTAATGTGGAAACCTATTGAAACGAGTGTCGCCCCTTATGCGCCACGTTCATCTGTCTTCTATGATCGCGTCTGAGCCCGTCCGAGCACGTAGGCGACCACGGGGAGCGAGACGCGCGGCCGGTTCGAGGAGGCGTAGCTCTCGGAAAACGGTCCTCGCGAGCAAATAAAGTCAAACCCTGGCGTAGAGCATTAGATTATTCGATTAGTTTAGTTATAAGTTTTGTTAAATAATAACGTTACGTCGAAGCTTGTTCTTGCCAAACCTTCCAATCCCACATATATCTTTCAGACTTGAAACAGCCGTGCTCGATAAGAAGAATTAATTTTCATGTATTTGAAAATTACTTTCTGCTAAATGTTATGATTGACCCTCGCAAAATGGGTACTGTTGACGATTTTACAACTATGTCTGGATCCATCCAAACCCTTACAGTTCTATGTATATTTTATTGCAGATTTTTAAACCTACTTCTTTGACATCAACGTTTGTCTTCTTATAAAACTTAATACAAATAACTGCTCATTTGAATAGGGTACCAAAACATTAGAATTTGGATGGAACGTTTGTATTTCTGAATCAGAATGGACCCAAAACGAACTTTTCGCTTGGAGGAAGTTCGACTGGTCAGGACAGTTCATGCGGCTAGGAGGATAGGGTCTACATTTGCAGTGGCCGGCCTCGGGCGGGGCGTAACACCATTGCAGAAGCATTCATGCTGGCAGGTGTTGGTTCGGCGTAGATTCTGCAGGGCCAGCGATCATTTCGACTGTGACAGTTTCAGTGGCGGAGTCCGATAACAGTACGAAACATTGGATCCGATAACGGGGCGCCGCGATTTTGCCTATCTTCGAGCGGTCCCGGGCAACCCTTCGATCGGCACTCGTGCACTCGAAAACCGAGGCTAAACACCGAGCAACGTTTCCACCGATCGACGGCGTGCGGCGAGATCCGCTGCCATCGATCTGTTTCACCGATGCGACGCGGCCAGTTTCAAGTCGGACTCGTTCGGAGGCTTGGTCTCTGTTATCGGCAACGTCGATCGATCGCCACGAAAGCCACGCTCCGCGTTCAGCTTCGAATCCAAACACGGTCGAAGTAGACGCGCCTGTCCCCGGCCACTTAACTCGCGACTGTTCGATCCAAGTCCCTCAAAAAGTGAATTCGCCGTGCACCGCTTTCGAGATGCGAATGCATTTATTTACCGATCGGTCGCGTTATTCTTTTGGAGCGTAACGACTTGCCCTAATTAGATGTCGTACACGACTAGAAAGAAACAAAACGCGATGGTCGCGTGCGATGCGGCAGCGTTGTGTTTGTCGATCGCGTTTTTTGAATTTGAAATTCGTTTGATTTCTGTCATATCAGACGCCAGACATCTCTGTGAAAGATATGAATAATTTGCCGGACTTATTGATTCCCGAAGTATAAAAAGGCCTATTTTACCACGTTTTTCTTAGCTCGCTTTCTTGTTTGTTTGTTCGGTACAAATCTTGCAATTGATTTTAAACTAACTTCCCGATGAGCTAGAGACTTGAAATTGGAAAAGTAGCTCAGAACTGGATGACAATGCAGTATTCAAAACAATTTTTTTAAAAACTCTATCCGTTTAAGAGAAATAACAATTAAATATTTTTACCGTTATTACCGTTACACTGCGGTCATCGCGTTCAGCGATCCCCACTCCGCGCGACAACGCTCTCTACTTTACCATGCGTACGCACTCTGACTCGTCCCCACTCCACGAACCCACTTCGCCCTGACGGAGCTCAGTATATGATAGACGATCGGTAGTACATCATCGCTTTGTTTACCAAGTGAAAGAACCGTTACACCTTTCTGTTATAATTTCATCAAAATGTTTAAAATCCATTGAAATATACGTGCAAGAAGTAGGAGAGGAAGCTTTTTGACGTTGGGGAGCATGTTTGATATAGGTAATAATAATATCGTGTACGAGATTAGAAATTAACAAAAATCTGTGTTTGAAAGTGTCAGAAATAATGTCTACAAAAAAAAGGAGCAGTTCGTTAATAATGATTTTCACAGGGAAGCCGCCAAATCACCAGGTATGTCATTGCATATTTTGCGTTAAATATTTTCTTGAAAAAGTTACAAAATTTGTTGAAAGTATTATATCATCAACGCAGTCATCCATTTGAATATGTATAATGATCTTTCTTTAGGGAACGTTTATAAATAATTAAACTAAATTGTTTCTCTGGAAATCAAAGAAACAACATTCAATGTTTATTATTCACTCTGTTGTTCCTTCCTTATAATTACAATTTCTTATAATTACAATTTATTTTAATCACAGCTTCCTATAATTCCGATTTCTTTGGTTAACCTTTTGTACACTCCTTTCTCGCACGTGTCTTTCTCCTCACCTCTCACACTTCATTCCTCGTTCTCCCTATAGATGTCAGGCTTACCGACCTTCGCTATTACGCGGGATGATTCGAATAATATTAGGAAAGTGCCATGTACTTTCCTTACATATGTTTAAAAATTGAACTGTATCAGTTTTAGTCAACTGACACTTTGAGAATATTAGTAAAACGTTAGACTGAATTTGTTTAGTAGTAGTTACATATTTATTATAAACTAAGTGAAGTTATTGCTTATAAAATCGATTGAAAAATTTCACACACACAAGATTAAAAAGCAGAAAATAATTATTTAAATAAAAATAAATTTTTAAAAATACCACGTTTTTAAAAGGGTCTAAAAAGTATAAAATAATAATAAATAGAAAAACGGACTAAAAAGTATAAAACAATTTGAAAAAAATAAAAATAAAATGGACTAAAAAGTATAAAATAATGTTTAAAAAACGGACTAAAAAGTATAAAATAATTTGAAAATAATTAAAACGTGGAGCGCAAGATAATAGTAAGGAGTGTAGGGAGTAGCAGTCGTTGAGAAAACTCACACAACAGTTTATATCATTGCATGCACCCCAAGTTTTTCGTTTAAAATCTTACAAGTATTTTCACAGCTATTCAAAATTCATAATTTCAAATTTTTGTTATTATTTTCAAATTATTTTATACTTTTTAGTCCGTTTTTTAAAAATTATTTTATACTTTTTAGTCCATTTTATTTTTATTTTTTTCCAATTATTTTATACTTTTCAGTCCGTTTTTTTATTTATTATTATTTTATACTTTTTAGACCGTTTTAAAAACGTGGTATTTTTAAAAATTTATTTTATGGAATAAGTGGATAGAAAACTATAGAAACCGTATATTAGTGGACAAAGAATGGGAAAAAGCGGCAGTAGCAGTAAAAGCAAACAGTAAGTTGTTAATTCCGTGGGTACACTTTTCTTGTATTGCTTCAATAATATAGTTGAAAGTATTTCGAGTCGTTCTAATATACTGATAAAATAAAATTGTCATTTTCTCGTAGTTGGCAGTGTAGGTGACGAAAATCGTCAAATTTTATTCTGTCCTTGTACATATATTGCGCTGCTGCATCAAGTTTTCTTTTCCGTATATTTCTTTAACCCTTTGCTGTATTTTAACGAGTCAGGCTCGTGATGAAGATATTAAATCAAGTCTAACAAAGATGAAAGTTATACCTTTATTTTCAGACGAAATAAAATTTTACTTTTATGTAATCAATATTTTTGCATTGAAGTAAATGTAGTTATACAAAAATATAAATTTTCTTCCCTCTTCTGTGACATTTTTGGGGACGAAGACGTTCGAATTATTGTAGTCGTAAAGAAAATGGTATGGCAAGGGGTTAATAATATATATCTTACATAACAATTTTCAGGAAGAAAAAGCAAATCTAACTTCGACAAAGATATCTTGAAAACTGACTGACTTGAACGAAAATAATGTTCGATCGTCGACTGTATGTATATAGACACTGTCGCACTGTTGAACGACTAACCGACATCGATCGGCTGGACGACAACGATTCTGTCGTCGTACGACATCTAATTAGGACGAGGCGCAAGGGTATGAGTGCAACGGAGCTGCGATACGAGCGAAGAGAGCGAAGCGTCGAAATAGAACGGATACTTTTCTAATGGAAGCGATTACGTTGGAGCTGCTGGTATGATCGGCGCTTTGTCGACGCTCTCTTCGCTAGTATCGCCGCTCGGTTCAGTGATGCCAGATCCACCCAAAACTGGGTTGATTTTCTTCTCCTCCTTTCCCCTTCCACTATCCCATTCCACTACCTGAGCACACTCCAACGTCCCCCACTAAGACCGTAGACTGGTCACGTGACGTGCCGCGCAAGGTATCACATATTTCTGTGGTCATCAGAGAGGTGGTAAACTGTATTACCCTTGGTTCAACCGTTCTGGCATCACTGGCTCCGTGGTACTGGTACCCTAAGAAATTTATGTCACTCACCGTGCTCGAGCGTATACGCAAGTCGGTAGAAAATTAACAACTTCTGAACTAATAATTTCTCAACTTGAGACCCCTGATACTTTTTTAATCCTCGAAGGACCAAAAGGGTTAACTTAAGTAATAAAGGTTATGAGAAAGTGAAATATGTAATATGATCTGATTTTTTTTTATGATCAGAGTTTTTTTATGATCCCGTTATTTTATGTTGCTTTTTGTGGTGGTTTGAGGGTTAAAGGTACAAGAAGGTGTATCGACTGATGAAACGAAAATACAATTTTAGTTTAAAAAAATTAGTGACCTTTAGTTTTTATGAGACAAAAAACTTTTTGCTGATTCTCTTATTGAAATTTGTTATCGTATAATTACTGATCAAATTTGGTTTCAAACATTTATTTATCTGGTTGTCGGAAATATGTGAGAAATCCAAATAAAAATATAAGAAAACGGATTTCTTCGATCCGGGCAATGTTGAGCAAATAAAATCAGTTGATATTTAAAGTTCGTTGTGCCTAGAAATAGTAAGAAAAAAATCAGAGAAGTACCTCTTGTATTAATATATGACAAAAATTAATGCAAACCTGTAACGTAATTAATTCACGTTGAATTTCTGTATTTGTCTTCAGAGGAGCTAATATTATGGATTGTGAAGCTTTGTAGGGTTATAAATTGATGTGCACAAAAATTTTGTCAATAAATGAAATTTCAAATATTCAATTTTAGTCATAAAAAACGGATTTCCAGTCCAGCGTGAGTCGGGTGACAGGTGGGGACTTTCAATTCAGAAAGAATCGATTCTTCGGCATCTGAGAATCGATCCTTCCCAAAAATCGTATCTCAGAATCGATTCTGCAGGAACCGGTCTGAAAAGGATCGACTTTTTTCTAGTAGAAATGCGGAACATTGTAAGCGTAGTCGGATCGGTCTGACGGCCGGCATCCCCCCCCCCCCCCCGACGACCAAACCCCAAACCAACTTGGACTATGCCTTCTCTTTGAGATTCTGTATAAGATTGTGTACATTTTAATTACTGTTCAGTGAGAGCTTGTAGGGGAATAAAGTGTACTTATAATCCAAATTTGACGAAAGTTTTTTACAATTATCTCCGAAACTAAGACCGAGCGACACGTATATATGTATAGGAAAAAGTTGTTCAGAATGTTGACCTTGAGAACATATTTCAAGGGCAACGCGATCGGAGCTCGGTCCCCTTTTCTATATATTTACCAATCGATTTTCTGTAGGATCGAATCGTAATCGAACACCCCTAGTGCCGGGTGCGGAACGCGAATGTTCATCGGCGCCATCAAGACGCGCACCATACTCGCTCGCGTTCCACGATCCTTGCGGCACGGAAATTGCGACTGGAGGACACGTTGCGTCGTTTACATGGTTTCTTATTGCGACGGCGTTCGGATCGGCTTGTTCAGGACTCGTTTGGATCGCTTTAGCGGCCCGAGCGGGCCCGAGCGGAATCCGCGGTGTATTCAGTATATTGCGCGATCGTTACAGGGCTTAAAAGTCGAGTCGAGTCGAGTCGCAAGCCTCGGCGCAGTTTGTCGTAATAACTGTGTCTATAATCCCGGCGATTTTACGCCGCGAGAAAAGGCAAGAAACCCTGTCCCGAGGCGGCGCCGCGCCCGGACGGAAGGAGAAAACGATTCGCGATAATTAGCCGGTTTATCTCGAACGGTTTTTCCGCGACCGGGCCCCTGAGCACACACCGTTAGCGGCGCCGATTCATTCGGTTCCGATCTAAACGAACGCACGTTCGAGAAGCTAGTTAGCAGACCCTGAACACCTGTTAGAGAAACGAGATGGAGGCTAAGGAGAGGCCCAATGCCCGCTTACCTGCCTCGCCGTAACCCGGAATCGCTTCTGGTTAAGTCCAAGTAATTGATTACACGATTAGTTAGAGTCGGTTTGGCGTAAAAATCACGCACCCATCACTTTTTGCGTTGTCTATCCCGCGTTCGTTCACTCGCCGACGAGATCACTCGGCCGAGTGATTTATTTCAGAGGATGTGGCGTGCAAGTCACTTTTATGAGGCGACTGCTCGGGTCTAGAATTCTGGGGAATGTAAAGGGGAATCGGACTTTGATTCTGGTAAAAAATTTCGAATTTCGAAACTCGAAAAGTTTAGCTAACTTTTTTCTACGTATTCTCAGGTTTAATTTATCACCAACAGCGCTCATTTCTGATGAGTAGTTCGGTCTCTACGAGCAGTTTTTCATCAGAAAATTAGATAAATACAGAATTATGATAATTGAAAAGGCAATCCAAAAAATTCAGAAGAAGTACCGGCAGAAAGTTAAAACAGCAAAAAGAAAGCTTGTAAATGTTTACGAACAGCAAGAGAATCCTGAAAAGCCCTCGTATGGTGCAGGAATGCACCGAGGAAAGAAAATGTAAATTCTGCAAATGTCTGTTTTAGTGCATTAAGTAAAGATGTTACATTTTCATTCTTATACTTTGTGTCATGTACCTTTTACTCAGAGACTGCTAGGACTCCCAAACTGTTTTCTATTTGATTCCGTATTTTCTTCCGCATATTTTACCACCGGGGTTTTTCAAAATATTACCTTCTTCAAAAATTATTTAGCAGCAAGTCCAATATATTTGTTAATTTTCATAGGACAAACTTTGAAAATCGATCAAAATTATAATTTAAACATTTTTTAAAAACTACTTCGTTAAAGTATACACGGAAACAAGAGAAACATTTTGAAGATATTTAACACTAAACCTACCACGGTCAAATTGACTGGTATTCATTTTCGCAATTATTGAAATTAGAAAAGCGATTTCATAGGAAATGACTGAATTGACTTCTTTATTTAAGCACATGTTGTCATGGAAACGGTACAAAGTTTAAATAAATTCGATCTTCTCACTTGTTTAAGGGGTTTTACTTTTGTATGTTTTGTGCTTGGTAGGTTTAGTGTTAATATTGGGAATCATATTTGCCCAAAATGACGAAAACAGCTGAAATCTGTATTAACATGCACATTAGACCACATTCCGCGAACCCGAGCAACCTGAGAAAATCAAGACTACACCTGTCCCTCAATTCACGCGAAGTATCCGTTCGACGTGGATTCGTTTCACGAATCGCGTAAATAAAGTGTGTCAATACAAAAGAAAAAATATTGAAAATAAAAGGTAGAAAGGAAATAAAAAATTCGAGGAGAATATATTTTCTGGCCGCGTAAATTGTGGTACAATTTACCGCGTAAAAGAGAAACTCGCGTAAAAAAAGTACCGCGTAAATTGCGAGACTAGTGTACTTAGATCGAGACAAAGAAAGCATTTACCTAGCAGCGACAATAGGACGTGACACAGCCAGACAGGAAGTTGTAAAATAAATTTGTCACGTCACAGAAAAGAAGCAGACCGCGCGACCGGTTCCGAGGTACGAGCGGTGTCCTAATTAGACGAAAGTTAGTAGCGCTGGCGGCTAAAACCGTAGAAACAGGCGTCACAGCGAGACCTTTGACTGTGTCCGTAAAAATATATCGAGACAAAATCGAATCAGGTTCCACCGTGGCCAGGAGCGTTGAACTTTCGATTTGTTCCCGGTTCCCATCGGATTATTATTTGAGGATACAGAAATAATTTATCAACCGGAATCTGGTGAAATTCCATTTTTATCATTTTCTTCGATGTCAAGCTACTCGAGTCACGAACTGGCCGTTGTCTCAACCGAAAATACTGCGATAAAACTAAATACAATAGTGCACAATTAAATTAACATGAGTCAGCCCCGCCCTTTACTGAACATTGTCTTGAGCTCGGCGAAGCTACCCCAGCAAACATGTATAATAATTTGATAACTGTCGTCTTACCGTTACAAATTGAAGCAACGATGAATGGCTGAAATTGTCCCGATTAAAATGAGTCCAAACACGAAATAAATCGGACTAGTCTTACGGATTTAATATGCAGCAACCTACGTTTTAATTATGTACTTAAATCAGGCCTGAACAACTGATTGCTCACGAGCTATCCCCACGACCGCGAGAGAGAAATAGGAGCTCGGAAGTGGGGGTAGCGACTCGAGCGTCGCCAGCTCGCGAGCAATCAGTTGCCCAGGGCTGACTTAAAGCGAAAAAAATAGTCCGACTTACATGGTGTTTGGATTTATTTTAATCGGAAGAATCTTGGCTATCCATTGTTACTACAATTATAAAGATAAAAAGAACAATTACTGAAAATGAAATTTCCTTCATTGCGTGTTTATTTTGTCCCGTCGCGGTCTCTCAAATCCACCGTTGCCAGACGGGTATGTATTGCCCTCAAAACGCTTCCCCTTCTACCACTAAATGTCGCTCGATTTTCCTCGTAGTGGGAATAATGTGACGTCATGTATCCGCTGATATGTGCCTCGCGCAGGGAGTCGCGAGCGAGAACCGGTTATTACGTACTCTATAATGAGTTCTCAGGATAATTGATTTCACTTTGAATTTCTGAATTTCGACATCAGAGGAATATCCCCGCGCACATAATCATCTAAAATGATTAATATTTTGAAGTTTGAAGCTTTGACGGGTTAACAATTGATGTATACAACAAATTTGTTCAGAATATGAAACTTCAAAAATTCAATTTTGGCCACAATGCAATGAACAGGTTTTCAGCCCACTGTGAGTTGCATAGCCGGGAGCGTTGAACTTTCGGTCCGGCCCCGGTACCCGTCGGCTTGTTATTTAAAAAGAAGGAGAAATAATTTATCAGTCGGGGTCTGGCAAGAGACGAGGGTCGCGTCGAGGAAGTGGAGCACGGAAACGTTCTAGGGGAAGGCGGAAGAGAAGGAAAGTCGAGGAAACTCGGTCGATTTCCGTTCGGCGAGCGTGAAAGAAGAATTGTTAGAGCCGCGTCGCTGAAAACGAATGAAAGCGATGCGGGTCGGGACAGCCGCCGGTATTTTAGCCGGACAATACGAGCGGTCGCATTCGTTTGCGGAACGACCCACCACCGGTGGAGGGGCACGGAAGGTAGAATTAATTTTTGTAGTTTCAACGACGACCGTCGTCCATCGTTGTCGCGGCTGACTTTGCTCTTTTTGTTTATCTGGGGCTCGCGATAGCGCCGCTGCCGAACAAGAGCAGAGACACCGATCACCAAATGGGAAACAACCACACGACGATACAACGCCGACGGTTTTTCGCGAGCCACGCTTACGACTCGAGGTAAATCCGATTAACAGGTGAACGCCCGTGTATCGAGCTATCGATGTACACGGTGACTCTGTCGGATTAACGTGCTGACACTGTCAACCGGGCCGACGACATTCGCACTGACACGCGTGTGTGCGCGAGCGACTCCCGGCGATAGACAGACGACTTTTTTAATCGATTTGCTACTCTTTAAGTTGTTTCTACAGTAAAGATTCGATCAATGAATTAATTTATGATAAACCATCCACTGAAATCCTGCTGGGTTGGGTCCGATGTTGGAGTCATTGGCAACGAACTAGCAGATCAAGCAGCAAAACTAGCAACAGAACGACACCTTGCAGAATTAGACGTACCTGTCTTCCACAAGGAGGTTGCAAAAGACTTTGCCAAAGCCCTGCGGAACAAATGGAATAATGTATGGAAAAACTCTCGCCAGACACAGATCCACCGTATTAGGAAAGACATCTATGAATTCTACCCCGCTGGCGCTTTTAACAAGGAAGCACAAGTAGTAATCAACAGAGTGAGACTGGAACACACAAACCTCACCCACTCATATTTAATTAAAGACCAGGATAAACCTAAATGTAATAGATGCTGCACAATAAACTCAATGGCACACATAGTGTAGGATCGCCTGATTCGCAGGTGTTCAGCGAGTTCACGAGCGTCTGCAGGTGGCCTGATACAGTGTTTGTTTACCTTTTCGCGTAACGCTGTGGTCAAGAAAGAAAGAGAGGGCGAAGGAGTGGGGAGTGCAAGTCGAGGCATTCCGGGTTTGGAGTTAGGACAGTGAAGTCAAAAACAGCGAAGTCTAGCGTAGAGGTAGTGTATACCGTGCGAGATAAAGTCGTACCTCGTAGAACATTAGATTATCCGATTAGTTTAGTTATAAGTTTTGTTAAATAAATACGTTATGTCGAAGCTTGTTCTTGCCAAACCTTCGAATCCCACACATAGTTACAGCGTGCCATCTCTATCATCAAGAAAGAAGATACAAAATTCCAGAAAACATCAAAGATGCCACCGACTCAAAGGAATCTTGCGAAAAACTAATAAAATTCTCGAAGCACACAAAATTATTCAATCGAATCTAAATTATGAATGACCACCTAATGGTGAGCTTGTAGTTGATAATAACGCTTGTGAGGTTAATGCAACTTTAAAAAAATGATTAGGCATACGACATTACATCTAGCTGCACACTTATTCAAAAATATTCTTCCATAACATTTTAATCTTTTTATTGCCTCGACAGAAAAGACAGCTATGTATAAAACAAAATACAATGACGCTTCTTCATTCGAGCCAAACTGCGAGAGCCACTTTCGCCATCTGAACTGGGATAAAGGGTTCTACAATCTCGGTTCTGCATTGAATGTACAGTTGACTAAAATCCGAGAGAGGTACTTGTCCGACAACCGAGGCTCTCATTAGTCACTCGCAGCGGTGATACGAAAAGGGATCTTCCGTGAGAGCGCATCAGCCTATTTCCGGTTGCAGCGGTGCCGCAAATAGCTCCGCTAAAAAAAAAGTACCGTCGACTCCGGAGGTGGCCGAGTAAGAAAAGTTACGGTAACAGTAACGCGTGGCTCCTCACAATGAAACGGTCGCGTTATTCTCCATCGTTTCCGTGCTTAATGGCGACGGCCGCGTTTCCGTCAAAGCGGTGCAAGCTGAACCATCCCCTGTTTCATCTCGCGCCAGACTACACCCGGAAAAGCCATTATTTCGCCATCTGTCCGCGGCGCCGTTTGACTGGCATCGCCATGTGCTCGTTCCTATTTCGGAGCGTAAACGCTCTTTACGATTTAGCCGGCGAGGCAATGCTCTGTAAGAAAACGAGGACTTCTAAACGGCCAACTCGATTCAAACCGTCAACTTGAACGAATTTGTCGGAATTTATCATCACGCGTTGAACTTGAAATATGCTGCCAAGATCATCATTCTGAACAATTTTGTTCTATACAGGGTGGTCTGTAATTGGTGGTACAAATGAAGTCAAACAGATTCGATGGCTTCAAACGAGACGAAAAACAAGAATAATGAAACACATGTTTGAAAAGCAGTCGAGATCGACGATGATATACGCTGGTGTGTAAAATTGAAGGATCGTTAACATTGCCAACAAAAATTATAATACTGGTATTCAAAGTGCTGGAACTTCATGACTAGACGGCGGATTTTATGCATTTGCGACAAAAAAGAGTAGGTGAAATTGAAAACAGTAAAAACATTAGAAAAATTTAAAGATACTATCAGCCTATTAAATGTATTAAGAAAGAGAATAAATTCCGTTAGACAATTTTTATTTTGCATAAAGCTCTGCCGTTTATTCGTGACAAAACGTCGTAGAAGATTCGTTCTGGTCCCATTTTGAAGCTTGAACCTTCTATTTTCGAAATGCATTGCTCGTTTTCCTTAACAAAGTTTTTTGCATTATGTAACGGGTGAGAAAGTGAAGATATTTTTGTGTATCGCAAATGTCACAAATTCGAACGTTCGTATGAATGTTAAAAGATGTTTTCAATTAACGCCGTCTCACCGTTAAAGTGGCCGCTCGATGATTTCTGTACAAATGTTTTTGGCCAAGTTATTGAACATTGAATACAAAGTGTGCTGGAAACATTCGGTGACGAACATTGAACCCAGTGAACAGCTCACAAAGCTTACAGCTATTTCGTATGTAAGCAAAAAATTGAACAACTAAGAATTCTGGGAAAACATTACTCGCTACTCAATACGCAATAAGCACAAACCACGTGAACAAACATAAACGCGGTGTTCTGATGCTGCCAACATACTGTTGCGTTATTTTCAACTAATTAAACTTGTTAAGAAATTAAGTAAATGTCTAGATAGCTTCTGTTTCGTGCAACGACTGACGAGAACTTTTAATTTGCATAACAATTCGCAGTCTACTCATCAATACTGACGTCGACGTTTTGTCTACTCGTTATCCTTTTCTACGTTTCAGCAGGGCTGAGGTCAAAGTATACTGTCCGTGCACGATATAAGGGATACAGTAAAGATTCGATCTAAGCAAACAAGAAGTGTACAATCTTCGTAAAACGGCTGTCCCCACCACTGTGGTTTATGCCCTGCGAGGGGCCAAGAAGCTAGAGCTGCCTCGGCTGCCGAGCAGTATAAACATACCATGTAACCCGATACTGGGTCAGGTATATCGGTGTGAAACCACTACTAATCCAATTACAAAACTTCTTTGTTATTCATAATTTTTTAATGGGACTTTGACTAACTTATTTTTGGCATTTTTCTGATTGAAATGACACTAAACACGATAGAATTTTAATTGCTTTTATTGGTTTAATTTTAAGTTTAGTTGCGCCTTCAGTCACGTGGTCCGTGTTTAGACGCGCTGTCCTTGTCTACGTTCGACACACTCGGCGAGCATAAATCACAAAAAAATAGTGGAACTTTACGATCACGCAATTAGACGGTCCCAAAATTTTCACACGTATCGAATCACTATTCGCACTGTTATATTTCTGTGGTTCACGATCGCTACTTTCGTATCGTGTACTGACCAGAGCAGCGGCCTGGCCGGTTTTTATGAAACGGTATATCTATCGTTGGGATCGCGCGCATGATGCACGCCTGCTCGTGATTATCGTTCCCCAAGGGCGCACCGAAATAAGATTGAGCATACCTGGAGAGGCACGCGAGGATAGCCACCGACTCAAGGATGACAACGTAACGCCGTCGTCGTCCCCGTGCGTTTCTGCCACAGTTCCCCTTCGTTCCCACGCTTTGCTGCGGCGCGACGTCGCTCGCTCGCTCGGACGTCTTCGGCGCGACCTTTCGACTGGTCGCCGCAGATAATCAGATTTAATATTGGTTTTATGGGGCTGCCAGGTGTTTAAGGCTGCAGCGCGTACGACGTCGTATTCGGAATTGCAACAGACAGATTAATCCCGTCGTTTATGGTAGCTAATGGCACTGTGCGCGGGATCTGGCGCGACGTTCGTCGGGTCCTCGATGGAGGATTGAACGCTGAAGTTAATGAGATCGAGCTGGAATTGTTTCGGTAAGCAACGACTGAGATTTCGATGGCCTGTGTTTGTATTAGGTTCTTGAATACGGAACGTCCGATTTTTAGAATGCAAATGTTATGAAACGTTTCGATCAAAAAATACTATTACAATCAACAGGTTTATTATATAGAGTGTTCACTAGGAATGATAAAGCTAGTAGCAACTAATCTGCGTTTTTCATAAAAGTAATAAATATTTGAAAGATGTCAAAGAAGAGAAAGTAATACTGTTTTTTTGCAAGGAACGTAATGGCGTGTGTAATTTTTTTGTGTTTGCACTATTTTATTAGAAATAAAGGTGACTTTCAATTGTCTAAATGCAATTCTATAAATTGTTTTATATCATACGAAAGCTATGTCAAGAAAAATTCATTCATATACGACACAATGACCTTCAAGGTTATACAAGGTGAGAAATGGAATTATATCATATTTGGTATGATTTTAATTAGAAAAATACCACGAATATGTTAGTGAAAATTCCATGAAAAAATAATAAAAAATAAAGAAGTTTTGTAATTGGATTAGTGTGATTCACACTGATATACCCGACCCAGGATCAGATTACGCGGCATGTTTACACTGCTCGGCGACCGAGGCAACTCGAGCTCCGCAATAGAAGGAGTAGGCCAGGGGACATAGATCGCAGCGTTCCGTTGGACTTAGATCGCGGAATTACTGTATTAAGAAATTTATTGTTGAAACAGTTTTAACAATTTTGGAATATAAAAAATTTGTATTCTTGAGACCTCATATAATAAGCGTGTAAAATTTTAAATTGATAACTTTTAACATTTTCGAATAAAGAAATTCCAAAAAATGTGTGTAGAGAACATGCGCCATACTATGTAGAATATGTAGTCCTTTAAAGGTGTTCATAGGCAGGATTGCATTGTGCGATGTGCATCGGCCAGTGCGTGAAAAGGTTCCGCCGGCGGACTCGTAATGCCAGGAGCCGTCACGTTCCCATATTACCGTCAGATGTGATAAAACTAGCACAATGCGTTCGACGCTGTTCGCAGACGATTGTTTCAGGTTGCTCGGGGATCGGAAGGAGGTCAGCCCGTTCCGTTTAATTATCCAGCCAGACAGTCAGGTCCCCTCCTCCCCCGCGTCGCCTGTGCCTCGATAGAAATACAGAAAATGACGTCTCCGCTCTCCAGACGCGACACAACCGGATCGAAGTGTCGGCACGTCGACAAAGCCGCCGAGAAAATGAATGTACGAACGGGTGTCTCGATAACGCGTTCGATGTCGTGGAAAGTCAGCGCGCTCATCGGAATAGGATCGTCTCGCGTGCTAACGCTATTCTATGAGCGACGTCAACTTCCACAGAAGTGCTTCCCACTCGACTAGATAGCCGGGTGTACAATAAACGGAATGGGAAAAGTTTAATAAAACTTCCTTCGCCGTTCTTGTCAACAATCCCGTCGATACTGCATCCGCGACGAATAACGACGCGAACTTCGAATCTTTCATCTGTCTTAACGCTGGCACGTTCCACGGACTGAAAATTCATCCTTTAAATATTCTTTACATACTATAAAATGATTGATCTCTTTCTGTTGGTGTTGCGAAACGTATTTGATTATTGCATATGAAATGTCCGATTTTTAACAGTAAGGTTAAAGAACCTTTCCTAAGCAAAATTTATTGATCAAGGTAAATGTTATTATGGTAGAAATTCATCACGTTCATCATCTATAGGACTGTCATCTCCATTTTCGAGTTTCTTCTAACACCGACGAATAATGCGTTCATTCAACATCACATTTTGACCAAATGATGACATCGTCAATATGTTTACATTTCCACCCATACAAGAAGAATACACCACAATCACATTGATTAACAATGAAATAAATTCTATTTAAAATCAACTGTAACAACGGGTTATAGGACCATGAAGATCAGCTTTCTACCACAAAATTATATATAATAAACCTACGGACTATAATAGTATAATATTTCTAGATCGAAAGGATTCATCATAATTGCATTCTAAAATCGGACAATTCACATGCACCAACCTAATATTTCCGTAAAATATTACGTTATACATGAAACATAATTTGTTCATTTAAAGCAGGCGTGGACAAATGACTGCTCACGGGCTGCTGACGCTCGAGCCGCTACCCCCACTACCGTGCTCGTGCGAGTTGGAAGTTGGAATGCGGTCGGGAGGGTAGCGGCTCGCTTTAATTATACTTATCTAGTATACTAACAAAAGTAGTAAGTAGCGAAGGTAGTGGCTCGATATAATTCGTTGTTCGCTTTCTCGTTTCCAGACTGTGAATTCCATTATCATTATCTTTCATTTAATGTCCACGGACTAGTTTCATTTGTTACGATTTAAAGGAACTAGAATCATTTGTAAAGGAGTGTGAATGGGACTCCTTAGATGTGAATGTGACTTCAATTGAAGATGGATAATAGACGATCAGCATGTCGATTTAGGCGTCATTCAATTATAAACAGATTGAAAATTGGAACTTTTCCAATTGCTTTTGTAGAGAGATTTTAAAAGTAATTAATAACTAATTTTAAACTTAGAGAAATTTCAGAGTAGAAAATTGTTTATATTTCGCGAAGTAATCAGAAACTCGAGAGTAGACTGCGGATTTTTATGCAAAATGAAAATTGTTTGCATCAATTACAAGTAAGAGGACCCAGGTAGAAATTCCTCGCTTCTTTTAATGATTTTAACAAGCTGCGACCAATACATTAATATCTTTACATATTGTTGATCTCATCATTGTTGTCATAAACGTATCAAATCCGCAGTCTGCTTATGAGCAATGCTACACCTATTTCTGCAAGACACATAAATGATCATAAATGCAATAAATTCGCAGACTAATGCTTTTAGAATAACGTTCTGTGTTGTCATAAATGCATCAAATCCGCAGTCTACTCACGAGCGATACTACACCTATTTCTGCAAGACACATAAATGATCATAAATGCAATAAATTCTCAAACTAATGCTTTTAGAACAACGTTCTCTGAAAATGAAAAATGCCTTCCAAATATGCAAGAGTATGCATTCGCTGGAAAGAAGAAGAATGCGCATTATGCGCATATGTCGAAACTTCTGCGTTTTACATTTGACTACGCAATCTCTGAGTGCCGGTATCATCGTATAACATCTCGAAACATTTCAAAGAAGTAATAACTATAAATTCAAGCTAGATTGTAAACATTTCAGATTCATAACAGCATTATAAATTAAACGAAACTATAAAGTGTCATTCGAAACCTGTATAATCGCTTCATCATCTCTACCACATCATGAAACAGCTGATGGAACTTGCCTTGATGCATGGAGCAACAGAACCACTAATAGCGAATATACAATCGATTTTTATGCACATTACCGTTATCGTTGTTTATTTGATAAAAATCAGAACGCGGCAAAAATTTTAAAGAATATCTTTTACAAACAACATAAAACAAAGAAAATAACACGTTGCTCATTTATGGATCACACAATTTTTTATGCACTTATAAATGTCAACTTTTCTCATAAGACATCTGTGTTACGTCTTTGTTAAGGTTTGCAGGTGTTATTGATGGCACCCACAAATTTATGAAATACAAGATACTATTAAAATATAATAACATTCTTATTTTAGTTCTCCTACAATGAATCTTCTAATCAGCGAAAGAGAGTTTTTTCTCAATACACTTTTCAGAAAATCGACCATAAAAATGGGAAATTGAATAAAGATGCACAGAAAATCAACTATAAATAAAAATGGGAAATTGCATAAAGATCGTAGTCTAGTAGTCACTGTGTTAAATTCTAGCTTTTGATTTTTGGTTCCGTTAACTGAATTATTTTAATTTTGTGAAATTGTTCGATGTTCGTTAATCTACTTTTTGAAACGTTAATTTTTACGGCACGAGTACGATTTCCGTGGCCCCTCGTTTTGATCCGCCCCCTCCACGACCTAACCACAACTCATTCTATTCACTTGATTTTTCCATTACTAGTTCAAATTCTGGATGACAGCTACAATGCAAAGATTATGCGAATAAAATTTCATTTTCTACAGAAAAGGTCTCTTGATATTTTGCAATATTTCGCATAGTTACCGAGATATTTGCAAATTTATAAAAAACAGGAAATCTACTTTACCGGCTAAACCCGGCCAATTTGACACCATGTTGTATACGCATTTTTTTCTTGAAATAACCCCGAGAACAGAAATATAACCTCAAAACGAGGGACCACGGAAATCGTACTCTCCCCGAAAATGGACCATAAAAATGGGCAATTGAATAAAGATCCACAGAAAATCAACTATAAATAAAAATGGGAAATTATATAAAGATCCGTAGTCTAGTAGTCACTGTGTTAAATTCTAGCTTTTGATTTTTGGTTCCGTTAACTGAATTATTTTAATTTTGTGAAATTGTTGGATGTTCGGTAGTCAAAGTTTTGAAACGTTAATTTTTACTAAAGTATACAGTTGCCATAAAAATTTGCGAACGTCAAAAATGCTTGATGATCCACAACTCATTGACGAGCATAATAAGATATAATCATGCGACAACCTTCTGAAACCACAGTCCCGAACAGAGCAACCGCACAAAGAGGATCTGACAATGAAGCCGATCGGGTGTTGGGAAGAAAGGAGCCACTTAAATGTTTCAATTCCTCACGTGACACGAGAAATCCACATAAAAGCTCTAGTCACTTCATCGAACACGGAACGACAGCTCAGCTTTAAGTGGCGGAGCAGAGAGTGGTGCAGCGTATGAGGGATATAAAAAGAAAGGGAAAAGAGAGTTAGAGAGAGAGAGAGAGAGAGAGAGAGAGAGAGAGAGAGAAGAGGGAGGGTGCAGAGCGGGAGATGGAGCGATCACGTGGAAACGCGATCATTACCATACCATTTCTTCGAGGGGGGAAGCAACAAAAGTGGCATACGGCCCGAAGAAAAAGCAAACGGGGCCATTCTAACTGCCAGCACCTTCGAGCGTCGCGTAATCGAGTAATGCAAATTCAACGGCCGACCAACACCGATTTTCTTAGGTGGCTCGGCATTCGAGGCGCGCATTTTTCCCGTCGCGAAAATTTCTTTTTTCCCGATGGTCGCCACCGGTATTTGCACGGGGCCCTCTCCCTTCTCTTTCCCTCTTTCTCTTTCTTGGTTCGTTTACGATCATTCGAACTCCTCCGCTCGCCGGGTATAGAGAACCGCGTTTTATCGCCGTCCCGTATCTGCGCGTTGGAAATCGACGTCGCGTTTAAACATCCGACATGTTATACCTCGTTATCTGCGAATCGTAAAAGCTTAGGTACAGAGCCGGCCGAGCGAGCCACGTCTTTTACTCTGACAACGTCAACTTGCGCGTAAATTTTCTCCGATTTCTACAGGGCCCGGCCGGTTCCGTGAAAAGTTTCGACCCGGCTCGCTTGTTAATATCGATAGGAACGAGTTTCTGCTGCGACTGGATACCGACTCTGATCGATAATGCGGTCCATCGAGATTTCCTTTCTTTATGTCCCGGGATCCGCTAACTTCCATTCCGGGAAGGGGGAGGGGGACAACGAGACTTTGTATTTAAATCATTCTCACCGGAAGAGAAAAGTTCCCGTGTTCCCCGAGCACCGTTTTCCAGCTCTTGCGCTCTTCGCAGCTTCTTAGCAGCTCTCCGAGGATAATTGGGTTTCGTCTTACTGTACGAGCTCACCCAGTGCCGAATCAAGATCTTTAGAGGCCCTAAGCACTCAAAATATTTTGAGGCCCCCTCATACACGATCGTTTAACGTAATTTACGATGGACCTGCATGATTTCTTAGGTAATTTCGATAATTTGAGTTAAAAGTTGTAGAGACGTATATTTTAGAAAATCTCTATGGTGCCCCCCTCTCCTGACGCCCTAATCACGTGCTTATTTTGCTTATCGGTTAATCCAGTACTAAGAACTGAAAATATTTTGGGGCTCCCTCATACAGGATCGCTTCAACGTAATTTACGATGGACCTGTATGATTTCTTAGGTAATTTCGATAATTTGAGTTAAAAGTTGTAGAGATGTTTATTTTAGAAAATTTCTATGTTGCTCCATTCTCCTGACGCCCTAATCACGTGCTTATTTTGCTTATGGGCTAATCCAGTACTAAGCACTCGAAAGATTTTGAGGCCCCGTGATACACGATCGCTTCAACGTAATTTACGATGGACCTGTATGATTTCTTAGGCAATTTCGATACTTTGAGTAAAAAGTTGTAGAGACGTATATTTTAGAAAATTTCTATGGTGCCCCCTTCTCCTGACGCTCCAATCGCGTGCTTATTTTTCTTATTGGTTAATCCAGTACTGAGCTGCGGGGTTTTCAATAATTCATGGCACGTATCTTAAAACAGAAGAATTTTTTCACAAATGGACCAAACCACTTCAAAATTTCTGGCAAGATAGAAGGGTTGGTTTACCAGATGACGTATAATTCAAATTTTGCGAAAAAAAATTTTTTTTATTTCAGTCCGTAACGTAGATTGAAATAATGCATTCTGTAGATTCATATAACTTATTGTACGTGCTGAAAATTTCATCGAAATTGGTCGATTGTTTCATGAGTTATAAATGAGTGAAGATTATGAGAATCACTGAATAGTAGAATAAAAATGCAAAAATAGGCTGAAAAATTGTGAAAAACTGTAATTTTTATCATGTTTAATCAGGTCCGGGTTGCGACACTCAATTATCAAATGCGTCGAAGGTAACGGTGAGAAACAAAGAGAATGCGTGAAATGCAGGAGAGATGAATGACACAGATAACGCGACGTTCGGCTCATCACCGCAGTAGTTTCCGGAAATGGTGGGGATAACTACGCGACATTCGAGCGAGGGAAAAACGCGACATCTAAGCGGACAATA
This sequence comes from Sphecodes monilicornis, assembly GCA_913789915.3. Taxonomy (NCBI): domain Eukaryota; kingdom Metazoa; phylum Arthropoda; class Insecta; order Hymenoptera; family Halictidae; genus Sphecodes; species Sphecodes monilicornis. The sequence continues at coordinate 12,294,476 of OU565284.1, read as the reverse complement.
CTATAATGTAACTGAGTGGTATCAATTTTTAAATATTCTTCAGAGTCAGTATGGTGTACCGACCTCGTCTTCTAAAGGTTCATTTGTTGAACAGAGGATTAGTCGTATGAATCACTGTGGCAGGTGTAGCTGAAGCGGACATGGACCGTTTAGTATAAAGGGTGGCCAGTTTTAATATGTAACACAGTTCAGATAAGAAGTGAATGATTTCGAGGGGGGGCAGAATCTGATGTAAATCATTTTTCTTTAAATGGGCGCGTAGTGGTCACATGAAGGTTACCTACGTCTTTTCAAATAGAACCGTATATTTTTTAATGCACCAATCGATGCAGCTCGTTATACTCTATAAAAATGTATAAAGCTATTTATGCCGAAAAATCAGTAGTTTGCGAGATATTTTACATCGTTCGGAAAGAGGCATCATAGTTAATCTAATCTTCAGTTGTTTCAGAGCAGTAAATATTCTTATACTTCGTACGGCCGTTCTCCAACGTTCTGGATAAAATGTCTTCTAAACCAATGACTTACACCAAACTATGGCCTCTTCAAAATAATTCACTTTTGATCTGAACTATTTTTTTATATAATACATGCTGTTCGAGTAATTTGCATTTGTAGATTAAAATCGGTACACCCTGTACATGAAGGAATTCAACAAGAAAACAAGGGTGACGGAACGTGGCAGTCTTGCTCCGCTGACAACTTCACCCTCCTGCTACCCAATGACCCAGAGTCTAGCGGGGCGGGGGTTCGAGTATGCCGCACGGAACAATTGCATTGACAAACGAGCTATAAGTGGCCTAATCGAGCTTCTCGCTCCCCTGGGAAGGGCGCGTTCCACGGGAAGGGCACAGGAAGACCGAGCCCACCCGCATTCGAATTTCGCCCTTGACAAATGCCCGTTGATGATTAAATCAATCCAGGGGGTATGCTCGTCTCGGCGTCATGCGATATTTACGCCCTCAACGTGGCGATCAACGAAACGCCATTCTGAATGGATCTGTAGATCGCCGATATCTTGAGTCGTTAGGGGTTGCAAAAATATAATCGATTAAAATTTTACTCATCGCATTAAACTCTTTATAAATGCGTAAGCTTTCTGCGGTGCCATAAAATGTATCTTGAATACATTAACTTCGCGAAACATCAATCAAAATACGTCTGTAGCCTGTTGACCTCCTCAGTCGTTAGGGGATGTAAAAATACAATTGGTTAAATTTTGACTCATTGCATGAACTTTTTCGAAAATACGTAAATATTTTACGGTGTCGTAAAATATATCTTTGAAATTGATTTCTACATAATATTTTTTGTCTAATTACGTATAGTGATAAATATGACGACGGACACTGCTAACACTAGGTTTACGGAGCACTCAAATTGATTATTTTACATTGCTTACTATTTAATAAGTCCTCACGAATGCCTCTTTACACTCTTAATAATCGTAAATTAAAAATTTTTGAATCCGTCATTTTGACGGGTCCCGTAAATCTAGTGTTAAAAGAATGTTCTGAAAGTGTGAGGATGATTAAACCTTTCATTAATTCACTATTAAAGATTACTCTGTTCATTACGAAAAACAAACACATTCATTTTTATATTAATATTTTCTTATATATACAAGTTTTATCAGTGCATTTACCTTTATCATTAACCCCTTAAACAATAACAATATCTAGTTAGACTCATGATAAATATTTCGAACCAAAATCCACTATTAATCAACTAACAACAGTTATAAAATAATATTCCATTTTTCTGTCGTCGATAAAATCTGGTGTCCCAAAAATGTTGTACTCCATGGTTTAGTCAATGACAGCGAGCGGATTCCAGCTCGGCCAATGCGAACGCCACGGTCTGTTGTAGCTGCGCCCTGATTGGTCCGTGTTTTTCGTTAAGAAGTCCTTAACAAAGCCCCGAAGAACGTTTTCGCAAAGGAGAAAGTTACTTCAAAGTCCCTGAGGAATCACTTCTTTGATAGGTGTACAACATTTTTGGGACTTCCTGTACAGCCGTTGCGGAATATTATAGGCAATAAATATAACACACAATAAATATAAATTTTCTTTTTCCGTTTGGATATTATGACCATCAAAGAAGTTGTAATTATTATTACGGTAAAATAAAGAGTTGTTGTAGTGACAACAGCGCCATCCAACGAAACGACAATTACTAATTACGCTAATCTATACTTTCCGCGAGTTCCGCGACACCTTCCAAAATTCGCTTCTTGCCAGAGTGTCGTGGGAAGAAGACTATTCTAACAAATCATTATAAAGAGATACACCGCGTAGCATTATAAATTCTTGCTAACGATTACAGAACAAAGGGTTGATGAAAATATTTTACACATTGAAAATATGAACACTACAATGACAGAAACTCGATTCGTCTGATCGAACAATTTTTTCTAGTCGTAATAGGAAGACACAAGCTACAGAAATGCCAATTGCTACGTGGATCAATTCGAAGATCGATCGATCTCGCATCCGATGAATATTCCACCCGCGTATCCTTGATGGTTTTGCCGGACGATCGGGCCCATTAACCGGTCGCGTCATTTTTGCAGCAGGTAATTACGCTAAGACCGAGCGACCGAGAACGCTTTGTTAATCGCAAGGGGTCCAAAACTCGCCGAAGGACTTCGAGTTCCTTTCGCGACGATAATATCGGAGCGTTACGATGCTCGCGGAATGGAATTCCGCGTTCTCCATTTACGTTGGCCGCGGTTGGAGTATGTCGATCATAAAACGTTGAAAAATCCATTTCACCTCGCCTTGAGTTTAGTCGCCGGCAATTAGCGGCGCGGCCGGTGGACGTTGGAATATCGGACGGACATTAATCGACACGGTAACTGCTCCCCCCACTCACCCCTCGAGACTTAATTGACCGTTGTGTCCGTGAACGCCCTAACGAGAATCGAACAAATTGCGACGGCAGAGAAGCTTTTCCCGGTTTTTCCTCCGACAGCATTTTGAATTTCGAGGCACTTTCGTACCCGCTTGTGGTCGCGCGCGCGCGAGAAAGAGAGAGAGAGAAAGAGAAAGAGAGAGAGAGAGAGAGAGAGAGAGAGAGAGAGAGAGAGAGAGCTAGGTCCCTTGATGCTTTCTTTCTTCGCGTTTCCTGTTTCCGCTGTGCGCGTAGTAAATTAAATTGCGTTCCGCTCCGGTTTGAGCCGACGCATTTTTTCTAAAATATGGTTTCAAACTCAATTCTCGGAAACATGAAGCTTTTTATTGAAGAAGTTTAATTGCACATTTCCAGCGATTCCCTGTTCATGCAGCATAACTCAATTATTTCCGGGTCGCGCGTCAGCTATTACGGGACGTTGGCCCGCATGCGCGTGCAAAGTCAAGAACCCGCCCGGTGGAAATTCAAGTGGGATTCTTCTTCTTTTATGCTGCAGTTGCTTCAGCGGTGAATTTGTCAAAGCGAAAATCTAGGGCGAGCAGACAGAGAGAGGGAGAGAGAGAGAGAGAGAGGCCGATAAACGGGGGAATATTGTTCGCTCGAAAGATTATATTGTTTTCAAACCCGAAAACGTCTCCTCTCGTTCCATTAAGCTAAAAATATCCATCGTTATCGGTCGGCAATAACTCGCCGGTCGATTCTTACGCGGGGCAAATCAAATTTATTGCATGTCCTGCGATTTAAAATGATTCATATTAAAATCGACAGGGTCGACGATTTGATTCATCCGCCGGGAGGGGAAAAAATTTGACGACCGATGGAAACATTCGCGCAGAAGACCCGCAGTTAATACAGATGATTGGTCGGTCGACTGCCTCCGTTCGACCGGCGCGTCATGGCACCGCGATTTTTGTTGACTGTCATTCGAATTGGAATAAACTGACGTTTTTCCGACAATCAAGAGAGAGAAACAGCCATAACAGAACCGGAAATAATGGGTAATTATTGCGAAAAGGTCATTATACTCCGATTTTGATGAAATTTAAATCTGTTATAGATTTCGCTTATTAGATTTCGCGAAATCTGTTATAGGGGGGTCGCTTTTGGTTTTCGAAATATTTGCAGAAAACTATTGTCAATACTGTATTGAATTTAACGTATTCTCGCACGCTCCGTGGCAACGTAAGGCTGCTCCGGTGCGGCGTCTGTTTCCTTTTTTTTTGTAAACATGTTGTGGAAATGAGAAAAAAACAGGGTTTATCTCTATATAGGGTGAGCTTTCAATTTTGAAAGACTACTCCTGAATTTTCGTATGCGTGGTCGGGCCGGCCTAACGGCCGACCCTCTGCGCCCCCTCCGCGACCTAACCACAACTCATTTTATTCGCATAATTTTTCCATTACTAGATCAAATTCTGGATGAAAGCTAAAATGCAAAGATTATGTCAATAGAATGTGTTATGGTTAGGTCGCGGGGGGGGGGTGGACAGGGCCGGCCGTTAGGCAAAAATCGAAGTGTAGTCATTCAAAATTGAAAGCTCACTTTACATATATATGACCAGAGTGAGACCCAGTTTTCTCTCTCATCTCCACAGCGTGTTAACAAAACAAAAATAAACAGACGCCGCGCCGGAGCAGCCTTACGTTGCCACGGAGCGTGCGAGAATACGGGCAATTCAATACAGTATTAGCAATAGTTTTTTGCAAATATTTCGAAAACTAAAAGCGACCCCCCTATATTGGAAAAGGAAAAAGTTGTTCAATATGTGTTGCTGCATAACATCAAAATCGGAGTATAAAGAATACAGAAAATTCATTACAGTATTAGCAATAGTTTTTTGCAAATATCTCGAAAACTAAAAGCGACCCCCCTATATTGGAAAAGGAAAAAGTTGTTCAAAATGTGTTGCTGCATAACATCAAAATCGGAGTATAAAGAATACAGAAAATTCAATATAGTATTAGCAATAGCTTTTTGTAAATATCTCGAAAACTAAAAGCGACCCCCCTATATTGGAAAAGGAAAAAGTTGTTCAAAATGTGTTGCTGCATAACATCAAAATCGGAGTATAAAGAATACAGAAAATTCAATACAGTATTAGCAATAGCTTTTTGTAAATATCTCGAAAACTAAAAGCGACCCCCCTATATTCGAAAAGGAAAAAGTTGTTCAAAATGTGTTGCTGCATAACATCAAAATCGGAGTATAAAGAATACAGAAAATTCAATATAGTATTAGCAATAGTTTTTTGCAAATATCTCGAAAACTAAAAGCGACCCCCCTATATTGGAAAAGGAAAAAGTTGTTCATAATGTGTTGCTACACAACATATTTAAATTTCATCAATATCGGAGTATAATGACCTTTTCGCAATAATTACCAAATAATGGTAAGCAATGGCCAGAAACGCCGAACTCACTCTTACGAGGGAAATTTCTATTTACAGCCGTCAATTTTAGAAAATTTATGATTTCAAAAAAATTGTTAAGAGATTATTATTGGTCAAGTGTTTTGACCATACAGTACAGTTTTTCTCCTTTTCTCATTTGCATATGATTAAACAAAATTTATAAAATTGTCAAGAAAATTGACGTATCATACACATACGCCCATTATTTCGATATACGGTGTGCGTCAGCAAAATTCCGTAAAAAAATATTCACCAGTTTAAAGCGGTAATAAAAATCTTACATCCATTTTTGAGAAGTCGTTGTAAAGAGGAAGAAGCTTCAATCTTCAAATCTATGGCAGTTTCATATGCAAGAAAATTTTTAATGAAAATTTAAAATACGCCTTTTGTAGATCGACATAAGTTATACACAAACATGCACAAAGTTTCATCGAAGTCGGTTAATGTTGCTATGAGCTAAAAACATTACAAAATTAAAGTTTAAGGGTGAAAGTCGCAGATTTTCGGTCTTTTCAGAGAATTTTGTCCTTATTTAATCACATTTAAATGTTTGTAACTCATAACAACATTAACCGATTTCGATATAACTTTGTACATACACATAACTTACTTAGACTTATAAAATGCGTCTTTTAAATTTTTATTACAGGAGCAGATTAAAAAGTTAAAAATTGTGATCATTACTATTTTCGTCGCAATTCCGACCAATAGCAATTTTTTGAAAAAAATTATATACTCGCTATCTAGTAAACTAATGCGTCTGACATCTCAAAATAATTGAAGTCGCTTGATCCAATTTTTAAAAAGTTTGATTTCTAAAGGTGTACGAATACTTTGTACATCTACCGTACATGATGCATTTAGTAAAATATTGTAGTTGAAAAGATTGTTAACACAATAAATTACGTGATTAACTCAATATGGTGTTTTAAAAGAATTTTCAAGGATTCGGCTTTGAAGCATCTTTAGGTTCATCGCCAGAAGCGTGCAAAATTGGGTCCTCTTCGTTTTTTGCAACGTCCGCAAAAAATCGTGTTGGGCGGTTTGGCAAGTTGCAGACTCGCCCATCCATTCCTTGAAACAACTTCGATATTACTCGATCCGATGTAACGACGGACGTGTGTTCAACGAGAATTCGCGAGTAACTGAATTTACTGAGAAAATAGACACGACGGATTTCCCGGGTAATTGATACAATTTCACTGTTTTCGTAAGTCGACCCAAAATCCGTGCATGTTTCGTTGGAAAATACGCTGGCGAATTAATTAATTTTCGCTCGGGCACTTCGTTAAGTTTAAACAGAATGTCTCGTGAGAATCATAGCTTCGAAACTCCAATCGATAATGCTTCATCCATTCAGGAATGGACGAAAAAAGCTCGGTGTAATTAAATTCGTTAGCCGGCTGAAAGTTCGATGAGTTTTTCTCGTTGTCGTATACGTACTCCCTGCCCAATGTTTCTGTTTGGAAATCGAATTATTAGACTGCAGATTTTTATGAAATAAAAGCTATCCGACTTAATTCTAAAAATCAAAAGTTACACGAAAACGCATTTGATTTTCCAATCCTTTGCACACGAATGGTGACTCTGAGTCATCAGTGAAAATTACCATACCATTATCCAAAGAGGTTTTCATATTATTAAATTCGTCTCTATTTTATAAATTGGTAAAAATTCAACTGTTGTATGAGAAAACATTTCAGATGCATAGTTTTAAAAATGTTCTACGTAGAAAGAAATACATCTTGATTTTGGAATTAAAATTGCTTCGAGTGCAAAGGGTTAAAAATTTTAATAAGTCGAGAGTAATGTAACAACATCATTCAATTTTTCTATCGTCTTTATAGTTTTGTATTAAATCAATCGACGTTTGTAAATGCATAAAATACGGAGTCTAATCACGATGCTGGAGGTCTAATCGACGATCAGGCTGCTATCATATCATTTGTTCCTTAATAATATGACGTACAAAATTTAGCTAGTGCATTGTACAATCAACGGTAATGTACAGTAGCGGATATAGAAGCTGCAGCCACGCGAATATGAGAACGAATTTTACCTCTCGTGAAAGTCGATTGGCAAAAATTGAAATGAAATTTTAAATTAAAATTTAATAAACTTGATACATTTTATATCAACCATTATTCGTCGCTGTTCTTTGAGCTTCTGATATTGCAATGTCCAAGCAATTGTTCCTTCACAGTGGTAGAGTTTATGCATTTATAATGCATAGACTGCAAATCTTTATACAGAATAAAGATATTCTACTTCAACTGCAACAAACTGGAGTGAAATAGAAATTTATTTTCTTTCTTAATATATTTAATAAGTTGAAAATAATAACCGTATTTTTAAATCCATTAATGTTTTCACTCAATTAACCCATCATAATTAAGTTATACATGTGAGTAATTTTATTTTACTAGTCTGCGGATTTTATTCATTTATGAGAAAAATTAATTGTTCTAACATAAAACTGGAAAAAACTCTAGAAAAATTTAAGGACATTGTTATGTCATTTTCAATTTTTGCAGATGATTAAGAGGGTAAATATATTTTCATGTAACTCCGGTCTCTTACGATTGACTTGGACAATTTTTATTTTGCATGAAGTCTAGTCCGTAGTCTAGTTATTACTAAGCACTTGTGAAAAAGCCAATATTAACCATAAGCACGACAAAGATATTTCATCTGATCAAGAAATAGCATGAACAAAAATTATAAAGGTACACGTGGCTTCCATGATTAATTTTAAATCTTTCGATCATCATGTAAAGAAAAAAAGGTCGTTACCCAAGGTTAACAAACTCGCAATTTGGACCACGTAGCACAGCAGATAGCTGACTCAGAAAATTTCAGTCTAAAATCCTTTAAAAGTTATTCTGCGAGCGTTCAGTGTTCCAGGGAGGTCGAGAACGGCTCGAGAGAGAGAGCTCTCGCTCGCGACTGCATAAAACAATCCGCAATCCAATTCGTGCAAAAATTCTGGCGGTCGCGTAGGCCGGGGATATTTGTCAAGCTTTATTTTATTTTTCCATGGTTGAATCCCGCGTGTTGGCGAAACGGGACACGTACAGGAGATATAAATGAAGCAAGCCCGTCGTTGTCCGCCCGCTTTGCCACGACCAAATTCCGGTTAAAGACACCGGCGAGGGGCTTCGCTCTAGTTTAAACGCAACCCCCGTAAGAGGCGGGGGTGGATAGACGTGTCTGGCTTCGCGGCGCGCCTGGTTAAATCGATATTTCACAGTGTAGAAATATATACATATTTCACAGACGGCAGTTCTTCTATCCGTCGCCTTTGTGACTTCATAAGCGTCGCGCAAACCGCCGAGAAATGATGCCGCCGACGCGGATAATTATGCAAACGGGCCGTGTAACTTATGCGTATTGAATTTCCACGGAAATCCCGTTACCCGTCGATAAACTGGGACTTGAAAATATACGCACCGCCATAGACACACGGGCTCCTGTAGACTTTAATACAAAATTTCCGGCGTCAGAAATTGATTTTACTAGTAATTCATTAGTAATTTTACAGTGGCTGATTTATTAGGAATTCTTATTATTTTGTAAAATATTTTCCTCTTCACGTTTTACGTCCTTTCGACTGCAAGGTCATTAGTAGACAAAGGATTTAATGCGTTTATGACAAAAATGAGTAAGTATAATTTAAAGCAATAAAAACATTACAAGAATTTAAGAATAGTGTTATATTATTGTCAACCTACGAAACATATTGACGCCTTGTGCATAAGTACGCATATCGTAACATTTTATTGCACATATTCGTCTTATATTGCTATGAAGAATCATCCCTTAAATTATATATCGTTTAGTACATATTTCTACCTATTCGCTCTTGCAAATAATGTAATAATATTAACAAAACTGTCATAAAAATGAAAGTACCACAACTATATATTCACCAATCTAAGAAATATAAGTAAAAATGGCTTAGATAAATCGTTAAAAATTTAATTCATTATAAAAAAGCAATTTTGATAATACAGTATTTCATCGTTAATTGTCGCGATATAATTCCGATGGTATTTCCTCGAGTAATGGACGATGAATGTTTCGGGCGCAAGGAAGGACAGCGCATGGGAAAGAAAGAGACGCGGAGCGTCGCAGTCGGCGGCACAGTTCAAAGGCTCACGTGTCCTCGTAATGTAATACCAATAAAAAACTTTTTTATTATTACTTATCTTTTTATAAGACTTTCACCAAAATATTTGTGGCATTTTTCTGATTAAAATGATACCAAACACGATATAATTCGGATCATATTTTGTTAATGAAAGTCCCATAAAAAAATTGAAAAATAAAGAAGTTTTTTTTATTATGTTACATTTCTCGATGACCGAGGCCTCTCGATCTTCGGTGTCCGTCCTTCCGTTTGCCAGAGGTCGAAAAATAGTATCTTCTATACGATAATTGACGCCGGCCGGACTCGTGGTGGCGACAATTAACGATGAAATATTGTATAACATTATCTTTACTTCTCCGTAACTCCAACAAAACATCAATAATTTTCGATGGTTTGTTCCGTGGAGTAAAATAACGTGCGGAACATTGTGAGCTTAATTAGCCGAAGATAAAACCAAAATTTCAGGCGCTTGCTTGTCAAGGTAGGAAGTCGCGAATATTCGATGATTCCACCTTTGAACCCCGATGCTCGAAGGGTTTGTCACGCGTTCGTGATTTTTCAATAAAATGTTTCTGCCGATGAAATTGAAAAGAACGAAATTGTTCGCGGGTCATCCGATTGGGTAGGTTACACGCGAATTCTCGACGGGATTAACCGTGATGCCATATATCAACGGGACGAGAGACGCGTTATTAAATATTCTGCACCGAAAAAGCTTATGTGCTGCGTGAATGTGCAATCCGTTTCGATTGAAAACCAATTAATGTTTTTTTGTAGTAACGCCTGGCCGTTTGGTACGTGATCAAAATTTACTTTAAAATAATAGTGATCCGACGCGGAGGAACGTCGAATATCAAACACCCGGTAAAAATGAAAAATTAAATACCAACAAAAAATGATAGAAATGTTGCAGTTTATAAAACCGAAGGGAAAATTTTGTTACCGGATGTAATCAGTAAACTGCGGATGTTTATGTATTTATCGGTTCTGAACATTTTCAAAAAATGCTAGAATATAAAATTCGACAAAATACGATTTTTATTACAAAAGTATGCAAAGGTATTCTATGCAAAGGTATGCAAAGGCTACTACCACTGAAAATAAGATTCTATTTGATTCGACTGTCTTCAAATTTGACTACGAGAATTGAATAAATATCCTCAGTCTGGTAGTAAGCTCTTTGAAATCCTGCTTTTCAGTTTTAACCTGCGGCTGTCGACATTGAAACCACTTGAAATTTGCAATCCCCTCATAAAGAGCTGGTGAAAGTCAGTATCTCGTTTTGAAGCCAACTATTGTATGCACTATGAAATAGAATCAGTTTTAAAAGATTTCAGACACGAGTGAAAAATGCGGTCCCATAAAAAGGCAGGAACAAAAATAAATACGACACATATAAGTAGTCCCATTCAGTTTTCCTCAAACATAATTAATTATTCACTCTTTCGCACATATGTTTCACTGGAACATAAAAGGTCAACAATTATTATGTGGGCGAGCGAACGATTATTTTAATATCTTAATTTATAGAATTTTATATAAATATTTAAACTTAATTATTCTTAGGGAAAAAAGATTGCATTCTTTGAACAGCCGCAATTTTCTGACTTTTTTGAATCATTAAAAAATCGCACGCTACATTGCAATGTATTTATTCTTGATTAAATTTACATAACAATTTTCTGTTTTCCATGTTACAGTAACTTTTGCTGCTGGCTGCCATCTAAGCACGACCCGCCAAACATAATGGTAGACAATATAGTACAATTTCGCCGTTTTGCCACTTTACATAATAAAAAAATACGAAAGCAGATTCAAGCTATTCCTAAACATCCCCTAGAAAGATATTTTCATTTTATTTAACAATTACTCAAACAAAATTTTGGATGTACCTCCTTAAATAATTTACTGACAAGTGAATTGTGGAAGAAGAGTGGCACTTTCTTGCCTAAATTTCACCGAGCAGATTTTCGTTAAATTTAACCGAACATTGCTGTATTTACAATAAGAAAGCAACATAAGTGTCCTAATGAAAGAGGACGCATGCAAGATGATCGTCGCAAAATGGTAGTACATCTAACTTCCTGGGCTGAAAGAGAGTCGATCATGGTGTAGGTGCGGTAATTCTGCGATGGTAGGTGGCAGAGGCGCGCGACTGACGCAACAAATTTGCGCTGCGATGGGCTGGAAGCACGAAAGCTTTAATTACTTTCCCGCGGTGCACACTCGTGTTCGGCAAGTTCACGTCGGGCCGGACCGGGCCGGACCGAGCCAGCCGGATACATTGCAATTTCCGGGACGAGTTTTCGACCGCGGAGCCGTTCTCCGGGCGCTGCCGATTGGAAAGCCCGTGGCGAACCTTGCATGGAGAACAACGAGCTGTAATTTGCACGTAAATCGACGCGTATTTCCCAGCCGACCGGCAGAGCTGGTCTACGTCACCCTCGAAATTGAAAAAGGGCGTGCGCGCTCCTCAATTCTGAAAATCGAAAACGCCGCCCTCGGCCTTCGGTGGTCCCCACGGTCTACCAAAGCAATCCCGGTTATCCCCGATCTCAGAATTCGGCTTTTGTTTCAATTGCCATCCTCCGGGTTGCCAATTGCGTGAGAATTTCGCTTACGAGCTAGGGGAACGCGCACCAAAACCGAATACCCAATATATTATGTTCAAATGAGTTTGGTTCCTTCTTCTACTACAATTTAGCTTTTATTCATAAATGACGTATACAAGATTATGTTTCAGTCCTGGATCTCAACATGGAAGACTTACACAGCCAGCCAGCTCCATAAATCTATTGCAAATTTCTTCGACCTACAAGTCATCCCAAACCTCAATCAAAAACAACAAGTGGGCAATAACACAAATTAGAACCGGAAACACAAAGCTGTACCACTTAAGGGCAAGTTGCCGAAATCTTATCGTTTAAGGAACTTTGCATGATTAGAATTTCAGAATTAGAAAGTAAGTACTTCGTTGGAAAAATTATTTTGGGTCGCTGTACCAAGTATCCAATTTCAAGTGATCCTATTATTTATTATATTTTACCCCTAGCTGGATGTGCCTTCCAGACTTCAAGGTGATTTTTGTTTTTTTTTTCGATAGAACAGTATGTTTTTATTTAAATAGGTGTGTTGTCCGTCCTACGACGAATTCAACAACCTATAATATGTTTGGTGGTCTAAGGACATTCAAGGTATCCATCGACTATCAAAGTCTCAGATCTCCAAATGATTTAGATTAGATTATTAGATTATTTGATCCTAATGTAATATGTATTTTGGCTTAGGCACACTGCGTTTTGTATTATTCTGTACTATACTGTATTCTGTACATATTCTGTACATACTTACTTTCGAAATTGTACTTTCATGGTAGCCAAAATGAATCTCAAATGAAATTCAAGATGCTATAATAAAAAAAGAACTATTATCTTCTAGTTCTTGCTACTTTTTTTACATTAGAACAATTTAGCAAACTATTTAACAACAGAAAGAAGGCAGACTGTTTTTGAACCACTTTCTTCAATTTCGTAGATTATTTAACGGGTTAACATTCGGAAACAGTAGTTTATGTAGCCTGTATTATCTATCATTGTTAGACAGCGGATCTTTAAATAAAAATATTCTACGTGAATTGCAATAAACGGGAGTAAACCAGAAATTTATTTTCTTTCTAAATATGTTTAATAGGTTAAAAATAATAAAACAGTATTTTTAATTTCTTCTAATGTTTTTTCCGTTTTAAATTGTACCTACTTATCCTTGTCATAAATGCATAAAATCCGCTGTTTAATTCTTATCGATGAACATGACCAATTAGATGTGTATACATGTTCCGCTTGAATTTAAAGCTGCCTGGAACAGGAAAGGGCATTCGGTGTTCCCATAATATGCTGGGAACGACTAAATCAACACAGACCTGTTAAATAATTACACAATAATCAGAAATAAAGATATCATCGCCTTTATTAGTAGTTGTGCAAATCTCATTAGGTAATTCACTAAATGCTAAATGTTCACATTTGAACATGCGATATAATATTGAATAAAACATCGAAACCATAAGTCAGGCATGGGCACGGGTGGAGCCCCTCAAACGCCTGCTTCTCCCACCAACCTCTCTTTCATGCGCGAGGCCTGCGCACTGTTTCTCGACGGACGAAGCACTTCTTTCCTCTATGGCAGGGAGTTACAACGTATTCGCCTTCGAGAACTGCAAGGTCCCCACCATCGAACCTTTTCCCACTACTACGTACAGCCGTAGAATCAGTGAGTGCTGCGCGCACCGCGTGGCTCTCGTGGTGGGAGCTTCCCACTCCTGTACATTATAACGATGAAGTCTACGTGTGGGGGAAGTACCTAAGCGGAGAAGGTGCCTCGAATACCTCCGGAGCTACTGGTTGGAAATGCCTGCTCTATGGTAACGGCGGATGCTGGTGGGGGACAGTGGGAGCTATGGTGGGGAGGGTTTGTCTCAATTGAGACAAAAATGCCCATCCCTGCTATAAGTGAAGAAATCCAAAGCAGTACAAGTAACAGATCGTTTAAATTCAAGTGTATAAAGAAGTCACCAACACAATACTAAAACTTTTGATTTAAACATTTCTAAATTTCAGTAGCGAGGGACTACTTTTCTGTTCATCCAAATTTAACCCCATAGCCTGGCTGTAATATCGCAGCTCTTATTTTGGAGAAACGTTATTGCTAATACGGCCGCATAGCCGTATAGCACGTTCCCTTTAGTTTGGCGCACTAGGTTCTATAGGGCTGAAGGATTCAGGATCGACCAAGGAACCCGGGCAACTGGAAAAGTCTGGTCAATTGGTTTTATCGGAGAGCCGGGGCCAGAGGTATTACTTATTCAAATAGAAAGTACATTTTGAACCTTTTTCTCTTATTCGCGTCTTTTCCCGCCGTGCTCTTCTTTATTTGATCAGCTCATTTCCAAAGTAGATAATTCCTGTTCCCGTTTCCCTTCAATTAGCATTTTGCCATCGGTTCCGGATTTATTGGTTGCTTCCCGAGGCGGGGCAGATATTAGATTGGTCGGCTATTTTTTTAACGAAGCGGCTTGAAAAAATCGGAAATACTCCATGCGATAAAAATCAAGTAGGAATGCTGATGTTTGTTAATACAAACGTTCTCTAGCGTGTAAATTTGTATAATAGTGATTTTATGCATCTATAACACAAAAATGAGTAGGATAAATGCAAAACAGAAAAAACATCTAAGCATTTAAAAATACTACTGTATTGCCTTCGACTCTATCAAATTACTAAGAAAAGAAATAAAGGTAAATATTACGTTTAGGGGAGGCACCTCGGATGACCTTGACCTCGACAGATGTTGTCAAAGTTACCTTTCTGAGTAACCCCCAAGAGGTTTTAGCCGGCGCTAGTTGTTTATTAAAAAATTATAAACAAAAGAAGCTTTCAAAATATAGCAGTTATTTTAAGTATTGAAGACTAAAACGATATACTGTATTGACATATGTTATCAAGGTCACCTTTCCAAGGTAACCCCCAAGAGGTTTTAGCCGTCGCTCGTTTTGTGTTAAAAAGTTATGAACAAAAATATACCAATGCTACCATATTGCAATTTACTAGTATCTACATGAATGTGACTTTAGATTTGACATATGTTATCGAAGACAATCTCTGAAATTAGACGACCTTAAGATGGTGTTAGGTCTGGGTTAGGTCTTTACAACCAAAATTTAACGAACGTTTTTTGCAATTATCTCGGAAACTAAGTCCGAGCAACGGGTAGATGTACAGAGAAAAGTTATACAGAATGTTGTCCTTGACAACATATGTGAAGGTCATCCAAGGTGAATCCCTTAAACGTAATTTTTTTCCGAAATAAATGACTACGTAACTTCTGTATCTGGCAATTAATACCGACAAGTTTGTATTTTCCACAAAAATACACGGTCCAACAATCGCGGTACGTGAGTGAATCTTTCGAAGATAAGGATCTTTGTACATGATGCCTACTTACAAAATGAAAATGCACGTGTACAAGAAACGAAATAGAACAATGTTCACTGTAACAAATATTAATGACGTTTATAGCTCGGTTTTACCATCAGAAAACTTTGAATCGCAAAATAAGTTTGTGCTTAGCCTAGTTACCATAAAATGGCAGGTATTCTGAAACTTTCTTGTTCCTCTACGTAGAATGTCCATTTTGAAAGTTTCGCAAAAGATGCGAGCAGTGTTTGGTATTAATCTGATATACAGGGTGAGTCGTCTAAAATTGAAAACGTAAAACATCTCTGTTGTTTTTAATATTATGAAAAAGTGTCTAGAAGAAAAAACCGTTTATTTGAAAGTAGAAAATGAAACACATAACAGAAAGGAATATATTTTCAAGATCATATCTTTTTAAACAACTTCAAGGTCACTTCAAGGTCACCAAAAAATTTTTTTTCTAAAATATTCATCTCTTTAACATAAACATTGTTCTCGTAGACGTTCTCGTATCCGATCCGAATCAACAGAAATTATGTAGATTTCTAATGTTAAAATGGCTACGGCGCATTTTCAGTGGATATCCGTGCAAACAGACGGGGAGAACCAAAAGCAAAAGTTTTCAGATATTAGAGTGTTTCTGAGCCGGTAGGTCCCGAAGAATCAGACTTTCTGCATTATCGAATAAGTTTCTCCGCGAGCAGGAGTGTTCCCGTTCCCCGTAAAAGACAGTATTTGAAGTTGTGCGTAACAGCATGTTGCAGCCATCTCTGGAAAACAAAAGACGCGTCTCATCCTCCCGAATTTCGTTTAGAACACACCGATGGAAGAATCTCGTTTGCAACACAGCATCAGCGAGAGGTAGCAACCGTGGTTGTTTCAGCCGTTCCGCTTTAAGGGAGCAGAAAGAGGCTGCTAGAATCTCGGTTTCCAGATGTACATACGTATGCTGCCACGTAGAAGGGATACCCGTACATCGACCCAGGTAAATACAGACAATGCAGACCCAGGTAAATGCAAACGATAATTGTACCCTTTGATGATTTCCTTTATTTGGAATAATATGAAAAAATGATATACAACAAAACTTACATATTATTATGCGAGTTAATGCGTTTCGAAGATTTCAAGGTTACCTTAATTTCTTTAAACGAAATGACCTATCTGTTGTATCGTAACTCGATGCAGTATCACATTCTGCGCAAGAATGCATTGACCTTAATGTGTGCCTAACCTAATAGTGAATGAGATATTATCGAAATAATTTTTGAATTAGGACATATGAAGATCATTACATTTTCACGCGGACTTTGATACTCTATCGATTCACGATACAAAGAGTAGGTAACTCCATTTTAAAAAATCAAGGTGACCTTGAAATCTCCGGAACGCCTTTATCCGCATAAAAATTATCACAATATTTCTCACTCTGTGCCATGCAAGTTTTGTATGTATTATTTTTTTATATTATTTCAAATAACGGAAATATTAAAGGTGAACGTTGTTATTGTTCCGCCCTGTACATACGCACGTCTTTTGTCAGAATAAACTTTCATCTCCCTCTCGGACCACCGTTCCGCGATTCTTTTGCAGGTTATTATAAAAGGGATTTGAACAGAGGAACCCGTGACCGGAAATGTTTCACGTGTCTCGAACTTTCGCACGGGAATTATGCATTCGCTCCTTCGAGTTAGAAGAATTCTCTCTTTGTGTTAAATGGCTTAACTGATAATTTCATTCACGCTTCTTGTATTCGTAGAACATTTTAAAAATCTCATTATTTCTTGAAAGAACCACAAGAAATTCTCGTTATTTTAACATAATATGCAGAAGCTGTTAAACTTTGGTGAAAACGTTTGTGCTGTGACCTATTGTCAAAGTGTCGGTTTCTAAATTGAACGTATTTATAGGAATAATAATATTTTTACTAACCCGAGAATGATTTTTTAGTATTCGAGACAGATAAGTATTGAATAATAGATCGTCTTTTACCACAGCTGTGAAGAAATAACACTGTTCTATAAATGTATAGAAATTATTTGCCTGACTCGATTCTGTCTTTTCAAAAAGATTGGACCATTAAACAATTCTTTTTATGGGTAACGCTCCGAAAAAATTAATCAACAAAGAACATATTAATACATATTGCTCATGAC
The DNA here is from genome assembly GCA_913789915.3 of Sphecodes monilicornis. Classification (NCBI taxonomy): domain Eukaryota; kingdom Metazoa; phylum Arthropoda; class Insecta; order Hymenoptera; family Halictidae; genus Sphecodes; species Sphecodes monilicornis. Next base: position 12,276,875 of record OU565284.1, on the reverse strand, counting down.
AGCCAAAGTGTTACTGGGAAGGAATGCGAAAGGAATTCGCAAAGAAACGTCACATCGCAACGTGTGTCTGTGTGCCCCTTGCCCATGTGCTGTCTCGAGTATCACTTTGGCTGTCGTGAGCAATACATATTAATGTGTCTACAAATTTATTCAAAGTTTCTTGTTGAACTGTTTTAAGTTGTTTTCAATTAAAATGTTGCACGATGTATACAAAAATGTCACGTGTCATTGACTACTACGCGAGTGTAGACTTATGTACTAATACTAAGGATTCGAAATATTAAAATTAAAATATCTCCCAAAGTCATAGTTTTTCGACATAAATAGGTTAATACATTTTTATTCAAAATATCAAGATGCATCGAATAGTGCATACAAAAATATGTGGTTTCGTTAAAAAAAATAAAGATGACCTTGATGCGTCCTTTATGCGTACACATACAAGCAACATAGTACCACTGGATTACATCCCCCTCAAAATATAAAAAATTTCGTATGAAACAGTTTCTCAAATAACAAATAGTTCTGGAGATAATCGCCTTTATTGATTAAAATATGACAGCCTGTATAGTTAATATAAATTTGTATATCAACAATTTTCTGAATAAAGTAACCTATAAACGAGCGAAGTCTACAGCGGTCTGCAACTAAATTTTGCTCACTTGCAGTTTACGATAACCGCGAAATTTATTGCAGCATTTCGTTACGCAGCACCCGGCGCTAAGGGGTTAAAAACATTAGAACCCGCCATTTTGACGAGTCCCGTAAACCTAGTATTGAGAAAACAACAGTCTCGGCAGCTTATCTAACATCGGAAATTTTCATTTCGCAGCCGAGTGAATTCTCGTGCATGACGATTTCAACAACCGGCCGATTTGGCAAGGATCGACTGAACGAATCCGAGGGAAAATCCGGGATTTGCGATCCCACGAACTTGAAACTGTCCACGGCTGCTGCGACACGCTCGTGCGGAATGGAACGGCCGATCAGACTTTGCTTAATTAGAACGGGAAACATCGCCGATGCATATTCAATTCCTTCCCGGAGACGCAATTAGAACCTGGGGGCCGGGTCTGATGAACTTAAAACGAACTCGTTACCCGCGTACCACCCCCCCCCCCCACCCACCCCCGACCGTTCTGAATATAACTCGTAAGTATGCGCCGGCTAGGAGCAATTATATTCCGGTCAGGTTACCATTCAACTTTTTCCATCTTTCCTACGACGCCGGCGACGCTGCCGCCGCGCGCGATTCAAATAGTCCGGTCAATTAATTCCGGCGAAGTTCATTAACTACCGTTCGGGGAATAATTAAATTCAACCTCGAAATTCCCTCCGTCCTTAGAGGGAACGCATCAGGTGCTCAGATGGCTTTCATCCCGGCGCTAAAGTAAACTCTTGTGTATCGGGGACAAACGGGATCGGGTTTGGATGGCGCGCGGCTATTTCGGGTAAGTGTACACTATAATGCAATGATGGGCATGGTAGGGGCCCCTGAAACACTTGCTTCTTCCAGCAACCTCTCATTCATGCAGCGTGCTCCTTCGTCACGATCGTGCATGCCTCGAGCCTTGCTTGCCCCAACAATGCGTATATTTCGAGACAGTCAAAGTGGTACTCGTGACGGCACAGAGGCAGGGGGTGCGAAGTTCAGAGACACACGATGCGATAGACCCGAAGAAGTAGTGGTAATCTTCTCAGCTAATAGCGAGAAGCCTGTGACTCAACTGTGTGCGTCTGACCAATCAGACGGCTTCTATGCAAATTCCTTTCGCATTCCTTGCGAGTACTACTTCGGCTGTCCCGAATGATACCTTTGTACCGCGCGATGTAAACAAGTAACAGTTAGTAACGGTTGGCGAGAGAGCGAAGAATCAAAACACAATGTTTTGTTTCATTTCGCGCAGCGCCGTTCCAAATAAGCTCGTTGCGGGGGTAATAAAAAAACTCTATTTACCTTTTTGTCTTTCACGTACATTCGAATGCGAGCGGCCACGATGTGCGAGCAGTGTCGCCAGATTGGTAAATCGTGGGGAATACAGTTTACCACCTCTCTGATGGCCAGAGTAATATGGACACGTTGCGCGGAACGTCACGTGACCGGTCTACGGTCTTAGTGGGGGACGTTGGAGTGTGCTCATCGCATATATCAGTGGTGCTCATGGTAGTGGAATGGGATAGTGGAAGGGAAAAAGGAGGAGAGGAAAAAAACGACCAGTTTTGGTTGTTTTTGGCATCACTGTGTGCGAGGCCTGCACACTGCTCGCGACGGGCGAAGCGCGTCCTTCCTTCACGGTAACGGCGGATGCTGGAGGGGGCAGTGGGTACTATGGTGGGGACGACTTTGTCTCAATTGACACAAAAATATGTACCTTGTCATGAAAAGATGGCGTTTGTAGATCTAAGTATGTTAAGTACATGTACAAAGTTTCATCGAAATCGGTTGACGCATAAAAGAGCTGTACATGTTCTAAGTTACAAAAATCTTTGAATATAGGGTTTCAGATTCATTAATATTGTAGTTCACAATTTTTTTATCATTTTTAATCGTTTATGAGTCACCGCAATCTTAATCAATTTCGATGGAGGGGAGTAGGTTCGTGTTCGTGAAGATGAAGTTCAAAAACAAAATGTTCCTAAAGATGAAGTTCAAGAACAAAATGTTGTGTTAAAAAAAAAATGATAAATGTTAAATGTTATTAATGTTAAATGTTGTTATGTTAGCCGCCAATTTCCTCAGGTTTTTAAAACCGTGGTTTTCCCTGAGGCAAGAAAATTAAGTTTTCTTGGGTGAATACCAAATTGGTTGTGGTTTTGCTGGGTCCACGGCTTTCGTTTCTTTTTGTTCTTGCCTACAGAACCACTGGCATCTTTAGTGATGATAAGTTATTATTGAGTGTTTTGATGTTGTGAGTTCTTGTTTTTTTGAAGGGAGGGGGGAAGTGTTACGAATGTGGCAAAATAGGTACTCCCGTTATATCGTCGTTGCCTAAACGACGATATAACAAGGACAAAGGACAGAGTCGCTTCACGAACGTCGTACCGGTCGGACGTGCAATTCCCTTCCTCTTTTAATAAAGAGATTAATTACCTTTTTATAACGGTCTTTTATTAAGTATGCCTAAATTACGCGGTCGCTCGCGTAACAATACTTTGTGCGTGTACATATGTATTTAGATCTATAAATGACGGATTTCAAATTTTCATTACAAATTTCATTACAAAGGTTGAAAATCATGACCAGTATGTTTTTTTGCGCAACTCTGACCAAGAGCAATTTAGCAATTTAAAAAAATATATATATTTACACATTATCGAGTAAACTAGTCCTTCCAACATCTCAAAGAAAACTCAAGTCGTTCAGTCCAATTTGAAAAAAATTATTCTTTGCACACCCACTCTATGTCTCCGAGTGCACCGACGGGTAAGAGTTAAAAGATTCAGTGAACAATGACTGAAATACATTTAAGTATCTATTAGTTTCCTGCGTAAATTCTGTCGCTTACCCTTCGAACCGCGTTAAATATGAAGAATGGTTAGAAAGTACCATTTTAATCTGGAAGTCAAACTTTGGCGATTCGTCATTGAATTTATATTGTCCCTGTTGGCAGAAGAACAGCAGGTGCCTCCGCCGTCGATAACGGAATTGGCTAGCAAGACGACAATCGTCATAAATAAGTTAGGAAGAGAACGAGACACAGAGAGAGAGAGAGGGGGGGGGGAGTGAGTGAGTGAGAGAGAGAATGAGCGACGTCGCTGCGGCACAATGGGCTTTTGCTCGTGAGGGGAAACGGCGCCGATAAATAACCGGGCAATAATAAAAAGGGAAGGTCTCTCTCGCGGATCGAGCCGTTCGCCAGAGGAACGTTTATTTCTCTCTGAACGGAACGAATCTTGTGGTACCCGGGGGCCACCGACAATGCGTTTAGGGGAAATCGGAACCCCGTGGATTCGAGACGGAGCTCTGAAAATTGCCGATGGAAACAGTGACTCACGAGCAATCGCGTTTGAAACTGCAGGCCTAGTTGCAGGTAGTGTGTAGTTGCAAAGTTCGGATGAATTTTAACGGTCGGACCAGCGAATCTGACCGACGGATTTTAGATGATATCTACAAGTGTTTACTGAATTACTATTGCTTTCAGTTACAGATTTTCTATTGTTTTATTAACCCTTGGCACTCGAAGCTGTTTTAATTCTAAAATCAAGACATTCTTTGACGTAGAACATATCTCCGTTGTACGTGATTCGCTTCCTTTCATGCAAATGAAGTGTATTATTAATAGTCGTACTTACAACATTTAAATATTTGGAATAGGGACGACCTAGCCTATTGCAATGACCTTGAAATATGTTGCCAAGGTCAACATTCTGAACAACACTTCCCTATACCATATAGTTACCGCATTTGTTTTTCCATTCCTTGTGTATATTAAAACGAGGAAAGAAGACGTGCCAAGAAAAAAAAGTTATATTGTTGGTGGACATTTATCATAGATCTGTGCATTTATATTAGGAGCTACCGAATGAAGAGAAAATACAAATTCTAATCAAATTGACTACAAAAAATTTTAGGGTATGTTATTGTACACGATTCTCGTGTTTTTAAATTCTGAATCTCCGCACAGGAACCGAATAGGAGCTTGTTTATTTCTTTCATAGTTTTATTAAGTTTCTTATATTCTTTTAGTTTTTCTGCCGTTTCAAAGTGCACCTACCCATTTTTACATAAATGCGAAAAATCTACAGTTTAGTTTATTTTACTTTTACTATTTATAGTTAATTTTAAAAAAATATATTATTTACAACTTTAACTATAAGAACCATTTCCACCTCCCATGAAATAAGTGTACAAAAATGTAACAAGATATTAAAAAGGGAAGACAGAAGGTACTGTAGTAATCATAACAATTTTTAGTTGGTCTAATATTATTTGTTAAGCTTCCGGAACATTTATTTTTAATTCTATGCAACTGGAGACACGGCGGTCGAACGCTGGTTATGCAATAGATGATAGAATTGCGCAACATCCATGGTGTCTGCGATAAAATTGAAATTCATGGGTATCTCGGATAATGAGACTGTTCCTATCCCACCGAATGAAAAGGCTTTCGCAGCATGTTGAATTCAATTGAAAGTATTGCTTCTTAGCGGTTGCATAAGAAACGCAACGGAGCTTCCGCGGTTTGCAACTCGATACGAAATTCCTCCTTTGCAAGCAAAATCGGTATTCTCGATATAAGGAAACAGACGTGTTCGAAAACGCCTTACGTAGCTTCGTCAATAAGTATCGTCATGAGATATCGTTTCTCTGTTGCGTAACCAATTTCTTCTTGTATGCTTATCAAAGTCGAGGATGCTGGAATTTATCTAAAGCTTCTTGTTGCATCGAGGCAAGTGCTTATATATATATATATATATATATATATATATATATATATATATATATATAAACGAATTCTGTTCCTTCTGCCAGCAGCCCTCCAACAATTTATTTAGAAATACTAAAAGATGGTTAGAACATGAAAACTGGAAAAGGCATTATTTGAAGTGAACTATCTGAGAACTCGATTATAGTATCGTATACAGTTATAAAATTTTAAAATAACTATAAGGATAAATATAATATTCCAAAAACTTTTGTTGCATCGAGGCTACGATCCAAGTGCTTATATAAACGAATTCTGTTACTTCTGACAGCATCGTGAAGCCCTCCAACAATTTATTTAGAAATACTAAAAGACGATTAGAACATAAAAACTGGAAGAAACATAATTTGAGATCAACAATCTGAAAACTTGATTATTGTATCGTAGACAATTATAAAATTTCAAGATAAATGTTAGGATAAATATAATGTTCCAAAAAATCAAAAAGAGCAATAATTCACGGACGCTGGAATTAGAGGTCACAGAGTTTTCGACCGGAGAAGCTATCTAACTAAGGAAATTTCAGACAAAGTCTTCTACTATCAATATACTACGATTTGTATGCAAAATAAAAATTATTTGTTAAATATTCTTAAATATTCGTTTCTTCCTCGAACAATTGTAATAAGTTTATGTTGATCTATGCTTTAAAATTTTTATAATTCTTTCACTGTTGTACAAATATTTTACCTACTCATTTTCGTTATACAGTAACCCCGCGATCTAAGTCCAACGGAACATTGCGATCTATGTCCCTTGGCCTACTCCTTCCACTGCGGGGTATCCCCGGAAGAGTCGTGAAGCTCGAGCTGCCTCGGTCGCCGAGCAGTGTAAACATGCCGCGTAATCTGATCCTGGGTCGGGTATATCAGTGTGAATTACTACTAATCCAATTACGAAACATTTTTTATTATTTTTTCATGGAACTTTCACCAACATATTCGTGGCATTTTTCTAATGAAAATGATACCAAATATGATATAATTTCGATGATATTTACTTGTGTAATGAACGATGGAAGTTTTTTTATTGGCATTACATTGTACGGACACGCAGGCCTTTTAACTGTGCCGGAGGTCGTGACTCTTGTCGTCTCTTTCTTTCCTATACGCTGTCCTTCTTTACGTCCAAAACATCTATCGTTCATTACACAAGTAAATATCATCGGAATTATATCATATTTGGTATCATTTTCATTAGAAAAATTCCACGAATATATTGGTAAAATTTCATTAAAAATAAGTAAAAAATAAAGAAGTTTTATTATTGCACTAATATTGTCTCACCGATAGGCTATTTTTGTTGTGCCTTCGGCCGCGCGGTTTGTGTTTGCATGCTGTTCTTTTCTACGTTCGGTACGGTCGACGCGGTCACAAAAGAATAGTGTCCCTTCACGATCTAAGTCCCGGCAGAGAACCGAAAAAGGACTTAGATCGCGGAGTTACTGTACTTGCATAAAATTCGGCGTCTAGTTATCAAGATACATGAGTAAACGCATAATGTGATAAAAAAGTAACAACGATACAATTACCGCATAGATTCCGAGCAAGATGCACGCACACCTGATATATTTACATTCTACATATTTTTCAACAACCTATGTGCTACATAAAATCCATTAAACTCGACGCGTTACTTAATCCATCGCCCTTTTGAGCGACTATAATCGCTCGCAGTTACCGCTAATGATCACGTTAATAACGCAACGGTAAAGAGGAACAAGAATGCGCTTCGATATTCAGGGTTCGACGGTGTACACAGCATAGTAACACGCTTCTTCTCATCGAAGAAGACACAAAAACATAGTGTAGATGACACTCTCTCGAATCAGCATCCATAATTCGTTTCAATTATTCGCCCCGTCCAATTTGGAAGGCTCCGGCGCGTTTGTTGCAGTAGAAACGGTGGTTTGCATATTAGTCGTGGGGTCTAAATTAATATTCGATGTCGGAAGAATCAGCCGCCCCGGTGGATGCCGCCATCCGCTTCGTTATGCAAATTTCCGGCGGAGACACCGCCGCTAATAAATCCACAAAGCAACAATACAACCCGCAGATTACCGTCGCGTCGCGTCGCCTTGTTTTAATAAATCGATCCGACGGCTGGAATCGCGCGGCAGAAACTTAAAAGCGATTTTGCTTTTCTTGGCTGTAAACGTACGAGGTGTGGTAAAAACAAAATCGGACTCTGTCAGATTTTTTGCGTTGCACAGTGAGACAAATGAACAATGTAGGTGGGAAAAAAATCACGTCAGGAAATAGATATATACAGGGTGGAAATTATAAAGCGTTACAGACGAATATCTCCAAAAATATTGATTATACGCAAAAATGCTTCAGATGAAAGTTATTCAGTACCGAGGGAGAGGGGCATCATGTGGTGGGACTTTTTCCCGGTGGACACTCCAAGGTGAGGTGAAGGTCAACTTTCTTTTTTTAAATGGAATGATATGTATTTTTATCCACCGTCAAATAGTGCGTTTTAAGATGAGTTCAATTACCTATGACTCAAGGTCATTCAAGGTCAAACTTGCAGGGAAATGCAGAAAAGGTGTGATCGTTTTATTTGTACTTTGGTTTGTGCCTTCGAACTTTCACACCAAATCAATACCATATTTCGACTCGAAGCCGATTCCGTATTAAAGAAGAGGAAGTCCAATTAAAGATGCAAGACGGAATATACCGAGTTTTGCGGAGGTATTCCCGGTTCATTAAGGTGGACGCACGGTCCCTCCAGTGCGGACGAATGAAATTCGTTGGTCTCGTTGTGCATCGTTGAGTCGGTAAATGAGAAAACTGCTACAGAAATCTGTCTCTCGTGCGGCGGTGACCGTTCAGGAAAATATTTCTAGCTCGCCCCGTGATCCCGGGAACTAGACCGAGGAAGTATGTGTCACGATTTGATGAAGTTTCTCGTGGTTTTACTGAAGTATATTTCTTGAAGATTTCTCCACGCTCCAAATACGTCTTGACTCCGTGAAAAGATTTTCTGGGAGGATGTCAGCTAATGTCGACTACTTAACGAGTGTTGGAAATGGTAACGTGTTAGTATTACCCTGTTAACTGTTTTGCTTCATTTTAAAAGAACGTGCACTTATTCTTTTCATGCTGCACCGCACACCCTCCTCGATTTTATTTAACACTAGGTTTACGGAGCATTAAACGTGACTATTTTCTTTTATAATATATAACTACAGAAATAAATTTGTTGAATAGTTCCTCATAGTCGCATCTCTACGATCTCAATAAACATAAATTAAAAATATTAGAGCGCGTCATTTTGACGGGTTTCGTAAACCTAGTGTTAATAACAGATACCATTTTTTCCCAACATGACGGGCATACTCGTCATTGGACAAAAACATTCCATCTGTTGGATTAAAGTGGGGAGCAGATGAGTAAATATATTTTATATTTATTATTAGTTAAAATAATAACTTTATATATTTAAACTTAGTGTTGTAGATTCTTTCTTCATTTACCTCACGCAGAGAGCATCACGTTTCACACACTGTCTTTCTTTTGCCTAGTTTCACACCTTTTATCCGCGCTGCTCGCGCACACTTCTTTGCGCATTCACACACACACACACACACACATAGTTATAGGCGTATTGGCAAGCAGAGAATGAGTATTGAAAGCTATGAATCGCAATATAAAAAATTTCCAAAAGATTGGTTTTTCAATAAGAAATCAAGGTCACCGTGTTTTTTTTTATAAAGGACACTACATATTTTTTACTTCATATTATAGTAGCCGATGTTAAGACGAGTTTAATGATCTACTATACCATGACCTTGAGATGACCTTGTACCTTAAAATGTTGGCCTAATCAAGTGTAACGCTATCGATCCAAATCCCTTTATCTCGATCCATTTACACACTTGAGCCAATATTTTAAGGCTCAAGGTCATCTCAAGGTTAAAGTATAGTAGGTCAACGTGACCTTGGCATTTTATTGAAAAAAAAAATATTTCGAAAATTTTTTACTTTTCAACCTCGCACTCAATCTTTACTCAAAACATTTTTTATCAGATTATTGTAAATGCCTGAAAAATCGAAGCGGCAATTACGTGGTACAACCTGTATATGTATAGTTTATTTAAGCACAAACAGCGTCAATCTGTCACTTTATAAATTTATGTACAGCACCGAAGAAGAACAACGATTCCACCTAAACACATAAATTACATAAAATGAAATAAATCAAATAAAATGTGCAATAATAAGCAATGGAATTAAATGTCGAGTGTTTCTCAAGATACATAGGTAAAAATTAACGATCAACATGAATCTTTGCAACGAAACGTTTATTTCCCCCCCCCCCCCAACGAGCCTTGATAACACTGGCGATTGTTCATTCGAGTGAAAATTACGAAAAACTTGTGACAGAAGACGAATCGAAGAAATAGCTAATAGAAAGGAAAGTTCGATATTGTTTTTCAGGTACTTCGAAACAATGTTCGCGTGCATAGCGTCGATAATGATCGAAATTCTTTCGGCAGAAGAGCGCGGTCAACCCTCAAATTAATTGTAAAAGGCAAGAAGCGGTTGGAAACCTATGGTCGCCAGTTTTTAAGCAGAAATTACTTAGTTGCAACTTTCGGCCAAGTTCGGGGAAAAAGGTGGAACCCGTTCAATCCGTTTGCGAGAGCGTATCCGGCGATTTCAACCGGTGAAGAAAGATGAGCAGCACCGAAGAAAGATTATTAACAAAGCCCGACTACCGTCATTGCTTCCGGCCCCGGACCATTTGCGTGATCACAATTATATGTATTTACGCGGTCGGCAGCTGCAGCGCATAATTTCACCGTCGTGCGTCCGCGCTGAATTAGGAACGATGAGTATTATTTTTACTCACGAGATTCAATTTAATGGTTCATCAGTGCCGAACCGGAAGCCGTCCGTGATCGTTTAATACGCTGCCGAGGTCTGCTGCAATTTACTCGCGGCTGCACTTTTTAGTACGTCGAAGAAAGAATTCAATGTACCTGCGAAGTATGTATTCTACTCTTTTGGGGGAATTCTCTTTTGTGATTTACGTGGACATTCACTTGGGATTGGCTGCGAGATGATAAAGAGTAGTGACACAATTCTGCGATTTCATTAATAAACAGAGATTTGCTTGACGAACGTTTTACTATTGGCCGCCATTGAGTTAGATACGCCTAGTCTGGGCTGAAGTTGGGGCAATCGCAGAGATGGGCAAAATAATTATTCGTAGGCTTCGAATAACCTTCGAATAACGCGTTATTCGAACGAAAATTTAAACTTTTACATTTTTCAATATACTTACATAAAAGTATTACGAATGAATTGAAGAGCTTCTCCCGATGAAAATGAGCCCAATCTCGAGTGTAATCGAACATTTTTTATTGATACGTAACGCAATTATAAAAATTATAATATTATTGAAAATAGTTCGAATGGTGTCGTGTTTAGACTCATTTTCATCGGGAGAAGCTCCTCAATTCATTCGTAATACTTTTATGCAAGTATATTGAAAAATGTAAAAGTTTAAATTTTTATTCTTGCGCAATTCGAACTTTGAATAACGCGTTATTCGAAGGTTATTCAAAGCCCACGAATAATTATTTTGCCCATCTCTGGGCCAATGGAAACGAGCCCATGAACGATGACGAATGGAGTAAATCGGGTTGAAAGTGTTAGTTGTTAGTTTTCCTATATTCAATTATCATGTTTGCATTGTTAATTTCGTGATTTTTTAAAATATTGTTATTCTTATAAAGTGTACAGTATAAACATATGACAATCAATAATACCATTTTAGAGATAATCTGAATGATAAATACGTTTTAAATATGTTATGAATACAAACAATATACATTTACGTATAAAATAAATACTCACCGTACATCTAAGTGAATAAAATATATAAATGCACTAAAGGAGCTCTCAGTGTAACAACGATTTTATTGGTAACCAGTGACGCATGCTTTATGGTTCTACACAGTCGCTAACATGTAATATAAACAAGCAGATACTGCATCGAATAATGGATACTCTGATTTAGATATAATCGTATTAATTAGTAATTACGCCGGAAAATGAACTCGCAACCGGATGTTCCGATGATCATACATAAAACTAATTCGACGTCCGTCCGATCACATTATCGAGAACTAACAAAGGGTAGAAGGGTGGAACGACGGCAATTGTAATCAACACGGTCAATATTCGCGGTCGCAATTATTTTTCGATAAAACAGATTTAATCGGCGATCACAAAGTGTTGGCCTCGGCGAGCGTAAAACACATCAAATCCGTATTTGGGATCGTTTCTATGCACCGTCACTCCATAGAAACCCGAGTACAGCATTCTCTCCGTAAATGTAAAAACGTTATCCCTACCACTGGCGGGACTACCCCCCCGAAACCAGTCAAGCGGTCGACGACCGATCCAACGAGGATCGCTTGACAGTCGACCGCTTTAGGGTCGACACATACTCATCGGTTCAGTGCCGGCTCACTGAATTGGTTACTCTGTCTTCCTATATAGTGTTTATACATCTGTCTCTCTCTCTCTCTCTGAGTGCCAGAGAGCCGGCACTGAACTGATGAGTATGCATCGACCTTTACTGGTTCCAACGGGGATCCCCCCAGTGGTAGGGATAACATTTTTACAGTTACGGAGAGGATACTATACTCGATTTTTCTGTGCAGTAACGGTGCGCCTCGAGACCCCTCGATCTCTCGCTTAGTATCGTTGAGATACCCTAATGCAAGCGAACCAAAAAATTGCAACTATTCTAATTATTTTATGAAACTTTTACCACCGTATTCGTCTCGTATTATTAATTAATATGACGCCGAACGTAACATAATTCCGATTATAATCACTGGCGTAATGTACGATTAAAGTTACAGGCGTGACAGAGGACGGCGAATGGAAAAGAAAAAGAGGTAGAGAATCGAAGTGTTCGGAAAGATGAAAGACTGGAGCGAGATCAGACCTTCCGATCAAAAATAAAAATTTCTTATTTTTGGTTTCTCGTCAATGAAACTTTTACCATTGTATTTGTCTCGTTTTTTATGATTAAAATGACACCGAACACGATAGCATTACAATCATAACTTGTGTAATAAACGATTGAAGGTCCTGGTGTGAAAGATGAGGGTGAACGGAGGAGCAAAGCGTCGAATCTCAGTCCGTCTTTCTTTTTCAATCGTTATCCTTCTCTTTGTTTGACACACTATTTCTTCCAGAACTGTCGCTCAGCAGACCAGTGTCACCAGACAGGAGAAGTTGAGGGGAAATCATTTATCCTCTCTCTCTCTCTCTCTCTCTCTCTTTCTCCCTATCCATGCGCGCACACGTCACGCGATTGGTCCGTGGAGGAAGCGTGGGGATGCTTGCCGCCGGGGAATGGAGGAATGGCGTTGTAGAAGGGGTAAGGTAGAGTGGGAGACCAGTCCTATGGTCCATTTATGCTCAGCAGTGTAGTGACGGCTCAGGGGACCGGACAGAACTTGGTTACATAGTGTTCAGTCAACTATGTATATGCTATGTATCGGGCCACTTGTACGATACGCATGTATGGAACGATCGTGCAACATTTTTCTTCTTTTCTTTCGACGTCAGTTTCGCGATTTGATACCGGCCGATTGATCCGCCGGCAAACACGTGCCGATTAATTATACATAGTAAACGTTTTCTCTGTCCGGCAGGCTTTGTCGATGACGTAATTCGTGCTAAATACGCCGGACCGTATGCAATTTCGGTGTTCGAAAATGTTACCGACAATTTCTAGCTGCCAATTTCTCTCTGTCCAACGTGCCAATATTCTCTGCGCGCTGGAATAACCGGACCTCCAGCTATTGCAATTATTTTTACATCGTCCTATTACTTTCTATTTCATTTGTCTTCCATTTATTCCATTTTCAATCCCAGTTTATCTTAACTTCGCTTTTACTTCCCTGTTTGTCTGTTTATTCAATTCTGTACTCTGCTATAGTCTTTTTCTGTCTTTCATAGTTAATTTATTTGTGCATTCATTCTCAGTTTGTCTGTAGACAACAGACCAATCCATTGTATGTTATTTAAAATAATTAATGGAACTCCAAATTAAGTTCTCGGATAAGTTAGTTCTTCCTCTTTGTATTTCCTCTGTGATTGTAACATTTATACGTTGATTTTCAATTTTTCTTTTGGCAATAGACCAGGGCTGGGCACGGTTGGGGCTCCTCAAACGCTTGCTTCTCCCACCAACCTCTCTTTCATGCAGCGCGCACGTTCGTTGCGCACGCTGATGTCTCGCTTCGTTGCCCCATTGTACCGCGCTTGCTGGAAGGGGACGGTGGGCGCTACGGTGTGGTCAGTTTTGCCTCAATTGAGGCAAAATTGCCCATCCCTGTCGTAGCGTGTCAGTGGCGTCCAATCAACTCGATTGATAGCAGCGCCATCTAGAGAGACGCAAACACATGGCGAAGTATAGAGGATCACGGAGGCGAGGAGGAGTACGAGGGGTACAGTTCACCGGTCGAACGATAGCGGCGCTGCCATCCAAATCTACGTTCAATTCGGACCAAAAAAGCTGTGTAGCTGGCTTATGGCAATACCGTATTCATAGTATATATATATATATATATATATATATATATATATATACTTATATATACTATATATATATATATATATATATATATATACTTATATATACTATATATATATATATATATATATATATATATATATATATATATATATATCAATGCTCAGTGCACACCGAACACAAGAATACAAACGTATAGAGCAGGTGAAACAGCGTAGAATGCAAGGCTGTTAATAAATATTTTTGTTATTTTTACTGTGCTATTCTAAAGCTCAGAGAACGTCCACGAGCCTGCACATACGAATATATTTATGTAGGATCTTAGGAAAAATGTGGAATTCCGCGCCGGGAATCGAACCCGGGACCCTCGCGGTTGTAACTGATCAACTCTTACACATACCCACGGAACCCTCCTTCTTTTCCTAATCTCCATACAGTATTTGGTCTGGAAGGTCCTGATCCCACACTCGGTCATCCTGCTCCGGCATTCGCCCTCGAATGTCCGTCGCAGCGCCATCGTCTTTTTTAAAATGTAGAATCAAAGACGATAACTATAAAAATGTATATAATTTAACACAAAAAATCACAACTGGTACAATAAATTAAACTTTTTTCACAACTTTTCACGTCTCAATCTCCGTCTGAGATTTTACAATTTTCGTCTCGAATCATTCACGTCATACTTTTTTATCTATTCTGAAAACCGCAATCAATAATATTGTTTTTAACAGATCGTCGCGTCGTTACCGTTACTATCATCGTAGTAATCGGCGGTATTCGGTACGGCAATTTGGTGCAGTATCATCCCTACACTCCCTACCCTCGCGGTTGTAGCTGATCAACTCTTACACATACCCACGGAACCCTCCTTCTTTTCCTAATCTCCATACAGTATTTGGTCTGGAAGGTCCTGATCCCACAATTATGACTATCACTGACACTTATTTCACTGATTCAAGCTATAGATGTATAAACTTTAAAAGTGCGGCGTGTAATGAAACGCAATTCGAGAGTCTTCGGTTATTACCGGAACGGAGAAAAACATTCTCCTATTTTCATAATTATTTCCCCGTGGCTACAGCGAACAGGCTATGTATACTTTTTTGTGCAACAGATCCGTAAACGCCATGAGAAATCCTTGTAAAAATTAAAATGAACAAATCAGAATGAGCTGATGAAACAAGATGGTTTCCTTTGGCGCGTGAAATTACTATTGAAAACGAGCCGCGAATCAGGTAAATAACATCGTACGATTTCAACGGTAAACGAAAACATAGATGGAATATTTTCACGTGTTTGCATTTACTCGTGATTTCGGATAAAAATTCAAACAAAGGTCTGGTCTGTTTGCTTTCAATATCCAGCGGCGAATGAAATTTTCGTTCGCTGAACGAACCGCCCGATTGGCTAATGGAGATTCTAAAAAACAATAGCGGTCGTCGAACGAAGCGAACGAGCGAATCTGTGAGTTCCGGGACGCGATCTATGGCCTGGCGTTATCGGTAATGGTGTTCCAGAGTGAATTGGCAGTGTGTCTCTTGTCTAGGGTAAGGGGCAAATCTTGAATTTTCGTTTGTTCCTTCGTTCGTGTGATCACCCTGTCCCGGTTAAGTTAGAGCAAGAGGAAACCGATACCTTTAGCCCCGGACGAGTCAAAGCACCCTCGCTTTATCATGATGGCCCCGATAACGCTCCGTGCTCCGTTAGGACACGAACAAACGACAGCTTGTTATGTTAATCGACTCCTCATCGACCGGCCGTACCTACTCATCTATGAATGGGAAAATGCGGTTATATAACGAGATCGTTGTCTCCGCCGTGGTTATTAGGAACACCTACGAAGAGGATTACCCGGTGCTTAAGCGATCGCGATATTTTACCGCTTAGTTGTGGTCGTCGGTGTCCTAGCGTTTTAATCCCTTGCCTTCAGGGGAGCCTCTCATGTAACGGCAACGAAAACAAGTGATTTTTAAGAATTTTTTTTCAGAACAGCTATTATTTATAGCTATTATAGCTATCGACATATGGAACTGAACCTTTTGCGGACGTAAACGGATAGTCTTGATGTACACGTATTGTATTTTTAGTTTAATTCTTCTTTTTATACATTGTATAATACCGCGTGATTTACGAGAAACACGCCACCTAAATATCTCCGTTAGACTTAGAGATAGAAGAAAATGTTAAAGACAAAAGCTGTACTGTTACAGGAGGCAAAGATGGTGATATAAAAAACTGTTCCGATTGTAGTCGTTTTCAAGGTCTTTTGAAGGTCATCGATGATTTTTAAATTGTACCATATATTTTTAGCTTCACAGTGTTGTAGCTGATTTCAAGACGAGTTCACTGATCTGGTACACTATAACCTTCAAATGATCTTGAACAAGAAAATTTATGATAAATCAATGATAACTTTAAAATGTGGAATCATTTTATTTGTTCGAAATTATGACCTTGAGCAGTAACACAAATATTTAAACGTTTTACAAGACAATCAATTGCACTTTCAATTGTTTCTGTCGGAATTGACCTGAAAGATCTTATTATTCTTTCGTACATGTTCTCTGGTGTAGTCGGTTGGTGACGATATATATCATCTTTGAGTGTTCCCCACAAAAAAAGTCAAGAGGAGTTAGATCAGGTGAACCAATGTGGTACCAACACTCCCGCTCATTATTCACGTACCGTAAGAGAATTTCTGAACAATAAATTTCCGAATCGCTGGATAGATGATGTATGTCGTCAGCAACCGACTACACCAGAGAGCATGCAAGAAAGAATAGTTAGATCTTGTAGATCAACTTCAACAGAAACAATTGAAAGTGCAATTGATTGCCTTGTAAAACGTTTAAATGTTTGTGTTACTGCTCAAGGTCATAATTTCGAACATTTAATTTAATTCAAATAAAGTGATTCCACATTTTGAAGTTATCATTGATTTATCATAAATTTTCTAATTCAAGGTTATTTGAAGGTCATAGACCTATACGATTTCTTAGACATCCACATAAACACTCAACAATATTATTACTATGAAAAAGCTGCAAAATTCGGAAAATTACTACAGTGTCCCACTCCTCCTAATAATGGCCTAAGTATGTGCTGACTTTGCTTATTGGTTAATCCAGCACTGATTCGTGACCGGGTGTAACTAAGCGTTGTTATTAATATTTGTGCTGCTTGCACTTCTGCCACTACTCTTCCTGTGACATGGTGAAATTTTTCTATACACCACTTGGTAATACTAAATAAAGTTAACAGCTTGTAATTCTAACATTATTTCATGATTATAGTTTGTATGAATAAACATCAATTTGTAATGAATGAACATAGGTACTCTAATGAATGATAATTATATTAGGAGTAGTGAATATTTAATAAATATAATGGAAGTAAGGCATTTAGTATTTAGAGAATACAACAGAAGTATTTAGGACATTCAACGGTTTAAATTCCGCGAGCCAAAGGTGCCGACTCTTTTCAACAGCACCGTAGTGAAAACCCAGCCGTGTTCGCGCATGATCAATTAACTGCGTACCGAAGAGGAAATATTAAATTAATGTTACTATTAAAAACATCATAAACGCCCGACGTCAGAAGAGAGGATGAATCGGAAAGCTAATACAGTGTGATCAAATATTTATATGACGTAGTACCTCACGGCGATGTTAACGTGGATATCTTATTTGCAAGTCTGTCGTAATTACCCACTATACACGTTACTTAGGCAACATTGCACAATTTGCCGTCGGTGATGCTGATTCCGAAGTCTCCGTAATCGCGATCATAAAGAGGTTTAATTCGCCATGAAACTCAAGTACCCGCCACTAGGTATAAATGACGATACCTTTGGACGGTAAAATATTTTGACGACCATTTCATAATGGAAAGCTGGCTGGCCGAACGATGCCTGTTTCATTACAATGTAAACTAACAGGAAAATATGGTCGGTACACTCCTCCCATTTTAATGTGACCGTTGAGACGAGATACATAAAATGGACGTTCGCAGACAGTAAATTGAACGGAGGATAAAAATGCGAATTTTCAAAAGCCGTAAGGAAAAGGTTTCTCATTTTCTGCGACGCGAGTCGACCGTGCTTGTCTCTTGAAAAATAGATGAGCGTTCCAGCGTTCTGGAATTTCTCTTCGAAATGGAGAAGACACGATCCGAAAGTAGAAACGGTTTTCCCCTAATTTGCACGTTTGCCCCGGCTGGCAAACACGCCCGAACTACTCTATCGATTTCGCGACGACACTGTTCTCCGAGAACAGTCGCGTTCCAATCAGAGTGCCTGGAAACACTTCATTGGAATGCCGAAGAAAGTTCGACGCTTTCTGAGCCCGTCTCTTTTATATCCTGGGCTTTCGGTGGCCGCAGCTGCGCAACAAGAGCCGGATTGCTCACGTGTTTCCGCTTCGTAAAAAATGCATAAACACGGGCTTCTCATGCCAAAATTAATTCTTCCTCCCTCTTTTCAATCGCGGTACGGACGCGAAACCTCGCCGGACTTCCCGCATACCAGAGACTCTACCATTATGTTGCCTTGGACGTAATAATTTACGTGAAATTAGGACCACAAGCTTTATTTCGGGTCTGTGAAAGAGTTCTGAGATGTATGAAATATTTTTTGAGCCCACAAAAATATCCTGGATTTCTTAAAATAATTTTAAAGCCTGCCTAATAATAATATTGTATAGAACAGCTTTACAGGCCGACACAAAAATTGCAGAATCTGGAAAAGTGTTGTAAGGTGCAGAAAATAGTTGCAGAACCTTCGAAAAGAATTGTTAGGTTCAGAAAATTGTTGTCCCAGCGAAATAACTCCTACATTAAGCACTACGACCAGAAAGGGTTAAGTTTGCAAAATAGTTGCAGAGAAAACGAAAAACTTGTGAACTCTACAAGACATTAGCAGGAAGAAAAATTAGAAACAATTAGAAAAAATTGTGAATTTTACATAAAAATGGTTAGGCCTGCAAAAGCGGGAATAAATAAAAAAGAAACTCCTGTCAGTAGGTTTTGATAACATATTGAAGTGGATGAACCGTTGCCTATTGAATCGATGAGGTTCATTAACACTAAAAAATAAAAGGTTTTCGAATAATTTTGTAAAGAGAACTTGAATCACTGGGGTCAGAGCACATCCTAGTAAAACCGAGTGCCTCGAGAGAATGTCTGACTAAGTTTGCGATTTTCTTAGAAGTGGATGATGATGGGGTTATTCGAAAAGAGCCTAAGACGGGCAAGTACGACGACGATAGTCTACCAGTCTACCACAAACAGAACGAGCACGATCCTAACAATATCGCAGCGGCAGTCCCGCAGATCAGCATCTTAATACCGTCTGGTCCGCGGTAAGCTGTCCTCGAACCCCTCGATACCAAATTGCGTGTAACGAGCAAAACGCGGCCGCGTCGGATTTCACGGAAACCTCACGAGTCTCCCCCGTATCCCGGGATCCAGTTTAAAAACCCGTACAATAGGCTTCGAGGTCGGTACACGTTCGCGATAAAGTTACTCCAGGTCTCCCCCTTATTTTTCCAGCGTCGTTATTCGTACGTATCATCGGGGCTGGCGTCCCCCACGCGAAGAAAGGGTATATCGTGAGGTTTTATCAGCCGGGGGCGACCATGTAAATCGACTGTTCCCGGTAGGAAACCGAGCCGGAAAGATCGGGACACGTTGATTAACGAAAATAAACCCCAGTCCGCCGACAGGTGATACGATCTGGGGACGTACACGCACGTCTTAATTCCGTTTCTGCGGTTATCGAGCAGGAGGACGGCCTGCGACGGACGTCCGTGTTTGGTTGGCGTTCTTCCGGGTTCCCATCGGTTCAGCATAAATTCGGCGTGGACGTGACCGCAAAGAATTGTCGCGATGTCTTCGCGAGCGGACCATCGCGTCGCAGCGGACGAGTTGTTTTTCGGGGACACGGGTGGGGGGGGGGGGGGGGGGTTGGAGAGAGAACGCGATAAGACGAACGGCATACGTGCAGCACACGAATGACAGCAGCTGCGCGTGTCCTGAATATTTAACCCGTTTAAACGCTTAAGGCCCCCACACAATAAGCGACCCCCGAGCTCAATGGGGAGGCCGCTACCGGTTCGCTCTGCGAACCAATTGCGAGGCGAACCGGCGGCCTCCATATTTAATCAACAATCGTCGCGCTCCCCCCCCCCCCCCACCATCCCCCAACTTTTTAACTCTCGTGTTTTTCGCCCGCGGCCGGCTTGCTCCTAAGCGCAACGATACCCAACCATTACCAGGACAATGATGTTTGTTTCACGGTGTGAACCGGTATTCAACGCTGCGGATCGCTGTTCCGGGGAGACCCTCAGTTTTCTAGACGAGCCCCGGACCGCAGCAAAATTGATTCACGTCCTTAGATCAAGGACCCTTTTTCGAATGGGGTTGTTGTTGGACACCTAGGGGCGACGTGTTCCGCAATTTTCGGGGTTCGAGTGCGTAATAAGCCACTTGGTGGGTAAACACCTTGGCGTTTTTCAATGGGCTGGGGAGGAGCTGGACTGTTTGAGGATTGGACTTGATACCCTGAAATTAAACCTCTTGTTATAATTACATGGGGGCGAGGGTAAGGGGTTGTGATTTTGTAATGGAATTGAGTTGGTGAGATACAAAACGGTAAAATTGTTCGGAGAATGTTGTTACCGGAAACTCTAATAGTTTATGTATTATTTACTAAAATAATTACTATTCATAGATACTTATTGAAATGGTATTGGGGCGCGCAGTGGCTCAGTGGATAGAGCACGCGACTACAAACAATGCTGTCGTGAGTTCAAATCCCACCGCCGTCACCGCTGGAAATATTCTTCTATGTGATATTATACTGCGTCGTCAATCATGATGGTTCGGAACCCACCGTAATAAACAGTGTAGGTCCCGCTGAAAAGTAGGCTGAAATAGGCTGAACATTGGCGTTAGGTGAGAGTGGACAAAGTGGAAGAAGGGGGAGAGTGGTAGGAGGGGGAGAATGGTAAAATGGATTTGAAACCCTGAGGGGATCAAATATTCCGTACCTATTGAAATGGTATTTAACACTAAACCCAGCACGTTATAAAAACGCACATTATAAAAACGCATTCATAGGAAATGACTAGATTGACTTCTTTATACGAAGCGGTATAAAGTTTAAATAAATTCAATCTTCTAACTTCTGTAAAGATTTTTACTTTTATATGTTTTGTGCATGGTAGGTTTAGCGTTAAGTAGGGTTTGGCATGAAATTTTATGGATACAGATTATATGAAGCAAGAATTTTAGATCCTGTAAGTACTATGTATAATTATTATAGTGATCTTTTCGTGACGCGTCAGAAACTACACAATCAAACTATGAAGTCTACCGACAACGATATTATTCCACGTAGCGAGAGATGTTTGGTACTGAAATAAGGCTGCTCAACAGTGTCTAACATGTCGCTCACGAACAGTAGCACACGCAGGTCATTTTCCAGAGATCAGGCGAAAGGTAGGAAGGCGGGATAACTTCGAAGCCGTCTTCCAGGTTTCTCCTGAAAATTTTTATTCTCCATCGCGGGGCCAACGCACAATTTTCCCCCGGAATAGTTTCCATTCTCAACACGAAAGTCGACACGACAACGAAGAAGGAGCCGATGATAGCATACAAAGAGGTCCTGGGCGGCGCGGTGTACCGTTTTAGAAAAATGCGAGCGGTGCACCTCGAATTACGTCCAATCCTATCCCCGGCGAAAAGCGGGAAATTGAAAAATGATAGCCGCGCGGCCGCCGTCAGGATGTCTGGTGGTGCAGGAATTTAATATCCTCGTGAACCTGTAGCTCCCTTCAACCCGCATCAACTCTCTGCCTACCGGTGGAACATAGCTTCCGGTACACGTTGCCCCCAGGGCCGCCGATCACGAAAGCAGCAGGGTCGTGTATCGTCATCAAATTTATATTCCCCCGGTTGGCAGAGAACCAGGAGGTGCCCCCGTCGTCGGTAATGTTATTGGTTCGCGAAAATAAATTAGAAGTACGCTGTTATTGTATGTTATAGTTTGACACATTGAACGCCAAAGTAGCAAAACAAGCACGACTCCCGGTGCCACATACTTCTATTCTTGGGTTGTTCTGAGAATGTATCAGATTTGTTAAAAAGTATAGTCGGATAAAAGGCTAATGGATCATTCGATGGGGCATCAAGAAAAACCATGTCGTGTAAAATTTTCTCCCTATATCTTGACCGAGAGAACAGTTATGGAGTAAAATTGAAAAGATTAGTTTTGGTCCTATTTTCCCTGTTTCGTATTATGCAAAAATTTTGAAAACAATCTAACGAATGTCAAATATTCATATACATATACTGTAATTAATTCAGATTTTTAAGTAGAACATCGTGATCGTAAAAAAAAAATCGGAAAAATGCAGATTTTGCATTTGATATTTTTACAGTATCAGTGTACAAGTATTATTCATGAATTGTTTAGAACTTTTGGTGAGTTGTGCAATGACAAAAAACGCTTCGTTTCAAATTGTTTACTTTAATAGTTTTTTTTGGTAATTATTTACATTAGGGGCTTCCTCACCGATTTTGATGACGTTGAAATATGTTGTCAAGGTCATCATTCTGAACAACTTTTCCCTATACCTGTTACCGCCGCTCAGCTTTAGTTTCCGAGATATTCGCAAAAAAGTTTCAACAACATATTTCAACGTCATCAAAATCAGTGAGGAAGCCCCTAATGTAAATATTTCCCGTTGTTTTAGTTATCGTGCACGCCAGTTTAAAAAAACATAGTTTTGAGACATATGCGTATTATACAATAAACAATATTAAGAAATGAACTAAAAAAATACACTTATATTCCAAGACTATCCGTTTACATCCCCAAAAAGTATAATCGCATATGTCCAATAATTATTCTGAAAAAAAAATTCTTAAAAATCACTTGATTTCGCTACTGATGCACGAGAAGCTATCCTTAAACGAGGATTTGTGGAGACATATTTTTGTGGTAAGTAGATTGCAAATATTCATGTAAATTCAAGTTTGTAAACACTAATTAATGAAACTCGAAACTGTACACGATCTTACTTTTTTAACAGGTGTTTCACTTTACTAAAAAAGTATATTGAACATGATATACATAATTACCGATTTGAACGATCACAGATGACGTGCAACCCCCAACTTTCAGGCACAGTTTCATTTCTCAGAAACGAAAAATGATTTTGAAGAAAACGTGAATCGAATTTGCACCGGGAGTAGGTTTCATGAAAATGGAAGGAGACAGTTCAACCACACGAATACACGGTACATGAATTAATCGCGAAATTCAAGGAAGACGAGCATCTCATATGGGACAACCGGATGCAAAGTTGTCGGTGGTGGGGGGTCGCGCAAACAGAATTAACTCGGTAAGGGTAATTTACTGTTCAGAACTCGACGATAGTAATTTCACGTAACTTCTGATTAAAGTTTCCCTCGCAAAACGACATCCACTTGTCAAGAAGCTGTTTCGTATTTTCCGGGCGTGTGTGCGTCGAATGAAAGTCGAAGCCGGGGGCTAAAAGCAAAGTTCTCAAACCCGCGGCGCGGCCAAGGAGTTAGTCTAATGTTGCCGAGCGGCGAAGAAGTGGCCGGAAGTGGCCAAAAATCCGCTTGACGAAAATTCCATCTACGTGACTTCGCTCGATCATCGGGGACACCGATATCACCTGATGCAACCATCCGTGGATCCTCTGCACGCACAATGAGGCTCCTGCCCAAAGGAAAAACAGTGTCATCGTGTGTTGACGAGCTCCAGTTCGAAAAGAAGAGGCCGGAAGAAGGGAAGATAATCGCGTTGCGACTTGGAACACTTAACGGACTCAGCCAGACTTACGTGGCAGATTTTGCTGCCGGGACCGTGTTGGGATAGATCAGTGAATTTGAGAGATTTCGTGCTTCGTGTACGTCTTTGTCGTGATTCGTTTTAGCTTCGTTTAACGTCTAAGATAATACATCGAAAATAGGTGGACGCCCTTTGAACATTTGCTGAAATGAACTTCCTTCGCTGATTTTACTACCATGTTTATTTTTCAATTGGGTAAATTGCATCTCCGAAGATGTTGGAGAAGATTGATGGTCCTCAGCCGTTCATGCTTCGTGTAGATTATGATCGTGTAGATCGTGTAATTTATTTTAGCTTCGTTCGTTTATTGTCTACGATAATGTATTGGAACTAGTTGACGTCGTTCGGAGCGTTTGTTAAAATAAAATTCCGTCACTGATTTTATTATCGTATTTATTATTTAATTGGATGAAGTGCATCCAGGAAGATGGTGGGAATGATTAATGGTCTCCAACCGTTCATGCTTCATGTTACGCTTTCGCATAATTTGTTTTAGTATCGCTCCTTTATGGCCGAGGACGATGTATCAAAGTTAATGGACATCATTTCGTATATTTCCTGAAATAAATTTTCTTTATCAATTTCACTCTCGTATTTGTTCTATTCTATTGGATGAAATACATTCAAAAACTTGTTACGATAGATCAATAGTTCACAACCATTTATACTCTACGCATCGTTTCACGTAATACATTTTAGCAGCGTTCATTTATCGTCTATGACGAAAATGTATGGAAGTTGATGGACATCGTTTTGTGCATTCGCTAAAATAAATTTTCTTTATCAATTTTAGTATCGTATTTATTCTATTCTATTCTATTGGATGAATTGCATTGAGAAACATGTTACAATAGATCAATAATTCACACGTATTTATACCTTGAGACAAAACCGTCCCCACCATAGCGCCCACTGTCCCTCACCATAGCGCCCACTGTCCCCCACCAGTTTCTGCCCTTACCATAAAGGAAGGAAGTGGTTCGCCCGTCGTGAACAGTGCGCAGGCCTCGCGCATGAAAGAGAGGTTGGTGGGAGAAGCAGGCGTTTGAGGGGCCTCTACCATGCCCATCACGGCTTTACACATTGCTTTATGTAATGTACTTTAACACCGTCCGGTTATCATCTACGACAACGTGTGGAAGTTAAGGAACATCATTTTGAAAATTTGCTAAAATATATTTTCTTTCGAGATTTTCATTTTTCACTATTAGACTGCGGTTCTTTATGCATTTGTATCGCATTTGTAATTTGTTTGGTTCTTTACACATTCAACAAAAATGAAAATTATTTTTATCTTTATCACAAGAAATTTCTTAGTTCATGAAACAATCTCTATGATTAGAGAAGAGATACAGACTATTCGTCGTATTTGATGTGTCCACAAATGTATAAAGTCTTTAATAAAGAGTAGATTACTGATGTTTATGTTTATCATGCTATAAAAATCAAGAACAAACTCACTTTGCGCACTGAAAAATTGCTTATGGTAAAAATACGATATGGATGTCATCAATAGATCATGCATTTTTGACAAGAACGAGTAGATGGAGCTAAAGTGCTGGACAGACTAGAATAATTCAAGAATATCAATATACTAGCTCTAGCTCACTAAAATCGATAAAGGAAGAAAGAAATTTTGATTTGGCTTCTGTTTCTTACAAATGGCGCTAACAATTGTTATTTTGCATTAAAATTCGCAGCCTAATAATTAACGCATGTTAATATAAATGTTTTCTAATCAAAAATATGTAAGTACTGTAATTGCACACAAATTCTCAGTCTAATAATGAGTAATCATATAATAAATGCAATCATTATAAATAGACTGCGGATTTTGTACACTTACGACGAAAAAGAGCAAGTGCAATTTGAAAAAACAAAAAGATCCGGAGATTTTAAAACATCGATGTATTATTCGCAGCTTATTATTACAGTCATTAAAGAAAGAAAAAAAGTTTCACTCAGTCCCTGATTCCTGTAATTGATGTGAACAATTTTTATTTTACATAAAGATTCGCACACTCATTATAAATAAGTAAAAAAGTGTACCTTAAAGTCCATTTTCTCACACGCAATTGAAAGAAAGAATTCTTTTAATGGGATTAGGGTTTAAATTTGTCGATTATGAAGCATGCGGTCGTCCGCAGGATCCGCGATAACCTTTGGATATTTCCGGACAATAGTAATCGGCGATGGTGTAACGATAGCTGGCGTGAATTAGTGAATGGCGACGACTGTGCCATTATGGGGGCAAACGCGTTTGGGGTGTATTTACGCAACGGAATCAAAGACTTGGTCAACCAACTCCCATAGTGCTGGCAGAGAGGTCGGTTCACGTTATCGCGTGTAAACCAAGCCTACACAGAGGGACACGTTTGTGTAACCGCGATCGAAACTCCGATAGCGGAATCAAGATGTTACTACAGCAGAAATTCGTGAATTCGGCCCGCGTACCGTGGCGCAATCGATGCAGGGCTGGCCTGTCGGACTAACATTCCCTACTGAAACGCTACTCCTCGACTCCCCACTTGTAGGAAATTTCCTCCTGGCCCGAGATGCTCACCTGCAACAGAAAAGGAAACCGTCTTACGTCAGCTATTGTTTGAATTCTTATTTTTTCTGTACACAATTTTAATATTGGCTTGTTCGGAAAGTGATTTCATTTTTCGAGTAGAGATGGTGTTGCCTTCATTTATTATTACTTAACCTTATTCTAAGTTGCAAAATCATTGTATATCTTGATAACTGACATTTCAGACACCATTTCGTGTCCATAGTGCTTTATATCTTTACAAGCATTTTTTTGTCATCGCGTCAAATATGAAAAATCAAAGTGTGGATTTCCGTCACATTTTGCTTTATTGTTACTGCAACAGTAAACATGCAATAAAAGCAAGGAAAATTAGGAGGATTACTATTTATTTCGTTCTTTTCTTTAAGCGGTGTAAATATCATTTTAAATAAATGCGTGAAAAGTAATGTAACTCTATTTTTTCCAAATAAAAAACAGGAATTCTACGAACTGGGGTCTCCTAGTTGCCAGAAAGATGGAAAGGATCATAGAACAAAATGTTCATTACGTCAGCGAATAAATAAATAAATAGTGAAAAATCGTCTCGTTTCCTTTCGAAAAAGAAAATTACTTTCAGACTAATTCAATACGATTGAAAATGCTCAGAAAACGAAATTCTAACCACTCAGGTAAAAGACTGACCAAATTACTTGATACTAAGTTTACGGAGCACTAAAAGTGATTAATTTACTCGTACAATACTGAAATGTTTAGTACCCAATTTATTAAATACAAATTGAATAATGTAATCAATATTTTGAATAATAGTATAGGAATTTTTAGTGGTGCCTCAGAATCACCACTCGACTGCTAAGGGTTACTGGAAAGACAGTCCCAACATCGACAGCAGAGTAGGGCACAAATCAACTAATAATTAAAAATGACTAATTGTCTCATTGATTGTTAGTCATAGCAAAGTAGTCATTAGTCAAAACTAAGTATGAAATTTATTAGCTTACGGAAGATTACGTAAACGTGCCACGTGATAAGACATCTAATTCATCCAATAGTGGTTCATTGTATCCGTTTCCGTAATACGAGTTTTGAAATTTTGCATACATTTAAAGTACTGCATACTTGGTTTTGACTAATGACTACTTTGCTATGACTAAAAATCAATGTGACAATTAGTCATTTTTAATTATTAGTTGATTTATGCCCTACTCTGATCGACAGTGCTAACATTGAGTACAACACTAGAACATCTCACTGGAGCAGCTATAATCGCTTAGAGTAGGTAAACGTGCTAGACTCGTATGATCTAATTCGTTGGAAGCCAGCGCGAACGTGAGAATGCATTTCCCGTGAATACACTCCAGGTATTAAAATGTAAAGGATCTTGTTGTAGCCACGCGTATCCTGAATAGATTGGCGAGCGCGTCGCGCGACTTCGCTCCGCCTCATTGTTCCCGCGGACGAGTCACTTTCACGCGGAAAACGTGTGCTCGCGTACCGGCGCAACTGGAATTGTTTATCGCGAGTCCCTTTGTCCGCGGCCGGTACAATGCACGCAAGTTTCTCTCGACGCGTCGATACGCTCGTCTTGCACCCTCGATGTCGTCCATTTTCCACATTACATCGCGACGTTACAGAGAACAATCGCCGCCGAGAAACTGAAGCGACACGGGCCTTTTCAGTCGCTCATTCGACGCTGCCAGTTTGTTCTTGCTCCGATTAAAAGTGAATATTTTACATTACTTTATAAAAATAGGAGGGTATGTATCCCAGAGTTGGGGATTATTCGAATAAATTTTTATTCACGAATAACAAACATTAATAAATTATTTTTTTATGCAATATTCGAAAAAACTTTTGCTTAACACTGATGTATTGAATGTTTAACCATTCTTATCATAATGTATACCAAAAGAATTAACTCCGTGTATTATGATTTATTTTGCGATTACAGCGATTACATGTTCGTCATACAAAAGCTTCTAGAAGAAAGAAGAACTCGATATCTATTATGTGTTTGTATTTTCTCTAATGATTAAATGTCGATGATAGAAAAGTAGAATTTTATACCGGTGTAAAGGGAATTAATAACGTGCGAGTTCAATTAATTCTGTTTGAAATCTTCGTGGCGGCTACCTCCTACCCTCGTCACTAGATCGGCAAACAGTCGAGTTGGCACGAGACGAGAATATATTTCTCGAAAATTTCGGGATTCTCGAAAGCAGAGGTTGAAAACTGTTATGATATCGATTCCGGTTCTTGAAACAGTTACGAGAACCGAAAAAACGTTATAACTGTTATGAGAATATCAGTTTTCGCTTATATCGGTTACGGTTACGGTTTTTGAGAACCGATATTATAACAGGTCTATAACTGTTATATTTAGTCTGCAATTGGTATTTTTTGGTTCTGTATCGGCTATACAGGGTGTCTCAAAATTCCATCAACATCCGGAAATGGGAGGTTCCTGAGATCATTTGAAGCGACATTTTCCTTTGCAACAATGGCGTACGTTGTTTTGTTTAAGAGTTATTAACGAAAAACACGGACCAATCAGAGCGCAGTTACAGGGGATTGATTCTGGCTCGGCCAACGGCGACGCCACGCTAAGCGGGACCTATCGCCGAGTCGGACTCCGTTCGCTGTAGCCGCGCTTTGATTGGTCCGTGTGTTTCGTTAATAACTCCTTAACAAAGCCGCGGACGCCATTTTTGCAAAGGAAAATGTCGTATCAAATGATCTCAGGAACCTCTTATTTCCGGATGTTGAAGGAATTTTGAGACACCCTCTATAGCCGATATGGAACCAAAAAACATCAGTTGCGGAACTGCAAAACCGATATGAGACCAATACGGGACATATTATAGGTTCTGAAGTCTGAAGAACCGAAACCGAAACCGAAATTCAGAACCTAAAAATAACAGTTATAGAACCGTTATAATATCGGTTCTCAAGAACCGTAACCGTAACCGATATAAGCGGGAACCGATACTCTCATAACAGTTACAACATTATTTCGGTTCTTCATAACTGTTTCAGTTAAAACCGACATATAACTGTCTCAAACAGTTATTTTCAGAACCGTTTCAACCCCTTCTCGAAAGTCGCGGGATTCTCGAAAATTTTAGAGTACCTTATGGGACGACCATAAGGACAAGGCTTTAACCAGTGCCCTATAAATCTAAGAAAAATTATAAACATCGTTGGCGGTTGATCGCAATGGGAGAGATAAATAGAATCGAATTCGTGGCACAATGGACCGGGAACAATTTCCAGCGGTTCCGTGGATGCACATTGCTCGGCGAATTGAAGGAAACTTTGATTTCGCGTGTTCGCAGTGAACGGCGATGCAAATCGCGACTTTCCCGAGTCGCGCAGACCCCAGTCTTCCATTTACGTACTCGCTTAAAACAAAATCGTCCCCGTTTCCCCCGTGTCGCTGTTGAATATACATCTTTGTCCCGACGGTGTACAAAGCGCGGCGCATTTATTGTCTGACGCTCAATTCATCGGGTACGCGGCAGCGTTTATACTAATCCGCGGCGAGTTACCGGCTGTGACGTAAGCTGCGGCAACGGCGTGCATTTCGCGGTTGCAGTTCGAGAGCTGCCGCGTGGCTCGTCGTCTACGGCGACGCGTTTTGTTCCGGGGTGACGTGCGTGCTGCACCGGGTCGGGCTGCATTCATGTCTGCACACGCGGCACTCTCGCGAGATGCAAGACCAGACTGCAACGCGACGCGTTGGATCCTCTGAAACGGATCCGCTTTAGAAAGTCGGAATTTATCGCGCGCGAAATGTCGCCCCGCGAAAAGAAATTATTCGAGACCATAAATCGTCAAGCTCGGCGATCGTCTACCGTCGACAATCGTTCCGGAAGTGTACGGGTTTTCGCGACTTAACCTCCAATGACGTCGTTGAGCTCCTCTTTGTTTGTTATCCTATTTTTTTATCCTTGTGATCCACTTTGATTGTTATAAAATCCGGGGAAATATCGATACAAGTTTTTCGAATTAAAAAATTAAACGGGACGCGTTAAGCATCTAATGTATGTATTAGGTTGTTGCATATGAATTATCCGATTCATAATAGTAACTTTAAACAAATATACGTATTCTCCAAATAAAACTTATTGATAAAGCAAGCACCGTAGTCCACCACCATAATTATCATATTCTGTCAACAAATGACGTGCTTTTGTGTTATTCCATTACAGTAAAAAATTAAATTGTTTGGTCGTTCACCTCATTCATTCATGAGACTGTCATCTCTATTTTTGAGTTTTTTTTTATCATTGACTAGAAGTGGGTTCATTTACTACCACATTTTGACTAAACGACATAAATTTTGTCGTCAATATGTTCATTTTGTTACTTATATAAAAAGAATACATGACCATCACATCGACTGATATTGAAATCAACTTTATTTAAAACTAAAGATAAAAATTTAAGATAGGACTGAAAAGAGTAGCTTTGCACATTTAAACGATATATAATATATCTGTAGGTTATAATAGTATTTTTTTATCAAAAAATTTCATAATATATGCATTCTGAAATCGGACATTTCATATGCAACGACCTAATACATTGGATGCTTGCCAACGTTCGTGCACGATTTTGAGAGACATCGAGAAAAACCACACAAAAGGATTCCAATAGCTTCTAGAACGTTCTAAGACAACAGTAGAAAATGGTGGAGGCCATATTATTGGTTAATAAACTTGCTTACTGTAAAAGTGCAACCGCTTGTATTTTATTTGAAGCTCGGGCACGAACTTCCGCAATTATCTAACACTATAAAATAACTTGGACATTGTATAACGTTCAGATCGAACAACAAAATTGTATTCCAACTAAAAAAACACACATTGCAATTTTATCTTTTAACTAGAAACATTGTTGATGAAATTTTTTCACTTTTTCATTATTTTAATGAATAATTCCATGATTGAAATGTGTCACGGTATCCATATTGGTACAAATTATTGCGTTGTTCGGAAAGGAATTTCGTTTTTCGTGTAGAGATGGTATTGCTTCCATTTATTATTACTTAACATTATTCTAAGTCACAAAATCATTGTATATTTTCAGAACTGACATTTTGGACGTCATTTATATGTCAATTATCCAAAGATTATTAATTTTATTTATATTAAATAACATTGCGTATTTTTTCTTTGAAAATTCAATATTGTACAAAATAATCGGCGCAGAAAAAAACGTTTCAAATAAAAGTTATTTGTTTCAAGTCGTAGATTAAGAATCTGTAATGAAAAATATATGTTTCCTTTTGAGAAAATATTCTTGACCTTGGAATGACCTTGAAAACATGATGAAAATTACAAATTGATATGACTGCTGTATCAGCCCTCCTTGACTTAAACTTTTTATTTGAAACATTTTTTTCTCCGAAATTTAGTTTTCGAGATATTCCTGGTGGCCAGGATAAATGCCTCACCCTGTATATGAAACTTATCAATATCATTTCTGTTATATTTGTCAAGTTTCATACTTAACGACCTGATACTTTGGTACAAAAACAAGGCGTGACCCATTTTTTAACGAAGTTCTGCTTGTCGAAGTTTTACATATTTTTATACAATACATTCGGCTTCGCTTCGATATATGGCTTGCACCAAGGTCTACAAGGCGGATTGAATTCTTTGGTGCTTAACATTGGTGACGGATTGGGCAGTTCAATTTAAAAAATCTTCCCTTGACACTATTGCGGGGTTTCCTGAAATCTGACGACTTTGTGTTGATTAATGGGATTAAAAGGTACTGCTGTTGACACACTTTTACGTTCTCATTGGATTTCTATGTACAGTGCTTAGAATCATTGAGAAGCAGGTAATCAATCGTTTGATTCGATTCGAAATGATGCGATGAGAGAGTTAACGTTAGGAAGACTAGGAATAGGGCTTGTCGAGGCCAACGATTGCAAAATATTAGGTTGCGTACTAATCGATGTTACATGTGCTATCATTTCCCATATGTACCTTTTTAATTAAAAAATACGTATTGTACGTGACCTATTCGACGCGAACGAACTTATCGCTCAACATATGTGCAATTACTAACCGCAGAGACCGAAGATTTTATGTATTTATCACAAAAATGAATAGGTGAAATACAAAGCTGTGAACATATATGAAGCATTAAAAAATGTTATTACATTATTTTCGACTTATTGAACTCATCGAAAGTTCAAAAAAAAAAAAAATTTTTCGTTTTGCATAAAGATCCGCAGCCTAGTAATTATAGCGCTTATGTACAGCAGAGTGCAGCAATCAAAATTTATATTAAATGTGTACAGAACTGCTACATAAACGTTTTAAACGATTTGAGCCAGTGATGCCAGATCGGTCAAATCGAGGGGAATACAATTCACCACCTCTCTGATGACCAGAGTAATATGTTACACGTTGCGCGGTACG
Organism: Sphecodes monilicornis; assembly: GCA_913789915.3. Classification (NCBI taxonomy): domain Eukaryota; kingdom Metazoa; phylum Arthropoda; class Insecta; order Hymenoptera; family Halictidae; genus Sphecodes; species Sphecodes monilicornis. Next base: position 12,244,031 of record OU565284.1, on the reverse strand, counting down.
TCACGTGACCAGTCTACGGTCTTAGTGGGGGACGTTGGTGCGTGCTCATGTAGTGGAATGGGATAGTGGAAGGGGAAAAGTAAGAGAGGACAAAGGAGCAATTCCGGTTGTTTCTGGCATCACTGATTTGAGCACCGAATTCGATACCCATCGATTGCTTCCAATTTGTCTACTGAAAGGTAGATATGAAGAGCGCCTAATTTGATAATGTAGAACCGATTCATAGCAATGTGATTGCAATTCTAAATGCTATTACGAAAGAGTAGTACATTACCGTGTTTTCCAATGGTACTTTTTATACAGAAATAGCACTAGGTGAATTAAATAACGATTTGCGAATACCGATTTCAAGAGATACGCGGCTCAAGCGTTCATTCGCTGGACAGGTCAGCCAATGTATTTGAAAAATTTCTTGAAAACTTTAAAATTCCAGCAACGTTGAGAATTGTTTCAACGACGCCCGTCGAGAGTTGATTGCAGGGAACGTGAAGGAATGGAATTGATCGACATACGGGAGTAGGTGTCCCGTCAGTGTCCCCATTAGGTGGGGACGAACGCGAAATACCGAGGACGCGAGTAGGCGTAACGCTTAATTGTCTGGTCGTTGAAAGGAGGCGTCGATCGTTTGTGCACCGCGTGTATCGCTATGCTGTTCGACGTCGACGTCAGTGACAACAACGACGGGCTCGCGAGATCGCGCGACTGTTTTCTCGACGCGAAGCGACACCTCGAAGTTTGTGTCGAGCCTGAAGGCGAAAAGGCAATGCGGTGCAACCAGACGCATGGAAACCATGCCGCATTCATATTTGCTGTCGCGTCGACAAAGCTTGCAGCGGTCCCTGACTGCATTCGGTGATCAATGGATACGCCTCGACAATGCTCGTCCTTGCGGTGTCGCGCTATGTATTACGCTATGCAGAAACTCGGGCTCCTGTCCTAGAGAATAGAACTTTCGGTCTACCGCCGCTGAATACGCTTAGGCGTGTTTCGACCGCATAGTTGCGCCGGAAATAATGAAAACGGCTCTTAAAAATTAACTCCTTGCCGGTAATGACTTTTTCATTGTTTGGGAATAGTATTTTTCGGATAAAGGTAATTAACACTCACGTATAACGTATGATAAACTTGAATGATTGATTTGAATTGAAATAACAATAACATTAACAAGTACTAACAATAACAAACAATAAAAGAAGCAAAGAAAACTCTTAATTAGGCGTAATAAGAACGCGTAAAGAAAACTGTTGAGCTCCACGGAACATTACAAAAGGCGAAGACCGATACGAACGGTACGGCATTCGGAGAGTTTCTGTCTGTTTTCGTGGATGCGCCGAAAATCGTCCCAACGACGACGACGAGGCTAGAAAAAACTCTACGCGTTTCAATGACACCGTGGGAAAGCCCTTTCGGAGAAACGCGTAGGATCAGGAAATGTTCCCGTGGCGACCGAAGCTCTGGCAATCGTCAGTTTTATTCCCCGCACTCGAGTTCGGCCGCACGCAGTGCACACTTTCTGGAAAAAGGGAAAGTATCCGAAACGAATCTTTCCCTTCTAACACGTACGCCACAGTTGCGACAATCGTTGGTAGACTGTGGATCTTTGTGCATTTGTCGTACCTGCACATTTTTAAAATACAAGAAAGCATGTATGACAATAAATATTAACCCTCCGCCTGCAACCTCATTTTGATCGACGCTGTCCGCATCTTAGGTCGTTTATGTTCACGACTAACCTTTTTCCTGTTCCAGATTTTAAATGCATCTAAAATGTTCTGGAATACGTATTTAACCAGTTAGCTGTTTTTGACGAGTATACTCGTCATGAAGAAATGGCACAGTTTTTTGTTATGACGAATATACTCGTCATGCGTAAAAAGTAGCTACAATTTGCTGTTAACATTGCAATTTTAATGAAAACTAAAATATATTCTTAAATTTCAAGGTTTTTTTGAATATTTGGAGGCCAAGACGAAATAAAACGTACAAATACGGAAATATAAATAATTATTATGAAAAAACTGTATACAGTGTGCACAAAGTAGTTCGCTTACTTTTTGCGACACATTTTAGGTAGACACTTATCAAAGAAGTCCGAACAGCTAACTGGTTAACTCTAGAAAGAAAGAAATTCAAGAATAACATTTCGCTCCTAACATAAACGAACCAGGTCACAGACAGAGGGTTCATTAGATCTCTACTTTACGTTTCCCATAAGGAATTTTCTAGTTGGCAAATTAAACCTGTTCCTCACTCTGGTGTTCATCAAATTTAGACATTTAGAATTTCCATTAAGATCTGCAGTCTAAGCATTAGAATTTCTCCGTCCTTAACAGTTTACTATTTAAGTTGATTCATACGAAATGTTCGGATTTTAGAATACAAATGTAACGAAGCCTTTTGATCTGGAAATACCATTACAGTCTACAGGCTTATTATATACTATTTTAAGGTTTAAAATCTGATCTTTGAGGTGGTATATCCAATTTTTATGTAGATGTTTGATTTTAATTTTAAACATAATTTATTTCAATGTTAGTCAATGTAATTGTTATGCATTCCTTTATATGAATGAAGAAGTACACATATTGACGATAGCATTGTGTGATTCTTGGTCGAAATGTGATAGTAAATGAACGAATGATGTGTAAATGTTACAGACTCTCGAACACAGTTTTGTAAATGATGAAACTGAACGACCAAAAACATTCAATTTTCACTATGGTACAATCCAGAAAATTGTAATTCATGGACAGTAAATGTTGATTATAGTTGATCTTATCTGAATCAATGATCAATGAGTTTCATTTGGACAAAATTGTGTTCGTTTAACGTTACTGTTAAAAATCCGATATTTCATATGCAACAATCGAATAGTAGAAAAAATATATTTATATTTATTGCATGTCTATGTTTTCTTTAATATTTAAATGTTGATATCCAAAATATTTGACCCCGGAGTTTATGCATTTATAGCAGAAATGAGAAGGTAAAATATAAAACAGTGAAAGGATGAAAAGAATATATGAGCATTGATGTGTTATTATCGAGGTGTTAAAATTATTAGAAGCAGAACCGAATACAGTAGGTCCTCGGAGTCTGAAGTTTTTAGTATCCCAACATGCTCCGGATCGAAATATAGCACAATCCGATTAAACAATGTAGAACTTAATTGTATCGAGTCAACCAAGAATTAATTTCTCATTGTTAAATACCTATTCTTTTCATGCATCTCTTTTTACATAATCTTTTCTGATGTATGCAATAAAGACACTGTTTTTTAGATTACTATAAAACGTATGAAAGAATAAAAGACTGAAAGTAAAAGATAAAGAACAACAGACACTTATCGGTTAACAAAAATTATTTTCCGAAATTCGCTACGACGGAATAAAAAATAATTTTCTAATCGTAACTGATTAAAGCACATTAAACAAATTCTGCTACGTCTCGTTTCTATTACATTTCGCGAAGTTAAATGTGATGCAAACGGCGTAGTATTTTTGTTGACACGGAAGAGAACAGAAAAATAATTGCTTTGAGGCGCGGAAACAATTTTTTGTAATTGGGTTGCGCCAGGAAAATTTGCCACTGATTATTTTCACGTGTTACGGCTGATGTTTCGCGATGCGTTCGTTTGAATCCAACTCGATGTTAAAATATTCACCGGCAAGGCGAACACCTAACTTCCGCTGAATGTTAATTTCTGTGAAACGGGATGCTCGACCCGAAGGTTTTATACGATACCAACCGGGGCCGTGTGCGAGCGATTCGAAAACGTGATCGCGCGAGAGCTCGCGGTCGAAAACAACGCGTAACCGCGCGGTTTGCGGCTAATAAACTATCGCGAGCGTGGATCGTAAATAATTTAACGAGCTCCCGTTATGCCAGTCGCGTCGACGTACGTTTTCATTATTTAACTGTTGTTTTCGAGCCCACTCGATGAGTCCTGTACTTTACATTCTGGCGAACGATTCAATTTCATGTTTGCGCGGTATAGCGTTGTACGAGAGTGTTGTAACACGAGAACTACCTGTTACAGGCCTGTAAAATACTCGAACCGAACGGATCCGGATGCACACTTGAATCCCGCAGTTTAAATTTACTTTTGAAGCCAGACCGATGTAATTGGAATTTCAAACTCGCCGCGCCATGATCTAAATTCGAAATTGATTGCCGGAACAGCCATACAAATTCGAATTTAAACGCCGCGATCTTTATTATTAATTTCAATCATCGACTGACCCGGAATTCTATCCGGCAGATTGGAATTTCTATTTCATTTTCCCATGCAAATGTTAATATCAGGCGTACTTGGTGGACCAAATGCTTTTCGTTTCTTAACACGTTCGTGTCTGGAATTTATTTCATCAATCGCCTTCATAGTTGCAATATTGTGTTAATTCTTTGGTGCACGGGTTGAGTCTATGGCAGGCATGTCCAGAAGTAGTTCACTTGGAGGCAAATTCGAGGGAGAGGCCCTACTTCTCCTTCCCGCGCGTCTCGCTCCCCGTGGCAGCTGTAGTCGTCCGTGCTCCTCAGACCCCTGCCTACTAGGGCTGTGCGAGCACCGGCAAAATGCGAGCCGAGCTAAGCTCGACTCGACCGAACGAGCCGAGCCGAGTACTCGACCACGGCTCGCACCACGCTCGCACCGAGCGTGCGATTCGTACGAAACGAACGGCTTGCATCGCATGAAGGGGTCGACTCGAAATAAATTCAAGCGTAATATGACTTGGTGCGAGTTATAGCGGGAAGCTCGGCACACCGATATTATCAATCATTTTGGTATATTGATATATTTTGATAGTAAAATTGACATAATGTTGAGTAATGTAAATTCGGAATTTGTGCAACCCTGTTATTTAAGATATTTATGGGATACGCCAGCGGATTAATAATCAAAATCGCAGCGGAAACCTACGTGGAAACATAGAAACGGGAATAGTGATACAACTACGCTGTATACTAAGATTTCCCACGGAGCCCTAAAAACTCTGTCAACCGGAAACGCGGAGAGAACTCGACTCGAAGGAATACGACCAGCGGAACACGGAGTTTATCCAGCTCCCAACTTTCATTCCCGGCATACTCATATTCCTGCACGTTCGGGCAAAGAAAGCTTAAGCGTAATATCGAAACTTCGTAGGAGGACGCGAGAATCTCGGCGTTCCGAGGCAACTGGACGTCGTTTTTGCAAATCCGAGAATGTATTCGTCGTCGATCCAATTGCCGCGCTTCATCGAGCGTTTGCTCGCTCTTGCAAACCCTTTTTTTATCGACACGCGTTTACACGGTATAACCGCGGGAAACGAGCTTCCGGATGCATAGGGGGCGCGGAATCCCGCGACCAAGGATGAACTTCGATGGAATTGGACAAGAAAACTCGGGCTGTTACTAATACAGTAATGCCGCGAAGAGTGCGACAACTGCGGATCGGAAACTTCGCTATCTACGGACGCGAGCGGTAGCTACACTATTCCTCGAGGTGCCTTTATCTTTTTTCGCCAGCGTCGAACCGAACGACCGAACTCCAAACGACACCAGTGTGTCGGTAAGCAAATACTAATGCAATGACAAAACTGTATTGTTTTTTAATTATTTTTTCATGAAATTTTTACGCGAAACACATTCATGACATTTTTCTGACTCAAATGAGACCAAATATGACATAATTCGGTACATATTGGAATGTTTAATCAGATAGCTGTTTTTGACTAGTCATGAAGAAATGGTAAGATTTTGTGTTATAACTAGTATACTCATCATGCGTAAAAGGTAGTTACTAAGCTAAAATATATTCGTAAATTGCAAGATGTTTTGAATATTTGGAGGCCAAGATGAAATAAACCGAGCAAATAAAACAATATAAATAATTACTATGATAAAACTGTATATAGTGTGAACAAGTAGTTGGATAAATAATTGGCGATAATAATTTAGCATATTTGGTCTGATTTTAGTCAGAAAACTGTCACAAATATGTTGGTAAAAGTTTCATTACAAAATAATGAAAAATAAAGAGGTTTTACAATTGCATTAATATTGTACAGTTAAGCGGTCGACCTTCTCGACCTCTCGAGGGTTACACCCCGTAGTAGGGGGGGGGGATATTATCGTCGCACCTAGCGCAAGCCGCTTTGTCGCACTCTTCGCGGCATTACAGTACTACCCCTGGCAGAAATGATTCGATCAAACAACTCGACTCTCTATCATTGCAATAATTCATATCTGGAAAATGTTTCCATCAACGATAAATGCAAGTAGAACGATATAATATAATCTACGATATAGCATATTATCAAATCAAACTTCTGATCTTATGCGATTTTTCTGCGCACGGATGTGAGAGTCAACAATTTTGATTGTTTTATAAAAATCCTCGTTTGCAAACAGCACTTTTTGCCTCAATACGTTGGGTAATAAAGACATTTCTCTCGAAGAACAAAACCCTATGTATTAAACCCTGGAAAGAAAGAAGAATTTGTACAGCCCTTTTCTTGTTTAAATAATCCCATTATATATCTTGAATTTGATTTGATTTGATTTGATTTGACAGGAATAGAACTTAATGTCGCTAATAATAACATTCGTCCTCAAAGGATTGCTAATTCTTGAGTGGTGGTAACAATATTCTGTGATTAGTTGCAAAAAGGCATACTTCCGTTTTTTAAAAAATGGGTAGGTGCAACTTAAAACAGTAAAAAGGTGAAGACGATTTAAGAACGTCTATCTAGTATCTTCAGCTTGTTAAAATAGTTAAAGTCAGAATGAACTGCCTATTTGGCTTCGGTCCCTTCCAATGGATGGAAACAATTTTCATTTTGCATAAAGATCCGAAGTCTAGTCACGGTAGCTGAATACATTTTCACAAAAAATTTGCTTACGAGGAAAGGGTGACGACCTCGACAAAGTAATAAAAAATAATTAGCTGATATTCGATGAAAAGAAAACCCGTTCGTATTTCAAGAATCGCCGCCTATAATGGTTGTTCAAGCGGCCGTGTATCGATACCGCGACGTTCTCGTTCAATCGAATCCGGAAACTAATTCGAAGGGTCGATTCGCGTAGCCGGGTTCCGTGAAAAACCGTGCTCGGGGGTGTTCTGCATTATTCGAGCTATCTCGGCGATAAATATCGGCAGCCTGTGGCGAAGTGCATGTACCTGGCCACTACCGGCCCTGCCACGGGAATATTTACACGGCGATTCGATTTATCGCGTGCGCCCCGTTTCCTCCCACACACCCTTCCCGACCAACCCACCCCTGAACTTCCCGCGAAAATTGAAATATATTTCCCGCAAAGCCGCCCCGATTTTATTGTCCAATTCCATCGAACTTCATCCTTCGTCGCCGGGATTGCTCGTTCTGTGTCGCAGCTCGTCCGAGACCTCGTTCCGCGGTTGCCGGTGTAAACGCGTCGATAAAAAAGGGATTGCACAAGCGCGAAAAACTGCCGCGAACGCAGCGATATCCTACACGACGAATGCACACTCTCGGAGATTAGCGAAAACGGTTCGTGACTAGGTTGACTGTGAATTATATGCGATTACGATATAAATTAGTAGATGAGATTCAACACAGTGACAAGATTGAAACAATTTAGGGACGTACAGGGTCTATAAAAATTATATGTCACGACTACCATAGCAGGGTTCTATACCTCTGGATTGGTGGAGGTCTGTTAATAAAATGGTCCGCAAATTTGACCTTGACCGTTTTTACATGGTTAACATGTTTTTTGTATTGCATCGTATAGTACTCGTCACAAGGAACAAAAGTCTTAGACACCATGGGTCTCAAGTCAACCATTCTCTTGAAAAACGATTTTAAAGTTTCATAAACTATTTTATTCCACATGTCTACAGGGTGTCCCAAAATGGCATAAATGTGGAGAGGGTAATTCTACATGAGAAAATAAATTTAAAGTATAAAATAATTTTTTTCGTTTAACGCCTCGTTTTTGAGAAATTACAGTCTGAAAAATCGGTGAACGCGCTTGATATTGAATAGGAAATGTTTGACGCGCCTGTTCATTACCTACCTGATTTACTTCTTACAAACGCTATGGACGCGAACTTGACGGATTTTCAAACACTAATTTCTCGAAAACGAGGCGTCAAATGAAAAAAAATTGTTCTATGCTTTAGACTTATTTTCTCATGTTGAATCACTACTTCCGCATTTATATCATCTTGGAAGATCCTGTAGACATGTGGAATAAAATAATTTACAAAACTTTAAAGTTGTTTTTTAAGAGAATGGTTGACTTGAGACCCATGGTGTTTTTGAGACTTTTGTTCCATGCGACGAGTACTATACGATGCAATAAAAAAATATGATGACCTTGAATAAAGGGTGAAGGACAAATTTGCGGACCATTTCTCTAACAGATCTCCACCGATCCAGAGGTATAGAACCCGCTATGGTAGTAGGAACATATAATTTTGATACACCCTGTACATTGCTCTCGTTTTATCAAAATTATTAACACCGTTACGAGTGTTTCACTATTACCTATTTCATCCAATATCACTAGACTGCGGATTTTATACATTCACAGACTAAAATGAGCAGGTGGAATTTCAAATATTGATGTACTGGCACATGAAAATCAATACAGAAATTGCTCAACGCGAAATAATTTTAGATTTTCATTTCGGATTTTATGCATTCACAGACAAAAATGAGCACGTGGAATTTCAAATATTGATGTACTGGAACATGAAAAATAAATACAGAAATTGCTCAACACGAAATAATTTTAGATTTTCATTTTATAAGCATAAAATTAACGAATTATGCATAGCTCATTTAGTAATGTTGAAACAGAAACAAAGGCAGGTAATTTTTATTATGCATAAAACCCCGCAGTTTGACAATTATTATCTTTCTATGTTCCTCAAGCTTCTTCGATCTATTTGTTCCATTTTATCGTCCATAGAAATTCTATTATAATGCAAAAAGCAAAACCAAAAATCATATGCACTACACTAGGTGATTCTGGAAGGAACAAAAAGTGACATTATTTTTATTCGCTGCAAGAAAATCGAGTTTGATATTTGATCAGCCATGCATAGCATGAACAGGAATCGACTAGTATGTACGTGCATGACTTACCGTTTCCCCTTCTCATAAATAATAGATTATGTTTTGCAGACTGAATCTTGATCGGCTCAAAATAAAAGCCCCAGATGGGACAATTGTATTCGACAATTCCTTGTCATTTCTCATAAGTAGATTACACATTTTAAAAATTGAATAAAAAAATATTCTGCATCGCTTATAAGAAGCAGAGAATAAATAGCAGTTAATTCCCACCCTTGACAATCGTGATACATGGAAAATAATAGGACATTTATCTTTAATCTCCCCGATGTTTGTGCAGTTCCAAGTTTGTTCTATTATGTTTTCTTATAAATGCATAAAATTCATGGTCTATTCATAAGGAACTATCTCTGTAACCTTCTAATCGCATCCTGTATCAATATCAATGGAAATATAATTTAGAGTCATAATTAGATTGTGGATTTTATGCATTTCTCAAAAAATGAGTGGATATAACATAAAACAGTGAAAACATTTAAAGAATTTAATATGACTGTCGAGCTATGTTTAACTTAGTCTACTGACTGCTGATATTATGCATTTTCGCAATTTAAAACAGTAGACAAATTCAAAGAATTTAATAACACCGAGAAACTAGGTTCAGATTATTAAAATTATGAAAGGAAAAATATAACATATATTTGATTTCCAATTCTTGCAACTTATGCAATTATTGTTTTTCATAGAAATCCGCGGCCTAATCATAATAGTGCAGTTTATACGAATAATTTACCGTAGGTATAAAAACATCCCCTTTTGTCGTAAGGGGAGCTCAGCTACAAGTTCAGTAAATTAGGCATTCAGACGATGAGGCAAAGGAATAAATGGAGTGTCACTGTACTAACATGTTTGCATCGGGAGCTATGCGTCTCTAATATTCTTGAATGGTGGACGCGCGTTTATGAATTGTCAGTAATCGACGAGATTCACGAGATCGATTAAAACAGGTTCTTTATCAGCTATTCGCAGATTTCCCTAGTAATTTATGAAAGTCGCTCGACGTTAAAAGCGCGATAGCCAGGGTGGTTTTTACGGTTGGAAGGCTGGCGGGAATCGCCGTTCCGCTCGTCAGATGCTCTACGTCTTACGTCGACGTTTCTTCGTGCCTCATAGAAAATCCCATCTCTCCGTCTGCGAGGTTAAACGGAGAGAAACGTCGAAAAAGAAAGAAAGAGAGAGACAGAGAGAGAGAGAGAGAGAGAGAAACAGACGAAGGCAGATAGTCGGAACGAAGTCGACTACCGGTGCGTTTTTCGGTGCTTTGATCAAAAGTCCCAATCAAGATTGATTGCTCGAGATGAAACGGAATCTATTTCGCGTCCGACGAGATTACTGGGTAACGCACGCCGGGCTGAATGCTAAATCGGCCCCGGTTGACGTTCCGGAAAGGTCGAGAAATGCTAACGAGCTGCGCCAGTAGTCGGCAGCTGCTTTCAAAGTTCGAAATCCGCGATTCCGAGCGACTGCTCGGCCACGCTGTTCTTTTCCTTGTCGATTCCGGCGCGAACCAACCGGTCTTCCTCTTGAAATTCGCTGCCGCCGTCATCCCCCTGGCCCAACAGTCGCTAAGCCGGTTACCAGCCTGAGATCCCAACTCGATCAATCCACTATTGACTGAATTGGAACAAAGGAACATGTCCCCGCCACCGATCCCGACATCCTTGCAAGCCTGGAAATGGGATGCAAAGATATCGACGGAACCTCGGCCAAGAGACTGGCCTACCAACCCCTTAGTTTGGAATCCTGATGCCAGGGAATGCAATTTCCATTGCACCTTCACTGGTAGCTATGTTACAGAGTTTATGATTTTGAACGTGCATCGCAAACTCCAGTGCCGGATTAAGACCCCTGGAGACACTAACAAGGAGAAGACGCGGTCATCGGGTCTTAGATTTTGTCGAAACTTTGCATACTGATAGATTTCGTTCTTCTATTTATAAAAATGTAGTATTATAGGCGTCGATACTCAACAACTTTTGAGATACGTTAAGATTGATGAAGTTAGTGTTTCATTCATATTATGTTCCTTTTAAATAAAATTTTTATATTTTGGTTCCTATAGGTATTATGAGTGTATTTTTCATGTGCTAAATACAATTAATTAAAATAGATAAACTGAACAGAAAAAAAAAGAAAAAAATGGAAAAAGGGATTTGAATGCTGGCCTTTCCGGTAATAAATCTAGTACGTTACCATCACGCCGTTTGGCACTTGACAAAAACTTCAACCAAAACTGTACTTAATGGCTTAACGGGTATAATGAAATTTAAATTGTAAATATCTCAAAAATTATTGAGTATCGACGCCTATAATGCTATATTTTCATAACCAGGAGAACGAAATCTACCAGTATGCAAAGTTTTGACAAAATCTAAAACCCGATGACCGCGTCTTCTCCTTGTAAGTTGAGATTCGATCTAAGCAAAAGCCTCGGGACCGTGTCAATGCATAGATCGTACAGTTCCACTATTTTTTTTTGTGAGCTCGCTGAGGAATACAACCCCTTCTACTCGATTTACCTGTAACGACATTAGCGACGAGGGGAAATTCTCTTTCGCTCTCTTTCGTCCACAGAGTCGCGAAAGGGAAATTTGATGGTGGAGGAGGAGCGTAAGGACTCTACGCAAGCATCCTTGAGAGCAGCAAAGGACAGCGCGTGTAAACACGGACCGCGCGGCCAAAAGCGCAACTAAACTTAAAATTAACCACTAAATACAGTTCAAGTTCTATCGTGTTTAGTGTCATTTTAATCAGAAAAATGCCACGCATAAGTTAATGGAAATTCCTTAAAAGGCACAATGAAAATTAAAGAAGTTTTGTAATTGGATTAGTGTGGCTTCACACCGATATACCTGTCCCCGTATCGGGTCACGCGGCATGTTTACACACGGAAATCTCACAGCGTGATCGATTTTGAAGCGAGTCTCATAACGGTAATCAAGTACTGAACACCCTAAAATTTTCGAGAATCCCAAGACTTCCGAGAATCCCAAAACTTTCGAGAATCTCGACGTAATCGAGAATCGCGAAATTTTCGAGAACTCGTCCCGATCTCGAAAAAAATTCTCATCTCGTCCCGACTAGACATTTTCGAGTTTTTGCACACCACTAGCAAGAGGTGAAGTCATACTAAGAAGAACTAAAACGACATAAAACAATCTATTCGTTTTTATACAGCTATTGACGGTTCACGTGGTACACGGAACTTCACAACCATCGAAAACCTCGCACTAACCATACAATAGTACTAGTTCCCTGTTTTTCAACGATCCTGAAGGTTCTGGAAGAACTGGAGAAGTCGCAGTTCTGGAAGAGCCTCTTAAATAATCCGTAATCCCAGCGTGGGGTTCATAGTTTACGATCCGAAACGTTGCAACCCTGTTTCTGGAGCTGATCGGATCGACGGGGAGTCGCGCACCGTTCTATCTGCATCGATCGTTTCTAATCTCGGCACGACTCGCGCCATAATCTTAGCGAAACCTCCGCCAAGATAAGCGATCTGGAGTTCGCTGGATCCTTTTAACGTCGCGCGCGACTGAAAGGCGAAAATCCGGCCGCCTACGGCGTCGCGAGACGTACCGTTGCGGTGTCGATCGAGAATATTCGCGATAAGGAGGGCTTGAAGAGTATAACCGAATAATGTGGTCAAATTTACTCTCGGACCAAATTGTGATCCGTGGCAAGTTTCAAGTGGTAATATATGTAGAATTTTATATTTTATTAACTACGACGCACTTTGTGAAAAAATCTGAAAAAATCTGGCCATTGCTTTTGACAATATTTCACTACCGAATTTTTATAAAACTGATACAGTCATTCCTCGATCTAAGTCCTTTTTCGGTTCCTTGCCGGGACTTAGATCGCGAAGGGACACTATTCTTTTGTGACCGCGTCGACCGCGTCGAACGTAGAAAAGGATAGCATGCAAACACGGACCGCGCGGCCGAAGTCGCAACAAAAAATTATCGGTGAGACAATACTAGTGCAATAATAAAACTTCTTTATTTTTTATTATTTTTTTATGGAACTTTCACGAACATATTCGTGGCATTTTTCTAATGAAAATGATACCAAATATGATATAATTCCGATGATATTTACTTGTGTAATAAACGATGAAAGTTTTGGATGTAAAGAAGGACAGCGTATAGGAAAGAAGATGTTGGTGAAAGTTCCATGAAGAAATAATAAATATAAAGAAGTTTTGTAATTGGATTAGTGTGATTCACTCCGATATACCCGACGCAGGATCAGATTACGCGGCATGTTTACACTACTCGGCGACCGAGGCACTTGTCTTGAGCTCTACAGTGGAAGGAGTAACTAAGGGACATAGATCGAGACGTTCCATTGGACTTAGATCGCGGAATTACTGTATCTCTATAATTTTTATGAGAGATATGCATTTTTCGGATTTTTGGAGATTATCAATTTATTTATATATGTTTAGCTCGTTAGAAAAATCTGAAAAAATACACATTAATAATTTCAATAAGACGCCACTATCATAATGATATTTTTGTTAAAAGTTTGGAAAAAATCGTACTCGTGCGTGCTATCGGGTAGAATGTTTATGAATTGGTTCGTAATTTGTTGTTATGTATAACAGAAGAAATAAAGCATAGTTCATTAAACCGTACTCATCCTATAGCTACTCTTGTGGTAGGGGTACCGACTTGAAACTTGCCATAGAGGGATTTCTTCGAGGGCCCCTCGAATGGTACGAGGATAGATCAATTTAGTTTGAGGGCACTTTTGACCACCTTATCCGGTTGTACCCTTTCAGATCAATCGGGAGAGGCTCAGATTCACGAGGTGCGAGAGGGATCTCCGCGAGAAGACACGGCAATAAGCCATCGGGGCCCAGGACCTTTGAACGGTTCGAAAGGCCAGCGGAATGGAAGGAAGAGTAGCGAATCTCCCGGTGCACAAATCAACGAGAAGTTCTGCAGACCGCCGCGCCGAGCCGACTCGCGGCGCAACCTTGGTCACGAGGTGAAAGGGCTTGCAGAGCAAGATCTCCAGAGATCCGGGACGCGTAAACTGTTTTGATATACGATCTGGTTACTCTCAATGCGCCTATTGACGCCGGGACGCCATGCCGTGCGTCGTTCCGCCTTGCCAACCGACCACACCGACACCACACACCTGGACAAGCGGTTACACCTGCGTTACCTGCACGCCACGGGCATTGTCGATCGGCCAAGAACGCAGGCGCTAGGTCTTGGGCACCGACATTTTTTCGTCATGGTAACATCGTTTGTCTACGAGAGACAGTGACACGAAATTGCGGCTGGCAATGCGCACCGGTGGAATTTCATTGCTGCGGGCACAGCGTGGCAGCGCACCCTAGGCTGGAAACCCGTTTCTCGTGGCCAGAATTGAAGTTACATATTTTGAAAGAATTTTTGTATGCATCCATCGATAACTCTTCAATGCTTCAAAATATAAAATATTAGCCATTTTAGATAATTATGTGTGCGGGGACATTGCTCCGAAGACAACATTCAGAAATGCAAAGTGAAACTAATTACAGTGTTGTCGCGAAGATAGCAACCTCGGGTATAAAACATTGCACTTATCGTGTACAGACACGATTCCTCGAGATTCCTTTACCGTTTCGCCGCCACCGCCGAACCTAGGATCAAAAACAATCGGCACCAGCGTGTCGGTGAGCCGATGATGCAATGACAAAACTTTTCTGTTTTTTTATTATTCTCTCTTGAAACTTCTACCAACACATTCGTGACATTTTTCTGATTATAATGATACAACACACGATATAATTAGCATCATATTTACTTGTTTAATTGAACAATATTTAGTAATTTATTAAATAAACAAAACTAATAGTGTATAAAGTTTAAATAATAGTATAGCAATTTTTAGTGGCACCTCAGGGTCGTCACTCGACTGTTAAAGGTTAATGTATTAATTTCTAAATTTTATAATAATTATTATAAAAGAAAAGATATTCTTACTTGATGCCTGTTTCTCAAAATTGCTGGAAACTATTTTTATTCTTCATAAAGATCTGCAGTCTATTATTTATCTCTCCATCGTATCGTTTTTTTTTACCATTCATCTGACACCTAGGACGAAATTAAGTTTGGAAACCGTGAAACTGGGAGTATTGAATTTCAATTTAAAACGATATCCAAAGGTCAGAAATTTCTGTTGAATGTTCCCCAGAATAGAAAAAAAGAGTTCATTCGGCCACATTAAAACTTCATTTTCTCTTCGCTAAAACATTCAGTTGCCACTTAGATATATATTTACAAAACTCCAACCTTCATTCGAACGTGTCACAGTTATTTAGGAACGAGGATAATAACGTACGAGACAAGTCGACCGTGCCTCAGGTGAAGTAATTGGAATCCTTTTGAAGTAGCAGCACTTAAAATTCCATTCCTGGTCTGCAGGTCCCCGAACAAAAAATTCCTCGAATTTCCGAAGCTCGAGTCCATCGGTAAACCGTTAAGATGTTATCGATGCTGGATAGACACAGCATCCTCGAATAACTCGCATTACCGCTGAACCTACAAATCGTTATTTTTATACCGGCGAACAATAAACACGGGGAGGTTGCTTCGGTCTTTTCGAGCTGGATACAAGAACGTCGCGTGCTCGGATAGATTATAGAGCACGTTCCACGAATCGCGAACATTGCGAAGGCCTATAGCTCTATTGGCCTTGCCTTTCAATCGTAAACTGCATTCTGAGTGCGCTCCCCGACTGACATATAGTATTATCATGAAACCGGCGTCTATGTTCGGAATTAGATCGTACCATGCGTACGAAAACGTTCACCGATATTCAGGAAATTTATCTACAGTAGGTGTGCAAAGAATTCGTACACCTTTCTAAAATGAATAACTTTTTTTAAATTAATTCTAACCACTTGGGTTTTCTTGAGATGTTAGAAGAATTAGTTTACTAGATAATATGAAAAAGACTTTTTTTTTTAAATTGCTAGTGGTCGGAGTTATGGAGAAAATAGTGAAGGCAGTGATTTGTAACTTTTTTATCTGTATCTACAATGAAAATTTAAAGTATGCTTTTTGCAGACCTAAGTAAATTACATACAGTGGCTCACGGAAGTATTCGAACGTCCTTTAAATCAGAATAATTTGTTTAACATATCACTTGATATGTCACTCTTCTTGAGCAATTCGAAGCATTGATTTACTAACTGGCGTGCAAAAAATATTTTGAAAAAATTGCAATTAGACAGAATTACATGAAAAAATATTAAAGGCACTTTTTAAAACATTTTTATTTGTATAAGTAATGAAAATTTCTGCTGAAAATCCACAAATTCTTGCATCTTTCGATGCATGTCGTTTTTTTCTGCGTCAACGGATTTCGATGGATTTGTCAGCATGTGCATAACTAACATAAATCTACAAAAGGCATATTTTAAATTTTCATTACTTATGGAAATAAAGAAGTTTTAAAAAGTACCATTTTTAAAATTTAATGTAATTCCTACCAATCGTAATTTTTTAAGTATCCTTTTTGCACGTCACTGACTAAATCAATGCTTCTAACTATTAAAAAAAAGTCAAGTTTTTTGGTTCAATTTTAAAACGTTATTCTGATTTAAAGGGCGTTCGAATCTTCAAATTTCAACTAAATCGATCAACGTTGCTACGAGCGATAAATTATTAAAAATGGCAATGATTCTGAGAAAATGCGATTTAAGTCCGAAATTCAAAAATTTTTACATCTTCTAATGTCTGTGACTTTTTTATACGTCGCCCGATTTCGAGGAAATATTCTATATGTATATAACTTACTTAGAACTACGAAAGACATGTTTTAAATTTTCATTACAGGAGCAGATAAAAAAAAGTTAAATATTGCGATTTTTACTTTTTTATTCACAATTTCACCCAATAGCAATTTTTAGAAAATTTACACGCTACCTAGTCATTTTTACCATAAGGAACCTTTTAAACATTTTATTTTAAAGGTGTCGCTGCTTATGATGCAATAACGGTCTAAAAATTTTAGAAAGTCTACTTAGCAACTATCTCTAACCCTTCGCTGTTCAATTCATTCTTTACCTACGTGTCTTTTTCTAAAAGAATTTTTAAAACCAGTGTGAAAGCATGCCCATTGTTTAAATACCTAGTGACTTTAGTAGTGTATTTACCAAATGGTTTAACCTTTTGCACTCCGAGTTATTTCAATTAAAAAACCAAACATTTCTCACGACCTGGAATATTTCAATTCTACTTGATTACTTTCATTTTATACGTATTAAAACTGATATAGTTACTCATACAACATTTAAGTCTTTAATCATATACTATTAAAAACCAATAAAATAATACAAACAATATTTTGAATAATGGTTAGACTGTGCATTTTATGCATTTATGACAAAAATAGGCATGAACAATTTAAGGCAGTGGACATGTTTAAAAGATTTAAGCACATCAGTGTATCAGTTTCAGCATAATAGGATCATTAAAAGAACATTTTTTATTTTGCATAAAAATCCGCAGTCCAATAATGATATAGCAATATTCAGTTGCCCTCCGAGTCGCCATTCAAATGCTAAGGATTAATAATACACATTACACTGTTCGTTAGACTGCGGATTTTATGTATTCATGATAAAAATGAGCATGTGCAACTTATTGTGGCAGGCAGTTTACAAAAATTTAACGACATCAATGTATTCATGTCAGCTTATTAAAATTATTAAAGGAAGAAAGGAACGTCTATTTGGCTCCTATTCATTGTAATGGATACAAACATTTATTCTTTTGCACAAAGATCTGCAATCTACTGATCGTTCAATCTCCAGCACCACACTAATATTCTAACAACCGCATTTTTAGTAAATGATACAATGCTATAAGTTACTATTGTGCAGGTGAGCAGAGAGTATCGAACCAACAGCATCATCCTTTATTTTCTCCTCGAGCGCAGGCATGCGTACCTATTCAAGAGTCAAAGCGACCGCGATCAACACGGCGACCGTTTCCCCACAATGGAGGTTTATTAGAAGCCAAGCCCGCGGATTAATTAACAACGTTAGCCTTTATCGCGAAGAGCCATTTCTCGAGATGCAGCCACGAGGACTGCCAGGTGACTTCGGTTGCGCAACGGTACGAAACGCTACGCGGTGGAAAAAGTTGGATGGTATCGTGTCGGATCTCTTCTCGGCGATGCCAACGTTGAAATATTATCGCACCCCTCGAACGAAGTCACGAATAGGTTGCGCAATCGATGAAATCAATACTCTCGACGCCTCTCGTGCACTGAAATGTCAATTGATCTTTTTCTGCTGGTGATTCCCGAGCAAATGCCACGTTACTCTTAGCTTACTCCCCTTTTCCTGCGATACTCCTGCATATACAGGGTGATCGACTCCAGCCATTAACAATTTAACCCTCGCAATGTGCTTTTGACGATTGCAGTGATTTGATACAGGGTGATCGACTCCAGCCATTAACAATTTAACCCTCGCAAGGTGCTTTTGACGATTACAGTCTTTGGATACAGGGTGATTGACTCCATTTTTTAATAATTTAGTCTTTGTATGGCACTTGCGCCGATTACAACGATTTGATGCAGAGTAATCGTCTCCATTTTTTAATAACCTAACCATCGCAAGATGCCTTTGACAATTGCAGTGGTTTGATGCAGGGTGATCGACTCCATTTGTTAATAATTTAAACCCTGTAAGGTGCCTTTAACACTTGCAGTGATTTGATGCAGGGTGACCGACTCCATTTGTTAATAACCTAAACCCTATAAGGTACTTTTGACGATTACAGTCTTTGGATACAGAGTGATTGACTCCATTTTTTAATAATTTAGTCTTTGTAAGGTACTTGCGCCGATTACAACGATTTGATGCAGAGTAATCGTCTCCATTTTTTAATAACCTGACGATCGCCAGATACCTTTGTCAATTGCAGTGATTTGATGCAGGGTGATCGACTCCGTTTGTTAATACCCTAACCCCTGTACGGTACATTTGACGATTACAGTGATTTGTTACAGAAATTCTCTGACAAGGCCAAAAATCTGCGACTTCACCCATAAGCTCTCATCTTGAAACGTTTGTTGCTCATAGGAACGTTGACCAATTTCGATGAAATATTTTCCGTGTGTATAATTGACACAGATCTCCAAAACGTATTTTTTAAATTTTCAATATAGACCCACATGAAAAATTTGTAATAACAACTTTTCGTATTTTCTTTACTATTCCAACAAAATTCATTTTTTTCAAAGTCTTTTGGTACATCAGCTGGTAAACTAAAACTTCCAAGATCTCAGAAAATCTAAAGTCGTCAGAACTGATTTTGAAGAAGTTATTGTATTTTAAAAGTGTGTACGGAAACTTTTTTGACTATATATTATTTTTTAAATTCGATACTGGCGACCCCCAAGGGCAGACACATAATTAAACGCGATAAAAATCCTATCAAATCAATATAATTTCAATAGTGAAACCAAACAACATACTCACGGTTTTTCACAGAAAAATTCGAATAACAAAAATTCGAATAATAAAAACAATGAATAAAAACGGAGCACCGTGTCGTCCAGGCGTGATCGTCGTGTGAGCGATCGTATCAACAAAATTGGAAGAAGCCTCGTAATTGTGTTAGTCTCGATTTCGCGTTCCTTTGTCCCGACGTAATTGTCTCTTGAAATATCGAGTTTGCATCTGGTCGAACACCCTGTATGTACAGTCCGACGGCACGGCATCGTACGTACGATGAATTATTGCGTATCCCATTAGGGCAGACAATAGAACCGTCGCGTAGACGTGCCGGTGTTACAGCAAAGAAAAACGATTAAACGCGTCCTGTCGCGAGAAAGACTGACGAGCAAAAACACATCGTTCGTAGCTGCCTACTGATATCATCCGCGTGCCTGAGTCTTGTCCGACCGAACGGTTCTTCGACGACGCACAGTGGAACGAAATAATCCGATGGCGATTAAAAGTCGATTCTCGTAACATTGTAAATTAGAAAAAAAATTCATGTAACTTGAGAGAGAATTAATTGTATTATAATATGGTGAACTCCATTTTCTAATAATTGTTATCGCTTTCCTGTGACCGATGCTTACAGCAGCAGAAAATCACAAGTGTCATCAAGAGGTCTTACGATTCCATAACTTTAATTGATGGTTTTCAAAAATTTTAATTTGAAAGATGTACTTTAAATTAGTTACATAGTTTTTGTGTATCCATCGCATTAGTTATATAAAGTGGGATGACATGTTAATAACTTCTTTAATAGTATTATGTTTACATCGACACTATTTCCCCAATTCAGTGAATGCTCGATAATTGTGCACAACATGAGTCCGATCAGGGACAATTATCGTGCAGAAGATATTATTTTTCGACCTCTGCGGAACGTAACGACGGACACCGAAGCTCGAGAGGTCTAGGTCGCCGAGAAAAGTAATGCAATACGGGTTGAGTATATCGGTGTGAGACCACTACGAATCCTGTTAGAAAACGTGTATAATATACATTTGAATTGTACGAGCGAAGTGAGCGAGCGTCGGAGGAACAAGCGAGCGTCGGAAGAACAAGCGAGCGTCGGTGTGCGAGACTGCGTCGAGCATGCAGCAGCGTGAGGCCAGTTTGGAATGGTATGCCGTGAGAGAAGGATACGTGTGACAAATAAGTATTATGCATATATATATATATATATATATATATATATATATATATATATATGGGACTCTCACTAACATATTCGTAGCATATTTCTAATGAAAATGATACCAAATATGATATAATTCTGATAATGTTTACTTGTGCAATGAACGATAAAAGTTTCGGACGCAAAGAAATTAGGGAAATAGTGTCGACCTAAACTTTGTCGAAGAAGTCACTGTCGGTCAAGTAGAACGGACACAATTGATACCATATAAAAGAGCGAACCCTTGTCTCTTAGGAACGATAGGAATTATTCATTTTAAGCCCTATTTAGAATAATACTTTTTAAACAGAATTTAGTGCTTCATTCAAATTCAAGAAAAAATATTGGGCATTCCGTTTGAAAAACTGAAGGCAGCCCTCGTATCTCGATAAAAAAGCGAGGTAACAAAAAACAGATTATAGCACTGTATGCTCCCCTGGAAATCATGCAACATATGTTTGAACAATCTTTTCGTGCAACAAACAAGTTACGACTTATTTTAAGTCGTCATGTTACGAGACTCATCCTGTGCAAAGCAGAAGCAAAAGCACAGATTTTTGATCGCCGTCAAGTCGTTTCGTCCCATTGTGCGAAAACGATGACAACGTTAGCAGGTGTCGCCGTTTCCATCTAGCTCCCGCTAGAATATGATTAATCATCTGCTGCTACACCGCTGGTTGACATTGCATATACAGGGTTTTGCAAAGTATGTGGGCATAATTTCAGGGATGAATTCAGTACGTTAAAATAAGAAAAAATGTTTATACAAACACATACCCGATATGACCTCGTTTCCGAATTGTAGCCGTATACTGGGTGTTTCGCGGGAAACATGCCACCTAAATATCTCCGGTAGGCTTAGAGATAGAAGAAAATGTTAGAGAATAAAGTTGTATTGTTAAAGGGAAAATGTGGCGATATTAAAAAAAATGATCCGATTGTAGTTGTATTCAAGGTCTTTTGAAGGTCATCGATGATTTTTAAATTGCACCATATATTTTTAACTTCATAGTTCAATGATGTGCTACACTATGACCTTCAAATGACCTTGAACTAGATAATTTATGATAAATCAATGATAACTTCAAAATGTGAAATCATTTTATTTGTTCGAAATTTTGACCTTGAGCAGTAACACAAATATTTAAACGTTTTACAAGGCAATCAATTGCACTTTCAATTGTTTCTGTTGGAATTGATCTACAAGATCTTATTATTCTTTCGTGCATGTTCTCTGGTTTAGTCGGTTGTTGACGATATACATCATCTTTGGGTGTTCCCCACAAAAAAAAATCAAGAGGAGTTAGATCAGGTGAACCAATGTGGTACCAACACGATGGCTGTCCCGCTCATTCTTCGCGTACCGTAAGAGAATTTCTGAACAATAAATTTTCCGAATCACTGGATAGGACGTAATGGACACATACTATGGCCACCTCGTTCACCTGATCTAACTCCTCTTGATTTTTTTTTGTGGGGAACACTCAAAGATGATGTATATCGTCAGCAACCGACTACACCAGAGAGCGTGCAAGAAAGAATAGTTAGGTCTTGTAGATCAATTCCAACAGAAACAATTGAAAATGCAATTGATTGCCTTGTAAAACGTTTAAATGTTTGTGTTACTGCTCAAGATCATAATTTCGAACATTTAATTTAAATCAAATAAAATGATTTCACATTTTGAAGTTATCATTGATTTATCATAAATTTTCTAGTTCAAGGTCATTTGAAGGTCATAGTGTAGCACATCATTGAACTATGAAGTTAAAAATATATGGTGCAATTTAAAAATCATCGATGACCTTCAAAAGACCTTGAAAACTAATACAATCGAATCATTTTTTTTATATCACCTTATTTGCCTCCTTTAACAATACAACTTTTCTCTAACATTTTCTTCTATCTCTAAGCCTAACGGAGATATTTAGGTGGCCTGTTTCTCGTGAATCACCCAGTATATCTTCCAGTAATTCTCATGGCTTTATTGACTGCTTCCTTGAATTGTATTAAGTAACGCTTCTTATTTCGTGCACGACCTTCTGGTCTGCTATGTAAACACTATTTAGTAATTTGTTTCAATCTGTTTAGTACACGTTCTTGGTGATAACAACTCGTATAGAAATTTCCCAATACAATTCACAATGCAATAACAGGTATCCTACAAAAACGGCTACAATTCGGAAGCAAGATCATATCGGGTACATGTTTATGTGAACATTTTTTTTCTTATTTCAGCGTATGGAATCCATCTTGAAGTTATGCCAACATGTTTTGAAACATTCTGTGTGTAGACGCGTTGGCCGTAGACACCCGATTTCATTTCGTTGGGTGAATTTCGAACTCAAACATTCGTAATGGGGACTTGCGCTCGGTGAAGTTCGAAGTTGACAGTAGACTGCAGGGTAGTCGAGTTACATACATCCGCGCCGCTTCGAATTTCAACAAGGACCATCGGTGTTTGTACTTGAATCCATCCGTTGTGATTCGAGTACGCATCGGTGCGCTGAAATTTCCTGTTTGATCGTTCGTTTTAATCGGCGAACGTATGTTACGCGCTAGATGTTTCAGGGGGCCGATGCTATGGGACAAATCGAAGCCGAAGTCGAGAGCCACGAGATTGCTCTGTAATTTATTTTACTGTATCTCCCGATTGATTACCGTTAGAATGGCGACGCGCGTTTAGTGGTTTCTGGGACGAGACAGAGGGTGTTTGCTATATTCATTATCGCTGTGAATCTTTGTGCAAATGTTAGGTTTCGTGGTCACTTTTCATGGAACCTGGAACTAGATGGAAACTGGGTTATGGTATTAAGTGCTTTATATTAGTGATTCGATGTTATTAGGTTGTCGCATATGAAATGTCCGATTTTTAACAGTAATGTCAAGCAAGCATGATTTTTTCAAAATAGAGCTTACCGATCAAAATAACTGATCAATTACCGATCATGATTTTTTTTGTTTATTTATAATTTATGTCGCATCAACTACAAATAAACTTAAGTAGATCCTGTATTTTTCCCTCTTTTATATTGTCCTTAAGTGTAGATTCCAATTGGTATTTGTTTATTGTATTACGATAGAAATTGAATTTTTTCGTTGTTCATGTTCTTTATTCGCAAGACTGTCACCTCCGTTATTGAGTTTGTCTTGCCATCGACGTATAGTGCGTTCATTTCCCACCACATTTTCATCAAACATCATGTTATCGTCAATATAAATTTTGACTAGACAAAATTTGACTAGATGCCACAAGTACATAGAACCCACTGGTTCTCGGTGAATGTCTTCGATCATATTTAGAATGTTATGGCCAGAGCAGAGGTGTGAACAAAAAGCGTTTACACCGAGCACCTAAGTTTATGGCGTAAACAAAGGTTGGGTGGTATAGTCGACCGGCTCCAAAATCCATCTCAGTGACTCAGCTTATTTTCTTACCGGGTTTTGCCACATTACTCATCCATAGTATCAAAACAACCGAACTTTACGGTGGCACCCTCAATCACCAACCCCTACCACAATTCCCCACCTTGGGTGATAAGTTACATAATGCAGTTAGTTTCTAAGCAATCAGTTTCACGCTAAAGTCTACAATGCTTCCTATATTCATGTTATATTCTTTTAAAAATGTGTTTCTTGCCAATCACAGTGAAATTTATCAAAATAATATACTGGTGCAAGAGCGTGTTAAACATAGTGTTCCTCCGATATACAGGGTGTCCCAAAATTTCTGTTACACGGAATATCTCCTTATCCATCGTATTTAGAAAAAAATACTTCGAATGAAATTAGTATGGTTTTCAAAGCTCTATAGAAAGGTGCATTTTATAAATATTTTATTTGACGTGTTGAAGGTTATTTTTAGGTCAAGTTCACTTTTTTGAAATGGAAACATAATTTTTTTTATTACACCAACTCATTCTATGAAAAAAAGAAGTAACTTTTATTCGAAACGTTTTTTAATTCGACAACAACTTTTTAAATTATTCAATGATAAAGAACGCCTATGTCTTTATCATTGAATAATTTAAAAAGTTGTTGTCGAATTAAAAAGCGTTTCGAATAAAACTTACTTGTTTTTTTCTCATAGAATAAGTTGGTGTAATAAAAAAATTATATTTCCATTTAAAAAAGGTGAACTTGACCTTAAAATGACCTTCAACACGTCAAATAAAATATTTATAAAATGCACCTTTCTATAGAGAAAGCTTCTATCATCGTATAAATACGATGGATAAAGAGATATCCTGTGTAACAGAAATTTTGCGACACCCTGTATACTAAATCTCCAATATTAAACGTACCGAGCAATAAAATTGGGGAGTGCCTGTTGTCTTATAAAAAGGTCAAGATTTAATTAACTTAAAGTTTGTGCTTGCATATATAATATGTGCTTCAATAAAGAAATATGTACTGTACAATCATTTTCCAATGAGTGTATTTTTATAATTTCTATTACCTACAGCAGGGATGGGCATTTTTATCTCAATTGAGACAAACCGTCCCCACCATAGTGCTCACTGTCCCCCACCAACATCCGCCGTTACCATAGAGCAAGGAAGTGCTTCGCCCGTCGCGAACAATGAGCAGGCTTCGCGCATGAAAGAGAGGTTGGTGGGAGAAGCAGGCGTTTGAGGGGCCCCTACCGTGCCCATCCCTGACCTACAGGATAGAAACGATTAAACATTATCAGGAAATTCATACATATATGAAGTGAAATAGAGAGAGGGAGATGGAGGACAATACACAAAGCTCATAACAACGTTCACCGATGAAATTTTTACCGTGTATACAATTAGCATTAAAATATTGATAATATTATGATAATAGTTTCAGTAAAGCGTCTGATAAAAATATGGAAAACTGACTTACATTTTTCTTTTCTATTCCCACCAGTAGCAATTCTTTCAAAATTTTGTTTACCGGTTACTTAGTACACTGATTCTTACTAACATGTCAAAAATCTCGACTCATTTGGTTCAACTTTAAGAAACTTATACGATGCTTAAAGGTGATAAATTATTTTTTGCCAAGGGTCGTATAAAGACTTAACGATACTTCTGCACTTAAGATCACATCCACGTTTCGCACTCGCTATCAATCTCGCGACAGCAGATTTACATGCGCAAGAACCAGAGCGTAGGTCGAAGAAACGCTCAAAGACTCTCGATCTGTTATCTGTGCTCGCTAGATCGCGCTCAAAAACATTTTGTTCCCGTGGTCGCGTCGTAATTGCCGATTGTAACTCGGTCGAGAGAGGACTCGCCGAAAAATCTGCCTCGTATTTATCGTTTAACCCGAAGCGCATCGGGCACGGACGAAACGCGGAGAGATAGCCGGTGGAGATGCAGGTGAAAACCGATTGATTCTCGGAAGGCGGCGTTCGTTGTTGCGGCACGCTCTCGGGTCGCTGGGTCCGAAATTAAAATCTTTCGTAGAAAGCGGCGAACACGAGACGCCGCGCCGCACTTCGCCGGGGAAAAAGGGATCCGAGAAAGAAAGAAGGGCGGCGCGAACTTTCGGCTTATCCGCGGTAATCGCGACCACGTTTTCGGGCCCCATAAATCTCATTATCGCGACAGTTTTTTGCCCGCGGCGCTACGTTACTGTTGCTTTTCCACTCTTCCTTTTCTCCCCGCTTGTTCCGTAGCCTCGTTCCACCCTTTCTCGAGGCTGATGGTCACGGACACACGCCGCCTCTCACTCTCTTTCTCTCGGTTTCTCTCTCCCCGAGCGAAAAACAAGGTCCTCCGCGGCGTGTCCGCAGGAAACCGCTTGGAGATTCGTCTTCCTCCGCGTCGCGCTCTCGCTATCACATTATCTTCCCGGTCCTTCGGAACTCGACGCTTCTCGCGAATTCTTTGCCGGCGGCAAGAGCCACAAAGGCGTCTCGTTTCGCAGCTGGTAATTACCAGTCGGACCCCGAATATCTTTCTTTTTTGGACCGGGGCCCGGTGAACACGCGCGCGCGCGCTAGTAATCGCACGGCTACCAGAAACCCGCTCTTGTGCCTGCTCGGTCAAGCCCTTGTGAAAAAACACGCAGATTTTAAATCTCTCCCCGCGACGTACTCGTAAAAACCTTTAGGCATAACGGTGATTCCGCTGTCAATGGACCCACGGTAAAAAGGAATTGGAGTTCGCCGAGCTGTACTCGAGTCGGGCACCGTTTTTGCCCGACGAAACCGTTCCCTTCGTTGCCCGGGCACCGTGCCTCGGAACCAGAAGACCCTTTTTTCCGTTTTTCTTCTCTTTTCGGCGATGATAATCGTCGTGCATGCGATTCGCAGAATGGATGGTCACCTGTTGCCACGAAAAATCACGAGAATCGAGAGGGGAACGTGATTCTTGAATAGAATTGCGGTGATCAGGATTATTTGACTAATTTCCCTCAACACGTTAAACGCTATGTCAGTCCTGGGGCTCTAACGGTATCCACTTTTACAGAATAATATATAATATAGAATTCATATAGTATTAAAATGTTTACACTGTCTTAATAGATGTAATAGATTGAACAGTAATTTAAACGTAAATAAAAAGTGAAATGAAAAACGAGACATCCTTGCACTATGACCTATTTCACGGTTACAGCAACTATATTATCTTTGGCGTTTGAAACCTTTTAGAAGAAGAATGTTATAGTTATAGTTCCTGATCACTAAATATCGACTATAACAAAATCGAATTTTATAATAAATTTTGTGGTTTCGGCGCACAGTTCGATCAATTAAAGGAAGAGCAAATTTGCAATTATTTAAACATTCTTCTCAACGCTTCAATCCCTATATGGATCATTTTCAAGAGAGACATTTTTGCGTCTGAAAAATAATATATATATATATATAATACAAGTTGAACAAAAATTAATATTTCGACACAGCCGTGTAAAGAGAGCGGAAAAAGGAAAAGAAAAAAAAAACAAAACACACATACTTGCTGTGATGTGTTTTGTGTATCATTTTCATTAGAAAAATGCCACGAATATGATGGTGAAAGTTCCATGAAAAAATAATAGAAAATAAAGAAGTTTTGTAATTGGATTAGTGTGATTCACACCGATATACCCGACCCAGGATCAGATTACGCGGCATGTTTACATTGCCCGGCGACCAAGGCAGCTCGAGCTCCGCAGTGGAAGGAGTAGGCCAAGGGACATAGATCGCAACGTTCCGCTGGACTTAGATCGAGGAATTACTGTACATCTTGCAACACAGATACAAAGAAATCAATCGTTTTACGGCATGTGAACATGCTGAATGGGTGATTCTTCACCCTTAGGAACGCGTGACGGTTAAAAATGATTCATTTTATGACAGAGCTATGAAAAAATTACCAAAACAACGTACCGACGATTCATGTACAAAAGATTTTAAATGCTAAAAAGTCCATCATACCTAGACGTTATGCTGCAAATGTCCATTCATCGCTAAAACTCTGCGGGATCACGCTCTGCTATCCCAGAAATCCGTAAATTTTTCAAAGCCGACACGAGAAGAACGTCTAGATGCTATGTGCTTTTTATGCGGTCGCATGGATACGGTGTAAAAGACAAAAACAGCGTGATATTTGATATGAATATTTATCGGAATGTGCGCACGGCATTTCGTTTTCTATTTGAACACTCCGTGCTAGATCAACCGACCGCGCTATTGATTTTTGTGCATAATTTTCGAACCTTTTGGCAAACATATATTCATATTTGTATATTTCCTCGTCAAACATGGCGAATGATCGAGAATTTTTAAACAGATTTTTATAGTATGAGTAAATAAAGAGTAACTAAATAGAATTTTAGATTGTAGTCATTTTGGTACGTTGCTTGTTAGATTGATCGACTTTGTAGGATTTGCAATTTTTTAAATACGTTTCTTGTATTTTTCGGTTTCTAGAATGGAAAGACGTTAGACTGAAAATGCTGTGATTCGAGGTTTCTAAGTTTCATCTTTGCCACTGAAGTTCGGACACATTTTTTGTAAATCAACAGTGAACGACAAACTTTACAGGGAGAGTTCCTCAATCTTTCAAAACTTTCTCCATTTGAACTAGCTACGTCGACATTAACGCTAAAACTGCTGTGCAATCAAAATGACTTCTTTGTCACATTTTCTAGAAACTACAAGAACACATTTGCTGAGACTTGACTCACTTTTATAATAGATAATAATAGCGAATAAAATAGTGTATATGTAATACTCACTAAAGATTCACGAACGCATTTTATAGTTTTAGTTATCTAAAGTTTAAAGACTTAAAAAATCTTGTCCCATTCTGAAATTTTTCTATCAGTCTAATTAAAGTCATTATTATTAACTAAACTAGACTTATTTTTATGCAAAATGAAAAACTACTATTTATTTATTTTCTTAATAGTTCTAATGAGTCCAAATTAATGCGACAGTATTTTGAAATTGTAGGAATATATTCAATAGTTCGAATATGATCTACCCATTTTTGTCATAAGTGTATAAACTCCATAGTCTAATAACAACTACCATTAAATACAACCAAACAGTCTGTTAGCTCTACACCGTTTAGTTTTCCTCCATCAGGTTCCAGGAAATGGCCTAGTTTTTGCACGATCTGATATCAGAGTCTTTAATCAATAAAAATACCTTTAGCAGAAAGGTGGTAATATCAGTCGTCATTTTACGATTTTCATCGAACCCAATTTGTATGCCATAATTGTTCGGATATACAACGCCAGATTACGTGTTTCTACATTGCGTCGGACAGAAGGTGGAATTTAGTACCCGAATCTCTAAGATACGGCGGTAGTTGCACAATCGCGAGTTAGACTGAAACAACTGCGATAAATAAATTCGCGGTAATATCTTACAGCGCTAGTTTGTAGCCTACATGGGATTCGACGCGTTAGACAAAAATAAATTAAATCTCAGCTGCGAGAGTGCATTAGAGTTGCGTAACGACGAGGATACGTGTTTGATGTCTCACCGCCCACTGGAGACTTTAATTTTTATGAAATATTGGGACGTAACAGAAATACGCTCAGTTATGATCGGTATTCCATTTTATTTATTAATAAAATACAGAATTAAATTTAATCAATGGATACTATTCGTGAGAAGAAGTGGCATCTCTGCAATCATTGTTATGTACATTTATAATGAGTCATAACTAAATCGTTAAAATTAGAACATACGGGGTGTCCCAACAATGTTGTACTTCTTTGAAAGGGGTGATTCCCGAGGTGATTTGAAGTAACTTTTTCCTTTGCGAAAATGTTCTCCGCGTCTTAGTTAACGAGTTATTAACGAAAAACGCGAACCAATCATAGCGCGGCTACGGCGAGTGGATTTCGGCTCGGCCAATGCCAACGCCACACTCTAATGTAACCGCGCTCGGATTAGTCCGCGATTTTCGTTAATAACTCCTTACCAAAGCCGCGGAGAACATTTTCGCAAAGGAAAAGGTTACTTGAAATCCCCTCAGGAATCACCCTTTTCAAGGAAGTACGACATTTTGGGATACCCTATATTTGTATTTGCAACCGAAAAAATTTGTTACAACCTAATAATGGAAGAATGAAAAGCTTGAAAAAGAATTCAATAAAATTTAGTCCGACAAGCTAAGGAAAACGAGCACAAGTATTAAAAATCTCTCATAAAAACATTTTTATAGGTTTGATAATTGTGAGAGAAGAAGTTTGAGGCCAGACATTTTGTCGTGTTCTAGTGTTAACACGTCGATTGCCACACAAATGCCCACAAAAGTATAGAACTACGATAGTATTCTGTAAAAGTAGGAAAGACAAAGGTCACTGTAACTAGATTGCAGATTTTATGAATTTATGATGAGATTGAGAAGATCAAATGCAAAATAGAAAAAGTACAGAATCCTTACAACACGATCAATTAATACCGCGTTATATGGAAACTGCGTTACAAAAAACTCAGAATTAGTATAAATCAGATCAAACTAAATTAAATTTGATACAAATCAAATCGCAATTTTTGATCTTTAATATGAGAGTGCCGCGTTATAGGAGGATTTACAGTATTTGGAGAATGTAAAAATCCTGTTGTATTACTTGCATCTATTTACAATCATTAAGGAAAGAAATAAATGTCTACACAGCTTGTGTGCATTGAAATTAATGTAGCCGAATTACAACAGTTACTTTTGAAAACTGTCTTGCCCCTAGTAGACCCTAATAATCTTTGTTAGCTGAAGAAATTGAAACAAAAATTGATTTTAATTAGATAAAGAAAGTGCGTAACTGGAATGTAGCCAACGTGGCAGTCAAACTGTTAATGTTTACAGAAATATCCCGTTTTTGTGGGACAGACAGTATCTCCGAGTTGTTATTGCTGAATTCTACGTAGGTAATACGGGAAAACGGTTTTTTCGACCTCAGCCAACACTATAACCTTACTGGATCCTGCATAGCGCATTGTGTGGCACGGTGAACGAGCGTCGTGGATAAAAGGGGGATGAAGGTAAACGGGGAAATAAATTAGAGAGTTGTTAAAGCGGCCGAACGAAGTGGTCGTCGTTCCTTAACCCGACGACTTTTCATTCGGTCGTTTGGCCTCCGCAGCTAAATTTCCATTGCGGCGAAAACGTGGGGCCGCGCCGCATCGCGCGCGCGGATTGCAGTCACGTCATAACAAATGGAGAACAATGCAGACTGCGCCGTGTATGCGGATGGATAATCTTTCACAGTTTTGCGTACAATAGCGTCACGTCCCGGCGCGACGTATCCCTCGGCCTTTTTTGCAGGCCGGGGAGAGACTGAACGAGAGAGCGAGGGAGTGAGAGAGCGAGAGAAAGAGAGAGAGAGAGTGAGAGAGAAAGCTCAGCCGTGGCAGATGTGATGTACGATCGCGAAAAGTCAACGTACCCCGGGCCGATGCCACTTTTGCTAGACGTGAGCCAGTGCAAGTGCTGTTTTCGCCAACCGGAGTCCGCTGCAAAAAAAAGTACATATTCCAAACTTCGTTCTATACCCTATCTCCCTATCTTTCTCCCTTGCTTTCTCTCACGCAGCCTCCTTTGTCCCGCTGCGTTCATTTCAATTACTGAAAACACCGCGCGCCCCGCAGTCTCGGTATTTCATTCACTGGAAACATTCCGCTGCTGTTCGGCCGGCTAGAATTATTTTTTCGGTAGTCTCGTTGATTTTGCGGTTAGGTCTTTTTTTTACTTATTTATTTAATGTTGCTTCAACATCAAAGGTCATTAGCAACACGGTATATTTTCTTACAATATTTTATACATATTTGTATCCTTGATATATTGGGCAAGACCGACGATGTAGTCCTTAGAACTTAACAGAATGGGTAAGGATCCATTAGCATTTTTGCTTTCATTCTCATATTTTTTGCATTCTATTATTAGATGATTTATGTTAACTGGTACTTTGCATATATCGCAGATCGTGGTTTCTTTCTTATTTAACAAAAATGAATGGGTTATTTCTGAGTGCCCAATTCTCATTCTAGAAACTGAAGTTCGAATATGACAATCTACTGGACTTGGAAATTTTTGCCACTCAAGATCCGCTTCTTCATTATGATATTTTTGTATGTAATTCCTTTTAATTTTGTTTCCTAAAAATTTCATTTAGGTGTATTTTAAGATCGTTTAGTCTGGTATAATGGGTGATTTGTTTCATTTTTGTGTTGCAGGCTGCTAATTTGGCTGCTCTATCAGCGTTTTCATTACCCTGTATACCTATATGCGACGGAATCCAGCAGAAAGTAATGAATTTATCGAATAGGTCTGGAAGGTTCAAGTTGATCGGATTCGCGCACTATTGAAGTTCGCTATCACCTTCAGAAACTTTTCATTTTCTTAACGATATTTCTATCAACTGTCAAAAGACACCTTCGAAAATTTTAAGTAAAAATTGTGTCAGATTGCAAAGATGCATTAAGGGGAAATTAATCAATAAATCTCTTTCTTTGAATGTGCAGGATGATCAATAACTGGCGGTACAAGCGAAAACGAGGTGATTCTACATTAAAAAATAAGTCGGTATAGGTATAAAACAGAATACTGACACTTTTGATTATATGAAAAATTTGCGGAACACCAAAAGTAATGATCCAAAATACAAACGAAAACATCCCGCGTAGAAATAAATACATTCTATATTATAAAAATCATTTAAAAAAAGATTCGGCTTTCGTAATTTCGCGGAACACCGGTTAAGAACCAGTTGGTTGCGGTCTATGGCTAGGGATTTTTTAATAAATGCTTCATCAACAATAACAACTTCAGTCATGAGTCAACAACTCATCCCCGGTAATGTAATCTAATAATTTCGTTTAAGATTATTATGTAAAATAAAATGATTAAACTTCCATTTGGTGCAGCACTAATACAGATAATCCTATTAATCAGGCTTCCGGTAGGTAAAGTGTTCATTTAACGAGTAACTCTTTCATTTCGTTTTGGTTTCTCATACCACATTAAATCTTCTAAAATAAATAATATTATAAGCATTTGTCTAGAATGTGACAGGAATATTCCAATAAGAAAATTCAAATATGAAAAATGGACAGTAATCGGACTCATCTGTGTGTCTCGTTTCATCATCGTCTTCTTCAGACTCGTCTATCTTCAAAATAATCTGAGAGGAAATCAGCACGTACCTGAAACAGAGATTAAATAAAATTAACACACGACTAAAGAAAGAAAAAGGTAAATTATCAGACATTTACACAAAATTGTTAATATAACAGATGCTTCAAATATATCAAAAATTATATCATTATACAGTCGAGACAGTCTCTGATTGCCAATAGGAGCTAGACAGATTGCCAAAACAGGAGATTTACGTTCTTAAAAATTGCTATTATCTAGTCCTTTCTTAACTACATAAAAAATGACAGCGAGAGAAATATTTATTACAAATAAAATATCAAAAACACAATCGTTTGGACAGTTGTGAAGATCTGGAACTAAATCAGCCAGCAGTGAACACGCCTGTGAAAACAAAAGTTGTCGCTAAATTTTGCAAAATCTTAAATTTCTCCACAAATGTGCTGACACTTGATACCAAAATACAAGTCGAATCTTCTGTGGTCGTCCCACAAACTGTTTTCATAATGTGCGCGCTTGATATCGTTAAATAACATGAGCATATAAAAAGCGCGATTATCCTATCGCCAATGTTGTATTATTTATTAATATTCCACCTAACTAATCGCATTATATGCTTGTTTAAAAAACCATGTTAACCTGTATAGGGCCGGGGTGGTCATTATATTGGTCAGGGACAAAGTTAGGAATTTTTGCGTATCATATTGTCTATGTATAATAATATAATATAACCAACCGGTCAGGTGGTGGTTCTACATGTAAAAATGAATCCAAGAAAAGGAATAACATTTTTTCATTTGAAAAAAATTGGGTGGTCACTATCAGACGAGTCAGATGATTCCTATCCAATAATACGCGTATTCGCTGCGTAAATAAATTAAATATAAAGTAAATATATTAATTTATATATATATTTTTGGTAATTATTTACATTAGGGGCTTCCTCACCGATTTTGATGACGTTGAAATATATTGTCAAGGTCATCATTCTGAACAACTTTTTCCTATACATGTTACCGCCGCTCGGTTTTAGTTTTCGAGATATTCGCAAAAAACTGTTGCTAATACTGTATTGAATTTTCCGTATTCTTGCACGCTCGGTGGCAACGTAAGCCTGTTCCGGCGCGGCGTCTGTTTACTTTTTTCTTGGAAACATGCTGTAAAAATGAGGAAGAAAACAGGGTATCACGCTGGTCATATACAGGGTGGGGCAATAACTATGTCCAGTTTGAATATTGCCGTTATTTGTAATAATATGAAAAAATGTTATATAGAAAACTTACACGGTATAGAGGGGGACAACGGATAATTGCAGCATGTGCTAGAATAAGTTCAGAAACGATAAGACATGCACGTGATGCAGGGACACGAAGATTGCAAGTTTATTTTACTACCATATTTGACCTTGCATAACCTTCAATGATAACTCGCTGAATTCGTCTCAACACTGGCTATCTATGATAAAAAAAACATAGCATTCCATTTAAAAAAATAGAGTTGACCTTGAAATCTCCACTGTGCCTCCACCCACGCAGAAAATGTTTGTGTCACAATATGTCCCCCTCTATACCGTGTAAGTTTTCTATATAACATCTTTTCATATTATTACAAATAACGGCAATATTCAAACTGGACATAGTAATTGCCCCACGCTGTATGTATGAGGTGAGCTTTCAATTTTCATAGACTCCTCTTCGATTGTCGTATGCGTGGCGGGGCCGGCGTAACGGCCGACCCGCTCTGCCCCCACCACGATCTAACCACAACTCATTCTATTCGCATAATCTTTGCATTGTAGCTATCATCCAGAATTTGATCTAGTAATGGAAAAATCATGTGAATAGAATGAGTTGTGGTTAGGTCGTGGAGGGGGAGGAGAGGACCGGCCGTGAACATAACGTTTGTAAGAAGCAGAATACGTTACGAACGCTGTTCAGCGATCGCCTATGCTGATATACGAAAATTCAAGAGAGAAAATTCAATACAGTATTAGCAATAGTTTTTTGCGAATATCTCGAAAACCAAAACCGAGCGGCGGTAACGTGTATAGGGAAAAGTTGTTCAGAATGATGACCTTGACAACATATTTCAAGGTCATCAAAATCGGTGAGGAAGCCCCTAATGTAAATAATTACCATTTTTTTTTCTATCGTGAAGAAAATATAAGTTCTCAATGGAAAAATACCGGCACTCTAAATGGTAATTTCGTATCGAACGCATCAGTCGAAAAGGAGCCTTTGCGTCAACCTATTATTTTCGAGGAACGCAGGAGGGTTAAAAAGACTATGTTTCCCGATTAGGTTCGACTAATACTTGCGAATCGATTAAATCCGCGTCGCGACCTGTTGCTGTGCGAATGAATCGCGGTGCTGGGCGTCGGTCCAATCAAACTGAAAGAAACACCGCAAAGATTATCTAATCACGGAAGTAAATTCATATTTCTCGAATCCGACGTACTCTCTCTCTCTCTCTCTTTCTCTCTCACCTCTCTTTCCCCCGAATTGTTTGCACGCGCGACACGTTCGCCGCGGTTTCACGGATCGGCAGAATTTCGGAACAGACCGTGCACACCGGTGTGCGAACGAGCGAGTCGCGTTTATCGATTGAAAGAGTTGCAAACTCGCGTGAGAGAGCAAGGGTGGCAGAGGTTCACTGCGCAACACAAATCGGGCTACATTATCGACTTCGGGTTTCGAGGCGACGCAACCGATCCGAGAGGGACAGGCAGAGAGAGAGGGAGAGAGAGAGAAAGAGAGAGAGAGAGAGAGAGAGAGAGAGAGAGAAAGGGAATTCTTTCGGGGTTGTTCATAGTCGCGTGAATTTCTCAGACGAAGGAGCGACGACTGTCGATCCCATCCCCAAAGCGATCGGATCGGAAAACAGATAGGAGCGATCGACGCGCGATCATCCTCTCTGCTCTTCCCTACTCTCTTTGCTTCGATGAGAACGCGTTCTCTCTGATCGACGCTAAGAGCAGCCGCTGCTTCGGTGCTCCTGACGTGTAAACGGAACCCGTCGAGGACCCTCCTAGAAACGTCACTTGCTTTGCGATCATATCCATCAACCATGTTGCCGACGCATGTATATACAGTAGTGTGGGATCGTTGACTCTCTTGTCCTACGAACTGTAGTTCTTAAGGAGTGTGTGTCTATGTTATCGGTATGTTATCAGTGCGTTGCGAGTCGTGAAAGCGTGAAGAGTCGTGCGAGAGGTCGAACAGCTAGTTTAGAGTGAGAAAGCGATCGAGCGAGTTTATGTCAGACCATTTTTGTTTTCTTAATTTTCCAACGTTATTAAATATTATTCTCTTTATACGTGTAACTCTCTATACACCCAAAATCCCTACAGTAGCGTTCATATAAATTTGCGAAATCTGTTACGATTAAATTTCCACGATCCATCCCCGCTATTTCCCCATCACGCATTTCCTCGAGTTCGGCGGATTCTTATGTTAGTAGACAAGTAAAGTACATACTCTACAACAGTAGAGTACACATACATAGATATTGCTCACGACAGCCAAATCGGTACTCGAGACGGCACAGGGGCAAGGAGCGCGAAGGTCACAGACACGCGATGCGAAACATCTGAAGTGGTAGTGGTAATCTTCTCAACGAACAGCGAGAAGCCTGTGACTCAATTGTGAGCACCTGACCAATCAGACGCTTTCTTCGCAAATTCCTTTCGCAT
Organism: Sphecodes monilicornis; assembly: GCA_913789915.3. Classification (NCBI taxonomy): domain Eukaryota; kingdom Metazoa; phylum Arthropoda; class Insecta; order Hymenoptera; family Halictidae; genus Sphecodes; species Sphecodes monilicornis. The sequence goes on along the minus strand of OU565284.1, from coordinate 12,206,977 downwards.
ACCTTCCAAGTACCACTTTAGCTGTCGCGAGCAATACATATAATTAGACTATCTACAGGATGTCTCGAAATGTTTGAAATTAACTAAAAGGGGTGATTCTTGAGGTGGTTCTAAGCAACTTTCTTCTTTGCCCATTCGCGCCGAAACGTTTTATTTCCGAGTAATTAATAAAAAACACGGTCCAATGAGAGCGCGGCTGAACCTGGTTCGGGGACAGAACGCGATAAGCGTAACGTTAGTCGACCCCGATCCGTTCGCCGTTGCCGCGTTTTGATTAGTCCGTCTTTTTCGTTAATAACTCGAAATCAAAGTGTTTCGGCGTGTATTGGCAAAGGAAAAAAATGCTTAGAACCATCTGAGGAATCACCGCTTTCACTTATGTTCAAGCTTTTCGGGACACCCTGTATATCTAGATTATTTACGTAGATTTATATACAGTGTCCCATTAAATCTGTAATTTCAAGGTCGTCAATGTTTTTTCGTATGTAACTACGTATATTTTTATCAATATTACGTGATAGCCTAAATCAAGACGAAACCAATAACCTACAATGTCATGACTAGATAGCAGATTTTTATGTAAACCAAAATTTTTCTATCTGAATTGCAACACGCAATTTAAGTAGAAATTTATTTTCCTTCTCAATACAGTGTATGCACGATAATTGTCCCTGGCCGGACCCGTGTTGTGGACAATTATCGAGTATTCACTGTATGTTTAATAGATTGAAAATAATGTAACAGTACTTTAAAATTCTTCTAATGCTTTGACTGTTTTAAATTGCACATTTTTGTCATAAATGCATAATATCTACTATCTAGTCATGACCTTCCCGTGATCTTGAGTAAGAAAAATTTACAAATTTTTGGGACTCGACGTGAATAATCATATAGCTACAACAATGAGACTTACGAAAAAGATATCAACGAAAATAATTTTGAATATTTATTATGATAAATTTTTCTTCGCAAATCTCTCTGTTCCAGCTATTTTATTATTCACATCACGTTCTAAAAATTTGTCAATTTTTGGTACTCAAGATCACGCGAAGATTATGACATTGTAAGTCATTGGTTTCGTCTTCACCTCAGCTATCACGTTACAATAATAAAAATATGTAGTTACATAACACATCGGTGACCTTGAAATCTAAAAAACAAATGACGTTCAGGAAAATATATTCCCACCATAATATGTGTCCACCCGAATCAAATAATTTATCCTTTTGGCGTTTAGCGTGTAATAAAAAATAGCAGAAATATCGCGTGGTAACAGAGTTAGTGGGATATCCTGTATTTTTATTACTCTAGAGTAAATTTGTAGAAAACAAGTGTGGCTGATCGATGTTCTTGGATCTGACACGTTACAAGTTGAATATACATAACTCGGGAAATTGAAATCGGTAGAAATTTTCTTTCTCTCAATGATGCTATCAATAATCGAAACCTAAAATACCATTAACTCAACCAACCAAACACACCTCACGGATCGATGTTCACGATAAATTGACACTTCAAAGGAACCAAAAAAACGCAGCGAAACGTAAATCGACGTTGTTTCTGCACCATGCATCGAAAATATGGGCGAAAGTAAAAATTCACAGAATTCTGCAATTGGTTAATAGATTCGGGGTTGCAAACCTCAAATTTCAATTTCACAGGAACTACATTTTCGATTCGGATTTATTTGCATGAATAATTCAGAATAACGAATGTCATAGGTTGTTCCGGTAGCAGCTAAGAATAAGATGTGGCACGTTTAACGCAACTACGAAATCGAAACACTGTTCGACCTGGTGCAGCATAAACTGCGTCGAAGTCGCGGTTGACGTCGAGGTCCGATGACTTCGCAAATCTATCGACTGGATACGGTCGGCGGAGCCGGTTTTACGGTGTTGTGTGGGTGTCGCCGCTATGCAGAGAGAAAGTAGTGTGCCGTTAATTTATGTAATGCTGATTTATGCCCATCCAGGATGATCTTTTTTAATCGAGCGGTCGATGACGCGTGCAGGCAGGGCTTTGTGCCGAGGCCATCGTCGCGCTCGAATTACGTTCATCGCCGCCGTCCCCGTCGCTCCCAACCAACCCCTTAAAACCTAAATCAAAGATTTGTCAGCCAGTGTACTGTTATCGGGGACGGGCCGATTCTTTTTGCGCCAGCGAGAGATCGCCAGAGGGCCGCTTTTAATTGGATCGCCGAGCGAATGCCCTCATCCTCGAATAAATTTGCAATCGTTCCTGCATCTTTCCTGTCGCTCCAGATTGGATAACAACTTTGCTACGAGGGAATTGTGCTAAACTTGGCACGAGCTAGCTGCTCAAGGTATTTGTGACTTTCGCCGGCCTCTAGACAGAGTTTGGAGCTGAATTGAAAGTATTGTTATGGCGATATAAATTTATGACAGCAATTACCTCCCCCTGCAATATTGTGATATCGCAATGATTTTAATTGGAACCATTAAAAAATTCTCAAAAATTCTATAAAATCAAAGTAAATTATTTAATGAAATACAAAGTGGACAGTTAAGATGTACATATACTACTGAGTACTCTTTACTCCAATCTTCTTACCATTTGCATACATCCACCAAATTTAGTACATTGAATGTACAGTATTTCATCGATAATCGTCGCCACCACGGGTCCGGCCGGCGACAATTAACGTTCAGATAATACTATTCTTTGACTTGTGCCGAACGTAGAAAAGGATAGCGAAACACGAGAGGCCTCGGTCGCTGAGAAGTGTAACATAATACGGGTCGAGTATGTCGATGTGAAAACAACACCTAACCTTCATCGTCCATTACTCAAGTAAATACCACCGGAATTATATCTTATTTGGTATCATTTTCATTGGAAAAATGCCACGAATATGTTGGTGAAAGTTCCATCAAAAAATAATAAAAAATAAAGACGTTTTGCCATTGGATTAGTAGTGGTCTCACCAATATACTCGACCCGTATTATGTTACACTTCTCGACGACCGAGGCCTCTCGAGCTTCACGGCCCCTCACATGGTATACCCCGCGGAAGGAGGGATTGTTTTGCGACAATCATCGTTCAGAACTTCACGACAATTAACGATGAAATACTGTATTAGCGAAAATAATTATTTGTAAATTTGTACTAATAATTTCGTCACCCATATACGGGTGATATAACTGTCAACGTGTTAATGCCCGATTTCGTATGGAAATACAAGGAATCAGGTACGAACTTTTGCACTGACATAATTTCTTATTTGACATCTGTTCGTATATGGACTCGTATACTGTATGGATCCATTGTAGGGATCTCCAAAATTAGTATATGTATCCGCAGTATAGTAATCAATAGATCTTTATTCGAGATACGAACTTTGTAAATCAATCCTGAGAAGCAGTAGTTAAATAAAATTGTATTTCTTCTTCTAATAAGTTTAGTAAATTGGAGAGAATGCAGAACATTTTTTAATTATTCCAATGTCTTTCTGTCATTCTTCATGTCTTGTAAATGCGTACAATCCACAGTCTATCAATCACTATGCGATGCAGCACGTGTTGTCACTCGTTTCTCTGCATCCTAAAAGGACATCGTTTTTAGGAGCACAAAGACTTGAATTCAAATAGCTCTGGACTCTAGATAATTTTTCAACGTAAAGAGTAAACAACTGTATATTGTATAGCTAGAATTCTAGAGGATATTGAGTCCATGATTAGAGAGTTTAATGGGAGATAGGTCTGAGAAACCCCAGAATTGTCCTCGAAAGCAAGATATCAAGACAAATAGCCCCAACGAAAAAGGTAGAAGATAATCCGGGTCTTTCAGCGATAGATACCCTAAATTTTGATTGCTCCAGATGTGGATGAAGCCAAGACAGTGTCCCATAGGTCAAGATGTGTGCTCATACCTGATTTAAAGCCGCAACGTTCACAAAGTCCGCGGCAACAATCGTCAACGGTCCTCCGTGTAAAAGTAGGTTGAATCGGTTAATTAGATACTGGGCGCGGAATGAAACGTCGTCGGGTTCGATGTGTCTGATAGACCCGGGTACGAGATCGGGTTCAATTTCCCCGGGATAATTAAGACTCGGTAGTGGGTGAAAGTAAACGCCGAGAGGGGGCATCGAGGCCAACAAAGTTTCCATCTACGAGCGTTGCGTAGCGATTCCTCTGGATTCCCAGGTCCCGCAAAAATTGCTTCCGACTCGACGGAGTACGACGGCGGGCAACGATTGTTGGCGGAATCCGACCAATCAGCGGTTGGCGGTGCTTAACGATCGAAAAAGACCGTTCCGACAAATAAAGGATCCCACGGCCAAGCGACGCCGCGTCGAGGTAAACTGCACGAAGGATTTAACCATCGGCTGCCAACACGATTCAGCCTTCGCTCTGCTATGCTGCGCTGTGCTTCGTGCTGCGCTCGGTGCTGTGGTTGGATGCGATGTTGCAAAGACCGCGCACGCAATTCAGAGAAGCAATTTTCGGGCAGCCGGGGCAAAAACGCAGATAGAAAATCTATTCTTCTCCGGCGGGGATCGAAATCCCGGGCCGTAAGTCGATGATCCAGCCGCCGTGCCGCACCGTGCCGCAATTATGGGAATCCGCATCCTCATAACGTTGCATCCCCTCGCGGTTTGCCTGTTGCACCTGCCGCTCCGGCCAGGCTGGTTCCTCTCTCCTCCTCCTCTAGCCAGCCAGCCAGCCACTCCGCCATTCTTCTTCCTCTTCTTCTTGTTTATCTCCGCTCTCGTCCCGGTGCTCTCTCTGTCCACTCTCCTGGCTGCTCTCTCGCTCTTCGTTTTTGCCTATCGTCTTCTCGTTCCGCGTCTTCCTTTCGTTGCCCTTGGTACACCGGCTCTCGTCTCTGGTCTCTCCTCTCGAGGAATCGTGCACTCTTCCCTCCCTTTCTCTCCTCTCTCTCTTTCTCTACTCTACTCCCCCTGCCCCTGAGGCAATGCACCGCCGAAGAACGTTGACCTCGCCTCTACCACCGTAGTTCGTGCGCTTCCCTGCCGAGTAGGCCCTTCTTCCTCTACTACTGCTCGATTCTGCCCCTTCTTCCTGCCCTCCTCTATTTCTATTTCTTCCTATTCGTCTCCTCGACGGCGCGCATCGTCCCTGCTGCCCGCTAGGAATAAACCAACCTCCGGTAACGCAGAGAGAGAGAAAGAGAGAGTGTTGGTACTATCTGTTCTTTTTGCTCCCTCCAGGCCATCGTCGAAGAATCTCGATAAGACCGCGCGGAGAAATTAATTGGCCGGCCTCGAAAGCGAGCGCGTACCTTCTTCCTCCGAAAGACGGACAACCGCTGCACGCCCTGCGAGTTCGCTCGGAATCGCGATACCCATAGGGATCCCTATGGGGTTCATCTTGCCGAGACCCATTGCGCCCGCCTCCGGCGTCGACCGGTGTCCGAGGGACGCAAATTAAATTGCACCAAGCCGATGGAGCTTCGATGTCAAATTGGATGCCATTGTTTGCTTTTATCACGGCGAATGATGAAGCACCGCTCGGATGTATATGTATGTATGGGTGTCGTCATTCGGCCGCCTCCACGGTGAAAGTATCTTGTAATGCTCACGGTGGCCTGTCATCCTTCGCGGATCACCGTCTGCTGCTCCTTTTTCGATCGGCCACGCCGTAACGCACAGTTGTAATTTTGTTCGACCATCTTTGGAACACAGAGGCGAGCACGAGCTTCAACTTTCGTCCTGTTCGTCCTCTTTTTGTTAATATCGCGGACGCCTGGTACTGTGACCGAAGCTGGCGATTACTTCCAGTGATGTTCGTCTTTGGGGACTCCCTCAGAGATATGCTGGTTTATTCTTTTTCATTTTGGAGAGCTGCGGGTAACGTAGAAACTTGCGTTTGCGATTATTAGACTGCAGATTTTCATGCAGAATGAAAATTGTCTGAATTAATTGCACGATGCAGGATGTATATATATAAGACAATAATCTTATTTTCTTTTGTTATTATTGAGGATTTTTCAAAGAGTGAAACTCAATTCTGTTGCTCTGTAATACGAGAAACGACAATTAAAGTTTTCTTCCTCTATCTATCTTCTACTTATAATATTTTTTTGCAAAAATCTATCACACGTGTTCCTTACGTAACCTTCACTTTCTTTTTCTATCGACCGCTATCTATTGTCACGAGATGCCAACTCGCATATGAAGCGCGGCCTATTCAAATGAAGAAAGTATACTTTCTTTATATATAGTTAAGAATGTATCATTCAATTATTGAAATGTTTTTTATAAATGTATAAAATCCGTAATCTAGCAATTATTCGTGAATTTTGTACATTGTTGGAGATGTCCTCTTTATTTTTGTATAGATTTTCCTTATGGTTTGCTTTCACAAGAAATCTCTTTATACACCTAGTTATAATAACTGTCCGTTCCACTCCTGAAATCCAGACAAGAAGAGCCTGTAGTTGTTTCAGTGAAGTGGACAGCTGTTTCTACTAGACCGCGGATGTTTTTCATGCTTGACTATGTGCAACACATTTATTGCATATCTGACTGTACATTAGGACGAGTGTGGAAGTTCAACTTCATACCATTTTTACAGCGATTTTGAATATATTGAAAGTTCATTCAAAACAAATGAACTTAGTTTGATACTTAGTTTTATATTTTATTTATATAATATTTATAATATCCTGTTATGTCGTATTAAAATTCGACTGTTCTGTTATCAATAGTGAAACATTAAAGTAAATGTAGGTTCTCAGACATTCCTCTCTGTCCATGCGATACTTGCATTGAAACATTGCTTAAAATTTATTCATTCAAAGGAGTGATAAATTAATCATGATATTGATAATTATATGACATTTTAATTATATAGATATGCAATTAACTTGTATACTGTCCAAAATGATTTTTCAATGCTCTAAAGTAACTTTGTCTTAGTGGCTTGAAATTGTGGTTACTTACTTCTTATGCAAATGACATTTTTCTTTCTGATAATCTTTAATTTGTTCTTCTTAAATGTAAAACTGATCGTCAGAAATTGCTAGACATTTATTCATTCAAAGGAGTGATACTTCGATTAAACATTGTTAACACGTTGAACGCCACGATCACCAATCACCGACGCTGTTGATTTATTTATTTATTGAAGATCAATTTATTTGTAAATGAACTAAATTATAGTGTAAGGTACGAGCGAAGATAAGTGATAGGCGAGCCTCGTGTGAATCACAGAACATTCACCTGGCAGACAACGTGTTGATAGTGCAATATCAATAAATTTGTTCACAGGACAGGTAGGAACTTTAAGATCTTATTATAAACCTGTAAGGAACTTAACCCCTTGCACTATGATTTATTTTACGGTTACAGTGATTAGAACTTGATTGTTGTCCATCATTTCTTAGAATAAAAAGAAAATCTAAATTTATTATATGCTTGTATATTCCCCAACGGCTATATATCGACAGCAACAAAATAAAATTTTATTTCGCTTCAAAGGAAATTAATCATTTACACGTTTTGTAGATGTTGTTCGAAATTCTTATGACGAGTCTGACTCGTTATTATAGTGCAAGGGCCTTTTAGAGCCGCACAACAATATATCGTCGTTGACTTCATTTGCGAAAAGTAATTGTTTTATACTTTTTTACAAATTTCTAATAATATTAAAATCCTATCTTATTTTCATATACATATTACCATATTAGAATATTAGAATCTTATTCTAGTATTAGAATCGATATCTTAATCTCGTTTCTGAATTCCTCTTTAGTATAATAAATTTGGTTCAGTAATTTTCGTTTTGTTTTAATTTTCCGGTCGGCACTAACAGGGTTAAAGAACTCTGGATATTTTCTCATAGAAATTGAGTATTCTTCGATCACTCACAGTCTGGGTAAATTAATTTCATTTTCGAGAAACATTTAAACTGCTTATATACTATATTAATGAATTATTGGCTAGGATAGGTGATCATTTATTTCCGGTGATGGTTGGCTTACCGACAGCAGTCATCGATTAGTCAGCACACTCAATTCAAACACTCCCAAAGCTCGAAGGTAGTACATATATCGTGAACCGGAGGCAGTAATAAACACTATGATATTTGTTCGGTTAGAAACACGCTACTGTGTTGCGAACTGCACGCTCCATTGTAATCCTATTATTGTTGATTGAGTCATAGCAAAGCCTTCGTAATTAGCCGAAACCGTTTACATATTTCCATTCAGTACCCGAATCGCATGCTCTCAAGCCTTTAAACATTCTTTCCATTTTACCATAATTATTGGAATGGTTTGTATTAAATTTAATTTAATTTCATCTGATTTGTACTAATGCTAAGTTTCTTATAACTAGACTTTTATGCATTTTTTGACAAAAATGGGTACGTGTAATTTAAGACAATGGACATATTAAAAAGATTTAAGGACATCAGTCAATTAGTTTCAGCTTAATAAGATAATTAAAAAAGGAAAGAAATTTCAATTTCGCTTCGGCGTCGTGCAATCTACTTATAACACGGTGTCCATATAAAACGGTACAAATGAAATCGTGTTCTAGGAAGGTGGACTGTAATAATTTAGTTCTTTCCACTCAAGGCTATATAAACTCCAGACGTTTACTCTGATCTAGAATATTTCTGCTGCATATCATCTTTTTCATTTTCTCCATACAATATCGAGAATATTTTACTCGTGTTACGCTTGACCATTTAGCAATTTATTAAACACAAACTAATGTATAACACACAAAGTATTCACTGGATATGTGAAGCCTATGGTACGTAATCTCTATTACCAGTGATGCCAGACGCTGAAATCGAGGGGACTACAATTTACCCCCTCTCTGATGGCCAGGGTAATATCAGTCGCGCGCGGCACGTCACGTGATCAGTCTACGGTCTTAGCGGGGGACGTTGGAGTGTGCTCATGGTAGTGGAATGGGAAAAGGAGGACCGGAAAAAACATCCGTTTGGATCAGTGATGCCAGATCGGTTAAATCGAAGGGAATACAATTTACCCCCTCTCTGATAGCCAGGGTAATATCAGTCGCGTGCGGCACGTCACGTGACCAGTCTACGGTCTTAGTGGGGGACATTGGAGTGTGCTCATGGTAGTGGAAGGGGAAAAGGAGGAGCGGAAAAAGCATCCGTTTGGATCAGTGATGCCAGATCGGTTAAATAGAGAGAATACAGTGTACCACCTCTCTGATGACCAGAGTAATATGTGACACGTTGCGCGGTACGTCACGTGACCAGTCTACGGTCTTAGTGGGGGATGTTGGAGTGTGCTCAGGTAGTGGAATGATAGTGGAAAGGGAAAAGGAGGAGAGGAAAATCCACCCAGTTTTGGGTGTTTATGGCATCACTGGTTTGGATGCTTTCTGGCATCACTGTGTATTACGGTTGTCTCTGGAGGATAAATATGTAATTAGACGCGTCGAATCGATCACTTGACGGAGTCAACAAGGTTTCCAGGTGCGTGATCAGATTTTCGCGAGCCTTTTACCGTGAAACTAATGGGAGGGACAATTGCACCCCACTGACGAGATTTTGTGCCAACTCTCGTTGCGCGGACAATACCATCGTAATCCAAATTTCATAGAAATTGCTTAGTTTTGCAGAGCCAGTAACATTAATGGTTACGTCGCCAAGTTTCTCCACGGAAACAGAAGGTTATCATTAGACCACGGTTTTCATGCATTTATGGCAATAAATGAATAGGTGAAACCCCAAATAGAAAGAACACCAGACAAATTTAATGGTGCATTATTTGGCTACTCCTAATCAGTGATGCCAGATCGGTTAAATCGAGGTCAATACAGTTTACCACCTCTCTGATGACTAGAGTAATATGTTACACGTTGCGCGGCACATCACGTGACCAGTCTACGGTGTTAGTGGGGGTTGTTGGAGTGTGCTCGGGTAGTGGAATGGGATAGTGGAAGGGGAAAAGGAGGAGAGGAAAAAACAACGAGTTCTGGTTGTTTCTGACATCACTGGTTTTGATGCTTTCTGGCATCACTGTGTATTACGGTTGCCTCTGGAGGATAAATATGTAATTAGACGCGTCGAATCGATCACTTGACGGAGTCAACAAGGTTTCCAGGTGCGCGATCAGATTTTCGCGAGCCGTTTGAAACTAACGGGATGGACAATTTTCCGCTCGAAAGAACCGCAAAAAGGACGTGTGTGGAGTCGGCCTGGAAAAACCTCTAGTACAGCAAATCGCAATTACTACGATTCTAACAAACGTGTGCGTTACTTTTGGACGTCGGCATAGAGTGGGGGGGGGGGGGGGGCGGCATTCGAAACTCTGCACGCTTTGCCTTTGAAATTTGAATCGAGGCCGTGCACGCATGCGCGCCCCCATCTCCGCGATAGGTGGGCTAATTGCAATTAAGAGCATCTCTCTCGGGACGGAGGAAGTACAACCAGAAGGTGGAGACCAAAGACAATCCGTAATTGTCATTCGTGCGCTCATTATCCTGGAATCCGTGAACGTAGGGTGGTAGCATAAGAGGAACGAGAATTATCCGAACGCAGCACCGGGCCGGGCTCGGGCCGTGCTCCGGGCTGGGCCAGATATGACGTTAAAGTCTCCATTGTTCTCTCTGTGTCTCGCGTTAAGGCGCGAGGATAAAATTGGGTCAAATACCGATTAACCTCGGGCCGAGTACGTGAGCAACTGAACGAGCGAACTTGTTGAAAAGACACCCGGGGACTCGTCCTGAAGACGAGAACGGCTACGCGCCGAAATAGGGAGCCGATGATCGCGAATACGGAATGAGGATCTTGCGAAACACGCTATGCTTTCTTTGTCTGGTCCATTGCAATGTGAGCTGAACACCGAACCTACCAGCGCAAGTCGAACGACCGGTTACAGATTTTTTAGTTTACAATTGGAGCGTTCAGAAGCCAGCGCCAGTTCGCTTTCTTAGAACAGACTGCTTGAACCCCAGTGGTTTATTCAGAGCTGAGTAACATTTTTTGGAGAAAAAAATATATCAAATACTGTTTTAAATAGTTGTAATTATAAAATTTAAATAAAATTCTATTTAACATAAATAGTAAAATTTCCGCACATAAAATATTTTCATTTCGATAATCTAAAAGATAAAATAAAATATATGAATTTTGTGATAAATAGTATTTAAAATATTTCTTGACGATGAGAATAGATGCAGGAAACGGGTAATATTAAAATGTCAGAAACCATAATTTTATCGAACTCGAGTTTCTCGTAAACAGGGCGTCAACTGAAAAAAAATTGATTTCATATTTTCGATTTGTTTTCTCACTGTAAGAAAGTGTAAATCGATAAGTGCTATACACAGGCTCTAGATTATCGAATTGTATAAATATGTAGTTAATTGTTGGTGGCGTGTCGTTCGACAGTAGCGTCTTTTGTTTGCATCGAGAAGTTGCAGTCTCCTCCACACAGTCATGTGAAACGCACGCATTTGATACATATATATAGTTTAATATATTATAATTAAAGTGTGATAATAAAGCATTGTTTTTATTATCCGAAATCTCCTGACACTCACGTAGAATCACACCCTCAAATAAAATTCTCACTGTTCTGAAAAACTTTCAAATGAAATAACAGCTTAACAGCTTTATCTAAGAAATGTGATATTACATTTTTAAACGCGCGCATATGATTTAAAATAAAGTACACTATTTACTACTTACTACTTGAAATAATGTTTTATCCAGCTCTGGGTTTAGTTTTTTTTTCATGCGTGTTATCTGATCTTAGGTGTGTCATGTTCTTTTAAACTTTTGCTAGGGTTGCTGAAAAGCAAAATTCTATTTCTTCATATTTCTCCGACGTAATTTTATTTTTACTGCGAGAAGGTTAAATATTACTTGCACGTTAAATTAGAGACTATAATGGGTACCTCGGGATTTTGTTCAGATTTTTCAAAGAATTATTCAAATTCTTAAGTGGATTTAGTGTTTAATTAAAATTATAATAGATTTCTTATTTTCACTACTAGCCATTTTATTAGATATTATTATTATTACTATTAGAATACTACTAGCTAACATCACGATAAATGTGAGAAATGTGGCCAATGTACTTGCCAAAAGTAAGTAATCTCATAGACAAAGTAACAAGATGTCTGTTGATGAGTTGCATCCGCTGCGTTGCATTCAACAAGAACTCCAGCAAGGGAACAACATTGCCAAAGTAAACCAAAATTTCTGCGGTAAGCTTGGCCAAGGTACTGGCACTCGAACATTTCGAGAATTTACGTAATCGTGAATTTACACTTAATAAATGTCGAAGAAGGTCTTTCAAAGTCGATGATGATGTAAAAGCACTTATTAAGCAAAATCCGTCCTCGCGTTTAAAAACTGTTAATCGTGGTAGGATGAATAATTTCAAAGCTCATCTGGAAGCATTTGCAATATACTTTTTCATCGGAACATTTCGGCGGACCCAATAACTGCGTGCTTCTCGCTGTTGAACGCTTTTATAGCGATAAATCGAATGGCCACTAATGCTGTTGATTATGCAGATGCAGGAGCAATAAAAGAATCGCAGGATTGGAGAGCACGCGGTGCTCGTAAAATTGGAACGAATGTCCCGGTAGCAAACGGCCGCGTTAAGTGCGCTCAATCAAGCCTCGATGATCGTTGAAATTGAAATTTCAATCTGCTCGGTGAGATCGGAATTTAAATTCCATGATTAAAACTCGAATTTGAACGGGTCCGCTGAATTTTGACTTTAAATCCGATCCAGTATGGTTGTATACTGCACAATGCCGGCCTGTATGGTGCACAGCGATGAATATAGATCGCGTGCGAACCGAACGACGTTTATAATTCCCGTAGCAGGACCCCTCATTTCGTTGTACATTCAATAAACCGCGCGCCTATAACAAAACCCTTTCGGTTTGCTACGAAAATAGCACAGGTTTGTTAATTTCCTCTCTAACAGGAATTCTTATTCCTGCCTGATGTTTGCTCTGCACAGATTTTCAGTTTACACGTGGGTATTTATTCCGGAGCGAGATGTTATCCGTTCAAACAATCATCACGCATATTGTCTCACGTGTTAATTCGTCTGTGCAAATATTTTTTCCTTTCAGCTTGACAGACCAGATCACGATTCTTGAACGCCTCGGATAATGAACAATTAGGGAGACCGTATTATTGACTAATTTTTATAAATAAACTACTGGTATTTGTGGAGTTGTTGAATACCGAAAGTTGTCAAATTTACCTAAACATACAGGATTAAAAAGTTACGTATTTGCCACGATGGTTTTAAATACGTAACTCATATTCATAAAAATATTTTGTTTTTCTTTTATTGTAACTAGTACACAGCAAACGCATGAAATCTCTTGAGAATGATCCGCACACGGATCCAAACGTTGGGATAATGATAAAATCGCAAAATTCCTGACTTTCAATAAGATCGAACCTTATACAGGATTGATTTTGGAAATAGCTTTGCCACGAATATGTTGGTGAAAATTTCATAAAAAGATAATAAAAAATAAAGAAGTTTTGTCACTGGGTTAATTGTTGTTTTCACACCGACATCCTTGACCCGTATTATGTTACACTTCTCGGCGACCGAAGTCTCTCGAGCTTCGCTGTCCTTTTCTACGTTCGGCACAAGTCAAAGAATAGTATCATCTGAACGTTAATTGTCGCTGGCCGGACCCGTGGTGGCGACAATTATCGATGAAATACTGTATCAGCACTTTTTTGTGCGAGTCAGGTGGTTTGCCTGACGTCGGTCGCGCGTTTGTCCCTGAGCATGGAGGGTTTTGCGACGGAACACATTAAATGACATAAAAATTGAATAGTTAAAACGTATATTATTTCTTCAACCTCCTTGCATTTTGCAGATTCTAACCAAAAGAGGATAAACAATTCCAATATATGGGTGACACGGCAGTCAATGTGTTACCCGGCATGCACTGTATGAAATAAGATCAAAAGAAATTTTTCAATTGATCAAAGGAAGCGAAATATCTTAATAGATTATAGCCGAAGGATTTATTCAAACGATTTTTATCCAAAGAGTATTTAGTAAGACTAAAGCAAAAGAAATCGTTCAGTCGATTAATGCAAAGAGATTCCCAAGTTGGCTAAATCGAGCGAGACATTCCGGTGGATTAAACCGAAGGAAACTGTTCGATTGATTGTCATAAAAACGGGATCACATCCGAGAGGCGCCTATCGTCATTGAAATAATCAAAGCGGAAAAGAAATTTCTATTTTCCGTTTGCAATTATTGCAATTAATTGTTATCTAACATAAAGAACCACAGTACAGCGTTCGCTTTAAGTGTATTTAATAAGATTACAGCCAAAGATATCCTTCAGTCCATTAACGTAAAGAAATTCCCAAAATGATTAAATCAAACAAGACGATCCACTGGATTAAACCGAAAGAAATTGTTCGATTGATTTTCATGAAGAGAGGAACGTTGCCGAGGGGTGGCCATCGATCCACCCTCTTAATCCCTTGATCACGACCGGCTCGCGATCTACAGAACAGCTGGATCGACTGTTAGAAACGAGTCGGATCGATTCTCCGTTGGCTCCCTCGGCCGCCCACAATCCTATTGATTTACCGTCCGCGATCGAATCGATCGGCCGATAAAATTAATCATAATTGCGTTTGGCACATGGAATGCCGAGGTTGTGCAACGTGTTCGAGTTCGAGTGCGGGTTTGAGTTCTCGGTTCGCGCGACCGAAATGTACCGCGCCGCGCCGCACCCGATGGCGATAGGTAGAGATATTAATTAATCGGCTAATAACACGGTTGCCGCGGTCGGACGCGTTTCTCCGGAACGGTTTCCTAGAATCGCGATCCACTTTCCCAAAGGCTGGTCGCGAAAGAATCTCGACAAACACGCCCCGGGAGAACCGGCAGTCTTGTTACCAGTTGCGTGCGAAAACTCGGAAATGTCGGGTCGGGTCAGGTTCTCGAAAATTTCGGGTTACTCGAATACAGCAGTGCACACTTAACACTAAATCTACTGCCACTGATCAAATTGATTTTCTATTTTACAGTCATTGAAGTGATAACGATATTTTCGTAAGAAACTATTGAATACTGTTTCGATTTGGGTCGTGGAATACAATATCGAGTGGACTGTATTGAGGTTGACCAAGAGGAGCCGGTATTGCCCTGCCCAGGACACTGGAGGAAAGCGTACAGGTAAACGAATCGTGTTGCGTTGAATTTCAACAACCAACGTACAGTTTATTTTTAACAAGCCAAGATCACAATGATCGATGAAATTCGACGTTGTTGGGGTGTTCAACGATTGCCACTTCCATAACTGTAGGTTTAAGGAGCGGTCTACAATCCTTAGACATAAGCGTCCCTCGCAATAAGGAAAAAGCGAGGACCGGAGTCAGTCGTAAGTGAACCATCGAACCTAGCACGTCGTCACAGTTCATAAGTAAACCATTTTGCTGTACATTAGCCATAAAGTTATAGGTTAAACTGTACTTTGGAGGACCAATTATTTTTAACTTTTTTTTATGTAGTCCTATAGATTTCGACGAGAAAACACTGAAAATGGAAGTCTTATTGACAGGAGTTCACTGGTTCAGAAGTTATACGCATGTAAAGTGAAGTACTTTTTTGACCACTTTTTTTAGCACTTTTTTGCACTTTTTAAAGAGGTTTTGTTCGAGGCGGTTCTCATGATATCTCAAAGTTCTAGTCGGCCAATTCACGTGAAATTTTCAGAGACTCTTCAGCACATACCCTGTTATCGCATGAACAAACAATTTTTCGAATCCTTCAATTTTTTCATACTTTTTTTATCGTGCCCTCTTTTTTCGATTATTTTTCAATTTTGCGTTATAATTCGAATTTTGCGTTATTATTTTCCAGACAAAAGTTGTTCTCTTTAATCAGAACTATTGTCTGGTAAGACATTCATCAATTGTTTGTATAATTCGAAACAAAATTGAAAAATAGCTGAATTTTCAAGAATTGATTTCACCCCCTTACAGTCAATTTGGACAGTACAAAAAATCAAGTAATATTTACCTATACATATAGACTACATGTCTCCATTGTTTCATAATTTTCTGAATTTCCGAATTCAGGATCTTCTCTTGTAAACTACGTTCTCCATTTTGTGTGAACAAAATGCAACGAACGAGATGCCTATAAAGAACGGGAATATGATCAAGAGTGAAACGAGAACCTACTGTATTTGTAATTCTGGAGCACATTAGGGTACTCGATTAGAGTACTTCGTGTACTCGATATTTCAGGGTCTCGCAAAGGTCTAGCTGCCAGGCGAAAACACGGCACCGGGACGCCGCGAGTTCGCAAATTTATCACAGCCAGATTAACGCGGCGACGTAATTGAGAAACGATCCAAGTTTCGTCGGCACTCCGACGATCATTTAATTGAACGGCCCGAGGAATTGCCGGCTGCTCGGTGCCCGAGACGAATCGCACTCAAGATAAATGCTTCCTGCGAACCAGCTCCCTAACGCAATTATATTTGGGGACGACCAAAGACTTCTTTGAGCAAGCTAGAACGTGGTAAATACCAATGGTACTAATTTGATCGCGGTAGCGATTTTCTACTTTCCCTGAGAGCTTCGGCAGACCCGAAACTGTAGGAGATGACGATCGAAGTTTGCGCGAAGTGAGGGAACATCCGAACTGTTGTATTTGCCGTATTTATCATGGAAAATAATCGAGAGATATACTGCAAGTGTTTACGTGTACCGTGGGAATTTGCTCGATTTTATGGTATTGTTGATCACGATTTCATACGATGCAGTTAGACTTGTGTGAGTAGAGTTCGTTATTTTTGCGATGATGGTATGAACATGACATGCTTACGTTCCAAATACCCACTCCATTGTAATAGTTTCAATGGATTGAATATATTTTTGTGTCACTTACAATGTGTAGAATGGTAACTACATTGCGGTACTTTATGTAAAATAAAATGTGTCTGCGTCGATTACAAGAAAGGGAAGTTACATAAAAATCGATTTCTTCTCTTAATAACTTCAATAGGTTGCAAATTAGGAGCAGTGATGCCAGAAACTCCCAAAACTGGGTGGATTTTCCTCTCCTCCTTTTCCCCTTCCACTATGCCATTCCACTACCTCAGTACACTCCAACGTCCCCCACTAAGTCCGTAGACTGATCACGTGACGTGCCGCGCACCGCGTCACATATTACTCTGGTCATCAGAGAGGTGGTAAATTGTATTGACCTTGATTTAACCCATCAGGCATCACTGACTAGGAGTAGCCAAATAATACACCATTATATTTGTCTGGTGTTCTTTCTATTTGGTGTTTCACATATTCATTTATTGCCACAAATGCATGCAATCCTTGCAAAACTAAGCAATTTCTATGAAATTTGGATTACGATGATAATAGAATCAAATAGAGAGTTCATTTCTTAGTTCTTCGAACTATTAGGAGAAATGTTTGGTATTGGAATTAAAATAGCTCAAGTTGAAAAAATATGTTGACGTCCTCAAACTCTTTTAATTATTTTTACAGAATTACAATTATAATAATTTAAAGAATCATTTTTTAAAAATTGGCCCATTGAATGACTATTGAATTTCTTTTAAATATTAGAAGAATTAGTTTACTAAACAATGTGTAAAGGAATTATTTAAAACTTTTTTATCTGCGGCTATAACGAACATTTACAATTGTTTGTAGACCTTGCGGCGTAAGTCGTGTGCATACACAAAGTCTCATCGAAATCGATTGACGTTGTTATGAGCCATAAATTATTCAAAATTGCAAAAATCGTGAGAACCGATTTCGATAAAACTTTGTGCATTTATAGAAATTACTTAGATCTACAAAAGGTTAGCATAAAACCGTTAAAGATTGTGATGTTTACTTTCTTCTTTGCAATTAAGTACTACCAATTTAAAAAAACAATTTCACATAAGTTAGTAAACTAGTTCTTCTAATATTTAAAACAAAATTCAAAGTCGTTCGGTTAAATTTTTAAAAAATTATTCCTTTTTAATTGGTGTGTCGATACTTTTTTCCGGTACTGTACGTACAAAGAGCATTCGGAATCTGATGCATGTGATTGTACTATGATTTTACCGCTACCCGAATGATTGCAGTTTGCACCAGCGAACCTCACTGAATTACTCGCACTTTTCTAGATCCGCTGCAGCCGGAAGAGGCAACAAATTTATCGCGATCGAGGCAACCATTATCGCGGCCGCTAAATCAATACGTTTCACCTGGCCCGTTATCGCGTCGACAAACTTCTCCAGAAAGACGTTCCCTCCCTAGACCCAGGCTGTTATCTCCAATTCAGGAAGATAAACCTTCGAGCTGGGTGTACACGGTCCGACCTAATCAAACAATGAAAAGGAAAGGTAACGGAAGACGTGGAAAGTGTGAATCACGCTCCGCATCACAGTGCAGCGAAACATCCGATTTTTGGAAAAAACCTCTTGGAACACAATATTCAGCGATTGAAACCAGTTATTGTATCGGTTTCGGTTCTTGAAACTAGAAATACCCATTTCACGTGTACCTAAAATGCACGTGTACACGTGTAGTTCGTACATCCGTGTTGAAATTTATTGTTTAATACACCTGTACCCGTGTAGGAAAACATTTTTCAAGCTACATGTATACATAACAATTATAGATCGAAATATTCCGGTATTTTACACTATACAAAATAATCACACAATTGATTTGAAAACATCAAAATAAAAATTGGAATTGCTTTGTAAACATGAAAAAATTCACTATCAACCATTTTTTTATAATAATTGAAAACTATGTCATATATATTCTCAGGCAGTTCCAACCAGTAGCTTCGGAGCTATTCGAGGCACCTTCCCCGCTTAGGTTCTTCCCCCACTCTCAGACTTCATCCTTGTAATGTATAGTAGTGGGAAGCTCTCACCACGAGAGCCGCACGGCGCGCGCAACACTCACTAACTCTACGGCTAGTGGGAAGAGGTTCGATGGTGGGGACCTTGCAATTCTCGGAGGGGAATACGTTGGAACTCCCTGTACTATCTCATTAGATACCCGGGTACTCGGGTAATTTTTATTTACCCGGGTATCTCATAAGTAACAGCACCATCTTGAACACAATACCTTGGTTCGAAATATAGAGAAAAATCTAAACATTTTACTAAAAAACTCAATGTGCGTCCGAGGAAGTTGATACACGAAAGGCACGAACCAGCAATAACGTTAGCCCGGGCGCTTTCGAGAACGTCGCTCCTTGGACTTTCCAAAAAATGAAGTTTGCTATTCGCGGCTACGACAAGACAACGATGCTTGTCGACAAAGAACGAATTTCAGAGCGGCCCCCGTTGATTTATCTCGAGGATTCCGCGCGAAACGAGAGTCGCGCCCGACGAAAGTCTTCTCTCTCGCCGTGTAAGGGCGACGCGACGAAAGAAACAAGGGGCCGTCAAAGAAACGCGCCGGATGCGCTCACGAAGTATAAAAATGAATTTCCGGAGTTTCGCAGCACTTTGCACCGAGCGACCGGAGAGGCGACACGTCGCGAATAAAGGTCTCTCGAAACAGAAACGTGACAAACGATCCGCGTAAAAAAAGGTTTCGCGTTGAATGTTGCTCTCCCCGAGAACCCGGTTTATCGAGGGTTGATCTGGCGTCGAATTTTTCGGCGTCGCGACAACATCGAGATGGAATTATCATTGGTAAAAATAACACGAAGATCGGCAAAAACGATGCGAGATTCACATCTTCGTCGAAGTTCGATGCACTAGACGCCGCAATGTTGGGATTCGAGATATGCACTACCTGGACAAAACACTCTTTTCACGTTTATCGTGTGTTTTTATAGTGTAATTTTAACAAATGAATGTATTTATTTTTCACATACGGACTGTTCAATTTAAAACTGGTGCAACTGCATGTTTGGAAAAAATTCAGAAATTGCAATATAAACAAATAATTTAGAGTGAACATTTTCTTTATAAGCAATACATACTTAGTGTTTTAAAATATCCATATGTTTGGATCAATTTAAAATTCACGAGTAAATGAAATTGCCTGAGTTGGTTATGAAAGTAGTGTAAGTCCATTGACGACCAAGAAAGAATATATGATTTTAGTTAAATTCACAGAAAAGTCATTGATTTAATCAATTTAAATATTTTTAAAATCATAGAAACATTGCCAAACTTAGTGCATTTTATTTATACTTTTGAATCGAATACAATGCAAATCTTTAATTATCTCGAAAGAAGAAAAAATGGACTTACATAACTTTCAATGCAACCTATCTATAGACAATATATGTTAACTGTTCTGTTTTAAATGTCTTCTAGTTTTCAGCGACATCCTCCCTATATTTTATTTATACGATTGCAAATGTTGGAAACGTTAATCCGTATAGATCTCTCCCCTTTTACACATAATCTTTCAATACCTGATTTTCTAAAACATATTTATATGATTAATGGAGACAATGGTCTTTTTCGAACAGGAAAATTGTTCCAGACGTCAAAAAATTCCGTTCGTGAAATAACGATCGCTATCACTAAGAATATTAATGTTGTTGATTTTCGCATTACAAAACTACATGAAAAGAAAGCTTAATTATATTAAATCAATCAAACATACCTTCACCGTTAGTTTCCAATATGAAAATGTATTTTAATATATAACGAAGTAAATACAAAACTTATTTTAATCATATCCGTTAATATTAATTTGAGACCAGAGCTTGCAAGAACTGCCTCAAAAAATGTAATAAAATGTTAATTCTAACATGCTAATGCATCTCTGTCGGTTGAACATACTTTGGGAGTAATACCGACAGAGAAATATTAATATTCTTATTGTCTACACATTACTTCACGTGACCAGCATCTATATTTTACAAAATTAAGTTATGAGTTTTGTCCGGCTAATTAACGTTAGTGTGAGACGTCACGAAACAGCGAAAAACGTGGCAACAGCTGTGCACGAAACGGCTCGATGCACTTTTCAGCAGGTCGACACGCAGAACTCTCGAATTACACGGCCGACGATCGTGTTCGGGTAATTTGGATGATGCGAGGCTCCCGGATTTTTCTTCTCAACTGCTTTCCAGAGGAGACCGAGGTCGCGGACGTCTATTTTTGAAGTGATCGCTCCGTCTCGCACTTGAACTTCAGGTTAGTTCAGCTAATATGAGACGTCTCCTAAGATGAAACCCTCGGCTTGTCATCGTTACAGACTTCTTGAATGTTGCACCGATGCAATTTGGATTTGGAAGCCACCGTTAGTAATTTTTTTTTCACAGTGGATAATGAAATTATTCGTATACCTTTTAAAAATGAATAACTTATTTAAAATTGGACCGAACGATTTGAGCTTATTTGAGAGCTTATAAGGATTAATTTACTACCTAACGTGTAAATAATTTTGTTAAAAAATCACTATTGGTCACAGCAGCAAAGAAAAAGGTGGAGGTCACGATTCTAAAGTTTTTCATCTGTGCCTATAATAAAAATTTATAACATGTTTTTTGTAAATCTAAGTAGGTTATATATGTAGATGTACAAAGTTCCATCGAAATCTGTTGACGTATAGTAAGATGTAACAATTATAATTTTTGCTATTTTCAGTTAATTATATTTCATAGCAACCTTGATGGATTTCGATGACACTTTGTACACGGGTATGTATAACTTTGTTGGATCTACAAAAGCAACCTTCCCAATTTTTATTATAGGCACAGATAAAAAAGTTAAAAATTGTAACCTTCAGTTTTTTTCTTTTTTTGTTAAGTCTACCCAGACCCCTATATAGTTTATTCAGGTAGTTCGAGTCTTCCTTTGCAATTACGACCAATGCTAATTTTCAAAAAAAATTATTCGCACAGTACCTAATCCTTTTAACACGTGGAAAAAACCTCAAGTTGTTTGGTCCAATTTTAAAAAAATTATTCGTTTTTAAAAGGTCTACGAATACTTTCTACACCCACGTACATTCGTCCTTCATGTGTAAATACACTTGTTCCTGTTCCTTTTTATATATTCTAATAAATTGTAATGTGGTCTTTCATTAATGTTCATGGATTATTTTACTTTATTTCGTAAGTTTTTACAAAAGCTCTTTTATAGTCTCAACCAGCGTAGAATAAAATGTTTAAAATCGTTAATGTCATAAGCAATAAAGTAACTCTAGCGTTAAATTCTTTCATTCTTTTTAGTCGAATATTTTACTTTACACTTCATAATTTGGATTCAATGATATTTTTGTGTAATAAATCTTGTGGGACACTTTTACATCGATTTATTTGTTGGTGCGCGTATCGCTTTACAATTAAGGCAATCATATACAAATATTACTTTGTAATTCAGATTACGGTTATCACATTCATATTCGGTGAGTAAATGATACCTTCGCGGAATTTATATTAAGAGAAACATTGAAATAATTCATTCCTATAATTTAATTCATTTCTACACACGTTTCAATAAAAATCATGTAAGTTTGAATTAGTCATTTTGATTGCTTAATACTTCTAGCGTTACAGAATATAATAATAACAACACAAATACCTTAATTAAACAAATTTATTTCCTCTATCAATTATATCAATACGTACAGTAATTAACTGCAATTCATTCATAACAATGGATAGAACAACAATGGTGAAAATTATATCATAATTACACCACTGATGTTGTAGCCAATATTATGACTGCATTGCTGTTAATTACTGCAAATTTAGACCACTCAGTTTTCCACGCACTCGGTCCATCATTGTGTAAACTTTGTTCTACCCTCAGAAAAAAATGCATGGAAGCAAAGTAGGAGCGTAACAAGAGGGTGGTGAAATATGATTATTTTTAGAAAAACAATTTTTAAAAAATTTATGCAGCTCACTGAAGACCCTAAAGAACACAATATTCTATAAATTTATCCAAAATGTAATGAAAAATTTCTATCGAATTTTGAACGAATGACCTTATGTGACCTTTGAAGTACAAAATATAATATCTATAGATATATTACATCTACAGATTAATGAATTCGTCATGGACAACACTGCATGCCAATTAGACGATAACAATGCTTGCCTTGAATATGCGGGCTGTCGTCCGAACAACTGATAAATAAATTAATGTAGTGGCGAATTGGCTATAAAACTAAATGAGATCTCTTTAGCGAGACATCTGTGAATTTACCATATAATTACTGCATAAACTTCAACATGAGAAGCGCATCATAAATTTTAAATTTTCGTTTAATACGTATTATGTCCATTCACTAGCACAGTTGGGTATTATTCGAATGAATTTTTATTTTATTCAACATTATTGCATTATTCAACCTTTCAATCATTATTTAACCTTTGATTCGTTATTGCATTATTCATTATTCCCATTATTTCTTATTCGCATTGCACATTATTCACGTTATTCGTACTATTCCTTATTTGCAGTGTTCCTTATTCGCCGTATGTATTTATTTATATTATTTCTTACTCGCAATACATGATAATTTTATTTGGTTGATTTTAGTCTAACGTTACTGGAACTACAGAACAGTGTTCGTCGCAATATGAAATAAGTATCTTAAAATATTTTTACAATGTTCGTCATGAAGTAACAATGTCATAAGCATAATCAATTATAAAAAGGATCTTTCTGCGATGTAATGATAGTTCAAAAGGAGACTGATTCTCAAATGTAATGTGAGAAAAACCGAACGATAGAATATCGAGAGTGAGCCATGTGCATTTCGACGGTGCGACGCTTTCTTTTATGGGGGAAGGTTCAGGGCACTTGAGGGTGCAATAAACAAAGACAGCGAACACGCTAATTGAGGGAAATCGAGGGGAATACAGTTTACCACCTCTCTGACCAGAGTAATATGTAACACGTTGCGCGGCACGTCACGTGACCAGTCTACGATCTTAGTGGGGGGACGTTGGACTGTGCTCATGGTAGTGGAATGGGACAGTGGAAGGGGAAAAGGAGGAGCGGAAAATCCACACAGTTTTGGGTGTTTCTGGCGACACTGCTTAAGACTAGTATTTGGCTGAGGAAGCACTCTATAACAGACTTTCGACGAGCGAACAACTCTGATCTTTGAATAAACCTTACTCTGTCCAAGATTTGTAACAACGACCGGATTATTTCTATATTATATTCCTCCCTCCATCCCTGTTTTTCTTACAGTAACATTACAAAGAATTTTTTTTAAATACTTCTGTAGTTATTAGTATATCAATAAATATTTATTCAAACGAAACTTAATTTATTAAATAAAAATTATTCACATCGTACTTAAATAATTTTGCGATTATTTAAATTAGTTATACAAATAAAATTTCATTCAAACACAATATTTATTCGCAATATCATAATAATATTTTATTCGAATTAAAAATTATCCGTCATGCACGAGTAACGTGTTAAATATATCTATTATTTCTTATTCATGAATATGCCCAACTCTGTTCACTGGGAGGTGTTCATTCACCGGACATGCCACTCTAGTACGCTTAAGGAATAATATTCAAAAGGAGCGAGCCCTGCTCGCTCGCGGTAGAATGCGCGAATCCTCGCGGATCGCGTAGGTGTTCGCGCCCGGTTGCGTTTCGTGTAACATTCACGGTGGGCGTAATAACATTCATGGCGGTGTGTTGACGGTGCCGTGGCATCGTCGCGCGGCAAATTCAATCGAGCCGACGCGACGCGGCGCCGGTAATAAAGCGATATGTAAATCCGAGCCCTTGACTCGCGGGGCGCGAGCGTTGAATTCGACATTGTTCCCGGTCGCGGCGGGTTCGCCTTGCGTTCTCGGCGACCTACCCCTAAAGAGCTTTAATTGGAACCCTGTCGCTTCAAATTACTGTCACTGGAGATGCTCCAGTTCCTCCTTTCGACGTCGTTCCACGTCCATCCGCGCGGCTCGGCGCGTTCCACGCTCGCCTTAACGCCGTTTTACCCGGAAGTAGGTTTTTGGGTCGTCCTTGTCTCTCGGGGACGACACTTCGCCCTTCTCTTTTCCCGTGCCACATCCCGCACGTCGAAAGCTCTCGTTTCGAATTCCGTTTCTGCCGCCCGTTATTTTCCTCGTTTTTCCTTGGCCTTGGCGGCTCGGGACGCGTCGCGACAGGAAAACGCTTTAATCCGACGCTCGACGCCCGACGACCTCGAACCTACATGTTTCCTCAACCAGAGATGGGTAAAATTGTGTTTCAAATAGTAAATAAGTTGATAGTGTATTTTATTGGAAATCGTACGTACCCTTTTAAAAATAAAATATTTTATTCGTTAGAAATGGTTCTTCTAAAAATAGTTTAACTTACTTTAAAAATAGTATTTTATTTGGAGGATTCTCAAAATAGTGAGTATTTTATTTGAAATATTTTATTTACATATTTTAATTTAGTTTTTCTCTTATTCGTTATAGTATCCAGGGAAACAAAAGGAATCAAATAAAAAAAGTTACTCGTCTGCGATAACTGCATTGTTTCGCCCGCAGTGTGGCAGGTTGCGCCATCTTGTTGAAAGAATAAAAATTAATTTTCACATTTCCTATGCGTTGCTCGATCGTGTAATTCTCCATGACTAAACCCCAATACTTCCCGGTGCCAGTTGTCAAAGATTAGTACTCCATGTAGGTCACGAAAAAATGGCGCGCAATTTAAAATGTCAGGTCATTTTGAGACACCCTTTAGTTCCCGAATACTGTTCAAGCTACATGTTTATGTCAATTTCTGAGCTACATCTTTTATAGTAAAATTCTTAGTGGAAGAATTAAATAGTAGTGACTCGGGGTTATTCAAGTAGACTATGCAGAATGAGATAGAACATCCTAATATCAAGTGCTAACAACTTATTTCCAAATAAACGATAAAATATATCTAATCCTTGATGATTCACCTTAGACGAAAAGCCTCTAAGAATACAAAGTGTTAAATTAGAAATAAAAACTATCAGAAACAACAATGTTAGTAACAGTGCTGCTGTACAAACTACCAGAAGACTACCTGGTGGTCTAAACTCAGTGACCAGAAATAGGTGTTTGCGAGCAGGTGTTCCGAAGGCAGAATCAGAATTATCTTGAAGGTATAATAAGCCGTCTTAGCGAAACCTAATTAGCAAATAAACTTACAAATTAGTCACAGAGATTATTTTCGGAATGGATCGGCTATCACAGGAACTGCCGCGCCCGGTTAACAGTGCTCTATAAACTCCGAGATACAATTTCTGTGGCCATGTTAAATGACCAACACAGTTGATGGTAGAATTTAATTAACCTCGATAGGATTACGGCTTGCATCATCGTACAGCTTATCGTGTCTAAGAAATAGTAACATAAAAAGCGGTTTATCGGATTAACGTCAAGTTCCTAGATCAGTTAGATGCCGTCTAACATCGGCGAACTGTAAGAAAGCGACGCGCCCTTAAAGAGAGGACGGAGTTCAGAGATAGTAACTAAATCAAAGATTGACAGTTGCATAAGTCGCGTAGAGTTGCACGGAAGAATCGTCGAGAAGAAACACGAAAGACTACTCGAACAACGCGCCCTGTGGTCGACGGAACAAAGGATACTAGTTTAGTCTGAATTCGCGCGTAAATACGGGTTACCGCAGAATTTCCGAAAACACGCGAACACGACTGATCATTGTAATTTTACGCCGGCCGCCGTTACGGACACGCGAAACTCCCGATGGAATAATCGTCGACGTTATTTGCTGGATCTCCTGCGAAACCGTTTGCGGATGGCGTGAAAGGCTCGTTAAGTTAAATTAGCGGCAGAACGGGCGACTCTTAAGCTAATAAGCAACGGCACTGACAGTTTCGAAGTGGCGAGCGAGAAATTCATCGTTATAATGAATGATTTATCTCCAAGGCTTCGTTTTCTCCGTGACTCGCTCGCATTTGTGGTTTCTCGCCTGATCTATAATAACCACTGACATTCTAAAACAAATTGAGAAAATCGGCACGGACTGCTTTCCAACTGATTCCGAAAAATCACAGACCCGCAAATGTTCGCGCGGATTCACGCTTTTGTACAGGAATTTAAAGAAACTGGAATTATTCGATCATTGGTTTCTTCATTGGGATCTTTTATATTTTTAATTGTTTCTTTTTATGAGGTCACATCAACAGCTAGGTCATTAACGACCACAAAAATGTATACAAAGATACACATAAACATGATTACAGGCATACAGTATTTCATCGTTAATTGTCGCCACCACGGGTCCGGCGGGCGTCAATTATCGTGTAGAAGATACTATTTTTTGACCTTTGGCGAACGGAAGGACGGACACCGAAGCTCGAGAGGCCTCGGTCGCCGAGAAATGTAACATTATACGGGTCGAGTATACCGGTGTGAGACCACTACTAATGCAATAACAAAACTTCTTTATTTTTCATAATTTTTTTATGGAAATATTAAAAATAAAGATTGAATACGTTATTTTATCGTATGGTACGTCCTCCTTTTTGTTTTAGCATCATTCATATTGGAGGGGTGAAAACAACCCTGAAAATTGACATGTCACCCATATATAGATGACGGAATAATTTGTACTTTAAAAATAAGTGTGTGTAAAATGTAAGGAGGTTGGAAGGGAACTCAGTATTATACATCTTTACTTTTACATTTGTATCTCATTAGACAAATTACTTTAATTTTATAGAATTTTTGAGGTTCTTGAGTTGGCCGTCAAAGTGTTAATAGGATATCCAATGTGCTATACTAAAAGTAAGCTTTTACTACTTTTACCAAACGAAATTATTATATGACGTTACTCAGGGCGACTTGGCAGTTCACAATTTTTTTCGCATTCCCTGTAAAACAGAGTCCTTTCATGTACACAACCGAATCAGAAGCAAAGGATCGTTTCCGCCCCTTTAACGTGAATTTCGCCAGATCAAATTAATTTGAATAAAATACTTTTACAGGAACTAACTTCTGTGGCAATTAAGCCGCAGTATTAGCAGACGAAGTGCTTCTAAACCGATTGCTGGAAAGACGGTCTCGGGGAGTGTATAAATCGCGGTACGATAAATCGGAAAGGGATTAAACGGCATACTTAAAAGGATATCCAGGGCTCTGGTTAAAAGGCTCGTTTTACCGAACAATTTCAATGAATTACAGAGGACCTTTTCTATTCAGCCGTGGCGGGTCATTCCGTCGGCGAGGAAGAGGAAAGAGCACGGAGCCCGTAAATTTTTGATCCTGATCCTGGCGCGCGAGTTATCTTGGGCGCTATTAACGGCGGCCGTCCGCGAATTTATCGAAGGCCCGATAGCCGGACGATTTTTCTCCTTGGAACGAGCTATGCCTCCGCGACACACGCGAGTCGACCGATTTTCTTCCGTTTCCAGCACGCGGCACCGGAAGTCCTGGGACCCCGACTCTCCTTCGAAAACTATTCGGCGGTCAAACTCTGTCAGCCGTTAATCTGCGATCGAAACCGAGCGCGGCTCTTATCAAAGGAAAACTCTCTGGCCTCCGTTCCCAGCGAACCGTGCGCGCCCCACGTTTCTATCTGTCCGGCTATTAATCTAGGTGAATTGCCCGGGCCAGCTTTACCGTGTGTTCCAACGAGTATAATAACTTCTTTTATCTGCGGCCGTATCGCGTGTCTCCGGTGTATCGATGGTTTTTCGCCGGAAATAAAATATCTCACAAACGCTGAACGACGCCCGCAATCGAAGTCGCGATCGACGCTGATCTAGCGAGTCGTTAGCTCTCTTGAAAACCGCGTCGACGATTGCGCTACCGTGATTTTTCAGTCGACCCGCTCCCGTTTGACTTTGAATGCAGGTGTCCGTCGTGCCTTCGGCGTTTCAATCGTCTGGTGTAACTACCGCGCGAGCCCGAGTGAATTTTATTTCGTAAAAGCTTGCGAAATTTATAGAAATCGCCAATATGTTGTATCGAAGTTTATTAAATACAGGGTCTACCCGTTAAGTTTTGTCACAGTTTTTAAGCGATTTCCGGTAGTGCAATTAAACAATGTTTTGGTCAAAAGTTTATCAGTAATTGGTGAGATACGTGTTCGCATATTCTTAAATCTGTAAAAATGCTTTTTACGTATGAAAGTAAAGGTCACCTTGACTTTTTTAAATGGCACCATATGTTTTGGACACCATGAAATTGTTGCTGACATCGAGACGGATTCAACAGTGTATTATACTATGACCTTGAAATGACCTCAAACTCAAAAATGTTGTGCAAATGTAATTTTAATGAAAAATTATTTCTGAAACAGATAACATATCACATCTTTCTGTATTTGAAAACTCACTCATTCTGAAAGTTGAGTAATACTGCCAATAATGGGAAAAGGCGAAAGTAAACAT
This sequence comes from Sphecodes monilicornis, assembly GCA_913789915.3. Taxonomy (NCBI): domain Eukaryota; kingdom Metazoa; phylum Arthropoda; class Insecta; order Hymenoptera; family Halictidae; genus Sphecodes; species Sphecodes monilicornis. The sequence goes on along the minus strand of OU565284.1, from coordinate 12,177,677 downwards.
AAACCGAGACGCCCTAATTATGGCGACAACGCGAAATCTAATACAAAGAGCGCAGTTCCTTATCACAGAAGATAGATCGCAGTTCGAACATGTGATGTAACCTGATTTATTTTGTAAGAAATCATTTTTCATGAAAATTACGTTTGCACAAAATTTTCGAATTTGGTCATTTCAAGGTCATAGTATAATATACTGTTGAATTCGTCTCGACGTTAGCAACAATTCCATGATGTCCAAAATATATGGTTCCATTTAAAAACAGTCAAGATGACCTTTACTTTTTTACGTAAAAAGCATTTTATCACAATTAAGAATATGCGAACATGTAGCTCACCAACTACTGATTAAATCATTTTTTAATTGCACTACCGGAAATGCCTAAAAAATGGTGACAAAACTTAATGCGGTTGAAAGCGATGGTTATTGACGCAGGGGTTAACGACAGGGGACAACGAGGGGCCAGGTCGAGGGCTATATCCCTTTTTAAACGGCCTGTATAATTGAGGAGATTCTAATTTACTCCCTTCATCGCGAGTTACTGCCGAACGGTATATACTTATACGCGTAAGCACCCCCAAGTGATGCGTCAATATTTAAATGAGCTTTCGCGCCGTAATAGGGTTTGAAATACTGCGCGGCCAGTGATATATGACTTTGTGTACGGATGATTAATAGGCGAGGAGATATTTGATGTTATATTTCAGGAAAGCCTGTTCCATCGTTGTCGTCGTCATTGTCGGCAGCGCGCGCGCAACATAGTTGGTACTCGTTACATCGAATTCGTCTAGTTGTCAGTCATGCGCGACTCCCTTGCGTGGCTCAGTTGCATAATCCTCGCTCGGATGCAAGGCCTACGCGCACAGGCTATTTTTTGGTTGGAGTGCGCCACGCCGCGGCCCGACAACTTACCTACCCGGGAAGTTTACGTTTTAATTAGAAAGTTAAACTGTTTTCGGGGTCAGAGAGGCGAAGTTTCGCGAACTTCCACCGCCCCAGTCTCATACGCTATTTATACAAGTTGCCCGACCCCCCCCCCCGTAAGAGGGTTCAATTTATTACGCAAGTGTTTGATCAGCTCGGAACGGAACAACTGTGGATGCGCGTAAATTAGCCACCCAAGCTCATCCGTCCTTTAATTGCACTCAACGAAACTTATTTTCGGTCTAAACCAGTCATAGACAGAAGTTGCTCGATCGGAAGCGATTTTCAAGCGTTACCCCCACTCCAACCGCTCGCACGTCTCGCTCCCCAGGATGGTCCTAATTCATACGGTACGGGCCTGAGGTGGCTCGAGAATTGAGACCATCATGGGGACCGAGACAATTTTTTAAATTTATATTTATTAATTTCAGACACCGCAATCGAGATTATTAAATTGTACAGCGCCGAGTCTGACCAAGAGATAGCTTTCAAACACCGGTTCCCAAAAATGATTTTTGCACCCTCAATCAGTGACCCAAAATTTTTATAAAAATACGAGAGGCGCAGTTGATATGTTACTATTTGCTTTTCGTTTCATTTGATTATCTCATGTACGACTCAAAGAACACTCTGATAAAGTTAAGGTTCTCTATGCTTGTATTTCAACTTCGTAAAATGATGTTTCAGACAAGGAACTGTAGGGAACAACAAATGGGTGCACTTGACTAATAACATTCGTGAAATTTATATTTATGAATTTCAAACGCAGCAATGCCAATTATTAAATGATACAGAGCCGAGTCTGCCAAGTGGTAGCTTTCAAAGATCACCCTCAAAAAATAATTTTCTGCACTCTGAACGAATAGCCTAAAATTTTGAAAAATATACAGATAATAAGGGATAATATACACCTACTATTATCCTTATAATTCGCTTGAATATTCTCCCCTGTGTCTCGAAAGATGCTCCGATAAAGTTAGAGGTTCTCGTGTATTTCAGCTTCTCGTAATGCTTCAGGCAAAGGATTGCAGCAGTTCCGTAACCAGAAAAACCAAAAATGACGGAGACTCAGCTGTGGATGTTTATCTGGCTGGACCATTTCGACAGAGAGGAAGATTTATACCGTCGCGTGGAGAAACGATAGCACCGAATGTTTGATCCTTGACGCTGTCATCAATTAGAAAACTCGAACAATAGGTCCAGTTCGGGGTCCTTGTAACCATCCCTTGGCCAACAGTACGGTCACTTCCTGCACATAAATCTCGGCCGTTGCAGTGTTCCCGCGGCAACGTTGCGCCACCTACAGCGAGGTGCATTCAATGAAATGTTAGTCTTTCGGTCAATAGATATGCTCCTGGTCGCCGGGCCGTGCCGGGCCCCAGTGTTCTTCCATTGAATGAGCGGGGGCCGAGGATTTAAAAATAAATCTTAAGCAACTCGAGAACATCGTGTTAGCGTTCCTACACACGCGTGTTCGCAGTTCGGTGTTCCTTGTTCCGCGAGATCTGAATATACACACGGCTGTTGCAAGTGCAGCGCACAATAGATTGTTCAGTGCGATAACATTCCACGGCGACCGCGGTTACGGGCCACGTAAACGCGAACTGTATCGTTCTCATTAATCTTCGGGTAGGTAGACAGAAGTTATATTATCGTGTCTAGCCGATCATTATATAAGCGGAAAGTGGAGAATGATGTGTGCTTTATTTACACTTACTTAAGTCGCCCGCGATTACCAGACTGTTGTCGATAGATAGTTAACGGCCGTGTGTGGGTTCATAAATGTTCCATATTTGATCTCTGCTGTTGCTACTCGGGGGGGGGGGGAAGAATACGATTTCCGTGGGCCCACGTAAAGAAATATGGCAAAATATCAAGAGACCTTTTTTGTAGAAAATGAAATTTTATTCGCATAATCTTTGCATTGTAGCTGTCATCCAGAATTTGAACTAGTAATGGAAAAATCATGTGAATAGAATGAATTGTGGTTAGGTCGTGGAGGGGGCGGAAATAGTACGAGAGGCCACGGAAATCGTACTCGTGCCCTACTCGGAGTCTATCATTTCTTTCTCGGCAATCTTGAATCAATGATGAAACTGCTTATGCTTCGGAATAGAAAAATAACCTTCGATCTATTCTTGAGTGCGAGATTTTTTGTTACGCATTAATATCCGAGCAATAATGTGTTTGGTTAGAATGTATTTTCGCATGCGTTCATGTTTACGGATAAGTTCAACTTCGTTCAATTGAAATTGATAAATGGACTGCGGATTTTATGCATTTATGGCGGAAATAAGTATGTGCAGTTTAAACTGATAGACAGGTTATAAAAATTGAACGATATCAATGTATTAGTGCCAGCTTGTTAAGATTATTGAAGGAAGAAAGGAATGTCTATTTGGCTCCTACTCATTGTAATGGTTGCGAACAATGTTTATTGTGCAGAAAGATCCGCAGTACATTCATGAGTAGACAGCGGATTTTATGCATTTATGACAAAAATGGGTAGGTGTAATTTAAAACAGTAAAGACATCAGCAGAATTTAAATATATTGTTATATTATTTTCAGCCAATTAAATATATTAAACAAGAAAATAAAATTTTATTTCCCTCCAGTTTGTTGCAATTCAGTTGGAAAATATTTATTTTGCATAAAGATCCCCTGTCTATTCATGAGGTATGAGTATTGTTTATTTTATTAGAAGACTATTTCTCGGCTTCGAAGAATTTTGAACCAATGATCGAACTGTTTGTGCGTCAGAAAAGAAAAATAAGCTTGGATCTATTCTTGGGTATGCAATTTGTTATTACACATGTCTAAATAGAGAACTAACATTGAGCTGAAAGAATTAGGTCCAGGCATAATTTAAAAAAACACAAATATGTACGGATTTGAATGCATCTATTTAAAACCTGAAGTTTGAATGTCCTCGAAATATTCCCATCACCCGCATCGAGAAACCATGTTCTAGATAGAGTTCTCGTTCATTCTTATAATTCTTGTACTATCCTAGGTCTCCGAAGATCCCTTCTTCGTGGGAACGCAGTGCATGCATACAAATATTGTAGAATTCTTAGAAAAGGGATCGTACCTGCTTGCTTGACTTTTCTAGTCTCTTAACATGAGGGTTGGGGGTCCTGATCAGACAATATTGTGGGTGGGCGACTTTAGAACCTGGAAAAGATCCATTTACAAAACTGAATAAAAACTAGAATTCTATGGACTACTTAAACGGTCCTCGTTTCTTATGGTTGTCCAAAAAAATTCAACCTTAAAATCTCGTAAAGAAGTTAGCTTGAAAACAGTTTCTTCTTTGTCACTTCATGGGGCACTTACTTAAGATTCTTTCTGAAAAAGAGTGGCCATTTCTGATTCGGTTTTAACGGTGTACAAGTCATGACTGGCGTTGTCCCCAGCAACTACATGTTCTGGAGAAAACAAAGAATGCCTTGAATGGGCGTCTCCTTGACGCATCTGATCGATTCGTTACACACAGTGTCTTCAAAAATCTACGGTACCTTGAAATGCCGCGCGTGCGTAACGCCTGTAGAGTTTTTTAATATACACTGGATACGCGTTGAAGAAACGCGTTTTAAGAATGTTACGCAACTTTGTCTATGGATTTATGGCGACCTTTTCGGAGTATGAACCGCCACCGCCACCTCCTGAGGGTGGGAGTGGGGGAAGATAGAACACTTAAATGGAAACCCCCATTTTTTGTTGCAAATTTGGATTTCTCAAAAAAGTACCCCACTTTGACCTACGAGTTTTTGCATTTTGGTTCACAGATGGCGCTGTAATCGACAAAAATAAAAATGGGTAAACAAGCGTTGAAAATTGGGGATATCTCGAGAAATACATATCACATCAGAAAAATAAAATTAGGCATACTTGATATTTTTAAAAATCCTATTCAATAACACCATAATTGACTCCCAACCCCCACCTCCTGGGGTGGGAGAGGGAATTATTTCAAAATCTTCAATGGGAAACCCTTTTTTTATAACAAATCTTGATTCTCCATTGATTTAATATTATTGGTGTCATTTCTTTCACAGATGTCGCTGCAATCGAAAGCAGTTGAAAAAATTCATTGGTTTGTTTATCAATAAATCAAAAACTACTTTTATCGTTACCCAGGAACAACTACGTGGACGTAGTATTTTTCTGTTACCTTTGGGATGCTTGTTTTGATATAAGTCTACTTTTATTTTTTTGATCTGATGTGTATTTCTCGAGATATCCCCAATTTTCAACGCTTGTTTACCTATTTTGATTTTTGTCGATTACAGCGCCATCTGTAAACCGAAATGCAAGAACTCGTAGGTCAAATTGGGGTACTTTTTGGGAGAAACCAAATCTGCAACAAAAATGGGGGTTCCCATTTAAGTTTTCTAACTTCCCTCACCCCCACCCACAGGGTACGATGTACGATCGTCAACTCGTAGAAGTGTTTATAATTATAAAATAAGAATGTCGCAAGCCTGCGGGTTAAATTAGATTAGATAGTAAGGTTGACCATTTCAGCGAATTCAAGCACGAAATCCTAATTCGGCGAGATTGGCGAGTTGCGTAACTCTAGCCTGAGCCAATTAAAATAGGAAACGTGGAATTTATTCGCCTGTAAACGGAATCGTTTATGCTTCGGTCCACGGGGAACGGGACAAGAGAGAAGTTCGTTGAAAGGCTTTCGGTAGCATAAAGTCGGCCGGACAAATTGTAACGACGCGGACAACACACATCTCGTAACTTTTATCCTTGGCTTTAGACATCTTCTTTGTGCCTCGAAACGTACTGGCGGTCGTATCGTGTGCGCGCACCGCTCCCGAGAGTTTCACGCAATATTACGCGTCCCCGAACCTGTTTTCAACAACAGCCAGTCGTCGCATCAAACGAGCCTTTCCCGTCCCGTCGCGTCGTGTCGTCGCAGACGTCTCCGTCTTGTTCTATCTCCGGGACCACGCGGAATGCACAATTGCTGAAGAAGTCACCGACTCGAGAATCCCCGGATGTCTGCGCGATGACTCATTGTTGGCGAAGAACAGATCCAGACCGGTTTCGCGGGTTTGTTTCAGAGCCGTGTCGAGGCTATCAAGGTCAAAAATGTAGAACATTTTTAGACCGCCGCGCTGCCTGTACACTGACCAGAGACAATACTGCCCAGGCCAATAAAGATCTGGCAACAATATTTCTGCTCGAATCCTTTAACCTCTATGGCGGGGTCAAGTTGATCCAACTGGACGCTCGACCCTAAACACATTAAACGCGGAGCAATTTTGTGTCGCTTTCCATTTCACTTTTGAAGTTTAAACAGATAAATACGTCTGTGCATAAACTTGCTTACCCTGTTTCTGTTTAATCTGTTTTAATTGAATCTATTAGAAATTGTGGATATTTTTTAATATTATATGCATACAGGATGAGGTATCTAGCTTGACCATCTCGAATAACTTCTAAATTATGCGTTATACAAACGAATTGTTTCTATAAAGGTTACATGGTATCAAGAAGGACATCACGTGATGTACACGATTTCTTTGTAAGTAGAGGCGTTTAGATTTGAAGGTCAACTTTGTTTTTTTAAATGAAATGACCTATTTTTTACGGCAATTCGAAAGCACATTAATTCTCAAGTAGAAAAGTGTTAAATATTGTACGTCCTAAAGCCAATAATTAACGAGATATTAACGAAAGTTTGATCCGTGAAAGGTCGCGATAAAATATCAATGTCACCGAGTGATTCGCAAAGACAGCTTCTTCGAAGTGAAGAACACGAATGTTCCACATTCACACTCCTCGAAAATTAAATGTTACTGCCTCAAAAGTTTAGTTTTCAAATTCTTTTATATTTATTGGGTATCAGCCGCTTGAGCCTTTTCATGACTTTCCGACCATAAATCTCGAGATACCGCGAACGGCCGCAGCTGCTATTGGATTCTGCAATTGCAGCAATGAGTGCTTCATAATTAGAAAATAGGCACATTGACACATCTTCTATTTGTTACACATTGGAACAGCGTATAAATTAGCCCTGATCTTCTTTGATCAATTAGATCATTTTCTCATGTTCCTAGAACAATGGCTCGAAATTATAATAAAAAACAAAACGTGGCGAAATAACGCGAGATTATTTTGTGAAAGCTTCTGTCGGAATAAAAAAAGATTCGTTTGCACTAAGGCAATGTGCGAACATAATATAATACAGAAAAAATTGACAATATTAACATGTACTAATTAAAAAAATAGAATTAAAGTATATATTAATAAAAAAAAACTTAACCCGCGGTGAGGCAAGTTGATACATTTTGCATCTATCAAATAAACAGTTGATATCTTATTTTGTATTTATTTTTCTCAAAGTTATACTTACAATATGTAAAGAGAAAGGTCCAAAGAATATTTTAGCACATGTTTTCTACACAGTTGATTCAAACAAAAATTGCAGAATTGAAAACATGAGAAATGTATCAACATGCCCCTGTCTACCCTACGTGAAATCAGTCACGAGGATGGTTCTCGTTTTCTTGAGGATCGAGACCTGGGTCACAGGTCACGAGTGTCGACACTTTTCTCGGATCGAGGGCATTTCGTCACTGGTAGCGATAATAATTAACGGGGGAGAGAGAACGTGAATAGAAATTACGGTAACCGAGAGCAGATAGCGTAGAGTAGCAGCCGTAGTCTCGGATAAGCGTTTCGTGCCGCTAGCTGCTACGGGAATTATCAATTACGAGGGTTACTGTGTCGATGCGTGATATATGTATACGTACATGTAGGTGGTTGCGTCCGTGCGAGGGGATTACGCGTGCACACCTGCATTTGGGACTTGTGTGCGCCACCACGTCGCGTCGGGCCGGTATGAATGATTATTTGGCACGCACTGTTACACGGCTCTGATTGAATAAGTAGACCGAGAGGGCCGCGGTAATAATCGCGCAAGATCGGCCCGAACACGATCCATCGGACTTTTAATCGACGCCTCGCCTCGCTGAGCATGGAAAGTGCTACCTTAAGTGGCGGTTGATTAAATCTTTCAATCACTCTCGCCGTTCGCGCCGACTTTTAAGGCTCGACGGATTCCGCAGAGACCACGCACCGCGAATCCCTTGAAACTACAAATTCGACGAAAGTCGGGCAAAAGCGTGCTTTTTCGACAAGGCTCGATTTACCTTAAATCAGGGTTGGGCAATATTGCTGCAATTTAGGCAAAAATTGATCAGTGTGAACTGTTCATGAAGTAAGCTTTTCACAGGACTTCTATGATAATAAAAATCCAAGGGTTATACATGTAAAGATAAAAAAATACTATTTTCTCCATTGTTATTGTATACAGGGTTTTCACGCTATTACTAGCCAGCGTTTTTCTGACAATTAATAAATATTAGAAAAAAATGAAAGAAGAAAAAGTACAGTATTTCATCGATAATTGTCCACAACACGGGTCTGCGGAGGGACAATTATGCGCGAGGGATATCATTGTTTGAGGTTTGCCGAACGTAGAGAAGGACAGCCGAGCTCGAGAGGCCTCGGTCACCGAGAAATTTAAACATACCTAATCCGAATTTCCAACTCCTTTATTAATCATTATTTTTTGATGGGACTTCGATGACCATATTTGTGGCATTTTTCTAATAAAAATGATACCAAACACGATATAATTCGGATCATGTACAGGTGTATGGTCATTATGTATAGGTCAGGTACATAACATCGGTGAGGCAACAGTAATGCAATGACGACACTTTTTCATTTTTAATTAATCTTTTAGGAGACTTTTACTATCATATTTGTAATATTTCTCTGATCAAAATTTTTCTGATTATACATACATATCTATTCTTTTAATTGACGATGGAGTAAGTTTTGGTGACAGACAAAGAGAGTAAATAGTGTTTGGTATCTTTTTAATCAGAACAATGTCACAAGTCTATTAGCAAAAGTCTCATAAAAAAATAAGTAATAATAAAAAAGTTATTCCTTGGTAATACATTGCGAGGACGCGCGAGCCTTTGAACTGTGCCGCCGACTGTGACTCTCCGCGTCTCTTCCTTTCCCATGCGCTATCCTTCCTCGCGCCCGAAACTTTAATCGTCGATTACACAAGTAAATATCATCGGAATTATATCATATTTCGTATGGTTTTTATTAGAAAAATGCCACAAATATGGTCACCGAAGTCCCATAAAAAAATAATGAATAATAAAGAAGTTGGAAATTCGGATTAGTGTGGTCTCACCGATATACCCGAGCCGCATGGTGTCATATTTCTCGGTGACCACCAGTGGGGATAACTCAGGGACAATTATGTCGGAGACATTTGGGACAATTACCCATGAAATACTGTAATACTGTTTTTTGCAAGCAACGTAATGGCGTATGTAATTTTTTTGTATTTATACTATTTTCATGAAAATGTCGGTGACCTCCAATTTTTGTAAATGGAATTCTCCATATTTTTCTCCTACCATATGAAAGCGTGTGTCAAGACAAATTCATTCGTATACGACACAATGACCTTCAAGATCATACAAGGTCAAAATGAAAGAAATATTTTGAACATTTCGTACTAATGCCTTTACAAGTATACTCTATTGACGAGGCTATAGTAAATGTTCAATATAACTTCCTTGTGCATGACTACATATTTCAGCTCTATTAATTACATTCTTAGTTACGAGTAGTTTACATGTGTGGGCGTTGTGTATCGTGAACGATATCTTTACGAAATATTACGTACGAAATATTCCAAATTTTGCTACCATTACTAACCTTGTATGACCTTGAAGGTCATTGTATCGTATACGAATGAATTTGTCTTGACACACGCTTTCATACGATATAAAAAAATATATAGCATTTCATTTAAAAAATTGAAGGTCACCTTCATTTCTAAGAAAATAGTGCAATCACAAGAAAATTACGTACGCCATTGTGTTACATACCAAAAACAGTTTTACTTTTTCCTCTATCATTTTTTTTCTAATATTTATTATTTGCAAGAAAAACGCTGGCTAGTAGTCTTGCGAACACAGAATTTATATCATCAAACACAAAAATGTTCAGGGAATGCGCAAAGTACATAAGGTTTTTATCATAGTGTACAATTAATTGTCTACCACCACAATGTTTAACACATTGGTGTCGTGAGCAGGGATTTTGTACCTTCAAATGCAAAAAATGTTCATAGCTCAAAGCACATAAGGTTTCTTTCACTGAAGTTCGCACAAAAATCCCCGCCAACATCAAAACTAAAGCACTAAACCTGATAGTTTAACCCCAAAGGTTCAACAAAAGCGAACTTCAACACACTCACAAAATCGTACCCAAGCTGTCCAACTAAAGACCCTGAATGGTCCTCAGAAGCGGCAGCACAAACTCCGAGCATCTGGTGCATGCACTCCACAATATGCATCATCAGGATATACGGAACGGCGAAGAATATTTCATCGTTTCCCGGGGCACGCAAATGTAAGGTAATTTGAAAAGGAGCAACACACAGGCGGTTTCCCGAGGTTTTTCAGAAGTGCAGGATCTGGTAATTTTTTCTTGGAAAGGGAAGGCGACATGGGGTGGTACATACATGGTAGCCGGCTGGGACGTGGACTGCAAGGTGGTTGGCGATGGTTGGAAGGTGAATATCGTTCTACCTGCTCATCCCGAAGGAAGTAGCCGACAAAACTGGTTTGACGGGTAGCGGCGGTCTCGTCGTCCAGTTACTCGGTAGGACGTCTCGCGTTTGGCGAAGATCCTCTTCTCTCGTCCTTTCTCGAGCTTTGTGTCCTGGTCACCGTTGAGGGAGCGTGTCTCCACCACTAGCACATGTATCGCTGTCACGGACGACGAGCGTTCTCTCTCATCGACGCGGGGATCAGCCATCATTGTTACGAATATTACCGTCCCCATTCATCCGACACCGGTATCGTCGGCCACGCGAGATATAGCCATCGCGAACAGGTTTTTTTAAAAGTCCGACTCATGTCGTGCTCGGTTTCGGGCTTGCTTGACGATAGCAAGCACAGGCCACTGTGCGAGCCTCGAATTTGAATAACGGTGGTTGTTTGCGAAGCGGCAGACAGCCCGCCCGAAGGGAATTCGATCGTGAAAAATGCGTTTCTGTAATTCGCCCGACGCCCTTCCGAATTAAACGCGCTGCAAATTAAGTACAACGGAAGCACTCGAGGTGGTCGTCCTACATTTTAATGTACTTTTGCAGATATTTAGAAACATTAAAAATATAAATAGTTAAATAACTTCAGAGGTTGGTAATGAACGCTACACAGCGAATCTTTATGCAAAATAAAAATTGTCTGCATCCGTTGTAAGAAATTGGAACGTAGTAGAAATTGCATGCCCATTTGAATAACTTCAATCAGTTGAAAATAATACATTCTGAAACTCTTTCAACCATTGAAATCTTTCAAATTGCACCTATCCATTGCCATAAATGCATAAAATCCGCGGTCCAATGATCGCATTTCTTCCACATCTAAAGCTACTTTTTTAGAAATAAAAGAAAGAGAAGAAAATTTATTGTTATTGAATGCCTATGTATTCTCCAATGAATATACATCGACAACAACAAAGTAGAATTTGATTTGGGTTTTGAGGGAATTAGTAATATACATATTTAGTAGAATCTGTGTCGGTATTATACTGCAAGGGTTCCGCGAGCTACGTCCAAAGGCAACTATTACATATTCATTACATGAGCTGATTGTAAAATTATCGATCAGCGTTAGAAGTTTTCTTTGAAGAATGCCATTGTAAATTTTCCAGAAGCACTTTCCAGCTTGCGTGACCAGCTGTGATCACACGTTGTTCATTATCAAACAATGTACTTCATTTGTTGCTGGTTCAATGAATGCAGGCTACTGTCCATACGTATTTAGGATACTATTAGTTGCCTACGGATTTTATAGAATTATGACAAAACCGAGTGGATGTCATTTGAAACAGTAGTAGGATTAAAGGAATTCAAGTTGTTGAAGAAAGAAGAGAATTCGTAAGTGGCTCCTGTCCCAAGCAATTGATGCAAACAATGTTTATTTTGAATCCACATTTCTTTTCTTCAAATACTTGAAATTCATTAGATATATAATACATAGACATTCGCGACCGACTGTATGTGTTTGTTTACAGGAAAAAATTTCCGCATAGATGTAAGTACTGTACAGAAAGAACAAGTTGCTTAGGCAAGCAATGCGGGTCTGATTGGAGCCTAACAACCTCCTACCACGGTCTAACCTTGAGGGTAGGGTCAAACGATGCGAGCATAGTACAACTGTTGTTCTCACAGTTTTTCCCAAACAACAGTAGCAACAAACACAAATCCACGCTTCTGAATATCACAGTACATCACGCTCGAATCACCGTAACGCGGTGCGTATCCTCGGCGATATTAGCCCCGAGTACACTCGTCATCGCATTAACAATTTCTGTCGCGCGTCAAACAACACCTGTCCGTCTCGTAAGGTTCGTGGACAATACCAAACCGTTCGGCCATCGTTTCCCGCATACGAATGCTGAGTAGTCATTGGAAGGAGCTAGGGTACGTTGCGAAATGTTGTCCAGTTGAATAGCCAGCGCCGCGGTCTGCAGAAGATGACTGTTCGTTTTCTCCGCGCTTTGAGAAATTCCGTATTGCGTCTGGAAGAAGTGGACGCGCGACGCGACGGTTCCCAGCAACGAACCGATAATTACGAAGACATCTGTCTTTCATTACCTGTTCCCGAGGACGCACCGGCTCGCTGGTCGAGTCATCTTTCACACGCGGAGAGTCCGCCAGGGTCTGCCCCGTCGCTGATTATCGCGGCACAGCGAAAGTTAATGACGCCTATTAGTCGCGCGTTAATCACGCTCCGAAGAGAATCGATCCGCGACCTGCTCTACCTCCCCCCTCTTTTCATCTCTCTCTTTCTCTATCGCGGTAGACCGATATCAATGGAAGCGACGTCGATCCTCGCGTCGAGATACCACGAGCCCGGTGGAGTGATTTACCGATCGCGCGCCCGATCGAACCGCAATTATGGAAACGATCACCTACCTCGAAAGTATTTCCGAGCCGTGATCGCGCTCCGATCGTTCGCCGCGCTTACTCCGCTACAAATCTCGGATTAATTGCGGAACCCGCATCGCATCTTTCCTCGCTCCGTTGCGACGCGAGCCCGGGAAATTGATGATTCAAATGTTTATTGCGACGGCGAATCATACGGCTCAGCGGGAGAAATTCTTTTCAACCGATGCGATGCGACGACCCACAATGCATTGACAATGGACAAAAATTAAAAGTTCCTGCTGTTCCTAGATATCTATTATAAAGGTAAGTACAGTATTTCATCGATAATTGTCGCCACCACGGATACGGCCGGCGACAATTAACGTTGAGATGATAATATTCTTTGACTTGTGTCGAACGTAGAAAAGGACAGCGAAGCTCAAGAGACCTCGGTCGCCGAGGAGTGTAACATAATACGGGTCTAGTATGTCAGTGTGAAAACAACAATTAACCCAGTAACAAGACTTCTTTATTTTTTATTATCTTTTTATGGAACTTTCACCAACATATTCGTGGCATTTTTCTAATGAAAATGATACCAAATAAGATATAATTCCGATGGTATTTACTTGAGCAATGGACATTGAAAGTTTCGGAAAATTATTGTAAATATGGTCCGAATTATATCGTGTTTGGTATTATTTTAATCAGAAAAATCCCACGAATATGTTGGTAAAAGTTCCATAAAAAGATAATGAAAAATAGAGAAGTTTTGTCATTGGATTAGTAGTGGTCTCACGGATATACTCGTATTATGTTACACTTCTCGGCGACCGAGGCCTCTCGAGCGTCACTGCCCCTCACGGGGTATACCCCGCGGAAGGAGGGATTGTTTTGCGACAATTATCGTTCAGAAGTTCTCGACAATTAACGATGAAATACTGTAATGTTTAGACTGCGTATTTTTATGCAAAAGAAATTTTGTCTGGATTAATTGCATGGGATCTACATGACAATTTATTTCTTTTCTTAATAATTTTAACGAATTGAAAATAGTACAATCGTGTCTCCAAATTTTAAAAATATTTCTAGTATTTTGCAATCAATCCACTCATTTTTGTCATAAATGTATAAAATCCACAGTATATTAATCCCATTCAAGCCAATAACCAAATATTAACTACGCCTGGTACTTCACCGCGTGTACGTTTTATAAAAGTGAAAACTTTTCATTATCTCCACATAGGGTGTGTTATTGGGGGTATGAAATTGTTATTTTGATATTAGTTTGTACGTTTCTTCCTCTTTGTTGAGAAAAAATGAATAATGTATATTTAAGAGGTACCGATAGCTTTGATTAAGATTTTAAAAAACACTCCTCAAAACTGCTTCGTGATTTTTCGCCGAAATATGCGTAGATATATGCTGTCAAAAATTATGCAAGGTTTAGCTGACCCTACCAGTCCGTTAATTTTTAACCATTCTTTTATGTCAGCGACGACCTGTTACGAATAAATCAATTTTTGGATGTGCGGTTTTGAAACGATCCAAAAGAGAAAAAACCGAAAATTCTTTTAAATCTTGTATTTTTATGAACTGTTTACAGTAGAAAGTTACAAAGCATGGAGAATATTGCCGTGTATAGTCCAATTGAACAAGTTCGCGAAGTACACTGCATAATGCTAATATCGGCATGCCAATTTTGGACGTTTACATCTCGATAATAAAAAAAAAAAGTAAGATAAACAATAGAATTATAAAAGTCATAGTAAGTAAGGAAAATTTTTGTACGAGTAAAGTGTAATGACAAGCTTGCTTTGGGCAAATAGAGCTGCGGCTCTCTAACGTCATCTCTGTATATATGGAGTAAAGAATAAATCATTAACCATCTTACACAAAATCAAAAATATTCTAGTGTTTTGAAATCACCTTGATGTCACCTTCAATAATACGTAATTAAAAATACATGTTTCAAAATACATATGTCTATGGAGCTTTCTAAGGTCACTGCAATGTCATACAAATACAAATATCATGTTCTCCCTTGTCTATCTTACAACTTTTTCCCTAAATATACTTACGTATCACCCATAATTTTCGAGTAATGAAATTTGGTCTAGGAAACGAGCTGTTCAACGCATTGTGCGACGCGACAATCCCCTGGCGTCTTTCCAAACGATGATCATCGGACGGATGTCAGTCGGAATGAATTTCTCAGATGAAACTGGCTGTGGTAAATGGGCGACGAGTGAGGTTATGTTGCCATAACACATAGGAGGATTACTACCGAAAACGGAGTGTGATCCTCTTCGAATTCGAAGAAAATCAAAATGGTTTTGTTTTGCTTGAGAATTTTCGAATTGTTTTATCTTTTTTCCGTTTTATAAAATTAGGAAATCTCGGGAAAAGGAGATTTTGGTCTTGATGAACCATGTCGCGGTCGGAAATTTGAGGGTGGCTTACGTCTAAACGCAGTCGTAATACTAATGGAAATTTTCGGTATGAATAATTATCGAGCTTAGATAAAGGTGATACCAGACTGCGGATTTGACGCATTTACGACAAAAATGAGTAGATCAAATTAAAAACAGTAGAAACATTGCCAAGAAATTATAAATGCTGTTGTACTATTTCCAACTCATTAAAGTTATTTAAAAAAGAAATTAATGTTTACGTAGCTTCTGTATCTTGCAATTAGCGCAGACAATGTTTATTTTGCATAAAAACCCGCACTCCAGTGATGACGGTGACCACTTCGATGTAGTTGCGATGGCAACAAGAGCATTCGGAATAATAACGACGATATTACAATAATTTGATTAATAATGATAATATTTGTAATATGCCTAATGGAAATATAGTAATTGTATGGTAGAGTTCAGTTGGGTAGGATGTAGCAGGGATATTTATTAATATGCTTGAATCTCCTTCAATCGTGTCGAATATGGTTTCTGTTATTTAAAAGGTTAATCATAGTATAGCCAGTATATGGGTTATAAGAGAAATTCTTTTTGTGTAAAAGGAGTACATCTTGGCGTCTCTCCAAACAGCAATCTTGAGATGGATATCAACTGGAATTTATTTCTCAGTACTTCAAGTTAAAATTAGTTCCAGTAGAAAGAAGTTGGCTCGTGTAGGATACTTATTGATAGAAATGTTCAGGCTTCTTTTAATCAACCCAAACGCGATTTCACTGTTATCTAGGAGTCCAAGTGGAGCACACCTAATCACTTTTACTAACCAATAAATCATTTTAAATTCTGGCTACTGGCAATCGGCTTTCGAAATGGCTGCATCCCGCCGCTATCCATTATCATAATGCTACTGTGCATTAGGAAGACATTGTACAAGTCAATAACTTCGTGATAGAAGCAAAAAGTGTCACGAATGAAGGGGTGTGCGAGTACTCGATCTAATCGAGTATTCGAATTTCGAGTCGAGTAATGATCGATCTGTCGAGCGGAGTCAAGCGTTTGAATTTTCCGAGCTACTTGGAATCGACGAACTGCTTGAAAAGAATGCGAGCTACTTGAAAAAATCAACCGGCTCGAATATTCTAGCCCTCGTGAAACTTCGATTTACTCGAAAATGAATTTTCAGCTTGAAATTTTTCGAATTACTCAAATATATTCGAACAGATCTTTAACTTTCGAGTTACTCGTAAATATTCGAATATGTTTTCTTCATGAAAACATGAAAATAAAACGGAAGCATTAAATTAGCGTCATATTTTTCTTCCTTATAGTTAGAATAGTATTTGATAGTAAGAAAAATGAATGTTCGAGTAACTCGAGCAATTCGAATTTTACGAGTAACTCGAAAGTTAAAGATCTGTTCGAATATATTCGAGTAATTCGAAAAATTTCGAGCTGAAAATTCACTTTCGAGTAAATTGAAGTTTTACGAGGGTTAGAATATTCGAGCTGGTTGATTTTTTCAAGTAGCTCGCATTCTTTTCAAGCAGTTCGTCGATTTCAAGTATCTCGGAAAATTCAAACGCTCGACTCGGCTCGAGCAATGGAATCGAGTTCAGCTCTCAGCTCGTAAATTACGGGTACTCGCGCAACCCTACGCGAATGAGATTCGGCAATAATGTGTTTTGTTTTGCTAGCATAACACGATTTATGTAAATAAATTGTTATTTTCAGCGTCAGACAGCGATGATGTGAAGGAATTGACTAACCATAATTATAAAGGCTATAAAGGCTATTGGTGAAATAAATGCTGATAGCGAACGTTTTAGGCAATTCAATAGTTCCAGTTACCCCAGCGGTATCCAACGTGTTGATTAGTTAAGAAAAAACATATGTTGTTGAAAAGAGAATAATAATTTAATCGAGTGCTCGAAAAATTGGCTGAAAGTCATCAAGATCTTCCTCCCAAGCCATCCGTGCTTAGGATGAGCGTGTGCCATTTCTTGTTTCGATTAAAAATTTTCTAGCTATATTTCCAGCGTCATTCCTATGCTACAGGACAAAACGAATCGCGGTTGATCAGTTGGGTAAATGGGAATTTGCGAAATCTGCGACTTACTCTACAATTCGCATCCCCCTGGTCACCGAGGAAGATGGTCTAATAACGAATATCAATAACACCTTCTTCATACCACAAATGAGAAGATTTATGCTTCTCGTAATTACATAGAGAAAAAATAAGTTAAAATATGTTATTCAAAAGAGAATAATAATTTGAGCATGAGGGGTTCATCGTGTCCAGGGAACGTGTCAGAAAAATGATTTGTGCGTCGGTTTGCGAAGAGGCGTGCTCGAAAAATCGGCTGGAAGTCATTAACGCGGGTCATGGACATTCACTTGCGGCACCTGAACTTATTCAATCTCCGTTGTACGCCTTCTTGTCTCCTGCTCGGAGCTTAATGGATTTCCAAATACACCAGGAGTGCTCGTTAAAGGTTAATGATGATCGCCAGGGTCTCGCGTGGGCCACGTGCTCGTGAATCCGTAGCGAGATAGTCGCGCGCTCGCGCGCGATATTCGAGTCCAATAACACTTATAGAGTATATTAGCGTGACGCACGTGCTCGATTGTCGGAAAACACCTCCGAGCCTGTAATCCGTGCGCAACAGAGAAAGTTCCCTTTAAGACCACCTCGGAGAATCGCCGGGCGAGGAGTTGAAACGCGAAAGGTCAGGGATCAGCCGATGATTTCCGTTAAATTCGCCATTGCGCGCCGTATCGAATCGAACGAGCGATTAATGTGGGAATGAATCGTAATGCCGGAGATCGGAGAGGCTCCGCCGACCGATAGACAAACATCGAATTTCTGCTTAACCCTCGCGGCATCGAGGAGCGATCATTTCTATTGGATAATGGTATCTTGATGCGAGAACTACTTTCGGAGAAACACTGGGAAAATTCACCGTCTCGTACGTGAAATAATAGTCTACCTACATACGGTGTACTACAATCTCAAAAGGAAACGGGCTATCACTAGATTAACCCGCTTCCTATTTTATCCACGTTTATTTTCTTGTTTTATTCGAGAAACCTGCTTTGAACTCCTGCGATATCTTTAGTTATCTCGAGTTAATTTGAAAATTAATTCCAAATTAAAATAATCAAGGAAATAAGAAATGAATAGAATTGTGAAAACAATAAATAGATGAAATACTAATGACCATACTGTCGGTTTGATGCATTTATGGCAAAAATACATAAGTGAAATGGACTAGTTTAGATACGAGAAGATTTAAGGATACTGTTACATTATCTTCAGTCTATTAAGAGTACTAGAAAGAAAAATACATTTTTATTCAATCCTTGTTTCTTGCAATCGATGCAGAACATTTCTGTTTTGCATAAAGATTCGCATTTTTATGCAAAAATTTTCGAAATTAGTTATAGGAAACAGAAGTCGAGATCAAAATAGTACAACAATATTTTTGCTTAATGTCTTCACAGTTTTGTATATCACCGACTCATTTTTGTCATAAATGCATGAAATCCGGTCTATGGTATCAAGAAAAAGGGAAGATTAATAATGTAATCGTCCACAGTGAATAAGTTGAAAGGTATGACCATCCGTATGACAAGAGTTTAAAAAATGCATGACATACGAGCTTTTTTTCTTAGACAATGAGGATTAGAGTTGGAGTGGGGACCGAACTGGAAGCCTCACAAAAATTCAACACAACCAGGATGAGTATAATAAACATAAAGGAAGTCAGAAGTTGTTGATCTTATATGGTCTGCGAACATCATCTTAATCAGGTACTCAATTTAAACTAAGCCATTAAACGACGACAAACTAACTGCAGCAGTATCTATAACATTTTATACATACAGTGCAGTGAATAATTCCTAAGCCCAAAGTAATTTCTGCAAATTTCTCTGAATATACGGATGACTTAATAAACCTTTTTTACAACTCATCGAATGTACTTTGACTTATGTAAAATTCATTTTCCTCATCTATAAGAAGTAGTTAGTTATTTACCATAAAACCATCCCGATCTGCTGGGTATAAAAATAGGATCAAGTGTTTGATTATTTAAAAAACAATTTCAAAACAGCAACTTAGCTTGAAAATTGTATTTAATACTTTTTAAGTTGCTGTTTTGACATGGTTTTATAAATAATCAAACAGTTGAACCTATATTGGAATGGAATGGATTTATGGTAAATAATAAACTACTTTTTATAGACACACAGGATCAAGACAAGGAATTTTGCGGAAGTATCAAAGAACATTCTAATAAATCGTCCTTCTGTTCAGTGAAATTTGCAGAAATTATCTGGGACCTATAATTATTCACAGCACTGCATATCTACAATGCAGATTCAATTAGATATGCATTTTAAAGCAGGATTAGCTGGTGTCGAAGAAAAGCGCTAATCAATTTCACAAAGTATGGAATGAAACGAGCAAAGCTACTGATAGGCAAGACAAGTTCCGCGAGGGCTGCTGGGTACGGGAGAATAGGCGATGGTAGTAGTTGGTCGCGAATCGCTAGATTCGCAATCCGACTGGCTGCATGCCTTCGGCTGTTATTCCCGGATGCGCACGATAAAAGACTCTCGCATCGCATTATTCGTGGCGTGTTCGCGAGTTGCGCGACTTCGCGTACGCGCGTCATATCCTCGCCGAGTCGTGAGCCGCTGAATATTCCGCTTCGAGTCATTAGACCTCTCTCGCGATTGCTGGCAATTCGTGTTGTTGCCGCGTAATTCCTTCTGATCTTCCCTGGCCTCGTTATTTGTCTCCTGTCTGGGGAGTTACGCCGGCCATTCAGAATGCGAAAGATACACTCTCTTTCTTCCGCGCCGCAGCACGACGTGTTTTCTGAAAGATCTTCCTTGAGGAATACTCATCCGTGCTCGGAACTACTGTGTAGCATTTGTTGCTTCGGTAGAAAAGTCGCCGGCTATATTTTCAGTCTCGTTCGTGCGCTGTTTGACAACGCGAATTGCGTTTGATTAGTCAGGGAAATAGAAATGTACGAAATCTGCAAATTATTCTAAAATTTGCTTCCCCCTGCTTACCGAGGAACATGGTCTACAGGATTTTCACTCGTAGTTAATCCTTTTGTAGATTACATTCTCCTTCTTGCACTGAAAATTTACCCTTTTGCAGGTGTTATTGATCTTTTTGCAAATCAGATTCACTCTTTTGCAAAACAAATTCACCCTTTCGAAGGTCAAATCCATCATTTTGTAAATCAAATTCATCATGTCGATGATTCAACAGTGAAGTAATACAGTGTTATTTTGTTGTCTTTTGTGATTTTGGATATTTTGGCCGAACCTTCAAACCGTGGATATTCAGTGGACTAAACTGTAAAATTTTATCCCGCGCAGCAGCAGGAGAACCAATACTGTATATGTAGATGAATTTACGTGTATATATTTGTAAATATTTGTTATGTTAATTTTATATCATTTTATCTTATTTTATGTTTAAGTATTTACACTAGAACTACCGGACCAGGTTTCCAACTTTTTCTTTTACAAATGTTGATAGTATAAACATGTTTTCAGTTTGAGGTCATTTCAAGGTCATAGTATAATACACTGTTGAATTCGTCTCGACGTCAGTAACAATCCTAGGACGTCCAAAACACATGGTGCCATTAAAAAAAGTCAAGGTTCCTTTACTTTTTTACGTAAAAAGCATTTTTCCCGATTTAAGAATATGCGAACATGTAGCTCACCAAGTACTGATGAACTTTTGTTTAAAACATTTTTTAATTGCACTACCGGAAATGCCTAAAAAATGGTGACATAACTTAACGCGTATACCCTGCATATGTATATATACATTCCTGTTAGTTTCGTTTATATTAATAAATAATTTTGATGTCTCAAAGTGTTTAGTTAATCAGTTGAGTGTACTAAATGAAAAGTGCCCCCCTGCTACGTATTCCACCTAAATATACGGATCACCACGTTTCCGAGAAAATAGAATATAATTTAATGTTTAAATATTGATAACGAAATCATAGGATTGTATTTCTATCTCAAAGACGTGGAAACTATTTGCATTTACTAGTGACGAATAGAATAAATTTCATTTAATTTTGTTTGTTTTATCAATTTTTTTTTTGTGAATATACAAAATACAACTATAGGCCTTCACTTTGATATTTCATAAAAATTTCGGTAATACAAATGCTAATTTCCATTGATTGTGGTATAATTTCTGTAGCATTAATTGCGTTTGTTTCAGACGACATCCATGTAAGAATTTACAACAGAAAAATTACTCGATTAACACGTCGAGCTTCCTTGATAATCGCGATAGAAATTTAGCGCAATCCAACGTATTAGATACCTGCTGCGAAAATTAGGGAAGAAGATACCGCGGAGAATTTCCACGGGTCTAGAACCAGTTTTATTAGTTCGGTAACATAAAAGGCTCGGTTGTTGCACTCTCTATTTCACGTGGATATAATTGAAATTTATAATCATCTGCGTTAAAGGTTCTTCTCGGTCCACCGAGTATACATGCATTAGCGATCGCGGTAGACGCAGAGTACGGTGCATTCCGCGGCGAATTCGCAACGTGTCGGCGCATCCCGGCTGCAGCGTGCTGCATCGGGCTGCATCGAGCCGCGGTTGCCGAAGGCAGTATCATTTCTTAGCCACCGGATAGAGGGAACTGGCTCCTAACAGCAAATTGTGACCGGTTGCTCGACGAGCGTGCCCGTTATCGTTCCGGTTCTATCTAATCACTCGACGCGAAGATGCATTGTTGCTCTCGTGCGCATTCTCCGGCGCGCGTTGCAACCTCGTCCTGTTCCAGTCGTTGTGTGTTATGCCGGTGTTTCGAGAGCCGGGCATGATAGAACGCGACGCAGCTAATTGGTCCCCGAGCCCCCTGCCGACCCTCTCAACCGGGGATAAATCGCGAGACGATCGGTCATTGTAGCCTGTTTTTGTAAGCGGATTAGTATGCGCGCCGATGTGTAACTGCTCGTGCGCACGCCGCCCGGATATCGATACCAGCGGCGTGTTGTTCGCCGAAGAAAGCCTGTACATTTCCCGAACAAACCTCTGGATATCGCGTAATGATTGAGCCGGCATTCTGTCGGAATTATCTGCCGGCTCGCGCCGATTGATTTTATTCAAAGGGCTGTTCTCGCGCGAATGGAAACGCGACGATTTTATTAAAACGCCGCGACGAACGTCGAGCGCGCTTTATGATGGGTCCACAATGGACAGAACTGCTCGCGAGCTGCTCGCCACCAGCGTTGCCAGGCGTACAGTCTGTAC
Source organism: Sphecodes monilicornis (assembly GCA_913789915.3). Classification (NCBI taxonomy): domain Eukaryota; kingdom Metazoa; phylum Arthropoda; class Insecta; order Hymenoptera; family Halictidae; genus Sphecodes; species Sphecodes monilicornis. Next base: position 12,155,031 of record OU565284.1, on the reverse strand, counting down.
GTTTCCCTCTTCACCATCAGATTCTCCTATCGGGACACTCAGCATGAGCCACATAAATAATAGGGGCACAAGGGGATACGCTACGTCACATTATTCCCATGACGAGGAGAATCGAGGTTTACTGGTAGACGGGGAAGGATACACAGCGTGGTAACGCTGACCATATTGCAAAGAGTCGCGAGAGGGGAATCTGATGGTGGAGAGGGAAGCGTACAGACTGTATGTTGGCAACGCTGTTGGCGAGCAGCTCGCGAGCAGTAGGTAGTGATGGCGATATTTTTCAATTGTATTGGTATTTGGCACACTATAATATCGGGAATAAAATATCGGTTTTATCGATATCAATATTTACTAGTAAGCAATGAGAATTCGGAAGTGAAAGTTCATTCACGTAAACTGGTTATTTCGTTAACATTTATTTAAATTTAATACACTGGATATAATTAATGAATTAAATATACAATAATTTCTTGCCCACTTGTAACTCGAGGAGATATTTGATAAAGCAGATTTTCATGTGACGGATGGGAAAAGAAATGGACTGATCGCAAACGTTATGGGAAGCACGCGATTTGTTCGTTTTTTCTATGATAAAGTTATAGCAAGCGCAATGTGATGATAATGATGATGAAACGAATGATTATTTTTAACCATAGCCAATTAAACATGTAAATAGGAACCGAATGATGTTATATTTGGTCTCATTTTAATCGGAATAATATCGCGAATGTGTTCATAAAATTTTCATAAAAAATAATTAAGAAGAGCATATTTTTGTAATTCCATTAGCATTAGCTCACTGATACGCTGGTGCCATGATTGGGTTGATCGCTCGGCTCGACGCTGGCGGTAAAAAATGAAGGAACCTCGAGGAATCGTGTCTGTCTCGATGAGTGCAATGTTTCGAACCCGAGGTCGCTGCTGTCAGTGGGACAACATTGTAAATTTAAAATTGCGACGTTGTTACAACCATCCTAATAATTTGACTAAACTATTGTGTCCACTGGTGAGTGGTAAATAGCTCTGTCTTCGAGTCTGCCTTCGTCAATTATCGCCACGGAGACGCGCAAACACGTTTGAACGAGAAGTGAACAACTTTTACAACGGGCTATGTACCGTCACGCTCTCTATCGTTCGGCGTCACTCAATTAGGATGAAACTTTCAGCGTTCAATGCACAAATATTACCTCGTTACGCCGCACAAAAAGACGTGGCGAGTGTATCTACACAGAGTCACGCGAAGTGGATGCCCAGGTCGCCATTCACTGGCTCGTCGAGATGACCGCTGCTGGAGCACGAGGAAAATGAAAGACTTTCTCATTGATATTATCTCGCCAAAGAAATCTCCCGGCTCTTCTACGAGATTCTAGAGAAACACTCTCGACCTGTCGGGGGTGGGTACATACGGGCCAGCGGCTGTCCACACTGAGGAACCAATGAATCATGCTACACTGGGACCATCTAGGTTAGTGGACCATTGTTGAGCGGTGAATACTAAGGTTACCGGGAAAAAGAACACGCGCGCTGTCACGAAGCAACTGGACAGCTCGTTGAGTTAAATAGGCTGTGTGCTTTTAGCGGGAAAATAGTTTACGGTAATGGTTTCATTTCAACAGAATTGACACTAAACCTATCAGCGTCGCACAGGATAACAGAATCATAAAATAGGTGGACAAAATTCATATCTCCCAGAATTATACCGTATTTATTACAGAAAGGGCAGTTTCAGGGGTTCTTTAACCCGTAGACTCTGATTCTGATATTCTTTTTTTACTAGAATAAATAACTACGCTTGTAAAGCTACCATCCTATGTGTTTTATCCTATGAAAAAATGCAAAAATTTACTTGTCGTATGGAATATGATTTTAAGTAAATATTTATATATTTTAGGATTGATTATTGAGCTCTTGGCTAGTGCAGTTAAATAATTTCTCCATATATAAAGACTTTTAAATATGTTTTTTGATCATATCATTATTATAAATATTATATATTTAAAATGTTTGTAAAAAGATAAACGTTGTAAGTTCGAAGACTGTTGCTGAACCAAATGTTGATACTATTTATGAAAGTGTTAATATCAAAGTGTATTAACCATGCAGATTTCTTACCATCAAAAATATAGACACAATATATTATAAATATATATGTTATAAAATTTATATTGTCATACATCATTTTAAGAGGATCAGAACGAAGAACAAGAATACCTGTGTCGTAGACCGACAGATTCCTTATGGTAAGAACAAGATAAAAAGTTCATCAAGTTTGTTAGCGCAAAACTTTCCTTATATTTTAGAAATGTGCAAATGCTATACAGATGGGAGAATTTTCTGGCTGCTTCTAAATAAAAATGTTAAAAGCGCTAAGAATTTACAGCCTCCATATTTACACAAATGATAAAGGGACGTCGAATTTACAGTCTGCTTATAAATAAAAATGTTAAAAACCCATACGAATTTACAGCTTGCTTATAATTAGAAATGCTAAGTGCACTATGAAACGGAGAAAGAATAAATTGTCTATATAAATAAAAATGTTAAAAACCCATACGAATTTACAGCCTGCTTATAATTAAAAATACTAAGTACACTAAGATGCGGAGAAAGAATAAATTGTCTAAAATTGGATCACTTCATACTTCCTTTACACGTACTTTCTCAATTAACATTCGTTATAGTAATTTTATCAACACAGTAAACTACGAGTAACACGACAGATCAAGTTTGCAATATATTGCAGTAATATCAGCAAACATGCAAGTGTCCAGATACTTTTGAACGATAGTGTACACCGGTGCCTAAGATACCTAACGGAGATACACAACAGCCAGTATGCGCCACGAGAAAAGTGGTCGTTTAACGTTTACAGTGTATATATACACTGCCGGCCAAAGTTTGGAATTACTCTGTGAATTGATGGAAATAGAGATATGTTTTTGTGGTCAACACATCAAATGGCTATAAATAGTTGTTGCATCTTGTGAAATGTAAGAACAGAGTTTCCAGTAGTTCTGCAAACATTAGCTCCGTGGTAAGAGAAAGTCAGTAACGGGATATAATTGAACTAAAACTGCACAAGGTATAGCGATGATGATATTCTAGAATTATTGGTTCTAGTGCAATACTGTTAAAGTTATAATTGATGGACTCACATAAATTGTGGATCATTGTTCTAATATATTCAAGTTACAAATTGGTACATTTTGGTTATAACAAAGTTTACCCCATCAAATCAACAGATTATCGACAATATTAATTCTTTTTTACTGAAATAAAAAAAATCGTGTATACATACTTGTTAAACCTGTTATGTAATTTGAACAAGGTGCCCAATGGGCGCTCTTCTTTATGATTTCTGTGTTAGGGTCGCCACAGGCAGTTCTCTATTTATTTTTTAATTGGTTGTTGTGCAATAAAATTAATATTAACTGAGAAAACTGTTTTCAACCTGCTTTCAAATATAGGCCTAACAAAATCATTTAATCTGTTAGATTTTATTTAGCAACATGTCTTCCAAGAGCTTAGGAAAACTAAAAAATTGATGGTAGCAAACTCTTGCAAACTCTAATTTTTCACCACAGGTCATCAGAAGCCTCAACCTAATAGGACCAACGTAATACAACCGTGAGGAAGATAGACAAGGTGGTAATAACAGGACATAAGAGGCAAACTAGCAAGTTATAGCCATCAGCGAAGTAAAATTAATTAAACTCGTTGCAGCAGTAGCAGCAAGGAACATAACTACACACCTACAATATAAGGAATCGGAACATAGCAGCACGTCTGCTTGAAAGTTCGCGCCGCCTTTAATTCTCGCGAGCCGGAGGTAGACTCTGCTTCCTGGGCGTTTTATATCGACGAGCGTTGAGCTGCGAGCTCTTCGGACAGAGGAAGAGCAGGCTGGGAAACGTAAAAAGAAGATTGCCGGCAGCCGAGCTAAGAATTTTTACAGTGCAATACAATTTCCGCGAATGCGTCCCGGTAAGGTGTACGACGAACTTCAACCCTCCACGTTACGTGTTTCGCAGACTTTCTTATCTTTTCGCGGTTTCCTGTCCGTTCTGCTCCATTTATGACTGGTACTGCCATCTGCGAAACCACTAATCTAAGACAAAGGGCATTGAATCACACACATTTTTCTTGGAAACTTTTAACCTATTGCGGACGAGAATTTCTCAAAATATTTAAAACGTTTTCCTCGGGGAATTAAGACGTCTACCGACATCTTAAAACACTTTTTTTACCGGAAGCCTGTTAAATCCTTAAGTGGCCGTGGCGGATATATCACTATATGTATTACAGAATGCTCATGATAGTTTCTTATTTTATTTGTAACGCTATGCCTGTGACGAGACGATTTTCTGACATAATGCCTATAACGTACAAATTAATAGTTCTTATATTATTTTTTAGATATATCAATGTCATCTTTATGTTTTTAAACGGGTCCAACCCCTATTAAACACCTCAGATGATAGTATTTCCATTAGGAATTCAGTGACCATAATCATTCAAGATCATTCACGGTTGTTCAAGGTCGTTCAAGGTCGTCCAAAGAACAGTGAAAAGAAATGAAATGCTTCTAGTATAGGTTACTATGGGACCGATCCGTTTGTATCAGCGGATAGAATAAATAATGCCCGTGACTGTCACAGGCTTGAGCGTTGAGAGATTAACGACACAGTCGATGGTGTACAATTTCGTCATAAATTAATCAAAAGAAGTTGAACCGTAAAATGTTATCGCAGGAATGTTTTCGTTGAAAGTGGTAAAAGTCCATTGGTAATAATGACGATTAAAACAATTTTCTAATCGCATTAATTGTTAATTATTACAACTTCATTGTGCACTGTCCTTAAAGTCTTCACAGCGGATAGTAGCTAATGGCTTAACGCGCAAACCCTTAAAAAGTGCAATACATGAAGAAATGACATACCACTTTCAAAAACAATGGCTCAAATGAGATACAAGCCTATGTCCATTTCAGTCTATCTTAATCAAGTATTATCTTACGAAAAGATTCAGTTTTAATCTATTTCACGACAAAAACATTCTAGCATCACTTCTATCTATTTTAAAGAAACGGCCCACTGTGGCATTGGCTGTGTAAGTGTTTCCCTTCCGGTGATTAATGCCGCGTTGATTAATCACGTATCGCGTCAAAAGTTGAGCACACGAGGGCGCGGCGTAATGAATCCGGGCAATTTTAAAGAATTGCGACCGAAGGTTAAAGGTGAAAGACTGCTCTGGGACGAGGAGATAGCGGCGCGGCAGAAGGGTGCGCGCCAACGAAACTGAAATCTTCACGAAGTTCGCCCCGATCGTCCGGTGGCTCTTTATCGTAAACGAAAGTCTCGAGTTGATGAGTGACACCGCCATTACGGGTACGAGAAAGTTTGCTGTCTTAATATTCATACTGTCGCGTAAATGGGAAAAGGGCGGGCCAGCACAAGCCAGCCTAGCCTCGGACTTAATATCGCTCGCGGGACACTGCCGGAAGTTGCGTAAGATTGAGCTTACACGGCGGGTAATTTGATTAAACTTGACGGAGGACCGGCACTCACTCATCTCCGTAATGAATTAAGAAGAATGCCCACCCCCCTCCTCTCCTCCCCAAGTGATGAGTCACCGAAGTTTCGATCGAGTTTACTTATAATTTATACAACCTGCGACACAGCACGGAGCTACGTTTCGGAAAAAATGGGGCGCGCGCGTAAAGAAGCACGATCTTATAATCGGTCTCTCGCGAGTCACTTAAATGCTGTTCCGTTAACAGATCGAAAAGAGGACTTGAAAGAGGACAAGGAGATATGCTGGCTATGAAGACGAGACTCAGTTCATTTTTATTTGATCTGTTTGTGGTAAAAGTATATCCATTTGGACTTATTTGTATATATAGAATCGCCCCATTTCCGGTTGTACCACCAGTTATCAAGCATCCATTCAATGAAACAGACTTATTGAATAATTTCCTTTTAATGCATCTTTGCAGTCTCACTCTCAACTTTTATATAAAATTGTAAAAGCTGTTCTTTAACAGCTTTGGTGGAAATAGTGTTAATGTATGCACTATGTCAAGATAACATAGGGTAAGGGTAAAGCATAAAATACACACAACGTTAATTACCGTAGATTAGCCACGACCGAGTTCCTTCTTTGCAATCTACTTTCTTTTGTGATGCTTTTATCAATTTCATCGTATCGTAGTCTAAATCAGTTTGGTTGTGTGGCGGCTACCTCCTATGCTCGCCAACAGATGGACAGTGCGACAACACCTTTCCCGCTACTACTCCTTTCCCGAATTTATTTATCATGGATGGATACAACAGTTTTAAACCAGAAAAGCATACTAAATGCTTCAGATGTAAAAAGCTCAATTTAAGACAATCCATATGCAACAATATTTATTGTACAAATTAATAAAACTGAAATCTAGCTTTATAACTTACTGCCTGTTCTAACGGTTAATATATTCAAAACACCCATAATTCCATTTCCCCAATAGTAATGATAATTTTAATCGTCAGCTAATAGCTACCCTCAGCAACATAACCTAACAATTTTCTCTGAAAATACTATTTAAAAGAAGAACTTACTACCTGATCTAACGGTTAATATATTCCAAACTCCCATGATTCGATTTCCACAATAGCAATGATAATTTTAATCGTGAGCTAATAGCAACCCTCAGCAACATAGCCTAAAAATTTTCTCTGAAAATACTATTTAAAAGGAGAACTTACTACCTGTTCTAACGGTTAATATATTCTAAACACCCATGATTCGATGTCCCTAATAGCAATGATAATTTTAATTGTGAGCTAATAGCTACCCTCAGCAACATAACCTAACAATTTTCTCTGAAAATACTATTTAATAGAAGAATATTAATAACAAAAATTCCAGTCATAAATTATTTAATAAAATCGTAAGAGTGGCAGTGTTACTCTCACATTCATGTCTAAACTGCGACTGCAAAGGGGTAATTATCTTCTTGTATGAGGAACCACCCTTCTCGGTAGTAACGCGAATGCAATAACTCTTTATACGTCTAAAAGCATACTCTTTTACACATCAACTACATAGCTAAATCTAACAAATGTAACCGACGACTTGCCACTCAGAAATTACACGAAGTCTCCGAACAGCATACAAAGATGAAGTCCTCGCGTGCATGTCGTATTAATCCTTTAGGGTCCAACATGTTTCTCTTTTTGTACTTCAGAACTTTATACAAAATTATAATAAATCTTACTTTACCATAGGTAGTTCTAGCCTGGCTTGACATAGGACCGCAGAGAGTTAAACAATTAATTACGCTAAAAGTACGTTCGTCTAACGGCCGCGAAATGGATTCGCAAGAACACGATACTCTTGCCGAGGATTTCATGTATCCCGTGAGAAGGTTAGACACGCCCCTCGGCCCAGGCAACTTATTCAAGCAGATCCTGTAATTAGTCGCAGCGCGGCGTATTTATCCGTCCATTTCGTGATTGTCCGGGACAACGCGATTAAATTCACTTAGGACGGGTTCGAGGATAATTCGTGGAGGACTCGGTTGTACCCGAAGTACGGGGCGAGTGTATCAAAGCTATTTCCGCCGCGCGTCGACCGGTTAAGACGTACGACGGTGGATAGTGCACGGTGTTTGCACAATATTATCCAGCTATTAATCAGGATTTCGCGAGGGGTCTGGGTGCTGGCTCTCCCCCATCTCTCTCTCTCTCGCTCTCTCTCTCTCTCTCTCTCTCTCTCTCTCGCTCTTCTGCTTCTCTTTCGCTCGCGGGAGAAAGAGACAGGGCCGGTTTTAATTCGCATTAACCGGCATCGCTTTCTCGCCGGGCCGGAAAACATCGTTTCAACGACGATTTATCGCGGAAAAACGCGACGAGAGTCATCCTCCCCTGACGCGGCCAAGAAATAGTGAACGTTGTTACACGCCGGTCGCGGGACAGGAAATTCCAAGCGAGTCGGCAGAACGAGGAGCAATGATACCAGAGCTCCGAGAACCGTTAGATGCCCTTAGAGCGGTAGCAAATACCGATGGGGACCAAGTGCAATGTCTACACGCGGATATCAATCAATTTAATGCCTGAACTTTGTTAGATTCAGCATCTACGAAAGAGCCAGACCTTGTACAGTAGTCTCCACTTAGCCCGATAACCGGCCGATGTGTCTTCTATGAACACCGATATGGACTCAATTAAAGACGAATAATGAGAGTCCCGTGTCATACTCTTATCTATATTCTCTGGTGAATGTGTCCGCCGTGCTGGCGATATTGCCGCGGAGATAGGATCAGGTGCGGGAAGAGCACTTAGAAAGCAGATTTTTATGACAATCGTGAAATTAGATGCGATTAGAGCCATTCATATTCTGCTCTTTCTTCGTTCGTTTGATTTGTAAAGTAATTTCTGTTGGTCCTCATATTACACATATTACAATCGAATCGCTCTAAATTTGGTTTCAATCGCCTCTAATCAAGTTAATTACTTCTGTAGTACTTGTAAAACGATGGGTGAATCAATATCGGATTTTTCTAACAATCGTGAAATTAGAAGCGACTAGAGCCATTTATATTCTGCTCTTCTTCTTTCGTTTGATTTTTAACGTAATTTCTGTTGGTCCTCATATTACACATATTGCAATCGAACCGCTCCAAATTTTGTATCAATCGCCTCTAATCAAATGAAATGCTTCTATGGTGCTTGTAAAACGATAGGGGACCAAAATCGGATTTTTCTAACAATCTTGAAATTAGATGCGATTAGAGCCATTCATATTCTGCTCTTTCTTCGTTCGTTTGATTTGTAAAGTAATTTCTGTTGGTCCTCATACTACACATATTACAATCGAACCGCTCTAAATTTGGTTTCAATCGCCTTTAATCAAATCAAGTACTTCTATAGTACTTGTAAAACGATGGGTGAATCAATATCGGATTTTTCTAACAATCGTGAAATTAGAAGCGACTAGAGCCATTTATATTCTGCTCTTCTTCTTTCGTTTGATTTTTAACGTAATTTCTGTTGGTCCTCATATTACACATATTGCAATCGAACCGCTCCAAATTTTGTATCAATCGCCTCTAATCAAATGAAATGCTTCTATGGTGCTTGTAAAACGATAGGGGACCAAAATCGGATTTTTCTAACAATCTTGAAATTAGATGCGATTAGAGCCATTCATATTCTGCTCTTTCTTCGTTCGTTTGATTTGTAAAGTAATTTCTGTTAGTCCTCATACTACACATATTACAATCGAATCGCTCTAAATTTGGTTTCAATCGCAACTAATCAAATGAAGTACTTCTATAGTACTTGTAAAACGATGGGGGAATCAATATCGGATTTTTCTAACAATTGTGAAATTAGTAGTGATTAAAATCATTTATATACTACTCTATATTCGTTCATTTGTTTTTTAACACTAACCGTACCGAGCACAAAATATGATTGTTAATTTCGCAAAACTTTTAGAACATGTACTTCAATGAAAAAAATTATTGAATAAATTCTATTGGAAGCGTCTTGGTAATTTCAATAATTACAAAATAAAATATGTGAAACCGGTCATTTGATCGTTTGTGGTACGGTTAGTGTGAAAGCAATTCTGGTTGGTCCTCTTATTATACATATTATTAGATTGCGGATTTTTATGGAAAATAAAAATTGTTTGCTTCAATTGCATGAAAGAGAATCCAAAAAGAAGTTTCATTCTTTCTTTATTGATTTCAATAAGCTTGAAGCAATATGTTCTCAAACTTTTTTAATATGTCCACTACTTTTGAAATTGCTTCCACAAATTTTTGTGACAAATGCATAGAATCTATAGTCCAATTATGATTGAGCTGCTGTAAGTTTATAAAAATCGCCTATAATCAAATCAAATATTTGAATGGTGCTTCTAAAACGATGGAAGATCAAAATATTGATAATAATTTTCCAAAATATATAATGGCAAGATTTTGGATTTTATGCAAAAACATGTTGTAAAGACATTAGAAGAATTCAAGGATAATTCGATTTTTTAAGATGATTAAAACAGGAAGTGCATTTTTATTTAACTTTGATTTCTAAAAATTGACCGACAATTTTTATTTTGCATAATGATCAGCAGTCTAATAATAATCGTTCCACCATAACATCGAGTCAGATTCATATTATAAGTTTCGTACAGAGTCGACCACACATGTACGTTGTTAATTCTTTTTAAGCCAGAATAAAATGTTATTTTTAAGATTCTAAATAACGTGGTAGGTATGCGAGACGATACTCTGGGAATACTGAATCATTTCCTTCTTCAAAGACGCCTCGGATTTTCCTATTGCGAACGTTTCCCTTCACTTCATTTCCACTGCTTGACAAATTATAGCGAAGGTGATGGAGAACGAAGTCAACGTCCAGTGGTCGTTGCAGCCCTTAGGAAGATTTATGGTCGTGCTCCCAAAGCTACGACTTTTAGAGAAAACGTGTAATAATGCAATTTTCATGACTCATGAACTTTAGACTGTTCATTTTTTTCTTCGAAACCTGATCTTCTTACTCTTCTTACTCAGGTTTACCAGAATAAAATTCGAAAACAATATTCGACTCTCGTTCATTTTTCTTCCCACCTACAATTTCGATAACCCTCGTGAACAGTTCAGTTCGTTCGAGTATTGACAATATTGTCTCCGTTACTTCTATCCAATATTTCGTTTTCGTTTTGCAAAGCTTTTCGCAAATGTGTGAATTTTTCATTCGCAATAGCATAGTGTATAAAAAATGTGTTCGTGCGGTAACACATTTTTCAACGAGAGGCTGCATTTAAACCATCCTAATTCCTTTATGTACTACTTTTTTTCACAAAATAATTTCTTTAGTTACTTCGATATTGCAGTAAAATAGTTGTAAAAGTTTAAAAAGCTTGGACAAACCCATTAGTCACAATAAATTCTTAAATCGATCATACAATGGTTTACATTTTTACATGAACTCCTCCTTAGTAGTGGTCGAATTGAATTCTACAAATGTAAATGTCCAAATTTCCTATAAAAATATGTTTCATTTACTTCAAGATTCTAATAAAATAATTGTAACATTTCAAAAAAATTACTTGATCCCATTAGCTGCCATAAATTCCCAAACATTGAATCACCTCAACGTTTCACATCAGGTTCTCCTTAACACTAAACCTACCGATCCTTAATATTAATTAGTATATGCTTCTTTATAAAAAATGACAAGATTTAATTTATTTAGGCTCTGCGCGATTCTAATTATATTATGTGTTCTGCTGAAAATATTTATTCCACCATTTTTTATGAAAGCATCTTTATAAGTTCAATAATTGAGGGTAGGTTTAGTGTTGAACGTATATCAATGTAATTCGCAAAATATAAAGTCCAAACATTCTGAACAGTTCACAAGGGTTAAGAAAAACTAAGTTACCTAAAGTAAACTTCAAAACGATTGCTTCAACCCATTAGCTGCCCTAAAATCCGAGGAATTTGACCTCCATTAACGTTATACATCAGGCCTCCCCATAAAGCATCATCGTTAATTGTCGTGAACATTTCTACGATAATTGTCGCAAAACAATCCCTCCTTCCGCGGGGTATACCCCGAGAGACCCCGTGAAGCTTGAGAGGTCTCGGTCGCCGAGAAGAAAATAAAAATTTGAACACTCCTGCCTGATAGAAAGAACACTTGGAATTGGTGGTTCACCCTCCAAACCTCCTTGTTCGTACATCCAATATATTTTCAACGAGACGATGCGACTTGTAGTGTCTCTTTCTTTATCATTTCCTTCCTTCGTCTGTCACCAAAATTTACTCCATCGTCAATTAAAAAAATAAATCTATTTAATCAGAGAAATGTTACAAATAGGATGGTAAAAGTCTCATAAAAGACTAATTAAAAATGAAAAAGTATTGTCATAGCATTACTAATTATGTATCTCACCGATATACCCGACCCGCGAACTTCCTCTCACATAAAATTATGTGAACGGAAAATTATTGTAAATATGATCCGAATTATATCGTGTTTGGTATCATTTTCATTAAAAAAATGCCGCGAATATGTTGGTAAAAGTCCCATAAAAAAATTATGAAAAATAAAAAAGCTTTGGCATTGGATTAGTAGTGGTCTCACTGATATATACCCAAACCGTACTATGAGGCCTCTCGAGCTTCGATGTCCGTCCTTCCGCTCGCCAGAGGTCGAAAAACAGTATCTTCTACACGATAATTGACGCCGGCCGGACCCGTGGTGGCGGAAAAGTACAAATGTCCAAATATCCTCAACAATTCGTAAGGTATAAAAAAAACTTCTACGAAGTAAATTTCAATAAGAACCGGGTCGAAATTTCTGCTTGCTAGCCGAATCGATACTTGATTTCATCCCCCGGTGCGCCGTGTGCAGTTTTCGACCAGGTGAAAAGAGGGCTATGATCGAACGAAGAAGGCCGTGTTCCGGTTCGAGAGTCTCGAATACATAGTCGGAGATGAGATACGAGGGTTCATGCTCGTCGAGGATCCCTGCTCTGCTCATAGAAATTGGCTTGATGATAGAAATGCGGATCCGAGTCGAGGCCGTCGAGCCTTCGGTCGTTTTGTCCGGCTGGTATATTGAGACAAACGGAATTTAATCTCTCACTGTTAGACATGCTCTGATACACGGTAGATATCCGAACATAAAATTTCATTTCCCCGCGTTTCTGTGTGCCGAGGGCCACGAGGCTTCTAACAGTTCTAACGCGTGTAAATCGAGCAGGTAACAAGCGCCGGGCGCGTGTAAAATGGCCGCGTAACAGGCGCCGAGCGCCGGTTCTAACGGTCCGTGTACCGTTTCGGACTATCGCGACATACGTCCCTCCACGTGGAAAAAAATACTTCTACACCACTAGCCTAACCGAACGTCTTTCGTATGCGAAGTAATGCCGATCGTAACGCGGGAAATATTTCGTTTCGTTTGTGCTGACGCTTTCGGGGACAACAGCACTAAAAGACGGAATTTATTTCGATGTATTGTATCGGGCGTTCCAATAAAGTGGAGTTGTAACTCCGAGGCCCGCCCATCGGGATAATAAAATATTGTTGCACGAGCACACCCGGCCGTCCGATTCTATTATTTATCTCCGCACGGCCGACTGCAGCCGGTCTCTAATGTCGGATTACATTTTTAAATACAGCCGCTGGCTGGTAACGTCCGGCGAACGGTGTCGGTAATTTGCTATCGCTGTTTCGGGCGATAAACAAATGATGCTGGTACGCTGGCATGTCGATTATTTGTCCAGATTTGAAAATACGTGTACTCGTGTATTCGACTTTACCAAATTTAGTTGGAACAGTTGGAAAGCACTAACACTAACTGTATCACGACATAATTATTCAAATTACACAGATGGTTTCATTGGAAATTATTAAATCAATTTCATCATTCAAGCATAGATTGTTATAGAAATAATTTCAGTCTTGTAATTTTTATAAAAAAAACATACAATGATCACAATTTGTGCTTGGTGTAGTTAGTGTTAACCTGTAAGATTCTACGTCGGTGAATAGGTTACTTCAATTCTATATAATCTTTTTACTTGCTGATTGAAAAATCACTGTGCTCATTCTTGGGTGGCTAAAAAACTCTCTGGGACTCTATGAAATTTTGTAACGAATGTTTTAGGCTTATATTTTATAGACATTACTGAGAAATGTAGTAGAGAAATGTTTGTTTAAGAAACAGCGTTCATATGTTTTTTAAAGTATGAAGAATGGTTCGCATTTAAGGCAATATTAAAAATAATACGGAGAAAATGATTTTCGATCTAGTTGACCAGAATCAACATTATCAGGTTGTTTGCGCAGAAATATATCTGTTTCAAGCTATTATATGTATATCGGTTTTGACTGAAACAGTTATGGAATACCGGAAAAGTCTCACAACTGTTATAAGGTGTATCGGTTCTGATTCATACAGTTACAGTTTCGCTTCCATAATTGTATTTTTCGGTTCTCCGAAAAATGATTGATATACATCTGACTGACCTAACCCAAAACCGAAAAATAACAGTTATAAAAGAACCAAAACCGTAACCGATATAAATCAGAACCGATATACCCTATAACTGTTATGAGGCGTTTTAGGTTCTCCATAACAGTTTCAAGAACCGAAACCAATATAATAACTGATTTCAACCCCTGCTTGAGGGCTACAAAATTAGATATAGGAAAAGTGTATATGTTCGTAAAAATAGTGAAACTTGAGGAACAAAATTGGGAATTACAGTATATAAACATTGAGAAGCATTTTATCCAGCAATGAGGACAGTGCAGACGAGCGTAAGCAATTTCAATGGAGCCCGGTGTTGGTATCACGAGAAAGTACTGCTTTTTGCGCAGCTGTGTTGCAGTTTGGTCGAATAACTTGAAAAATCTGCTTCACGGTGAACGATCCATCGATCCATCCGGGAATCGCGGATTAAGACCATGCCCGCTTTGCTCGCCCGCACTATCTTGTAACGCGACGCCGCGCCGCGCCGCTCGCGTTGACCTGAATTCATTTTTAAGTGCTTAACAGAGTATAACGAGTGCACGCGCTTCACCCTCGTTCAGCCGGGTGGCTTCCCACCCGCGCCCAAAGGCCAGAACTGTATCCGACGACCAAGCAATCGGTGAACCGTGCGCTCAGCTACCCTCTCACGCGTCAGCGACTCACCTCAAAGATGAACGGGAAAGAAAGAGACGAGATATACATTCAAGATTCATTTAAAAATCCGCCGGGCGGATCGATCGATGCGTTTCCCTCGAAAAATGGGACGCTGCTGGCCACAGTATTCATTTCATCATTCACAGTAAATAAATCCCACTCCTCATCTCTTTGTGGAGTACAGTAGTGCTCAGCTAATTTTACGTCAGCTCGAAAGACAATGTGTATTTTCTAACTCCTTTCTTTATATTGTTCTTTATATTAGGTCACCCCATAAACAGTGTCGTCTCTCGTCTTACTTTCTCATTTAAAACTACAACAATTTTACGAGAATTGCAGAAATAAGTTAGCTGGAAGATGGAGAAAGGTCATACGAAATGATGGTCAATACTTCGACGATTAAAAAGAAAAGTAAGTATATTAACATTCTTGTTGAAAATAGATAAAGAAACGACAGTACTTTTGCGATAACCTAATGGTTGAGATTCTACCGATTAAAATAAGTCGAAACACGATATAAATCGGACTATTTTTATCGATTTAAGTCAGGTCTAGGCAACTGATTACTTATGAGCTGCCCGCGCTCGAACCACCACCCCCCACTACCGCGCTCTAATCGCACGAGCGTAAGTGGGGATTACATTCACTCACAAGAAGAGTACACGACCTTGAGGTCACGGATTTAGTTGAAACTTTGCACGCTTATAGAGTTCCTTCTTCTGTTTACGAATATGTACCATTATAGCGTCAGATACTCAATACCTGTCGAGGTATTAACAATTAAAGTTTCATTACCTGTTGTGTCACTCAGTGTTCCAGGTAATCAAACAAAATCGAATTTTCTTTATTCCATGTTCACTTTTTCCAGTTGTGACATTGCGTGCATTTCATTTATTATTATTGTCGTTTATTTATTGATTTAAAATATACATTGAATGTACTCTGTATCCTTATTTAGTGATGTAGGTTCGCCGATCTTGAGGCATCGATAAGTGAATTGTAGGAGAAGAGTGGGGCTAACTAGTGTAAAAACCGAGCACTGTAATAGTAAATTCAATCTCCGGTACGTCATTGTGCATGTATAGATCAGCAAATTATTTTAGGAAACGCAAAAAGCATATTGAGATATTGAAGAAGTATTGAAGAAGATAACTTCCATGTAAAGGGATCTCTAACACTAAAAGTAACAAGATATTCTTACAATTTAGACTGGTCCAAACATAATTCGACTTTGACATGCTAAATCATGCGTCGTCTCATCTGGATAATGTGGGTTATTGTATAGCCTCATGTATTAGATTATTTCTAACAATAAGTTTGATTCTTTGCTGGAAATTTATAAACAATTGTAACAGCAATTTGAATCGTGAATCAATGTACCGTCTCCTATCATTTCATTAAAGATTGTTATTGCAAAGAGCATTTTAAGCTCCTCTCTGA
The DNA here is from genome assembly GCA_913789915.3 of Sphecodes monilicornis. Classification (NCBI taxonomy): domain Eukaryota; kingdom Metazoa; phylum Arthropoda; class Insecta; order Hymenoptera; family Halictidae; genus Sphecodes; species Sphecodes monilicornis. The sequence goes on along the minus strand of OU565284.1, from coordinate 12,138,901 downwards.
TACAGCATCAAATACAAAACTGTAAATACATTAGGACAATTTGGGGACGAAGTTATACATATTTTCTTCGACTTATGGAGACGATTAAAAGAGAAAATATATTTTCATGTAACTTCTGTTACTTACAAATTGATTTATACAATTTTTATATTGCATAAAAATTCATAGACTGGTCATTAGAAACCCTATTCACAGACATCCAGTATTAATACTCTAAATAAATTTAGACTATATACTGGTTGCAGTTTTATGTAAGGAAATGACAATTTCACTATAAAGTAAGAATTATGTTTAGTAATAAAGATCGCATCGCGGTGGCAGTTCGCAAGGGTTGATTCGCACCAGAAGAGGGTAGAAACGTTATTGTTGAAATAAATCTCTTAAGTTTTTCTATAATAAAAACATAAGGGTACCAACGACCTGCAGAGCCTTTAACCAGTCAGCTGTGCAGATCGATGTTATACGTGAGTGCTAAGAATTTTTACATACTTTATTTATAACATTGACGTCTCTTCAATTTCTTAGTATCTTATCTTTATTTTGTCATTGAATCGAAATATTTTAAAATGCCGAAAAATTAGTAATGTGTTTTAATAACTTCTTACAACAATTTTAACATAAACAACAAGCAATTAATTTTACCCCATGACGAGTATACTAGTCAAATACAGCGAACTAGTTATGGAACGTCTTCTTCTATTCCCATGGTTTCGAAACAAACGTCCCACATACGTCCGCGTTTTATCTACAATCAAGTTCCACTTTTTTCCAAGACGGTGGTCTGATAAAGTGTCCAAGTTTATTAGAGCGAGTCCACGGCGAATTTCTGCGGATAGTAGTTCATAGAAACAATAAACACTCGGATCGATGAGATCGCAACTACGATCTGACACTGCGGGAAGACTTCGGCCGCGGAGCCCTTCGAAAGGCGAAACACGGTGCGCGCCGGGCAATGTTCGTCTTCTCAAGGCTTATCTCGGTGAACCAGACCGTTCACCCCGGCACCCAGCCAATCCTCGTTCACCTATCTACAATCTGCGCAGTTAAATATTATTCCAGATATCGGAATCTATTTAATTAATTCGACAGATCGCCGAGAAGCCGCCAAGTTACACGCACCTGCGCCGAAATAAACAACCGAACGCGCCAGATACGATAGGAAAACGACGGAAGATCGTGCAGACGTCTGCCAGCTTGCGGATCAGCTATCGTTGCTACCGATCGCGGCCAATCCTTGGAATTCTGAAGGGAAACGGCGTACAGATGCTGGCGACGAGACACCATTGCGTATCTTCCGCGTTTTTGCCACGGAAGACAAAGAAAAGTAACGAATCCTAAAATTGTAAAGACCAGTTTAAATAACATTATCTAGACGCATTGTTTTATTCAAAATGGGACGTGGGAGATGCTGTTTGACCTCCCAGGTCCCTAACGTCTGAGAAATGAGAAGTACAATTGTCTTCGATCAACATGTGTATTAATTTGGAAAGTTCGCTAATTTATTCGATTCGGTGTACTGCGTGTTGATCAGCCAACATTACACTGCCGATCTTTATGCAAAATATAAATTGTATATCTGAATTGTGACTGACTGGAGTGAAATAGAAAGTTATTTTCACTTTTAATATATTTAATAGGCTCAAATTGCATTTTTAAATTCTTCTAATGTCTTTACTGTTTTAAATTAGTTCTACTGATTTTTGTTAAAAATGCACAAAATCTACAGTCTAGTTATGAAATGTAGGAACCACTTAAAAACGTTTTCCTTCCTTTCATAAGTGTTTTTTTTATTTATTTTAAAAAATCTCATAGATGTAGAGCAGACTATTATCACCTGGCTGCTTCTTCAGCTAGTATAGGCATCATTAGTGATCCCAAATGTAGATGCAATCTGGAAGATGAGACTTTGAATCATGTTTTATGGCAGTGTAACTTGTACAACGAAGAAAGAAAAAAATTAATGGAAAACCTCCGTAAAATCAAATTTCTTTAATAAGTTTGCTTGGTGGAAAGTAATATACTGACGCTATTCTATTCTTTCTGAATGCACAAAACACAGTATAGTAAACATATCAGAAGAATATAAGAATATAAAAAAAAAATTAATTTGACTAACAGGTTGATCTGTCTCTCAGTGTCTACAAATGTTGGGTAAAGTCAAAGCGATTTGTTCGACAAAACAAAAACCGAGAAAGTGACATGTATGGCGTTAATTAACTTCTCAAACCTCTTACTTTTCACAGATCATAAGCGAATATTTGATTCATCGTAAAAATGGGTGAGGATTCCCAAATATGGGTGACAAGGTAATCAACGTGTTAAGGAGGGTGACGAATTTTTCTGTAACTGCTATATCTTGCAATTGCCGGAGGAGATTTTTGTTTTGCATAAAGATCCGCGGACTATCGCGATCAGATTCGATCGGCTAATTGGCGCTAAGCCGCGATAGGATTTCAACTGAATCTGGAATCTGGATTCCAGCGCGGGAGATGGGAGTGCCCCGCGGGCAAAAACGAGGACGCTGCTGCCGTTGCCGTCGCGTGATTCCGTAGTTAGCGACCGGTAACGCGATACCTAGCGGAGGATTAATGTCCGCGAATATTTCGCGTTAATACGGAATCACGGGGCCGGCGACTCCACTTCGGTGTATTCTAGCCATCGATGGAAAGAATTTATTAAACAGATCTGATTCGAGGAAGATGAGCAGTAAGCAGGGATTAATGGATTCGAGAACTTCGCCCGGGAATCACGGAAGCTATCTCATGAATATTTAGCATTCCAACGTTCTTCGCGTTCGGATCGAGCTCGAACGAGCCGATCCTGATATTGTGGATAATATTGCACTTTACGAGATCGCCGCGCCCGTAACGAGAAATTTCGTATATTAATTTTGGCGCGCGAACTAGATCACGGTTACATGGATTCATCTAGATCGAACGCTTGAAATTTTCAGTTCCGAACAGCACGACCACTGACAAATGATCTGGGCTTCAAAGATATACTGTTTTTTAAATAATTTAGTTACCCGTTTGCATCCTATAGCCTCGTGGTTTTATTAATTTCTTACATTTAACCACTACTAAGTCAGCGCAAAAGTTCGTGTTAAAATGTAACGAAAAAACGGGCACAAACTATTGCACTGACATAATATTTAACGATAAACGTTGTTTGCCACTTGATATTTTTATATCACCTAATTTTCCATTCTTTACTTGGGGGACTTCAGCAAAACTAAAATAAATTTTTATTAGATTGAATATCTTTACAACCTGTAGCCTGATCTAAAAATGTTCCATATAAAAGTTTCTTCGTTTTCCTCGTGGAATAAGAATCTGTATGCAAAAATATATTTTATATTTGAAAAAAGCAAGCTGACCTTCAAATAACCTTAAAGAAGTGTAAGAAATAAAAAATAAAAGGGTTAATTGTATTTCCTACTCGAAACCGGACACTTTTGTATGAAACATTTTTCTCAAAACTGCGTTGCTTTCGAGATATTTAGATGTGAAATTTTCACATATACGCATATCCAATTGTCCTATACACTCAGCCCACTGTGCGTCCAGACGTCTCGAGGACATCAGCAGCTAACGTAGCTTGTCCATGGTGTCTGGACCCGAACAAGGTGCGATTAAACGAGACACAGGAAGAACGGTCATGCAACGTAATCCCGAGTATCGCACGCGATGCGGAGCGGATTCGAGCGAGTGCCGGGCTTCTCGCGCGCCATAATCCCCCAAACGGGGCGGAACGCCATAAACCCAGGGGACATTTCGGCCGGACGCAGTTTTCCAGCGATTCCTCGCCGCGATTTATAAAACGAGACACACAAAGATCGGCCGGGACGTTGGCGACGTATCGTGCACTGCGTCCATTATGGCATGCTTCCATCGCGCGCCACGGGGACAAGCGGACTATAACGCGAGAGGACTATACGTGTCGGACGTCCGAGCGTCCAGAGTTATAATACGTTTGAATAACGTCGCACGCATCGATATTGACTGAACAGACCCGAACCATGCGACACACGATCAATATGTATGATTTACGTTTATCCTTACTTAGCGTTTATCGTTGTCCTTGTTCTAGTTTCATGGTTCCTTTAAATATGTGGCGCTTACCTGAAAGCAGAAAAAGAATCGAGTCAAATAAAGATTCAGGTTAAATTATTGTTACGTAGTATGAACATTAGGGAATGGAGTTGTTACGAGCTTGGGCCGAGCGGTAGCGCGCGAGGCCGGCGAGCGGTTTATGGTTTAAAGAGGAATATAGTTTTAATTGTTAGTAAGTTGCACGGACGAACCTGATGCGAAATCAGGGAGCCGCTAGGATGTTTGGGGAGCCACTAGGAGGTACACGCGCAGACGAACCCGATGCGAAATCGGGGAGCTGCTGGGAGGTTGGAAGACGCGCAGATGAACCCGATGCGAAATCGGGGAGCTGCTAGGAGGTTGGAAGACGCGCAGATGAACCCGATGCGAAATCGGGGAGCAGCTAGGAGGTTAGAAGATGCGCAGACGAACCCGATGCGAAATCGGGGAGCTGCTAGGAGGTTAGAAGATGCGCAGAAGAAACCGATGCGAAATCGGGGAGCTGCTGGGAGGTTGAATAAAAGCACAGACGAACCCGATGCGAAATCGGGGAGCTGCTGGGAGGTTGAATAGAAGCACAGACGAAACAATGCGAAATCGGGGAGCTGCTGGGAGGTTGGAAGACGCGCAGATGAACCCGATGCGAAATCGGGGAGCTGCTAGGAGGTTAGAAGATGTGCAGACGAACCCCGATGCGACATCGGGGAGCTGCTAGGATACGGACGAACCTGATGCGAAATCAGGGAGCCGCATAGGTTGGATAATAGTTTGGGTTCCTGATGCAAGATCAGGTAGCTCGTAGGATATCTTAGTAACGGCCTCGTAACTTTAATATTATAAATTAATTGATACAACCCGAGCGGTAAGATTGTATCATGTGGGAACGGTCAACTATGAATTACTGGATCTGAATGGTGGGCTAAAATCAATTGTTACTCAAAATTACCTTGAACTAAATTGTATATTACAGGAAACCGGCTCTGTTACAACTGTTAGTGTCGCGGTAAGAATTGAGTGTGTATAAAAATGCTGTGTAGTTACCTAAGTACTACTGCCTGTTGGATGACGCACTGGCGATGCGGGGAACACAGAGAGGTTGAAATAATTATGCCAAGATAGATTAATACCGTACTCGCGGAATCTATAAGGTTACTTGATTCGAAAGGGTGACTAGGCCCGATCTCACTAAATACAACCAACTCTAAAACGAGATTCAGCGTAACGACGTGTATAGCCCGTTTGTACTTTAAGCACTGCCCTAGGGGCTTAAAATTCGAGGGTTTAAATACTGTGAAATCTAAATGAGGATGCTCTCAAGATTCCCATATTAAGGAATCTTGTACAACTGTCCTTGTACTGAATCATGCTTTGTGTCGGCTGGAGCATAGTCATCGTTTCTATAAGCAAAGGGTGGAATAGGGTGTTTTCCGTTCTCAGGGAAGCGGATAGAAAACTCTGGTTGAAATAAAGCAGAGAGAATTCTCTGTACGTAGCAGAGTTAATTAATTGTTTGGTTAATCTCTGTGTGGCTTGTTAGTTCAGTTATCTTGTGGAATATGACAAGGATATTTATTTGGTATTTGTTAATGTAAGTGGTTCATGATTTAGATAGTGCTGTATGTGGCTAATGCAGCAAAAAAGATATGGTTCTTGTTAATTAATTTGGTATGAATATATTAATTTAATCAAATGAGGTGTTGAACTTTTTCAAGGCAGAACGTAGACACCGCTTTTAGTGTAGATTCGCTTAATTAACTCGGAAGGAATAAGGTTTTATGAATTTGATATAATGGTAGTTCACATGTAATCGAAGAAAAACACATTTACGTATAATTTAAGATAAAGGCTTATTTTGAAAACAAATTGTGGGCTTTGGATTAGACTTCGTAAAAATGTTATTTACATCACAAGGCTTTTATCCGAATGGTAAATTTTCAATCGCTCTTCAATTCTTATTCCCCTGTTTCTCATATTCTAATATTCTTATGTCGTCCAGATTATGCAAGTTCATATCTAGTTTACTTCCGATATACAGAATGTGTACAGTGATCTCAAAAAGTGTAGTCGTAGGTCTGCCCTATCACATCTTCTGTACACAAACACTTGTTCCACGTCCTCCCTTGGCTATCTCACTTTAAGATTAATCCTAAAGAAACTGGACTTTGAAACTAAACAACACTTACTTATGCATACAACTTGTTCCCATCAATGATTATATTAAAAAACAATATTTTCTTGAAACGGAAGAAGATGTTCCAGTATCAGTGACGAAAGTATGAACATTATCTACTAATTTTTAAAGATATAAATTTCATACTTTGTAGTACAAACAATAGTTAACAATTTTTTAAAAATATCATAGATAAAGAAAACAACTCATCTCTACTGCTTCGTAATCGGTGAGTCTTAATGCCGTATGACAGGGATGGGCATTTTTGTCTCAATTGAGACAAAACCGTCCCGACCATAGCGCCCACTGTCCCCCACCCGCATCCGCCGTTACCATAGAGGAAGGAATTGCTTCGCCCGTCGCGAACAGTGCGCAGGCCTCGCGCATGAAAGAGAGGTTGGTGGGAGAAGCAGGCGTTTGAGGGTCCCCTACCGTGCCCATCACGTCCGTATGACTTCTTCACGGCCATGATTAGACTATCTTTACATGATTAGAAAATCGATATTTATTGTACATCTACACTTATATCGTTGCTTAAACATTTGTAACAAAACAAGAGAATTTTATTCCGTTTTAACATTAAACCTATCGATCATTAAAACTAACTAGTATGTGTTGAATTGTAAAAATAGCACGATTGAATTTTTTTAGATTTCGTGCGATTTTTATTATAATGTATACTTTAATAAAGCAACGTGTATAATCATTTCCACTGGGATCATCTTGAAGAATTCTGAAATAAAAAGACTGAAACGGGTCATTTCTGTGGTAGGTTTAGTGTTGAAGGATAGGAATAAAATTCATATTTACAGATTTTCATTGGCATCTTCGTCACAAGTAGACTGCGAATTTTATGCATTCATGGTAAAAACAAGTACGTACAAATGAAAGTAGTAGATTAAAGGAATTTAAAAGTGTCAATATATTATTTTCAGCTCATTACGATTATTGAATAAGGAAAAAAAGTTCTACATGGCTACTGTTCCTTGCGATTAATGCAGACAAATTCTTATTTTGCACAAAGATTCGCAGTCTTGCTCAATATACGATCGATATATGCTCAATATACGATAAGAACAGTTAAGAGTGGAGTAAAGTATAAGATAAACTATTTCTGATGATCTATACCAGAATGCATAATATTTTCTTTGATATTGTGAAATCTCCAACGAGAAATGCCTCTTTAAGACTCTCTCGAGTTAAGGAAAGAGATAAATGCCTCCTAAAATAGTGCCATTGCTCAGACCACGACCACCACAGCAAGAATTCAATTCCCTTGTATTCACGCCGTAACACCAGTCCACGGTAACCCGGAGCCGAAGAAAACGCAACAGCGAGCCGCGTTCCCCCCAGTGCATTCATCAGCCTCGAGCAGGTTGCGGTCAGATAACAAATTTCTCCAATTTCCACGAAAGAAACCCGCCGCTCGGAGGCAGCCCCGGGTACGAGCGTTAACGAGTGACGATCGCTCCTCTCGCTGAGATTCGTATCGGACAGCGATAAGGGAGATTAGCATGAACACCGTGTATGATGCACGTGCGAATCCTCGACGCCGAGCAGAGCAGAGCTCAAGTCGAGTAGAGCCGCGGCCACTCGTAAATCGATTTCGATCAGCGGAGCTGCGGCACGGTGCAGTCCGGGGCGCGATGCAGTTCGTATCAGCGATAGCGGGCGCCGGTGCTCGCCACTCCTAGCATTAAGATTAATTACGGCGTACACGGATCCTCGCGTGTCGATGGATACGTGGGTCCGATAAACCGGCAGCCGTGTGAAAATTAATTTCGGCCAGACCATCGAGGAAATGGTTGCAATTACGAGTCCGATGCTCGCGGGTCCGCGGAGATCGCGGCCCGATACTAAAAATTATATAAAACTCACTGCTGTCCGGGATCGTTTTAAAACGATCAACGTAACGCGTCGCGACGTTCGTGGTTGCGATGCGACGCCTCAGTACGCTGAAAAGCCTGTTTTCTCCACAAAATTTTATTATGCAAAACTCATAGGTGATATGGAAAAATATTTCGGATGAAAGTTGTAGGACAGGCATGAGCACGGGTGGAGCCCCTCAAACGCCTGCTTCTCCCACCAACCTCATGCGCGAGGCCTGCGCACTGATCGCGACGGGCGAAGACAGTGATGGGAACTCCGTGGGCGCTGGGCGAAAATACTACCACCACTCTGACGTACCGTCTTCCCCGACTTTGCTTCTAACGCGCACGCGCTACACACAAGCGTACTTGTACTCTACACGGACAGAGTAGAGGTACGTAATGGTACGATGGCAGTGATTTTCGATAGGTGGATCCCACTCTTAGGCTTACGTTTCTGGCGGGAACAGACGACATAGGCGCTCAGGGCAGTGTCGCCAGATCGGTTAAATCGAGGGGAATACAGTTTACCACCTCTCTGATGACCAAAGTAATATGTAACACGTTGCGCGGCACGTAACGTGACCAGTCTACGGCCTTAGTGGGGGACGTGGGAGTGTGTTCATGGTAGTACAAGGGGAAAAGGAGGAGAGGAAGATCCACCCAGTTTTGGGTGTTTCTGGCGACACTGGCTCAGCGTCATCACATCTCTCTGTTCCAGTCACCCTAATACGTTTAAAGCGTATAAGTTTACATTATTAATTTGTTGTCAAGAAGTTGGAAAAACGAACAAACTAAACTCAAAATAATAGAGGATGTGTGTGGAAGGACATGCTATTGTTGGAATATTGAGTGATTTGAGTTTGGCGGTGTGGTGTGTGTGTGTGTGTGCGTGTGTGTATGCATTGTGTGATAGATAGGTGGCGCATCTGATTCCGGCTCTCTCTTTTTGTGTCTCGAAACGCCGTATAGACTAGCCGCTGTGTGCCTGAGAAACTGTAATTCTTGTATTAAATATTTTCGTTATATATTATATAGTGGCTTTATTTGACCTCTTGCACCATAAGTTTAACAGATATGAATGTTTGAAGTTAAGAAAAAAGGTTTCTTGTAAACCGAGTTTTTTTTCATGGTCGACAGGCTGAAAAATAAATTTATTTATCCATCTACATTATTGTTTGTAAATTCTTATAATCTTTCCACTATTTTAAATTCTACCCACTAATTTTTGTCACAAATGCATAAAATCCGCAGTCCAATAATTACTTATCATTGTAATAGGAACACTTCTATGAAGGTTTTAATTACCAACATGAAAGTTGACTTTTTGATTTTGATTCACCTGCGAGAGCAATCGGCGAACAAGCTGATAGTTTTTATTTGAACACGATGGATGATTACCGACGCGTTGGTTTCTCCTCGCTCTATCGTCGAAACGGCTTGTACAATATTAATCACGACGCTGAATATTAATTATTGCGAGCTGCTCGCGTGTCGATGGAGCTCGACGAATCGGCGAGGCGTCTCGCGAGAATTGATTCGGCCACGGTCCAAGTAATTGCGAAGCTGACTACTAACCAGTCCCGCGAGCGATACCGATAATTGTCCAATGCGAAAGAAACGGGCCGAAATTATTTTATTTGATTGCCCGGTGCTTCGAACACCGTGTTTTCCTGATTGGTTTCGACGGGTCGGCTGAAATTGTTTAACGCGTGAGCGTACAATGTGTTAAGGACGAACTTTATGCGGTCATATATTCTGCCCGAGGGGGGGGGGGGGGACTTAATGTATTCAAATGTATTCGGTTTACGTCGGGAGAAGACACTTCCTGCAGCAACGTTCAAGCCCTTTGCCCGCCTGTGTACCACGTAATTGCGGCAAAAGTCGCTTTGCATGCGTGCTCGCGACCGTCGCGTCACGACCGTCGCGCTGTGACAGAAACGCGACACCGAACGCGAGAGAAAGAGGGAGAGAAAGAGAGAGAGAGGCGCGCGAGAAATCGATCGATTACGATCGCGCCAACGACAAGTGATTAAATGTTATGTAACCGAAGATTTTTCGGTCGGTTCGAAGATCTTTTCCGTCGCGATCGATCATAATCGAGGGTCGTGTACAAAATTAATTTAACGCGAGCGCGCGATCCTATTGCGTGTCGGTGGGAACGCGTCCCGACGTGACCGGCGCGGCACGGATTAATTCGGCACAAATGCGGAACGGTTAATTGCGATTATGACCTGTAATCGATCTCCCCAGCGTCATCGATCATTCCGTACGGAACGCGTTATCGCACCGGTCCAAGATCCTATGGGATCACGGGTAAGTTGCGCACAAAAGAAATGTTTTTTATCGGCCCGATCTTCTGCGATGATGAAGCCTCAATGTTGTAGTTGGATCTTACCAGCAAGCATGGAGTGCTCAATGTTATCTCTTGCTAGTGCTCAAACTGCAATTAGTGAGCCGTAGAGATACACGCCTCAAAGAGAGGTAATCAATAAAATAAAGGAATAACAAGGTTTCCGGATAACTGAACTACTTTAATTAAACGTTGCGGAGAACGATGTACATAGCAGATGACGCAGAGGTTAACTATATGAACTGCGACTTATTCCGACTTTCGACTCTAAACTTGACACCATTTAGAAAGGTACCTAGTAGTAGGTCTGCGCACATGACACAACAGAGAGAGAGAGCAGAGACTTTATAACAAGACAACTTCTTTCTTTAATTTTTTTCGAATTTTTATTAACACTTTATGACATTTAATTTTCTATGATTCTATTATTGAAACAATTCTCTTGTGATAGCTTAAATATGATATAAATATTCTTGATTCAATTTTGTCTAAATGTCTTGCAAATACTACTCGAGAGTTGTTTCTGATCTTGTTGTCGCTTTATTAGGATTATTTACCATTTCCAACCTTAATTTACTTCTAAAAAATTCTAAAAAACATTATCAGAATCTTTATTAAGCAATGCCGAACCCTCAAACGTATATGCTAATAGAATAGAATTTCGTTTCATCGTTTCATCATTTCATCGTTTCATCGCCAGATCGGTTTTACTCCTACCGCGTCGAGGTTTTACTAAATCGTTTTAACGTTTCATCGTTTCATCGCCAGATCGGTTTTACTTCCACCACGTCGAGGTTTTACGTCTAACGCGTCGAGGTTTTACTAAATCGTTTCATCGTTTCATCGCCAGATCGGTTTTACTCCCACCACGTCGAGGTTTTACGCCTAACGCGCCTAAAGAAGTTTCACTTAAAAAAAAAATTCTAGATCGAGGATCGTAAAGAAGACACATTCTTTGGCACCGACACATTCTTTCTGCGTTCTAATACCATCGCGGTGAATAATTCTTTAACTGACTGCTGTCTACGGGACGAGAACGCTCTAATCAGTTTTTTATGTCTGGCTCTGTGATGTAGCAGTCAACTTCGGTCTACGACAGTCTATAAAATAGATGATCTATCGCGTCGCTAAAGGGGTCGCTCGTTAACCGTAACCCAGACGCCGCGGAGAAAAAACCATACAATATATTGCTGAGAATTTATGGCCGCGAAATATCCGCTGCCGCAGAAGAAAAGTCGTGTCTCGACCCCTAGGATCCTTAAATTCGCAACCACTTGGGCCGGACTTGCTCGGCCTTCGGAAGACCGAGCGCAGCTAGAATGCAAATTCACCGCAATACGTTTCGCTTAGCCAGTTACCGCGAGAAATTAAGAGACACCATCGCGACTTTCGTGGTTCTCGAAAGAATTTCATTTCGGCGAACGAGCCGCCCCTTTATTGCGGAACCTTTTGTACGCGGTTCTCGCAGGAAGAATTAATCGGTCTACTTATTTACTTGTTCCGCGAGGAGATGAAATCCCGTGGAATGTAAGAAATTGCACGGTAGAACTGGGACACGCCAGACAAAAATTCCGTCACTATAAAATCCGTATCGAGCCGCAATCATCTCGCTACAACCGTCCATTGATTTCAAACTATAATAAATGTTCGGAAGATGGCGAACCGTGGAAGTTGAACGAAAGTCGGTCGATTGTTCAGAATTTAGGACGTCGAGCAGAATAAGCAGCTCATCGATCACCGAACATGAAGTCGAGATTCAAGGGGTTATTCGAAAGGTCCCGAGAAATAGTTATTGGCAATTCGCTTCCCTCTGCCGTATATCCTTTACAGGTCTGTCATAAACTTTTAACGATCGAATAATGAAATCAGACGTTAAGTCAGACGTTTAACGATCGTTCAACACCTTGGCAAGTTCTACGTACGCTAAGTGTGTCAAGGGTCTGTTCGAATAGCTATAGCAGGACAGAGTCGTGACACAGGTCGATTGTACGCCACTACAGCCACCGCTCAGATCATTAACTCTCCGCGTAGAAACAAACAAAATCATTCTACAGAAATTTTCCAAACCATTCATACAGTCCACTCAACCGAACTATTCGCGTAAGGTTAATTCGGCGCGTGAAGTCGCGATTTCATCGAAGCTCCTGTGCCAAGAATTTTGGGGACACAACACTTTTCAAAATAAGTTGTGAAACGGAGAAAGTTGAACGCTCATAAAGCACATTTAACACTTTCATCGCCATGTCACCCATATCTGGGTGACGGAATTATTTATACAGAATTGAAAATTAATTTTTACGTTGGTAGATTGAATGTACAAAATTTGCTTACGATCTGAGGAATAGAAGAGGTTTGAAACAGTAATTAATATCACAAAACTAACCTTCACAGTTTTTGTTTTGTTAAATATATTGCTTTGATTTTGTGTAATTTTTATGATTGTCGTGTGGGCGATGAACGTGTTAATAGACTATCTCATGTTCGATCATTTCCACCCTGAATCCAACAGTTTTCATTCTTGCGTTCTGCAGAAATTTTTCCAGCACTCCAATTTCATCAACAACTGATTTCCCTGAGTTTCAATTTGTTCGCTCGATTATTTCAAGAACAGCGACGAGAGATATGTCGACGGTTTCTTGAACGGCTAAGCTAAAAACACTGGCTTTCATGTATGCGTTCTACAGAAATTTTTCCGAGCACTGCAACTTCATCGACGCATGAAGTTCTTCGAGGTGTTAACTTTGTCTCGGATATTCCAGGATGAGAGACAAAAATCATGTTGACGATTTTTGAGAGGCCGGGCCAAAGACGGTAGCTCTAATTTTTGGTTAGCGGCTCAGGCGGCAACCATGAACTGGGACATCGCGGGCCATGCAACTCGGACAGATTCGAGATAAAGTCCCAGGACCGAGTCGGCTCACCCCGGGGTTATCAACACCCTAACCCGCGGCCAGCTAACGGCCGGACGTTCAATTATTTATTTAGTCTACCTTATCGCGGCGGCGATGCTCGCACGAAGCCATACCGTCGTGAGCTCTGCTCGTTCTCACCGCCTCGAGCTGCAGCGCGCCGCGCAGATTCGAACCAGTTTCACCGAACCACGGATAATCGGCTGCACATTGGAACGAACTAATTTATTATACTATCCGTAATTGATTTTCGAGAACATTCGTCGACAACGTGTGCCCCGTAATCAAAAATCATTTCATATTTGAAACTTTGGAAGACAATCTTCTCGCAACTCCGACTCCGACTCCGAAGCCCTGATTAAAACTAATCGATCGAAAATGTGTTGGAACAAAAGCTTGAAAATATTAAACCTTTCCTCTTGCCGGACTTTATTACGAACGCATAAAACATCGCAGTTTGTGCCAGGTTGACTTGACTTGAGCTTGTCGGTTAACAAAATTCATAACTCCGACTCTGACTCCAACACTCCTTTTTCTTTACCTCCGACTCCGAATTCGAATCCGACTCCGACTCCAAAGCCCTGATTTGTGCACCTGTATTACCAATGTCTGTCTATAATACTAGTGTCATAACACTCCAGTATTTTAGAATTTGTCAGCACTGCCAATAAAATACTAGATTTTAAAGTAACATTCAAGCCCACGTTCAATTACCGATCCCGAACATCAGAAATTCGATGAAATAGATGTGCCGGTGCGACCGTTGCTGATTAAGTCGTATACATTACCAGATTACCTAATCGTGAGTTGATTATGCAAAGGCAACGGTTCGTGTTATCGATTAGTAAACGTAGAACGACAAATCCGTATATTCGTTGTATCAGCGACTGCGCCGGGCAAATAGAGAAAACGCGAACGGTGTGTTTATCCTGGCGGTGGGAGTATCTCTTACTGGCACGGCCAATGAGAGAACTTCCACCCGTAAATATACGTCTCGAGTAGCTGAAGGGCACGGGCGCAGCTCGGGGGCCCGACAGTCAACCATAATCTTTCGTTCTGTCACAACAGCTGCATTGATTGCGCGCACGCCCGCGCACGTACACTCTTCCAATAAGCTTTTGTTACGGCTAATGTATTCTAACGGCTCTTGGCCGGTCTCAAAGGCGCTATCTTTTCAAGTGTCTCGGCGGCCTCTGCCAGCTTCTACCAATGCCAAAACACTTAACGGCGTGGAAAATCGTGTAACGCGTACCGTTCAGCGAGTTTAGGCTGTGAGAATAGTATGTGTGCACGACGCGAATCGCCCGACGAAAAATAATCGAACAGCGTGAAAGAAAGTCGATCTGTAAAAGATATTAAGCGGATTTTATTTTATTTTAAGAACAACTAGGTGTAATTGAAAACAGTAAAAACGTTAGAAGAATTTAGAAACACTGTTATTGTTCTAGCACATTCTTTTGTTTTGTCAACGTGTCCAAAGCACATAACCTATATTGTTTTCTTGTTGTTCGGACTTCCACCTTTAATTAGTAAGAAAATTGTATCAATCAGTTATTTAGTTTCCTTTTACCCCAATTTAAAAATGGAAGAACAAAACGCCCATTTCAGATATATTTTATTATTATTTCCA